>JAWLTM010000025.1:0-720308 GCA_037044295.1 Aspergillus subversicolor | reverse complement strand
CCTAACCCTAACCCTAACCCTAACCCTAACCCTAACCCTAACCCTAACCCTAACCCTAACCCTAACCCTAACCCTAACCCTAACCCTAAC
Organism: Aspergillus subversicolor; assembly: GCA_037044295.1. Taxonomy (NCBI): domain Eukaryota; kingdom Fungi; phylum Ascomycota; class Eurotiomycetes; order Eurotiales; family Aspergillaceae; genus Aspergillus; species Aspergillus subversicolor. Next base: position 720,218 of record JAWLTM010000025.1, on the reverse strand, counting down.
CCTAACCCTGACCCTATATAATAGCTAGTTAGTATTAAATATATAATGGCTGCTATTAATTAAATATATAATAGCTAGGGTTAATTAAATATATAATAGCTAGGGTCGATTAAATATATAATAATTAGGGTTAATTAAATATATAATAGCTAGCCGGTATTAAATATATAATGGCTGCCATTAATTAAATCTATTATAGCTGCAGTTAATTAAATATATTATAGCCGCTATTAATTAAATATATAATGCTAGGAAGCGCTATAAAACCTATAATGGCATAACCTCCCCCCCCTGTAGGCCGCTAATGCCCCAAGATTCTTAAAAACCTAACCCTAACTGGCCAGTATAATAGAAAATAGCAGCTATCTAGGCCATAAGTGGCTTAAAGTCCTGCCCATTAAGAAAGACCTATCTTTTACAGACTCTAAGATTACTAAAGCCCTTAGAAGCAGGCTTTTTTACTTTATTAAGCCCCCTAGCTTGCCCTATAGCTCCTATAGGGCTATAGCGGCCCTAGGCCATAAAGATATCTATAAAGATGCTAGCAGAAGGTAGATTATAAGGCATAATAAGATCCTAGGGGCCTTTTATAGAGCCCTTAGCAGCCAGCCTTCTCTAGAAGTAGAGAAAGAGCCTCTAGTAAATAAAGAGACTAGCCTTAGGGCTAATCTAGCTATAACCCTAAAAACAAGCCGGTATTTCTATAATATCTAAATTATTACTATTTCTAAGGATTCAGCTAGGGAGGACCCTTATAGCACCCTTATAGAGGCTATAGAGGAAAAACGCCAGAAATATAGGTCTTTAGGGGCCTTTTTTCAGCCTATTATTATCTCTGCAGGTAGCCTTATAGACCTAAAGACCGCTAAGACCTATAAGAAGCTCCAGCAGCTTATAGGCCCCCTAGCAGCTGCCTAGCTAGATGCCGCTATAGGCCTAACCTTAACTAGAATTAGGGCCTTCTTAGCAGCTTCTATAGCTAAAGAGATCCCCTTAGGCCTAACTAGGTTAGCCTAGAATACCTCTAGAAGGTCCCCTTAAACCCCTATAGGCTATTATAGCCCTATATCTCTCTAATAGCTTTATAGCTATATCTCTCTTTACTTGGCTCTTCTAGCCACTTTCTGCCTATTTCTGGCTCTTTTAGCTATATCTTCTTTCTAGCTTTTAATTATATCCTTACTTTTACTTTATAAGGCTATATTTTAGCCTATTTCTTTCTTTCTATCTTTTTTTTTATCTTTTTATATCTCTATTTTCTTATTACCTCCTTATATCTCTATTTTCCTATTACCTCTTTATCTCTATTTTCCTATTATCTCTTTAGAAAAATCTCTACTCTTCCTTTAGCTATAATATAGCTAGAATAAAGCAAAAGGGCAAAGATAGCTTAGATAGTAAATACTAACCCTATTCTAACCCTAACCCTCTAACTTCTGGCATTAGCTATATAGGCTATATTATTTAGGCCTTTAATATTACTATCCTCTTAAATAATCTAGTATTACATATAGTGCCCTTCTATTTATATCTATTTTTTTTTTCTTTTTTCCCCTTACTGTTAGCCTAATAAGGCTATTAAGCTTCTAACTTTTTATCTAAAGGCTTAAATAATAAGGCCCCTATAGTAGGCCTATATCTTAAAGGTCAAAATTATATAAGGTTTATCTGCCTTAATAGCGCAATTACTGCCTTAATTAAGCAGTATTAATACTGCCTCTTGGCAGCTATATTAGCCTTCTTCCTTTACCCTAGCCAAAAGAGTACTAGGCTAAGTCTATTACACTTCTAAAGTATATTCCCTAACCTAACTTTCCCTCTATTAGTTATAGCTACTAATATTAATTATAGCCACTAATATAATACCTGCTATATAAACTAGCCTGCAGCTATATAATTAGGCCTACTATATAACCGGCTATAACCTTAATGTAGCTATTAGGCCTGCCTTATAGAGAGTTAATAGGAAAGAACTAAAAGAGATCTATATAATAGCAGCTGCCATTAGGAAGAACTTTTTATTAAGGTACTAATTTAACCTTATTAAGATAGCTATCTTTAATTGTAACCTAATTAGGTTAATCTGTTATATAGGCCGTCTTAGCTTAATTAATCTGACCTAGGTTAATTATAAGCTATTAGGTCTAAAAGACCTAAAGAGGGTCCTAAAGGAAGGTTATCCCCTTAAATCAGACTAGGCTGCCTTCCTTACTGCCTTTACAGGCAAAGACTGGCTTCTTAATGTAGCTAAAAGGGTTATTACAGTAAAGGGGGTACTGCTTCTGATATAAAGCACGTCTGCATATAGAGTTAGATAAAGGCGGGGTAATAGTGGGGTTCTGTGAAGGAATTAGGTTAACTTTTATATAAGTTAGTCAGCAAAAGTCAAATTAACCTAAAGTTAATAATAACTCCACTAATTAAATATATATACCTGGGCATGTAACCAATCGACCTTGCATCTAAGAACAGTTAAAGTGATATTAGTGAAGAAGCAGTGGTTTAAACTGGGGCTATTTATATCTATAGCTATATATTAGTTTATTGCTCCTTTACTGCTTTATGCCCTGCCTCTCTTTAGTAATAAATAATATTATCTTATATAATAGTAAGATATTAGTATATATTATAGCTATATCTATATAAGATAGTAAGTTACTTAATTGCCTAGTTATTATCTTTAGGTATTACAGTAAGTTTTAAGTTAGCTAGTTTAAGTAAACTATAATAGTCTTTAATATCTTAAAATACTTAACCTTTTAGTTAATACTTCTATTAGAAATATAATTTAATATTTAGGCCTAACTAAATAGTAGCTTAATATAACTAGCAGATCAGTATCTAATAGTCCTAATTAAGCTATATAATATCCTCTATTATAGTTTAATATTACCTATTTTTATCTTAATAATAAATAAAAATAAGTAATTATTATAAGTTACTTATATTAAGGTTAATTTATTTTATTTTTAAGACTATTTATTATTTTTAATATATATTTACTTTTTCTATTATTATAGTTATATATATTTAGCCTTAAACTCTAAAACAGTAAAGTTATTTCTTTTTAACTATAGCTACCCTACCCTAGACTATACTCCTGCTTACTATATATACTTTATTAAAACTATTACTTAATAGTCTTATTTACTTACTATATTATAATTTATACCTATATTCTGCCTTTACTAGTTTTTATTAAAACTATCTAGCCTATCCTATACCTATTTAGTATTAACACTTTATCTAAAATTACTATATTTATCTTACTTATTTTAATAAGGTCTAATTTACTTACCTTATATCTAATATAATATTATATTAATCTCTCTATTACTAATAATATATTTATTTATCTAATCTTAGGTTTCTACTTAAAGCTACCTACCCTATATCTATATAAGGACTGCATAAAACTTATAACCTTAAAAGTATAAGGGACTGCAGCCTTAGGTCAGAAAGAGGATTTAACCTCTTACTTTCTTACCTAAAAGTTAAAATCTAGATTAAAAAAAACAGTTAATTTATATTAAGTTTAGCTAGTTATACTAGCACTTCTTACCTAACCTACTATAATAACCTATTAGTATCTATACTTAAAAGATATATATTAGGCTAGCTAAAAAGGCTAGCTATTAGGTAAGTTATATTATATACTAGCTAGTATATAAACCTAAATCCTTTAATAGGCACTAAAAAGTAAGTATTACTATACAGTATAGTATCTAAACCTAATAGTTATCTAAAAGTTAAGATTTAAATTAAACCTAAATAGGATCTATATTACTATCTTACTATAATACTTAAATATAAGGAATATAAGTTATTTAGCTAGTAAGTAGCTATTAAACCTATAAATAGATTAAGTAAGAAAAAAGCCTTTAGGATAAATAGTAATAATAGGAAATTTATATTAAGTTATATATTAAAGCTATTAAATAGAATATAAAATAGCATTTTATTTACTATATTAACTATAAACTCTATAGTTATATATAAGGTAGGGGGTAAGGGAATATAAGGGGTCTATCTATAACTATTTAGTTATAGGTATAGAGAAGGGATAGTATAAATAAGGGGGGTTAAAAGGGGGGGTTAGAAAGGGGGTTAAAAGGGAGGTTAGAAAGGGGATACTATAAGAGGCCTAAGTAACCCTTAGGCTATAATATATAACTGCTGCTATATATAAGCCTTAATAGTTAATTTTTCTTTTAATAAAGGCAGTAATACAGTTAGCACTTTATGCCTTATTTTAGTCCCCTTTATAGAAAAAGCTAACTAACCTATTTTCTATTATTAATATTAGCTTAAGACTGCTAGAGAGAATTTAAATAAGTCCCTATTTAAGTAAGCCCCTAATCTCTTTAAATGCCTTAAGGCTATAGGAGAGAGGTAACTATTTATATAAGGTATACTATTTACTTTTTATATATACTATACTTTATTATTTTATATATTATAGAAATTACCCTATATATTAAGTTAACTTATTAAGGTTTACTTAATATATTTACTTTAAAGCTCTCTATTAATACTTATTAAATAGGCTAAGGTGTTAATATAAAAGAAATAAGTAATAATTTCTTTTTTAGTTTAACCCTATTTATTTAGGCTATATTAAACCCTAATACTATTATAAAGAAAAGGCCTATATAAATGCCTTAATAATATATAAGCTAATCCCCTAAAAGCCTTTATTATTAGTATTAATAATAGAGATATAGAATTAATTAAACTTATATTTAGTTAGCAGTATTAAAGCCTTAATATTACTAATTTATTTAAAAAAGGCACTATAGCATTAAATACTATTATAATAGAATCTTTTATAGCAGGTTATCTCTTTATACCTAACTACCCTACTATACCTTTAGGTTTACCCCTATTACTAATAGTTAGAAGTTAAGTTAGACTTATTTATATTAGTTTAGCCTTAAGAGGTCTATTAGGCTTTTACTATCTAATAATTAATATTTATTATTAAAACTTCTATTTAATATTACTTAATTATAAAGCAGGCATTTTCTATATAATATTATACTAAAGTATATACTTTTAAAAGAGATATAAATATATATTCCCTACTATAAAGGCTAAAGCCTTTTATATTATATAGAGTTATATTATAGAGGGTTATTATTAAGCTTTTATAAAAATAGATCTAAACTATATATATTATAGATATAATATATAAAAAAAAGAACTTAATCTTTACTTAAAATTATATTAAGCTAATAGAATTATACTTAATATATATATTAAGACTTTTATAAGGACTATATATAGACTTTCTTTCCTTTTTAGATCTTTAGTAATCTACCTACTTATTTAATAAAATAGCTAAAAGAGTAGGCTATTAAGTACTATTAAGTTAAATATAGCTATCCTAAAGGAAATTACCTTCTATTTAATATAATTAGTATTACTTAATATTATATCTCTAGTTAATCCTATTTATAAATTATTATATTTATATAATATAGATAATTAAAAAACTAAAAAGTAGCTATAAGGCCTTAAATGCCTTAATTAATATTAGTAATTCCTTTTTATATACCTTTTAAAACCGTTTTAATAGGCTATATATTAAAACTGCCTTATAGGCTACTTTTTATTTTCTATAATATTTATTTATATAGGTAAATAAAGAAATTAACTTATAGCTATTAAACTATAAAACTATTTTATATATATTTTTTAAAAAGTAACTTAATAAATAGCTTAAAGTATAATAAATTAAATAATATAAATTATATCTTTATATAACTGCTATAATAGATATTAAAGATATTTAAAGTTTAATATAAAGTAAGTAGGTTTTAAAAGTATTTTTATTATAGAATATTTATAATAAAAAGTTAATTATAATAAATTAAAGAGTTAGCCTATAGTAAATTAAAAGATAGGCTATAATAAATTAAAAGGTAAGCTATAGTAAATTAGAGAGTTAAGCAGTAAGTCAGAAAGTCTAGCAGTAAATTAGAGAGTTAAGCAGTAAATCAGAGAGTTAAGTAGTAAGTTAGAGAGTTAAGTAGTAAATTAAAGAGTTAAGTAATAAATTAAAAAGTTAAGAAATAATTTAAGTATTTATAACTAAAATTAACTTTAGTATTTTAAGCTAATTATATATTATACTAGCTAACCTTAAATATAGAGTTAATATAGATTTTAGCTAATTAGCTATTTAGCCTAATATTAAATAATTAAATATAAAAACTAAAATAAGATTACTTATTTTAGTAGCTAATTTATAATAAATTATCTATAAATAATATATAGGCTGCATTAAATAGTAGCTTTATATACTTTATTTAATATAGAATTAAATATTACCTACTTTTACTGTAATATAGGCTTATTATCTTTAATTACTTATATTAACTATTATAATATATTTAATTTAAATCTATATAAATATATTAGCTATCCTATTTAATTTAACTATAGGCTTGCCTTTTATTTATTATAAATATTCTATATTTATATTTTATCCTTACTTTTAAATATATCTTTATCCTCTTAATAAATTTACTTTAAAAACTTAGCTATTTAATTAATACCTTCTTATAGCTAATCCTTATCTTTATAAACCTTAATACTGCATTTAACCTTAATAAAACTACTTTTTACTTAAAACTAGAATAATTACTAATATTATATACCATCTCTCTATAGCTTTTTAGTTATTATTATTTATTCTATATATTATTCTCTCTTATAGCTATTAATAAACCTATATTTTACCTTATAATAATTTAAAATATATCTATTATCTAATCCTATATACTTATATTTATTATAACCTTTATTATTATCTTTAGGCAGTAAAATATATAGGATCTATTCTATAGTTAGTAATAGTAGTTCTTATTTCTCTAACTCTACCTAATTCTTAATAATACTAAAAATCATATTAATAGCTTTCTATACTTACCTTACTTTAAATTTTATTATTAATATATAGTTATTCTTTAAATATATTAATACTTTATTTATAATATATATTTATATTTTATATAAATAGGGAATAAAAATGCTAGTAAATAATATATAAATAGGTCTATATTATATATATATTAAAAAATTATATAGTTATTTAATTATAATACTTAATATTTTTATCTCCTTACTTTTACTATTACTTTCTTTTATTAGCCCTTTAATTTTAAATATTAAACTTTATTATTAATAGCTTACTCTTTATATCTTATCTAGCTAATTAAACTGCTTAATTTCTCTATTTTCTATAATATCTTTTAAACTTTAACTTAATATTATAACTATAAATAAACTAATTATACCTTAAAAATTAAATAGATAATTTACCTAAATATCTACTTTTTAATAATATTAGTTTTATTAAATTACTTACTATAGTTTTAATTTATATTAACCCCCTATTTCTAAATTATACCTACCTCCTATTATTAATAGTACAGTTTTGATTTATATAGGATTCTAATTTATACTAACTTAATGTAATTTAGAATTTAGGGATAGTGCGGTTTTAATTTATATAGGATTCTAATTTATACTAACTTAATGCGATTTAGAATTTAGGGATAGGCTTATATACTTTAAATTACTAACTTACCTATTAATACTTAAAAAATTGCTAATACTATACCTCTTTTACCTATAGAACCTATTTTAGCTGCTTTAATTTTTTCTTAATATTACCCCCTTTTATTTAATTACTTCTTTACTTATACTTTATTTAGTAATAGTAATATATATTACTTTTATGCAGGTTAGTATAACTATATATATAGTACCTCTTATAGTTTAATATTAGTGGCTTTAAGTATAGAATTAGTTTATCTAATAGGTTAGGAAACTTAAAGTCCTTTATATCTATTTAATTTTAAACTATCTTTATAATTAATATAATAGCTTTATTAATTGCCTTTACTTATATAGGTTAGATTATTAGATATTTTATCTTTAAATACTTAAATATCTTATTAACTATATAGCTAAAATTATAAACCTTATATATAATAAATAGTAAGTCTTATATATAGATAAATAGATTTATTATAGTAGCTATTTTAATACTATATTATATTATAAATTAGGCTTATTAAGTTAATAGCTACTTATTTTAATTATTTAGGGTTTTTTCTATAATAAATTATTATTATCTTTAGTATTTACTTAACTTATATTTACTTTTTTAATAAAGTCTTTACCTTTATCTTATTTTATATTAATTAAACCCTAATTATATAAACTTTATTTTAGTAATAAATAAATAATAAACCTAATCTTTATGCCTTAATATTTAACTATTATTCTCTAAAACCTAAATAAAATTAAATATAAGTATTTTAATACTATTTTTATAGTAATTATTTCTTTTTTAACTTTAAAAAGTTTAATAGTCTCTATATATAAAATTTTAATAATCTCTTACCTCTATCTTTATTAGTATATTTTTAGTTTTAATAAGAATAGTTAATAGATACTACTAGAGACCGTCGCCAGATTGATATAAGAAATAAAATAGCTATATATTAAATAGCCTTATATGCCTTCTCTTAGCAGTTTAAGATATAAAATCGCTTTATTTAATATATCTAGAAACTAGAAATTATATAGCTTATCCTATCTGTAGATAAGCCTTAATATAGTATTTATTGCCTTAATAATCTTGCTAATCTAACTGGCTGCAATTTTTAGATATTTTTACTTTAAATGCCTAAAAATCTTATTAACTATATAATTAAGCTTATAAACCTTATATATAATAAATAATAACTTTAATATATAAATAAATAGTTCTATAATAGTAATACTTATTCTATCTTATATATATTATATATATTATTAAGCTAATATTCCCTTTACATTTTCTATAACTATATTGCTATTTTAATAACTAATAGCTTAAAGCTACTTTATTTTAGTAGTTATTGCTTTTTGTTTAAACCCTATATTTTTTTATATTAAGCTACTTATAATACTAGATACTAAACCTTATTATAACTTTCCTTAAATAATAAACCTTATTATAATGCCTTATTATTTAATAATTAAATAGTAAAACCTTTTTAAAATTAAATTTATATCCCTTCTCTTTATTTTCCTATAAATATTTTCTATTTTAACCTTAAAAATGTTAATAATGTCTATAAATGATTTTTTTAATAATATCTATTTTCTATCTTTATTAGTGTATTTACAGTTTTAGTAAAAATATTTAATAAGGTCTAATAGATATTGTCACCAGATTAGTGTGAGAAGTAATATATAATTATTTAATTATTATAAGCCTATTATTTAAGGCCTAATAAGATTTATAAGTTAAAGGAAGTTAAATTAAAAAGATTAAAGAAAAAATACAAAAAAGATACCAAAAAGAGGGAATCTTATAAAAAGAAAAACACTATTATAACCATAAATAAGAGGATATTATAATATTATTTATACTATTTAATTTATATATAAATTGGTAAAGATATTATACTTTAAAGTTATTACAATAAATGAGAGGAGTGCGTGGAAACAGGGGGTGCGCGGAATGTGGGGACGTGACTCTACACTTTCACAGCCCCGAATGAGGCGGTGTTTTACGGCTGTGCTGTAGCTGGCCTCACTAGCGGCTTGTTGGGCAGATCAGGCTGCAAAGCGCTCAGCTCATAAATACCTCCCCGCAGGTACTCGGATTGGCACTTGGTTTCAACTTGAAGCTGATCGACTCACAATAGGTGCTCAATCCGCCTGTTGAAAAGATGGCCGAGGTCGGAACTTTGATCGCCATCGTCCAGCTCGCTGACAGAGTCGTTGGACTCTGCAGTTACTGGATTGAGGCAGTCCGAGATGCTCCTGCAACCCTCCGCTCCATTCTTCTGGAAACCTCGATGCTCCAGACAATCTTCAATCACATTGAATTCCTGACCAGCTGCGACAATACTGTATCAGCGGCCTTCAGTGACCTCTCAAAGCCCGATGGCCCGCTTGAGCATTGCCACAGGATACTGGCAAGCTTGATCGACCTGTTTCCAGATGGAGATATGTACACGGCACATGTTACCTCCTCAACCAGAGAAAGGGTCACGGTGATGGCGGCAAGGCTAGCGTGGCCGTTCAAGGAACCTAAAGCTCGAAAACTACTTGAGGAAATGAGTCGGTACAAGGCGGCCATTACGTTGGCGCTAACTGCTGAATCTACGTAAGTGCTCGATCTATGCCTCGACCCTAAGGACCAAGAGTCCTGGAGGTTGCTCCTTGGTGTTTTTAGTTGTTCGAGTCACGATAAGCTAATTCTATCTCGATTTAGTCAAGATATTAAGGACATCAAAGCGAAAGTAAGAGGGGTGTACGACATGTTGACTGGTAAGTACCTATGTGAGAACGGCATGTTGCCTGTAGTGCCCCGATGCCAGCGATGGCAACTCGCTACAGACAACTCATTACGGGAGTTTAGGTGGCACCGACTAACGGAACTCTAGAAAGTCAACGCAACGAATTTTGTCGATGGCTTCAGAGTACGGATCCGTCTCCTCTCCATAATCGATCCCGAAAACTGGTTGAAGACGGAACCTGCAACTGGATGCTGCGATTGCCCGAGTGGGCCGATTGGGTCGCCGCAAAATACCGGTGTCTCTGGATACATGGGATCCCTGGTGCTGGGAAGACAGTGCTGGCGTCTTACTTGGTCGACACAGTTGCATCCCACTGCCAGGATGAGCTTGGGTCAAAGTGTGCTGCCCTCTACTATTATTGTTATTTCGGTCATAACCAGGACGAAAGCGCCCCTTTGTTGCGATGGATAGTAACTCAGCTCTGCCGCCAGGCAGAAGCCGTCCCGGCTGAAGCCTACGCCGTCTTCAAACAGAGGTGTGAACCTAGTCTTCCGAAGCTCCTTGATGCTCTGGCAACTATTCTTGATGGTTACCAAACCGTCTTTGTCATTGTTGATGCCGTGGATGAGAGCAAGCCCCGAGGCGATCTACTCAAGACCCTCCGGGATCTAGCCACCGATCCGCGCTTTAGCAAAATCCAGCTCTTGGTCACGAGCCGTGAGTACGTCGATATCGAGAGGGCGCTTGACGAGATATCTAAACCGATATCGATGTCCAATTCTTTCATTGAACGGGATATACTTCTTTATGTTCGGTCGAACTTGCAAAAGAATACCAAATTCAGGCGCTGGAGTTCTCAACTGCTTGATGAGGTAGAGGCTATTCTGTCCACTCGAGCGAAAGGAATGTAAGTAAACCCAATACACCTTCTAATCGATGCATATTTCTAAGGGGGTATTTCTGTTAGGTTCCGCTGGGTTGTTTGCCAACTCGATCGCCTCCAACGACTCAAGGGTGAACCTCGGATTATCAGACATGCTCTCGCAACGCTCCCAAGGACACTGGACGAAACATATGAAAGGATCTTCCTCGAAATTCCGGACGAGGAGCGGTCATTTGTACAGCAGTGTTTGAGGTGGATGCATTTCCACGATCAGCAATACAATCATAACATCCCTTGCGCTATTCTTCTCCAGGCCCTCGAGTCAAGAAATGACAAACCACGAGAACCTCAAGGTGAGTGCCCATATGACGAACAAGACCTCAAGGAACTCTGTGGTTGCCTGGTGCAGGTATCTCCAGGGTATGGCTTTAAGATTTTCGACCCCGAGAATCAATTGATACATGAAGTAATTCCGGTTGTTTCATTCGCCCACTACACCGTGCGCGAGTTTCTTGATTCAGATCGTATTTTTACCAGCGCTGTCGCCTTTTTCAAGCTTGAAAAGCAAATGCAGCTTGATATTCAACGGACGATCTTACTCACCGCGATGGAATTCCGAGCATCGGACTTCGAAAATCTGGATCTGGAAGACGACTACAAGGACCTGGAAGAAGACTACGAGGACCTAGAAGACAACCACAAGGACCTGGAAGAAGACAAGGACCTCAAAGTCTACATTTTTCGCAGTTTAACAAACGATTTTCGCTCATATTGTGCTGTCTCAGCAATTTTCTCTTTATCCTCCCATCTAAGCGAGATCATTAGTCACCAGGACCTCAACGACCACCTGTTCGACATGCTCAATCCAGCAGGCGTTCACGCTGAATCAATTATGCGATTTCTAGAGCTCTGTCAAGAATCCATTCTTTTAATCAGCGAAAACAACTCGTTCCATGAACTGTCCGGATTCGAATTTGCGTCAGTGCGTTGGAGGTCTACTGATAAAGCTAGCCAGGCCCTCGAGTGTGCTATGTTTCTATTTTCCATTCTCGTACTTGTAGAGAACTTCGAGCCGCTAGCGAAAGAATTTTTCCAGAAAATCGGGCAAAGCCTAGATTTTATACACACACCATTACAGTTTACAATGTTGCTAACAGACGCTGACGAAAACCCCATGTGGTGTGAGTTTGGTGGGCGGATGGTTGAGTTTTTCGCCCAAGTACAGGGAGATTATGTCAGTGAAAAACGTCTCAAATTCATCCTAGATCAGGGAGCAACTCTACATAACCCTACAGCAGTACTGTACTCCTACGTTGGGAGACGTCGAGATGAAGATCGATATTTCAGCGATCCGGCGCTGTTAAATCGTATATTGGAACTTGGCTGTGACCTGAATGGAGAGGGGTACGCGGTAACGCCTTTGCAGATTGCTGTAGCAGCTTTCGACTTTGCTGAAGTTGAGACACTGCTCCGTGCAGGAGCGGATCCAAATAAGTTGGGAGACCCGGACGGCGTTCGGTGGTCTGGCATATTCAGTAACTTCGAACATTTGGAAGGCTTGAGTGCTCTCTCTATTTGCCGAGATGGATCTATAGAGGCACGCTCGGAGGATGAACAGAAGATGCTTGAGGTGCTCCTTGTCCAGCATGGAGCTGAATCTTCTACTATAATGTAATTACTACTAAGCTCTAGAAGTGGGAATGAAGAAGGACATAATGATAGCTTTATTGTTGAGTCTATGGACTGGTTATTTGATCTGCGCTATTGATCAATTGGTTTTTTTTTTTTTTTTTTAATCATTCAGCCTCTGGTCCCTCCTCCGGATGCGCGTACTACTAGGGCCCCTTACCTCGTGATAATACAAACACATATTCATGGTCATAAAGTGGTCGTACGAGCTATCCAATATATATTTGCTGCAAGAGGTGAGCAACTGAGCATCTTCAGCAGCTCTACTAGGCCCGAACAGTCAGGACAAGGTTAGAGACTAGGTTTCCGGAACTACGGGTCCTACGAATATAGGATCAACCTCTAACAACCTAGATCGTCCTCAACGGCATAGATCCCCGGGTTCCAACGGAATCCCCGGGCCGAGAGCTCGGCCTAGGGCCCGGGATCGCCCTATTGCAGTTAAAAAACAGCCCGAATAGGTCCCGGTTAGGGTTAAAAGTTATATGTCTTTGGGCTATTTATATCTATCTATACATTCATATAAGTTATATATATATATATAGTATATATATAATAAGTGTCTTAATTAACTAAATGTCTTAAAAATCTGAAACTTCTATATAGAAATTATAATAAAAACATTATAAACTATTTAATTAATTAAAACTACTTATTATACTTTTCCCTAAACGTCTTAATCACTATTTAATAAGTCCTTATATCATAGCTGGGCTTGCCATAAATACCATAACGCCAAACCCCCTACCACTTACTATAATAATAAATTAGCCAATTCACCTAACTGAGAGGCTAGTAGTAGTTTAAGCCAAACTACCATTTAGGATTATAAGTATAAATAAATAATTATATAGGGATAAATATAAATATGAATCCTAGATATAAATAGAAGGGCTAAACTACTAATACTAAACTACTTATATATATATATTACAATCACATGTTAAAAGTCTAGAATTATCTATTTACTACCCTATTTTTAATATAATATAATAAAACCATTACAACTTCTTTTATAAGCGATTTAATTATTAAAAATGGCCTTAGAAAACCATTCCTTTATTATTAAGATAAGTAAAAATTATAAATTTCATTATAAATTCACTCCGGAGTAAAGAGTAGCCATAATGGTAGAGTTATAGGCCGGCAAATCTCAGTGGGAAGTTATAAATAACTTCTTAATAACCTAAGGGACAATCTCAAAGATAAAATAATAATAGGAATAATACCATAACCTTACCTCATAGCCATAAAAACGGTATCTAAAGAAAGTCATACCTCTATAGATTATTAGGATTAATTTATATATTAATCGGTATTATAAGATTACCTAAAATAACATCTTATAGAAGCTGGAATTAAATATCTTTATTTATACTCTTAAGTATTATTTATAGAGCTATTAGTATTATAAATAGTAGTTAAAAAAATAAATTAAACTATTAAAAGAAGATATAAAAAAGAGGCTTAAATATTATCTATTTTAACTTTATTATCTTAATAATTATATATATATAAATTGGTTAAAAATAAAGCTATTTTAACTGAGATTTTTATATAAACTTACTTTAATAATAAGGTTATTATATAAAATGCCTTAAATAACCCTAATAGCTAGATCTTTTACTGGCCTAATAAGAAATACTATAAGGACTTAATTAATATATAATCTTATAGAAAAGCTTATTAGTTAATTATATTTTAGAGAGGGATTACTAAAAGTAAGAGGACCTACCTTATCCCTATAGTAAGAAATAAAATAGCTAAGAAAGGAGGTTATTTTAGCTAGTTTTATTATAAAGCGCTTATAGAAGGTTTTCTTCCTTTTATTAATAAATTTAATAACTTTTAATAAGATAATGCTTATATATATATTATTAAAGCTTTAATAGACTGGCTATTATTATATAGGCTTATTTTAATTAAATGGCCTATATATTCCTTTAATTTAAATTTAATTAAATACATTTAAAAGGCCTTAAAGGCTAAATTATAAAGAATTTATCTTAAATTTATTTAATTAAGTAAAAGCAAGGCTTATAAAAAGTTATTAATTAAATAGGTCTAAGAAGTATAGAAAGCCTTACCTAACTAACTGATTTTAAAGCTAATAACTTTAGCTATTAAGAGACTTTATATATATAAGTGGATATATAATTAATATATAAAATATTAATCTCTAGACTTAGGGCTATTTAATAATATATAAATAAAGTTATTTTAATAATTAATTATAATTTAATTATTAAGTGAGGTAATATATTAAAGTTAGTAATATAGCTAGTAAGGCTAGGTAATTCTAGACTTTTAGACTATTATTATATTAAGTATTAAATAATATTATTATATTATATATATATTTATTTATTTTAATTAGGATTAATAATATAATATATATAATAAGACTGGGTATAATATAAGAATCTATTTAATAATTCTAAAGGCATTTAGGTAAGAATATAATAAGTAATTTTAATTAATTAAATTAATTATAATAATTTTATTATATTAATAATAAAAGGTATATAAAAAGAGTATAATATTTATTTAATTATAATACTTACTTATTAAACATATTATCTTAAAAAACTATTATAATATTTTTTAATATATATTTTAGAATTTATTATTTAAATTTTAAAATTAATTATTAAAATAATTAAAATATTAAAAAATAATAATTAAAAAAGATTAATTAAATTAAATATTTAATATTATAATATATATATATATTTTTTTTCCTTACTATTAGCCTAATAAGGCTATTAAGCCTCTTACTTTTTATCTAAAGGCTTAAACAATAAGGCCCCTATAGTAGGCCTATATCTTAAAGGTCAAAATTATATAAGGTTTATCTGCCTTAGTGGCATAATTACTGCCTTAATTAAGCAGTATTAATACTGCCTCTTAGCAGCTGTATTAGCCTTCTTCCTTTACCCTAGCCAAAAGACTAAAATATCTTAGATCGACCTTTTCACTAAGCCAAATCTATCACACTTCCAGTTAAAGGTCAGTTAGACCCTTACTAAATAAGAGATTAAGCGCAAACTTATAAGTATATTCCCTAACCTATTAATTACAGCTACTAATATTAATTATAGCTACTAATATAATATCTATATAAAATAGCCTATAGCTATATAATTAGGCCTACTATATAACTGGCTATAACCTTAATGTAGCTATTAGGCCTGCCTTATAGAAAGCTAATAGGGAAGAATTAAAAGAAATCTATATAATAGTAGATACTATTAGAAAGAACTTCTTATTAAGGTATTAATTTAACCTTATTAAAATAGCTATTTTTAATTATAACCTAATTAAGTTAATCTATTATATAGGCTATTTTAGCTTAATTAATTTAATTTAGGTTAATTATAAGTTATTAGGTCTAAAAGACCTAAAGAGGGTCTTAAGGAAAGGTTATCCCCTTAAATTAGACCAGGCTGCATTCCTTACTGCCTTTACAGGTAAAGAGTGGCTTTTCGATATAGCCAAAAGGGTTATTACAGTAGAGGGGGTGCTGCTCTTAATATAAGGATAAAGGCAGGGTAATGGCAGGGTTTAAAGGTTCTATTAAAGTTAGAATTAAAGGAATTAGGTTAACTTTTATATAAGTTAGTTGGCAAAAGTTAAATTGACCTCTACCAATTGAATATATATGCCCGGGTATATAACCAATTAACCTTATATCTAAAAACAGTTAAAGTAATATTAGTAAAGAAGTAGTGGTTTAAACTGAGGATTATAATATATATAATAAGATTAAATAAAATTAAAAAATTTATTAAATAATAATTAAGACTTTTAAAAAAGAGTATAATAAATAAATATAAGTATATTACTTCTATTTTCCTATTAATATTATATATAAAGATTAATATATTTTTAATATTTAAAAACCTAAATTGTATAATTATAAAAATATAAAATAAATTAATTAAAATTAAAAGAAATAAGATATATATTTTAATATTAATTAAGGCTTAATATTATTTTATAAGGTTATTATAATAATATAAATTAACTTAAATTAATTATTATATATATAAATTAATAAGTATTTATTATAAGTAATAAAAAGTCTATTTAATTAGAAATAGGACTACTTATTAAGATAATAATAAGAAACTTATTAACATAATATAATTACTAACTACTTAAGTACTTAATACTTAAATAAAATTAATATTATAAACTTATATACTTTTAAGGCTTAAAAATCTTTAAGTAAAATAATTTATAAATTAAATTAATAAAGTTAAAATATTTAAAAATAGTAGTAATAAATATATAAAAAGTATTAAAATCTTAATTATTAAAATAATATATTAAAGTATAACTTATTACTTATAACTATTAAATTTAAGTATTATAAAGGATTATTATAGCTTAATTTAATAAAGAGTAATATATAAAATAGGATTAAATCTTGTTAAATAGTCTAAAAACAGTATTTCAGCAGATAACTAATAGTTACCCTTAAACAGTTTATAATATAAGACAAATAATTAACAGGTTAAGCCAGTATTATTATAGTACTTCAGTATTTGGAGTTTAATGGAATTTAAGAATATAAGATATATTAAAAATATAGCCTTAAGCGGTGGGGATTTAAGGAGCGCCCAGGAAGGGCGAAAAGCTCCCTTGCTTGGACCAGGGTGATATATCGATCAGGGGCATAATGAGGGGGCTGCGTTCTCTGCTGGCTGAATAAGAACTCTATTTCTCAATTTAATATATATTGTGAAATAAAAAGTCTAACCTCAACCCCTTAGGTCATTAAATGTTGTATAAAGAGAGGGTTCATTGTATTAAGCCTGTGCTGGCTTCTCATAAAATGGTGTAAAATGCTACTTGGTTAGTACTTACGACTATGCGACCGCACCTACCATTGGGTGGGTGGCTGGTAAGAAGGGGCTTGTGCTCAGTAGGAAGGCTGTACTCAATGTCGTCTTGTCATCAAAGCCTCAGAGGAAGCATCGCATTTACCAAGGTTGCGCCAATGAGGGTAAGCAATGGTTTCTATCAGTACTTTTCATGTATATGATCCTCCCAAAACCTCCCTGTATAAATACTACGTTATACTAGTAGCTGCTTCTCATTACAATCTTGTCACAGTTGAACCTTGTGTCAATCGCCTGGTATCTACTCCTCATTCATTCCTACCCAAGATATCCTTCGAACCTAGAATTCGAGCTGGTCCCTCACGGAGAGTGCTGTGAATGGTGTCAAGCATAACGGGTGCTGTAACGGACATGGCAGGCATGGCTGTTCCGATCCAGACTGGAACGGTGACTAAAGCACCAAGCCCCGTTAGAGTTCCCAAACCAATACCCAAAGCTAGACAGGCGCCATTGACGCCCCATCCCACGGCAGGCAATGTTACAGCGAGACTAGTGGCTTTCGCAATTCTGTTGGAGTAGTTGGGATCAAGTACATTTGCGACGCCGTTCAGCATGTTGGCAGGTGCTGCTGGGAGATTCATCTCCACAAGTTCTTTGCCCTTGTGCTTTTCTCCCTCCACTCGCAAGGGGTGCAGACTGGCTGGGAAGTGCAATGGTTCTCTGATATGTATGGTGTACCATGAAGGGATCAGAAGATGAAATACCACCTTCCGCCCAGCACTTGACTCCTCAATCAATGTTTTTCTGATATCCTGCATGAAACGACAAATTGTGTCCAGATTGTCGGCCTTGGCGCAAAATTCGGCGGGCAGAGGAGTTTTCCCCAGCAATCGATGAAATGCGCCGTACCAGTTGGTGTCAGGATGAAAGACAAAGAATCGATGCATATGCCGCTCTCTGGGATCGATTATGCTCTTCAAGATGAAGTCGTAAACTGGCCTCGCAAATCCATCCGGGCCAGAGGCGCCCGATACAGTGATGGCGTTGGCGTCGCCAAGATGATTGCAGATGATATTAAGAGCTTCTATAGCTCGCTCTGCTTGTGCAATCTGTATACAGGACACCGTTTGCATCCATCTGCCGTAGTAGTTAAAATGGTCCACAAGTGATTTTCCAATAACGTGAATGCCGTGAATTTCTCTGGAAACCTTATCCGTGGCCTCCGAGATAGACTCCGTCATAGGTGGGAGGAGACTTCGCAGTTGCTTGATATTTAAGGCTCCTGTTGATACACTCGGTTGAATAGTAGGCGAAACGCTTTTCCGAACAGTCGAAGCAAACGTTTCGATATTCAAGGCTTCAACTAATACACTTGGTTGAGCCGCAGAAGCAATGCTCTTTTTGGTAGTTGGAGCGCCGTTCTCGTACAGGTTATAAAACCGGGCCCCTGCGAGGATCTTTTTGTACCGGCTGCTAAAAATATCACCTACCCCTTCAATAAAAACAACAGGATCCTTCATGGCACCCCTAGCGATTCTGGAAATAAAATCGCTAGGAAACCTGACAAATGTATCCTGACATATTTTCAGAAGAGCTTCCTCATAAGGCAGGCGAGGGTACATTTCCTTTGCAAGGTAGCGAAGCTCGACATCATTAGCCCCATAAGCCAATCCAGGAGTTAATAGTGAAGACATGGTAAGTGAAAAAAGAGCAGAAGGTTCTTGGGTTAATAAAACAGAGTTGGAAAGTACTTTGCCCGAGTCGAGGTGATGCGAGTGGGTCGTTGAAGACAAGTGGGATTTGTCCACTTTGACTTCTTGACCCATAAGGTAAGACTTAGCCTTAAAGATTGGGCTGATTTCAATTAAAAGGAGGGGGAATGGGCCACAAAAGTCTAGTCTTGTTTTTTTTTTCTTTTGTCAATCGTGGGTAATATGTGAAGGGCAATGCGGGCTTATGTAGAAAAAGCTGATTTGTTGGTTATGACCAGTTCCTCACACCCAAATGTATTTAATGCGCTGTGAGAGGGCGTAGTTTCAGTTGGTGATTGCTGTGTTGGTTGCAGCGTAATGGTTGCGCACTGAGGCTAAAACTCGGGCCTGACCTATCACGCATTTATTATCAGCAAGGTTGTGACACACTGATGTTTTCTTCGGCCGTTGTAGAACCAATACTTGCTCGCCAAGTCGTTGGCTGAATTTTTGGGCCAGGTGGACTCTTGGAAACGCGCGCGCGTAGGTGGAAATGTAAATAGAAAAGTGCACAGCCTTTTTCAAGGCATATTCAAAGGCCTATTTTCCTCGCTCTACATACTTTGCGTTGAGTGGATTTTATGTAGCTGTGATCCCCGGACATCTAAGCATGCTCGTTCCTATATACACTTCATACTGTTAAACAGGTGCTGGGTCTCACGTGCAAGCAGGGATACTTTAAGATTACAGCCGAAATGGTAAAACCTCTCAGGGGCAGAGTTCAATAGAACACAACATGAATACACCAATTCACATCAATGAACCGAATACACTTAATATCTGACACCAGTTCTATGGGCAAAATGAAACTTACCTTATTTAGGATATTATTATAGAGCCTACCAGGATACCATCCGGCCTAAGCCATACTATTATTAGCTAAAGCCATAATAGATAATCAGCATATTAACCTACCCCTATTTATACTTAATACAGCTAGCTGTTTTAGAAAAAAACTATAGGGTCAATAAGAATACCATTCTATCTAAGCCCTTCTTTTATTAGTTTAAGCTCTAGACTAAGCGACCAGGGTGTAATGATATTTCATAAGCAGCCTCTAAGCTCAGACTATACTTTTGTCTTAATACCGAGTTAGATACTTTCTTTTCTTATTTTTTTTAGCTAATAATAAATAAAAAATGGCTCTATAGAGATTAATTAACTAATTATTTTATTCTCTTTTGGTATATATATATATCGCTAGATGTATTATTATGGCTGAATTTTGATAAAATAAAATGCCTCTGTCGACTGCCCATGCGAATTCCACCAAGACCCCTAAAGACCCAAGCCCTGGGGGGAGCCCGATTTGCATGTCCTATATGGCGACGGCGACACAGTAGAGATCGGTGTGAGCTAATTATATGAATCACCCATGGCTGGCGAACTTTCCATGCGCAATGAACTCAGCATGGGTGGCACAGATCACTGCTTCACAAAACGGGCCCCGTTACGAGTATTAAAAATCCACGTTGATTTCAGGACCTTTAATTGGCTTAAAACCCGTAACGGGCCCCGTTCCCGACTAGAATACTAAAGTAGGCTAAAATAGTGCTATTTTCTTTTAGTATTAAAATAGGTAAGAATGATTATCTATTATTCCTATATCGATTAACTACCTACTACTTTACAATCTAGTACTAATGTGGTTAATAAGCGAGTAGGCCAGATAAGTAAGTAGGCCAAAAATCCCTTATTTTATAGCATTTCTATTTAATTAAATAATTATTAATAATTTAATATATTATAATCTTTAAATAAAGCTAGAATATTTCTTGCCCTTTAGGCCCTTTAAAATAACCTAAACTTTAGTATTTAATATACTATAAATAACTATAAAGTATCTTATAATATATTATAATGCCACTATAGTAGTATTTAATTATAATATAATTCTATTTTAAATTTATAGAGACTATCTAACCTAAAAGAGTAAATAATAGTCTAATTTATTTTTAATATAAATTTATAAGGATTTCTTTTATAACTATATTTTATAAAAGAAATAGCTAATTCTCTATTAGCTAACTATAATATATTACCTATTAATAAATATTAGGCTTATAACTTTATAAAGTAATAATTAAAGCTAAAGATATATTTATTTTAAAGATATAATTATTAAAAAGCTAAATATAAAGATCTAACTATTATTTATAGTTAATATAGGCTTATATAAAATAGAATTATAAAATATAATATTTAATTAAATAATATTTAGAACTTTAATAAGACTGGCTTTATAATAGGCCTTATTATAATTAGAATAGCTATTATAGGTTTAAAAATATAAAAAAGGCTAAAATTAATATAGCCTAAAAACTAAAAATAAATTACTATAGTTTAAGTAATTAATATAAAAGGCTAATTAATTATACTACTTATTATTAATATAGGCTAATATTACCTTATTAATTAATATTAAAAATATAACCTTTTATTAAATTAAATTATTATAATAAGCTAAAATAGATAGATAAATAATAAGCTAGATTTTAAGTAATTAAAGTACTTTAATTAGTTTATAATTAAATAATTAATTAGTCTTTATTATCTTTTAATCCTTAATAGTTATAAAAGCTATTATTTAATTAATTTTAAGAGATATTATAAAGAAAATAAGATTATTATACTTTATATATTAGCTTATATATTTTATTTATTTTAGCTTCTTAATATTAAGTACTTTAGGCTATTAAAAAAGGCTTACAGCTAAAAAAATAAAGTATTTAATTAAATACTTTATAACTTATATTTTTAAGATTAAATTCTTTTTTACCTCTTATATTATATTTAAAGCTACCTTTATAGAAAGTAATATTTAAAGGGGTTTTAAAAAAGCTAGATTTATTCCTTTTAATTTAAAAACTATAATCTTAAAGGTTAATATATAGCTATAGACTTTAATGCCTCTTAAAAAAGGCACTTAATTATTAATATTATAGGCTTTAAAGACCCTAAAGATAGTAATTAAGGCTTAATTTTAATTTAAATACCTTAAAAAGTAAATTAAAAGGCATTATAATAGCTCTCTAAAGTCTATTATTAAAGCTTTAAAGTTAGCTATTAAGGCAATAAAGGCAGTTATATATAAGGTTACCTTATTAAGGGCTAAACTTTATAATCTTTAAGATATAAATAAAATATTAAGTTAATACTATAAGGTAAAAAGGACTAAACTATAAAAAGAAGGGATTATAACTATATAAAAAGTATTATAAGTAATTAATTAAATAGATATTAATATATAAATAATAGCTAAATTATTAAAAAGTAGTAATTAAAGAAGGTTAAAGTAATTAAATAATTAATATTATAATATATATAGTAAAGGCAGTTATAATATAAGGATTTATTAAATAGTTTTTAAGTTATTTAGAGAGGAATTTAGTAAGTAAAAGCTAGCCTTTTTAAACTATAGCTTAAGCTTTTAACCTATAGGTTAAAAAGGTTAAGGAAAGTAGCCTACTTACTTATCTAGCCTACTTACTTATTAACTATATTAAATATTATAATAAAAATAGTCCTTTCTTTATATTAATAGTATATTAATATTTAGCTAGTCTTTATAATTATAGATTAATTATATACTATATAGTATAATTTATTTTCCTTTTCTTTTATTAATATTATAACTTTAGGTCTTTAACTTTTAGTATCCTGCTTAAACCTATATAAAACTTAATATATTTTCCTTTTAAATCCTATAATTATCTCTCTTTAATCCTTATAGTAATTTAGTCTTCTTTAATACCCTCTTAGCCTGTTATTTAATGCCTTTAAGCTATTTATTATATAAGCTATTTAGGTAAATGGCCTTAATAAATATTAGCTAATTATAGCTTAAAGCTACCTCTTTAAGTAACTTGCCTTTAAGCCTATTAAGTTTCTTTATCTTAAGCTTAAGAAATCCTTTATTAACTAGCTAATAGTAAGGCTATAAGACCTTAAAGACTTTATAATTAAAGGCTATTAGCTTAATATAGTTAGTATTATTTATATACTTTTAGGCTAATTTAACTTTTATAGCTATATTATAGAGGTTAATATAATTATTTCTATTAATAAATAGGTTAATTAAAGGGATTATATTAAGGTCTTTAGTTAAATAAGCCTTATTAAAATTAAACTGCAGGCTTTTTTTAAGTATTATAATAAGGTAGCTATAGTGTTATTAGTAATTATAATTAAAAGTTAGATTAAATAACTTATTATATATTAAATAATTAAAGTATAGTTATAGGGGTTAATATAGAAGTAGCCTTTAAAGTAGGGTTATAGTTAGAAAATTCTGGCTAGCTAAAAAGTAAGGCCTTTTAATTAAATTAAGTATACTTAGGTTTAGGCTATAATTAAGGCAGCTAATTTAATAATATTAATTTAATAAAGCTTTACTATTTAAAAGCTAAGGAATATTTAAATTATAGTAGACTTTAGAGATACTTAAATACCTTTTAAGGCTAATATATAAACTTAAAAAAAGAAAATTAATAAAAATAGTAAAAATAATATACACAATAAGCAAGCAATATAGACAAGCAAGTAGTATAAAAATCTTAACCTTTTTAAAATAAATTATAATAAAAATATAATAGACTATTTAATTAATTAAAATTAATTACTATAATTATTACTAAATACCTCTAAAATTACTTAATAGGTCTTTATATTATATCTAGTCTTACTATATATATTATATTGCTAAATACCTAGCCTAATTAATCTTCCTTAACTATTACTTTTTAATAATTTAGTTAATATCTATATACTTATATCTATTTAATTAATTAAATCTTAACCTTTTTATATAATTAAGCTCTCTCTATTCTATAGGTATATCCTTTTTATTCTATACTATTAGCTAAATATATTATTTATTTTATAAAGCTTTTAATTTTTAGTATCTAATATGGCAGTTTTTTATATATTCTTTATAACTGCTTTTATAAAAGACTAAAGAGCTTTAAGGATTAATTTTAAAGAGCTGCTATAATATCTTCTAATTTAGCCCTAAAGGTATTTAGACTATAATCTGGCCTTAAAGACTATTACTAAAATCCTTAAAGTCTAAACTTAAGCTTATTAAGCTACCTTTTTAATAGGTATTAAAGTCTATAACTATATATTAAGCTTTAAGATTATAACTTTAGGATTAAAAAGAGTAAATCTAGCTTCTCTAAAACCCCCTTTAATAATTAACTTAATTATAATCTTTTAAGAGGCAATATAAAATGCTAAAAAGAATTTAATCTTAAAAATATAAGTTATAAACTATTTAATTAATTACTTTATTTCTTAACTATAAGCCTTTTTTAGTAGCCTAAAGTACCTAATATTAAGTAGCTAAAGTAAGTATTATAAATAAAAAGGTATATAGAGGGTAATAATATTATTAACCTTATAATATATCTAAAAATTAGCAGATTAATAGCTTTTATAGCTATTAAAGATTAAAAGATAATAGAGATTAACTAATTAGTTAGTTATATATTAATTAAAATACTTTAGCTAATTAAGGCCTATTTTATTATCTATTTAGCTATTTAATATTATAATAATAGCCTAAATACTTAAGAGGTTACTATCTTAATACCAGTTAGTAAAATAATATTAGCCTATAACTACTATATATAGATTAATTACTTAGCTTTCTATATTAATCACTTAAATTATAGTAACCTATTTTTAATTTTTAGGCTAGACTAATTTTAGGTTTCTATGCCTTTTTAAGCTAGTAATTACTATACTGCTTAATATTATACCTATTATAAAGCCAATTTTATTAAAGTTCTAGATATTATTTAATTAAATGCTATACTTTATAATTATATTTTATATAAGCCTATATTAATTATAAATAGTAATTAGATCTTTATATTAAGCTCTTTAATAGTTATATTTATAAAAAGAATATATTTTAAGCTATATTACTACTTAATAAAATTAATAGCCTAATACTTATTAACTGGTAATATATTGCATTTAGTAAGCAGTTACTTTACTATTTCCTTAATCTTATAATACTAAAAGGGAAATCCTTATAAATATAGGTCTAGAATATACTTAACTATAACCTATTTTTCCTAATTACTTAATTTCTAATTATTAAAGATATAATTAATATAAGCCTAATAACCCTAATATTAGTAATAAAGTATATAGAAAGGGATATTATAGAGAAATGCAGATTATTATAGACTTAATTTTAGGTCTTCCTAATAGGCCTAAAGTATAAGATTTATATAAGCCTTAATAGTAGATTAAAATATATTATTTAATTAAGAATTAATTAATTAAATAGTATTAATATAAGGTAAGGGAATTTTATACTGCTTACTTATCTATACCGCTTGCATATTACATATATTAGTATTAATAATAAAGATAATAATAATAATAAAAGTAAAAAGAAAGATAATATAAATTAAAACTTCTAAAAGAGATTTTAATATTTAAGAGAAATAAGACTTAATTATATATATAATAAGGACTAAAGTCTATATTACCTATAAGTTTAAATAAATTATATAATATAAAAGTAAGGCCTAAATTATATATATAATAGTAAGGACCTAATATCTTATATATAATAAATAAATCTAACCTTAATACCTTACTATAATTTTTTATATTTTATTAATACTATAAAATTATTTATAAAAATTGAATTATTATTAGGCTATTAATATAAATAATAATTATTAAGGTTTTTTAAATTAATTAATAAAGTTATTATAAAATTAATTAATATAATAGACTTAGTTTAGTATATTAAAAGGTTAATTTAAGATCTTTTAAGTAGAGTAAAGAAAGAAGGCTAATATAGCTGCTAAAAGGTAGTATTAATACTGCTTAATTAAGGCAGTAATTATACCATTAAGGTAAATAAACCTTATATAATTTTAACCTTTAAGATATAGGCCTACTATAGGGGCCTTATTATTTAAGCCTTTATATATAAAGTTAAAAGGTTAATAGCCTTATAAGGCTAATAGTAAGGGAAGGAAAAATTTATAATAATTTAAATAGATTATTATTAATTATATAAAATTAGCTATAATTATAAAGTTTTAATATTAATTATCTTTAGTAAAGATATTATTAATTAAAAGAAATATAATATAGTTAATAAATAAGCACTCTAGATAAGTAAGTACTTTACTTTTTTTAACCTTTTTAACCTATAGCTTAAAAGCTTAAGCTATAGTTTAAAAAGGCTAGCTTTTACTTACTAAATTCCTCTTTAAATAACTTAAAAGCTATTTAATAAGTCTTTATATTATAACTGCCTTTATTATATATACTATAGTGCTAACTGCTTAATTACTTTAACCTTTTTTAATTATTACTTCTTAAAGATTTAACTACTATTTATATATTAATATCTATTTAATTAATTACTTATAATACTTTCTATATAGTTATAATCTCCTTTTTCTATAATTTAATCCTTTTTACCTTATAGTACTAGCTTAATATTTTATTTATATTTTAAAGATTTTAGACTTTAGCTTTTAATAGTATATTTTTATATATTATAGCTATTATTTCTTTTATAAGAGACTTTAAGGCTCTTAATATTGACTTTAAGGAGCTATTATAATAGTATTTAATTTAATTATTAAGGTATTTAGACTAAAATTAGGTCTTAATAACTATCTTTAGGGTCTTTAAAGCCTATAATATTAAAGGTTAAATAGCCTTTTTAAGAGGCATTAGGGTCTATAGCTATATATTAAGCTTTAAGATTACAGTTTTTAGGTTAAAAGAAATAAATCTAGCTTCTTTAAAACCCTCTTAAATATTACTTTCTATAAAGGTAACTTTAAATATAGTATAAAAGGTAAAAAAGAATTTAATTTTAGAAATATAAATTATAAAGTATTTAATTAAATACTTTATTTTTTAGCTATAAGCCTTTTTTAGTGGCCTAAAGTACTTAATATTAAAAGGCTAAAGTAAATAAGATATATAAGTAGGTATATAAAGTATAATAATTTTATTTTTTTTATAATATCCCTTAAAATTAGCTAAATAGTAGCTTTTATAACTATTAAGAATTAAAAGATAATAATAATTAATTAATTAATTAATTATAAATTAATTAAAATACTTTAACTACTTAAGACTTAACTTATTATTTATTTATCTATTTTAGTTTATTATAATAATTTAATTTAATAAAAGGTTATATTTTTAATATTAATTAATAAGGTAATATTAGCCTATATTAATAATAAATAATATAATTACTTAACTTTCTATATTAATTACCTAAATTATAGTAATCTATTTTTAGTTTTTAGGTTATATTAATTTTAGCCTTTTTTATATTTTTAAACCTATAATAGCTATTCTAGCTATAATAAGGCCTATTATAAAGCCAGTCTTATAAAAGTTCTATATATTATTTAATTAAATATTATACTTTATGATTATATTTTATATAAGCCTAAACTAGCTATAAATAATAATTAGATCTTTATATTTAGCTTTTTAATAGTTATATCTTTAAAATAAATATATCTTTAGCTTTAATTATTACTTTATAAAGTTATAAGCCTAATACTTATTAATAGGTAATATATTATAGTTAGTTAGTAAGGAATTAGCTATTTTTTCTATAAAATATAGTTATAAAGAAAATCCTTATAAATCTAAATTAAGAATAAATTAAACTATTATTTTCTCTTTTAAATTAAATAATCTTTATAAATTTAAGATAGAATTATATTATAATTAAATACTATTTTAGTAATAATATAAAGTAAAGTGGCTAACTTTATAAATATCTATAGCCTATTAGAGATTTAATTTTAAGTTATTTTAAAGGGCCCAAAGGGTAAAAAGGATTTTAGCTTTATTTAAGGATTATAATATATTAAATAGTTAAAAATTAATTAATTAGATAGTTAGATATAAAGTTAAGGGATTTTTAGAGTGCTTGCTTGTCTAGAGCGCTTGCTTATTAACTACATTAAAATATATATAAAAGCCTATTAAATTATAATAATAATATTATACTTTAAGTACTATTACCTAAGCTATTTAAATATATTAATTAATAAATCTATATTAATTAAAAATACTTAAGCTTATAATATTTTATTTATATACTTATAAAGATAATTAGCTATAAAACTTATAATAATAGCAGTAAAGAACTTTAATTAACCTTTTATATTATATAAATAATAAATTTAATAAAAAGTTAAAGAATTATTATTAATATTAATTTTAATAAAAAAACGTCTATAAAACTTAATTTAGCTTTTCTGGCCCTTTAAGCCCTTTTAGGATAAAGACTTTTTTAAAATATATTATTTTTTCCTCTATACTGCTTATAGAAGATTTATAACAATAGGGTAGTTTAGTAAAGCTACCTACATTATTAGCTCGAATCTCGCCAGATTTCTTAGTAGGCAGAGAAGAGTAAAGGCTAAGGGTAGGGAAGGAAGCATAATGTCGTTAGATTCCATTAGGTCAGGCATCGATCAGTAAGGAATGGCATGCGTCAAGGAGAGGTAAACAGACTGGCACCAACGCGGTTTAATGTTGTGGGGGGGAAGAGACATAAAAGTTAAGAAGCTACCTTCTCTTTAACTAATTTAAAGGCGCTGCTGGGGGTAGCACACTAATGAAAGATCTAAGTAATAACTCTAATTGGCAAGATTTGCTTACCAGACCCTAAAGCCCAGTAGGTTCCGGGTAAGCAGCAAGGACGCGCCTAATAGCCTGGCAGCTTAAAGCTTTTATTATATATTATATATTAAATATATTAAGTATTATTTTAAATCCAGAGATTTAGATTTATTTAATTTAAAATAAGATTTCAGTATTAGGTTTTAAGGTCTTATAAGACTAAATAAACAGGAGATATAGCGCTAAAGCTCTTAAATTGCATTTATTATAATTAAGTTTCCAGCGCATTCTTTACCATATAAAAGGTGCTTTTTATTTACATTAACAGGGAATTAGCGCTAGAGTCCTGGGAAGTTAGAGAGGGCGCACAGACTAAATATTCTTGTATTAACCCAAACTCCTAAAGATCCGAAAGGGGAAGGTGCACGGGCCGCAAAAGTTGGTATTGGGCCCATTACCAGTGGTAATTGGTACGGTAGGCTGCGGGAACCCAATGTACGTCATATCGCATTAGGCATCAGGCAGTAATGGACTTTAGGCAGCCAACGCTTGAAACGCACTTACGTATCGCCTTTCTCAGGCATCTCAAGTTGCGAGACATAAACCGGGAAGTGGACCTTCTGGTTCTCGAGACTTCTAGCCACAGCTAACAATTTCCGCTACGAATGGTGGCTTTGTTTTTCTTCCATGATCGACGCCTCGGCTTTCGCAACACCCTGACAATCTCTGTATTTACAGCAATATTTGCCAAGGTTTGAACAAGTTACAAGCTGAAATGTATCCACTGCTCACATGGCGGGGTAGCTCGAACAATGGAGAATGAAGATAACGGCTGCTCGAGATCTTCTCTCCACGGGGTCGACAGCCAAGAAGGAGTCGCCGGTCAAAGAGGCACAATACGAGAGATTGACTCAATCACGAAGGGACTTAATAAAATCGCGCGGCAGCTATGTGTCGCTAACAAACATCATGATCCAGGCAGGCTATTGTTCTCGGCGGTTTCACAGAAGAAACCCAGCATTGTGGAGAGGCTAATCAGAGAATTCGATGCTAACATAAATGAACGTGACGACAGTGGTAGGACCCCATTATCACGGGCTGTGGATGCTGGTCACAAGGCAACAGTTGATTACCTTCTCAGCAACGAAAATATTGAAGTAGATGCTACAGACAACGATGGAACCACACCGCTTTGGCAAGCTCTGAATAAGCTTAGACCCAATGGAGATTTAGGGATTTCTCAGTCCCTGATCCGGAAAGCAGATATCAATCGGCAAAGTAATACTGGCGAGTATCCGCTATTGTGGGCGATCGAAAAAAGACCCGAACTTCGAACTGTTCCAGGGCCCAGGTTTGGAGAACGACAAGAGTCTGTTCTATCCCTTTTACTCAAAGAGAATGCCTTGGACGTGAACGTATCATGTTCCGAGGGTCGGAGCGCATTATTATTAGCAGCCAAATCTGAAGACTTAGGAACTGTCAAGAAGCTGCTGGAAAAGGAAGAGCTCAAGGTAAACATCTGCGACAAAGACTCCCGGTCGCCGTTGTCCTGGGCTGCGGGAAACCGGTTGCCTTCGATAGTTGAGAACCTGCTCAATCACCCCGAGATTGATACATACTCAAGGGATATACATGGCAGAACGCCGCTGATGTGGAGTATTTGCAGTGGTCAGATGGAGAACATGAAGCTTCTTTTAGGCAAAAATTATCAAGCACTCAACATCCCAGACACTGAAGGACGAACACCCTTGTCGTGGGCAGCGGAGAGAGGTAATTTGACAACGGTGAAGTTCCTGCTGAACTTGGCGGGTATCGACAAGGATAAGAAGGATAACGCCGGCCGAACTCCCCTATCGTGGGCGGTGGGAAATCAGTCAAGGAGCTCTGAAACTAGAAATGCTTTCACACCCCCGCAGGAGAATGAGCTCATCGTCGAATCGTTGATGGAGACGGATGGCATCGACAATAACTCTGTGGACAATAACGGTAGGACACCGTTTTCTTGGGCAGTTACAAACGCCGATTTTTCGATTGTGCAATACCTTGTGAGAAGCGGTTGTATCGCCATTGACCAGCCTGACGGTACTGGACGAACTCCTTTGTCATGGTGCGCGGAACACGGGCAGTTGGGCGTGGTAGAGACCCTCCTGTCAAAGGACACTGTTGACGCGAACCTAAAGGATTTTAGTGGAAGAACCCCGCTTTATTGGGCTACTCGCAAAGGAAACGTGAGGGTGATGGATATATTAATGCAGAAAGATGTCGATACGTTGAAAATGATGGTCTCGGAACAACCAGAACAACCAGATCGGGTCAAGCTACTTCTCGACGCTGGTTATGACGCGAGCAAGCTGGATCCCGATGGTCGAACTGCACTTCACTATGCAGTATCAACAAAAAATATTGAGTCAACAATGCATCTGATTTCATTTGGACGAAGTTCGATCAACTGGAAGGATAATGCGGGCGTTACACCCCTTAGTCTTGCGGTCACCAAAAGTCCTGTCCTGGCTAAGATTCTCGTCGAACATGGTGCGACAACCGATGGCATTCAGACTAGTGCATGGTTTCACGAGAACAAAGACAGTGTGAACGATATCATTTGTCTCTCTAAGCAAGGGGCAACACAGGGTTTCCAATACATGACAAAGCACAGCTTAGCGGAAGAATTTACAAAGCCTCTACCGTCTGAGCACCTAAGAAAGCGTCTATTGTAGGTTCAGTGTCCCTGCTATATTTCTCATCATCGAGCTATACTGATCTTGGAACTCAACAGCTTATGCAAAGAATCACCGCCCCCTTGGAAACATAGAGCTTTACTTGGATTTAAGAAATCCCAGACCGACGTTAAGCTCCACATCGACATGCGTTTGGATAGATTTCCTAATAGCGATAACCAAAGACTATGCTTCCTTTTGGAAACATCTTTTCCTGGGAGTTTCTTGCCGTGGTATGTGAAAGAAGAAGAAGTCGTACTTCTCATGGAACCTATCATGTCCTGTATCGCAGTACATAATTCGCGATCGAGCCTAGGACTGCGACCCCAATCAGTCGACTTCCTTAGTACACTAGATAACAGTAAGGTTCCCGAAGATGGCGCGGAATTCTTTGTTCAATTTTTGAACGTGCTTGACTCAAGATGGAGTAGGCTTTTAAGCCAAGCCGAAAAGCATATCCGCAAACAGGTGAGTGTATTCTAAACACGCTTGTGCCTGCGCATATAGTCATGGTCGCAACCACAAACATGTTTCTAATGTCAATACTTTAGATTCAATTTGACGAGGAAGCACCTGACCATGCTCACCAAGCTAGCGAAGTTCTTCCAACCAAGAAGTTTATAGACGGGCTCCAGAACGACGTCTTGAAGTTATACCAGCTTGGCGACGTCGTAGAGGACCACGTCACTGAAGCTCGTGGCTTTGTTGAGAAATACTGCTTGCCACACAACGAAGGCAAGGGGAAACAACTAGCCTTGGATGCAGTCACCCGGCTAGAGTCACGAGTAACCGCTAGGATTGACAGGTCTGAACAAATGTTGAAGAATACCTTGCAATTTGTATTGTACTCGATATGGCTGCCTAGCCTAAGTTGACTGACATTTCTCTAGGAGTTTACACGAGTTTCTATGATAGAAGCACGCCGATCAACAGCTATTGCGACTAGCATGAGGCGTCTGACCTGGATGACTGTAAGTTAGTGAACTCGGCTCACATTCTAATCACTAACGCTCTGGTAGTTTATATTCCTTCCGCTGATGTTTGCTTCCGTAAGATGTTATATTCCGCTTGCCGATTGTGTGACCAATCATTGCACTCTAAGCTAATCAGACTTTGTTTCTTTCAGAGCCTATTCGGGATGAATGTCAACGTCTTGAAAGACAACCCCGATTGGAAATGGTACATCCTCGTTGTGGGGGCAACAGTTATCCTAACAATCTGTGGTTGGATTGGCTTTGAGCGGATTCTAGTATAAGCATAATTCGACATTTTGGTCTAGAGGTCTACCAAAGATAGTGGCTGTCAGATATTGAAATGAACGAGGAGCAAAGAACAAAGGTTCAGGTGTTCTTTTTGACTCGTTGTCAAGATAGAAGAGGAAAAGTATGGTCTCCCATGCTTCCTTCTCTAGTTGCTGCAGGGCGTACACAACTGGCGTCGCTGCATCCTTATCTTTGACATCTGGATCAAACCAAAACCCTTTGACAAACAATTCCATCTCTTCCTTGTAACCCTGACTCACTGCAGCATGAATTCCACTGATGTTTGGCGAACAGTCTGGTCTTGTTCCATGCTCTAACAGAATTTGAGCTAGACGCTAGTGTCCGCGGTAGAGAGCGAGGGAAAAGGGAAGTGCCGTCTTGGTTGCTCTTATTAACATCGGAGGTTCTTACCACCATAGATGCGATCTCTTCTTTCGCAAAAGCAGCGGCGTGATGTATTAGAGTGGTAGAGAGACGTGTGTCATATCATTGATGTAGGTCGAGTGGGGAAATACCAAATGGAAGAGTTACTTGGTCTTCCACACTACTGGCGTATTATAAGTCATCGACGAACTTCTGGGCCAAATCATCAAAGAAGCTGACTCGTCCAGGCAACTCGTGGTTGAGGAGGAAGTGCATTGTAAACATCTTAGCTAACTGATGGGTTTGTCGCTGACAAGGGAGGAGAATGAGATGAGTGTTGAAGCGTCGAGCTCGGTTAATTTATGTATTTAATCCTGGGCACGTAAGATCACACATTTCCCCCCAAGAACGTCTCGCTATACCTTCAACATCCAGGAGATGAGATGGTCTCTGTCTTGATATGATTGCTGCCTTGGGTTGACCATCGAGTTTCGGCCAACAAGATCGGTGATGAGTAGAAAGTCATCCCATCTTCTCTACTCAACGATTGTATTACAAACATCCCCAAGTTCCTTCTCCCCTCTCGCCTCTCCCCGGAGTTCCACTGTGCCAGAGAATGAAAGCACATGGGTTAACTCGATTCCTATGTCATCGCACCCTGAGCAAAACTCTCATTTGACCCCAGTGCTACTACATCAGTCTTTGAGCCATCGCAGAATAAATCAGTGAGAGGGCTGAAAGCTCTTATATCCAACTGAATAACTGTGCAGGGCATTATTTCACTTGACGGAAGGTTTGTAGCGTTTGTGCTGTATTGTCAATAAGTTCAGTCAACTTGTGTTTATTGCCAATACGAATTAACGTCGCTGGCCACCGGCATCTCAAATTATCCGAGCATGCCACTCGCTTGTTGAAACTACAAGGTACAAAGACATAAGTTAAATCGCTGTGGTCCGTTTCAGATAGAAAATTATTAAAATGGCACCCTATCCCACCGGGTAGATGCTATATGGCAAGTATTACCCAAAAACGTCTCCCCCACCATGATAGTTGGTCCTGTTAACGTCATGAAAGAGGGTGTGCTGTTTTAGGTGCTTAGGGTACGAAAGCGCGTCGTCCATTAGGGCCCAGACTTGAGGGGTGCTAAATTTGTTGGTTCTTACCGTATCACTTAGCAATGGCCGAACCCTGTGGCCTCGAAATAATATGAATGCTGCTACCATGATCGAATAGCCAATTGCGTCCTTCCGCGTGAAGCTGTCGTGGGTGCCGTAATGGTTAGCACTGCCTCTGGCTAAGTACTGCATATACGTCGGTTGCGTACCATGCAAACACTTGAAGTCACATTGAGACCTTCGGTCGCCCAATGAACAAGGAATCCAGACAAATAAGATCCAAACTTCAATTCAGCAATTCCAGCCCGCCCAAATTCAGACTTTTTATCTCCCTCTAGAGATACTCGACCGCGCGACGCAACGTTCCTTTGCCTCCATAGCCAGCACCACTTTCAATTATACTGTGCCAAACCGCTCACAGTAGAGAAGGTTTTTGGGAGTTTCCTTATACTGCTGTATTTCGTCAGGGCTAATGGACAATGGAACGATATTTCATCTGGTATACGCTTGACGATAAGTGTTGGGGGGCCTTGGTACTGTATGTACGGGTGCGTCTGGGTGGGCAAAGGGGACATCGTGTGAGCCCATATACAACATTCAGTCGCCGGTTGATTGCTTCGGTGAGACCTGAAATATCCAAAATATCTGAATTTGGAGTTCGTATTGACGACGGATAGGATTAGGAGTCAGCAGCGGGCTGCTTGATGACGACGTCGAAGTCGCAGACGCGTGGTTCAAAAGTTGCACGCTTGAGCCTTGGGTGGTGATGATCCCTCTTACGTCATTCTTTACAATGAGTACGCTTAAGTGTCTCTTTTTCATCTTTGACGGACAAGTTCCGCTTTCCAAGTGATGCAGCTTCGTCGACGGGCAATCAAATACTCTCTTACATTTACCACTTGCTAGACATTTAATGTGGCATAATGGCTGGCATCAAGTCAAAGTTTTGTGCTGTTTCAGTACAGCCTTGCTGTAGAAGGTCTCCAACTTGAACTATCAAGATAGCCAAGCGACGGTTGCAATGTACGTAATGCCTTTGGCTACTGTATTATCTTGTATCGAACAAAAAGGTCCAGACTAGTGTCATTGGAACCGATGGCAGTCCAGCAGCCTGGAAAGCCACTTCGTTGACGAGCATGACTACTGTATGGGGCCTCGGTACAGGAATCCGGTCTACGGCATCTACCTGATCCTCAACGGATTCACGAAGAAGAACAAGGTTATATCCTCGGACTGGAAACTGATAAACCAAATCGTCATGAAAGGCGAGAAGACTACAGTAGGCCTCACTAAGCACTATTACGATAAGATCGCGACCAAGAGGGTTATCTTAAGGAAGCAGAATAATATGTATATAGAACCCTGAATAGCGGCAGGTTGTCTGTCTCGCATATGCCTGGCATTAAATTAGGGAAGATGGATAAGTATGTAATCGCTGATACAGGCTGGGTCGAGATCCCGAAGAGGTTTATGGATAGGGCTCTGTTCATGCATGTGGTCGAGAAACGCCAACCCAACAATGTTGCAGACTACAAAGAAGCAAAGTTCGAAATGAGTGGCACATATATGACAACCTACTTTCAATACCAAAGAATACCACGCAAAGCGTCCAAATGCAATCAGGTCGTATAAGTGCCCAAAGGCGCTTAAAGCTGAGTAGATAGCAAGAAACCCAGCAAAGGGCACAGGATACGACACAGCCCAAAAATACTCAAGCTCAAGACTTTCGTTGTTATACATCGGGCTCTGGCGGCCTAGGCATAGTTTGAAGGAAGCTTACGACGCCCTCTCAAGCTCATCAACTCCACCACAGTATTAACCCCAAAACTTTAGAGTCCCTGCATATAGGTGGCCGAGCTCCTCGTTCAAAATGCTTTCCACGTGTCATGACATTCATGGTATGGACGGCAATACATGCGGTTCTTCAGGAGCAGCAACATAGCCAGTGGGGATTTCCTGGTTTGGAGGAACCTGGTGCTTCTTGGCCCATTTCCGTATTTTCCCATAGTCCTTACAGATGTGACGTGTATTAAAGTCAGGAAACGCTTGGGGGCTCTTGGTGTTGGACTGTCGCACCCACAGTTGCCCCAAGACACCCGTCTCGGCATGGCACATGAGCAATCGTCGAAGCGTATCAAGGCAATGTGCTGGTGAATATGTCAACATCTTGTACAGAGTAGTATCAGGATAAACAGAAATCAACGTGATGAGCGAATCCACTTGCTCCAAGGGTTAACTTACTGACGTGGAACTTGACAATGTCTGGATTGCCTTTTAGCGATTCATCCTTTATGGCCAAGTAATAGTCGTAGTTAAAATATAGCGATTTCCTGACAATATTCTAGATTATCGAATGTTAGCTACAGCATATACAGGACGGCTGTGGATGGCTTGGATTTCATTTGAGACCACATAGGTAATGGATGGACGTACCAAACAGTGTAGATGGTGCAATCCCTCCACGTTGACAAAAAAGCCGCCCCCCTAAAGTTTGGCTCGCTGCACATGGTGTTCTGAGAACCCACTCGCCTTGCCTTCCTCCTCAGAGATGACAGCAGCTCTGTCTGGTCCTCGGTATCAGCGAAAAGGGGCTCCAGCCTACGCTAGACTTCTAGGACATTGGACTTACAGTGTATACCAAGAGAGGCCCACGCGGCGTCTACTTCAGGAGACCCCGTGCGTCGATACACGTTTTCATTCATGAAAGATCCATTGAAATAGATGGTCGAGCATCTGGCATCCGTTACCTTTATGACGGGAGCTTAATTTCATGAGCAGATGACAAGGTAACACTCAAGAATGACGCGAGACTCACAATACTATGACACGCCGGGACCACAGCGAGCTTCTGACTTTAGGCAGCCGAGCTTTCCAATGATTTGAAAGGTCAAGGTACTGGATAGTATTGAACCCAACATGAAGCTTAGGAACAATTGTAAGCTTAAATTGAATACAACTGTGTATTGTTTGAGACAAAAGCTGCTTTGGGCGGACTGAGTTTGACACTCATCAGAATCTAAGTACCGATCTAGTTCCGCGAGGGATACTGTCTCGTCTCGTGGATCAAGAGACATGGCAAGCGAATAACTATGATGAATTGATACGATGAATGTTCTCTTGGAAAGTGGCTGACGGATATCACCAAATCTTGTTCGCGGGCCAGAGAGATAACAAGTATGGTTCGGGGAAATGATAGCACCGACAGCAAAGGTGCGGCAATTCTGGGATAAACAGCTCATAAACCATTGGATTTCACCATCAACCCCGCAACTTGGCCCAACCGCAGAACAGTCCGTACAGGTTACCTTGCATATCACATCAGGCAGCTTATCCGCTGATGAGACAAGCAGCACCCACACTTTTCGTGCAGTACCTAATGCGGTTAAGTAAGTTATTTCTAGTACTTGTATTGACTAAAAGCTATTGTAGTTGCAACATTGACCAATTTTTATGTATTGCCGCACACATATTCCGAATGTCACATGTAGACTTGGACTTAATGATTAAAGAGCTTTCGGACCGCATCAACACCCCTGTCCACCCAGCGATTCGGACTATGTACTCCCATGAGATGAGCGTGGTATCCATTGTCAAGAGCCTCGATGTCCATGTATCTAGGGCCAGTAGGCAGTTATGGATTATCATGTTAAATCAACCTGTCATTGAAGGCTAGGGACTTACCCAATGCTCCGGGATGTCCCATTCGAAGGAGCCCTCCGTGTATGAATACGATGAGACCCATGCCGACCTTGTGGCTGTATCATCGACCGTTGGTGGCAGACTAGGCTTAGCGATGGCGCCGCCTTTTTTCT
Source organism: Aspergillus subversicolor (assembly GCA_037044295.1). NCBI lineage: Eukaryota > Fungi > Ascomycota > Eurotiomycetes > Eurotiales > Aspergillaceae > Aspergillus > Aspergillus subversicolor. Next base: position 681,830 of record JAWLTM010000025.1, on the reverse strand, counting down.
AATAGCTCCGCATCAGTATGATTAACTTGACAGCAACTTGAAGCGTTACCTCAGTGTTCAAAGCAGGGGCTATAGCCAAGGAGAGGGCTGAGGCCGGAACCATGGCTATAGCGAGCCACTTCATCTTTCTTTCTTTGCTTGGTGGCGATTCAGAATGTTAGATGGCGTTTAGGAAGGGAGAAATGAAGAAGCAAGGAACGGAGGAAGGAAATGGGTTTCTTTGCGTGAAACGGTAACGGCCATCTAAATGGTTCCAACGCAACAGAACAAAAGGGCTACCATTGTTAAGATCCAGTTCCATTCTGCAAAAGAGTCACATGTGTGTCACAAGCATGGCTAAGACCAGCTTGTCTACACCAATCACACCTTCACCGGCCGAGGGAGGGTGATACAGTGTTATGGTCATGATGGCGTGGCGTAATCAACGAAGATGAACGAGGTATTCCGAATCCGCCCCGCGATGCACCACAAACCAGACTTAGAAGAATGAGCGGGCTGCATCAATATAAACTCAAGAATCATGATAAGTTGGAGTTCACAGATGCCACCTTCTGATAAGCCGTTGGCAGCCTAGGTTGGGAAAGTAATTTATAGTATGACGCTTATGCCTGCTTGGGGAGTTTCAGAAAACGTAGCATGTCAATTCCAAGTGAAGAAAATACTTATGTAAGGCTTGCATACCTGCGTATGCCCTTTGATTAGTCTATTTCTGTCCCCTAGTTCAAGTTTTCTGTTCTTCTGATCGCCCTAGGGACATTTTGCGCCAGGTATAGACCCTAACCACCCAGCACTTCTCCACGCATTCCAGGGGACTACGACCGAGCAGATACTGTCGACCAACTACTCTAAAGATTTCAGTACTCATCTCAGTGCTATTGAACCTTGCACTGCTGGCAAAGGCCATATTCTTCAATGTTTCGAACGACCAGCCCCTTACTTATTGTGAGTGTCAAAAAAGAATTTTTTTCTGTATTCAATGGTATTTATCATGGATCGAAAATTGTTGACCATCAACGGTCGTCTTCCAGCCCCGGCCCAACCTGCTCTTCGCCATGAGCGGGTCGTCTTTTCAAGCGGGTTTGGGATTGATACGTCTCTGTTCCAAGGGGAGCCGTCGGCTAAGAACAATAAACTTTGGGAGCCTCTATGACTGTATGTATACATGCCAAACGGACTGCCATCTCCGGCACTGATGACGGTTGTAGTTGGGATTACGAGAGTAAGCGTAGACGAGGCACGGCCGATGGACAACAAGACGCTACCCATCCCAGGTCCCGAAGGCGGCTTTGTCATACAGTTGTCTGTCTTCCATCAACTCCACTGCCTGAATCTAATTCGAAAGGGCATTTACGGCGAGGTTGACATGACGAACAAGGATGAGCTTCTGGGCATTGAACACCTGGATCACTGCCTTGACATGCTTCGGCAGGCTGTCATGTGCAGCAGCGACATCACGCCTACAACATTCTCCCGCACCTCGCTTGGATCAAAGATGAAGGTTGTGGCCGAGGTAGTCCACACTTGTCGTAGCTTTGCTGACATTCAACGATGGGCGTGGAACAGACGGTTGAGGAGCGGATTAGATAAGGATACAGTGGTGACGGATGATCCTCTCCAGTGGGGAACGTACAAGTACACTCCTTAGGTTGCTACACATCGGTCCAGCCTCAGATCTCGCAGTCTATCACTGTAGCTAGCGGACTATTCATTCCACCTCGGCCAAGATGCCAAGCTCCGAGTTGTGTCTCCCTACCCAATCTGATATCTGCGAGAAGTTTCTGCACACATGGTTCGTTGAGAAGCGGGCCTTGGGTTGCTCGTGGCTGCCAGATCCGTATAAAAGATCAGATCGGTGGCACTGCTGCACATGAGTGCCTGTCGCAGCAGGTCTATGCAGTGATCTGTAGTAGTAGTAGGTAGAGACAAGTTAGTCACTGCAAGCGTCATGCCTGACGACAGATGGCCTACCAACGTGCTTCCAAACAATATCGGGCGGGTTTTGGAAAGTATCAACATGCTGATAGTTTTCTCGCCAGATAAACTTGCGAGTAATGTCCAGGCAGTGCAGTTGATGAAATATCTCTACTGTCGCGTAGTAGTGGTTACCGACGCCCTTGGTGGGCTCAGTCGAGGCGTCAAAGACGTGCCGAGTATTTCTGTCGACCAAGATCATGGGATCTATAGAGGTGAGTGCGCTGTTCACAAAGCGTTCGCGTCAGACGTACGATCGACCAATTTTTCCCAAGCCTCATCTAGCTCCTCACGAGGCTCGCCCTTGTATACGGATGTAGAGAAGAGTTCGGCGTCGAACTTGATGGAGCTGATGTTGATGAAGCGCTCAAGAACATCTATTTTTTTATCATTTGTTATTGGGATCAACAGGAGGACACAAAATTGATGGATAGGAAGGTTACCCACGGCGTCCATGGTAACTGTCTTGTGTGATTATGTGTTTTGTCAGAGGAGAACATGTACAGGGGCTCAGAGCCCATAGATTAAGGAGAATGGCGGACAGGAACAAGCCGACGTGGACAGGTATAAGACACGTGCACCAGCGCCTGGAGGAATTCTCCGTAAGGCGGCATGTTGTCTCAGAAGAATCTGACTCCATTGAGTGTTGTGCAGAGTTTTTGGAAGGGAGATGGAGGACGGAGGTCCTGTCTTGTCTTGTACTGATCTGATGGGATCCAACGGCGGCGACAGTGGCTTACAGTGGGGGCCGGTGCGGTGGGGTACAGGGGTACAGGGGTACAGGGTCACAGGGGTACTCGTCACAGTGGAGGGGCCTTGCTAACTCTGTTCATCGCATATCCACTTGCCACTCACTCACCCGCCCCCGCTTAACTGCTTCTTCACTCTTGTATTCGCTACAGCCATAAACATCAGAGCCTCAAATTGTCCTCTCAACAACAACAAGAGAGCGGTCAACATGACAGCCTCTTCCAACAACCACGCCGACTTTCAGGCACGTCTCGATTACATCCACACGGTCTTATCTGATTACCTGCACTTCTCTGCCAAGGTGCGCGACTCTGGCGGGCGACCCCGCTCCCCCACTCTGCAAACCAAGCAAGATTCGATCGATCGTGCTAACCCGTTTGTGTATTTTAGGATCTTGAGCAGACCAACATCGCACCGGTTCAATACGACGCCGACTTTCTTTTCAAGTACAACAACTTCGTCTACGACATCACACTCCCTTCCGATATCCAGCTCCCTCGCGATGCCACCCAGTCGAACCAGCCCGGCTGCGTGCCAATCCCCAAAGACACAAAGCACTTGCTCATGCGCCTCAGCAACCCCGAAGCTGCAAGCATGCATCCCGAGACCCGCGTGCAGAACGAGGTCGCCATGATTTCCCTTGCATCCCAAGCCCTTGGCCATTTCAGCCCCAGTATCGTCCCGCGCGTCTTTGGTTGGGGCGCTGCCAGTCACCATCGTCTCGGATGGATTCTGCAGGAGTTCATGCCTGGCGAGGCTCTGGCAGAACCGTTTGGCGAAACCATGTCGCTCGAACAAAAGAAGGACATCTTGACTCAGATGACCGCAATCCTCAAGGCACTACAAGACTATCCGCTCCCTGAGGGCATCCGGGGCTGGGAAGGCGTATCCTTTGACGACAGGATGGCATTATTAGCGCGCCCATGACAAGCGTGGGAGCCGGGCCGTGGCCTTCACTCCAAGACTCTTACAGAGCTCGAATCGAACTCGCTCTCGACAAGGCCGACAACAATCCTTACCTCCAAGGCTGGCGCACCAACGGGGTCAGGGGCCGTATCCAAGATTTCCTCCAACGTGGTTTGCCACAACAATTCTCCCAGCTGCCGTCTAAGGACGAACGTGCAATTGTACACGCCGATTTCAGTGAGTATTTTCCTCTCGCTAGCCATGAATGAAGCGCACTGACACTGCGATGCGTAGCACCCGACAATCTCCTCTATGACCCCGCGACAGGTCGCATCACCGCGCTGCTTGATTACGACTTCTCCAGTATCCAGCACCCGGCCTACGAGTTCTTGCGCTCCTTCGGGACCAATGGAGGTCCACTCACAGGCTGGTCCGCAGATCCCGACGCTGCTGCCCTTCGCAGCGCCAAGCTCACTGGCCAGTTCCCCTCGCCGCTCCCCGCATCCAAGGCGAATGGCAACGGACCAGCCATCGACTGGGAGCTTGCCCTTGCATGGGAGACTGAACTCGAGCGACATCAAGTCAAAAGACCCAGCACTATTCCTGGCGTCGCGGGGCTTGCTGACGTAGATGAAGTCTTGGGAATGTGGCTGCCTTGGCGATTGACCAACGAGGACTTCCTGAGGATGAACCAGGACGAGCGTCAGCGCAAGGCCCTCAGACGTATATCTGAGGATCAGCTTGCCGGTTTGTTGGAGCATATGGGATTCTAGCTCATTTGCATTAGTAGTCTGACACGCGGGGGATTGTGAACGAGCTGGAGGATATAGATGGCTACTCGTTCGCGGGGCAATGTTGTCTTTGCCCCCGTATGGTCTAAATAGAACATTCCTGGTCTTAAGCCTAGATAGTTCCCAATAGATCAAGGCTACCAGAAGGAGCGTACCGAGATGCCATAAGAGAAAGACATGACGCCTCGCGAGATACAGCTTATCTGAGTAGAATAGAGAAATGGCGAAGGCCATCAGTGGCTCGGTTGCTTAGTGAGGCAGAATTTTCAGTTTGGAGCATGAACGACACCAGGATGGAACGCACAGAGATGCAGTATAGCTTTACTAGCATCACAGCTGGATACGCGTCATCCGCAAAGAATCGTGCCCCTTACCCAGAGACTGGAATCAACTTGGTAGGCGGCTTCCTATATCGCACGAACTTCTATGCGTTAGCGACTGCGCGACTCTGCTGGTCAATGAGGCTGAAGATGTCGACATTACGTGACGGGTGGGAAAAGAGCAAGGGATGTGGAGTGGCCTTGGTTTTAAGAGCGAGGAAAGAGCGGCGAGTAGACATACCAGTCAAGTAGTCCACCGTCTCAAAGGTACAAGGAAAGTTGCGGATCTGCTGACCGTTTGTCTTGACTAGAGGAGTGTACTGAACACTTAACCTGCGAGCTTGGGCGTTTCGGGCACGGGCGTCCACGTTCTTGATGAAAGCATCGATGTTATTAAGGCGCTGGTTGATGGTAGACCCCATGTTGTCAATGCGGCGAGTGAGGTTGACCTCGACGGACTCGATGAGTATCCATGGTATCCAAACGAGGGTTGATAGTTTGCAGCTGGGGCAAGGATTTGACCGAGGGTGGCCTGGTTGTTATTCTTAGCCTCAAAAAGCGTCGGTTGATGGGCCAGGCTTCGGAGATTATCAGCGACAGTTTCACGGTTGAACTGTTCGCGGGGAGGAGTTGTTGGGCGCGTCCACCTGCACCTGAACCTGATATTGATCCATGATTTTGCTTAGCAGTTAGCAATTTCAGTCCGTCAGTCGAGAAACCATGCGTACCGTGTTCTTTGATCTTCTTGCATTGGGTGCGCGTTGGTTCGTGTTTGCTTACCCTGAAGCGCGGAAATAAACAAAACCCCGAATTGGCTAGCCTACAAAATCCATCGCGACGCACGCGCGCCGTCACGTGCCGATAAGATCACGAGCAGGACCGTGGTATGCGAAATGGGCCAGGCCTAACTCAGCTACATGTTAAATGTAAGGACCCAACGTGCGAAGCATCAATGAATCAATGCCTGCGAGCGAGGTCGATTGTTGTATTGGATCATAATCGATTTCGGCCACCAAGGCTCACTTGGCATCGACAGCATAAAGATGAACGCTGACAATAAGTCTGGTTCTTCTATCAATTGGTCAAAAATTTGAAAGCCATGGCACATCGTCTTCCAACTCTTCGAGGGTTAGACATCCATCCATCAAGTTTACATTTGGTCGCTGCATAACCCTCCCACAGGATCCAGGAGTACATACTCTGGCGCACCTGTAATTTAGACCTATGAGAATGCCATAGTCTCCACCATGACCTCCTTTGAAGCGACAAGCCCTGTCGTCTCGAACTGTGAGACAGAAACTGGCGAATGTGCCCGAGCTTGGGTCCTTGCAGTGGTGGTGCTCCCTCAGGCCCGATGTCTTATCCAGCAAAAGGCTCATCCAGATTATAGCATAACAAAGCCAAAATCTAATAAAGATATAATATGACCACAACGTTATATTACACATGCCGACAACTGTCTTTCTTCTCAGTCAGTCGACAGCTTTCACCTCTGAAGCTGGAATAGCAGGTCGGATATGCTTGGTGCGCCTGGCGACACAGTTCCGATGTAATAATGCACCTGGATTGCGAGGTCTGATCTCGTTTAGCGTAATTCCCAAGTAATAAAGAAATGGAGCCCAAACGGCAGTTGTCTCGTCCTCATGCGTTGTCTGTGAGTGGACGCAAACGCACGACAAGTCGAGATACAGGTCCATGGTCGGTGTCAAACAGTCCCTGACCATGCGTAACACCTTGGCAAAATATGTCCCGCCTTATTATAAAGTTTTTATTTCTCATTGTCTTGCCATAGCTAGGTTCTCTCGACTGGATTGTCATAGCTTGCCTACAACATCGGCTTTCTCTGGTCAATGGCCTTGCTACTTCCGCGTCGCCTTGTGCTTACTTCTTCAGACCAACATCCATATATGTAGATGAGAACATCAACGGCACAGAAAATTACGACAATCACTGCGGGATGGGATGCCACATTCTTGGTTCAAATCAAGATGGATGGTTCGAAGTTCCAAAGCGTACTATAGATTCAACAAAGATTCGGCAGACATGCTCTGGGTCGGTTAGCTACAAGGCCCTAACAAAATATCAACCACGGTAATACGTCGCTCCCATTTACATTGTCTCCTGAGATATTTGGATGTGTTTCGCTATAAAGGTCGCCTACACATCCCATAACGCTATATGAAGAGCTCATGGTATTCGTGTTTCTTTGAAGTCAATTGGATGCGATAGCTCTACATTCGATGCCGAGCAGGGCGAAAAGAAGCTCTTTGCCCAACGTCATCTCTGGTTTATGTTGATATAAGATGAATGTCGGACAGCGGGAGCCCGTGGAAAGGCTTTCAACAAATGGCGACATTTTCAGATCATTTGATATTCAGTTATCAGTTTCAAGAGCAAAGCTGCTGATCATCGTTTGGACTCATGTTCAACTTTCAACACTGCCATTGACAAGATGCCGCCGTATATTTTGCACATACCTGCTCTAAGCTACAACTAACACATGGCTCAAACTCTAACCTGACAATCCAGCAACTCGTAGGACCAATTCTCGTTGAATATCTATTCTCTGAGCTGAAAGTCTAAGCTCTGGATCTTTTATTGCTCGACATAACTTCTCATAAGCGTACTTTATCAAAGACTCCCTAGGAGTTGGAAAGCTTGGCGCGCTTCGTACCTGGCACATAGTCCGTTCCAGCTTCTGCTAATTCGTCGTCATCCGACCGAGGTCTCTTCCGTTTATGCCCGTTATCGTGAGGATGAGCTGAAACCATGGTGTTGTACGACTGGAATACACTCATGTTAGTCACCGGTGCCAGTCTATCACCACACTCACGCATTACTTGTCGTACCTGATAGCCTTGGTTGGTCCCCTGAGTCACTTCATACTCAAAATCCATCGGTGTCAAGATACGAGTGTCAATGAGGAGAGTTGGGACATCCCGACCCTGAGCCCAACGTCTATCAAGGATGGTTGGGGGTCCAGCTGATGAAGCGGGATGAGCAGCTTCGAGAGAGCCATGGCTGGCAGTATTGTCTTCCAGCGTGAGGGAGTGTCGTCTCATCTCAGAAATGGCAGGGTCGGATCGCAAACGTAGATCGCTGTCGGAATGGTGTGGAGAAAGAACCGGCATGGTCGTTTACTTTCGGTTAGGTGTCACAATCTCTTGCAGTCTATAGCCAAGTCGACCAAGCGCTTCATGGATAGTGGCGAGTCCTTTTACCAATGGATTGGGGTTCTGAGAACTCATTGTCGCGGGATTCTGGCTGTGAGATAAAGTGTAGATAATGCGTCAAAGCTGGAGCAGGCAGACGCTGTTTTATAATTATTCTTACAGCCTGCGATAGTGGGCAAGTGGCTCATACATTTTCAATCAATAAGCATAATATATGGAGAAGAAAGTCGTGCTGTATCAATTCCTTTGTTCGTTATCAAGTGGAGAAGCGGTGAATAATGCTCAAAAGGCCATGTTTGGACTCTATCACATTTTGCGTCATGAATCTTGTCAAGTAAAATGTGACATGGAATTTGGAGTTCTCTGCACCTTTCCCAGCTGTAAAAGTCCCGCTTGGAGTTCAGATGCCGCTAGACAGAGTGGACAAAGAACTCTTTGGAAAGCATGAGTCATGTCGAACATTCCATCGCGTTGTCGACGCATCACATCGATAATACCAGTGTAGGTCCTTTTCCATTACGCCCGGGTCTGAATCTGCAATGGAAACCAGTTAATGTAACCCATCAATCAAAACGACACCATGACACGTGTGTTTGCATTGCTATATCTCCAACAAGTCTTGAACGCCCCCATACTCCTTCGTAGTCTTGTCTGCCCTCTAGCTTACCTTCAGTTATTCTTCCCGTCCGCCTTCAAGCTGTTTCTGTAGACTTCGGACTTTTGCGGAGGTAGCTTTATAAACCACGGCAATGAAAATGGACTGTCTTTCCTCATGGTCTCCTCCCCTGCACTCACGATTTGAATGTCCCTTTGTGATCTCCTAGTGCCGTTATGCGTCCTAGGTACCACGGATCTGGCATTGCAATCCACACGGATTATATTGGTTCCTTTCAATACCAGTACACATCGCAGAAGCAGCGTTACACTACCAGGTAAAGCATTATTAGATACGGTTTATACATGGATTTCAGCTTGCAGTAGCCTCTCTTCATCATGAGTCGTGAGGCCGTTCTCTTCGTACTCGCAATGTTCGACATGGCCAGGTTCAGCTGTCTGTTGCAGAGCTGACCCAGGTCAGCTTATGTCAGCTATTGATCCATTTGAGGGCGCAATCCTGAAGCCTACAATGAGGTTCTCATCAGGTCACGTCACAATTACCGAAACCTCGCAAGGCGAAAAGCTCGTCGCCCGGCTGATCCCTCAATTGCTGTGAAAGGCTATTATATTCTTCTAGCCAACAACCCATTTCATCGAACCTTTCTCGGGTCTCGGCTCCGGATAGAGTGGTTATACTGCAGCCGATGCAGTCGCATTTAAAGCAACTCTGTGGGCTCCAGCAGTTATAAAACCAGAGAAGGCGGCAAAGGTAAAGGGGATGACTGTTCCAGTAGTTGACGCATACTGTCTTTACTAGTAAATTTCGCATCTGGGCCATCTTTTGGCCGCCATCTAATGTAATTTTGTCTAAGGGTGTCTGTTAATGCAAGCTCATTGCTAATGCCATACAATGCGCCGCGCCCAAGATAGATCTGGGGTGCGAGTGATCTATTCGGAAACATCGATAATTACTAGTGACGTCTCCTTGGTAGCAGAACGCTTGTATCCTCCTGTGAGGTCAATGACACATTGACCAAAGATGACAGTGATGGGCATGAGACATCTACGGGCTGTTCCTCCTGAGCCTCGACTTCACAGCAAGGCTACAGATAAAATAATTGTCAATTTAGATATGATAAGAGGAAGATTTGGATGTCATAGCAGTGTTTCTTATCTTTGTTATTTGTAGTTGAGCCCTGTAGCTACCAGCTGATATCAGCACACGGAACACAGTACTCATGTTTTGCTTCGGGATTTATCATTATACTCACCAAGCGGCATCGAGCAAGGCCATTGCTTCCGCTATTCTGGCGGAATCTGCCGACGGCCCCCAACGATGCTTCATCTATTCAACAGATGAGGATCCCTCAGTCCTTTAGAGATAATCTATGTTTGCATGGCTACATCCAGGTGCACGAAGGAATGTCCTGAATCGCTGTTATGCTTTGCATAATTTATTCAGTCATGGAACTATTATGTATCGCAGTATAGACTCAATCTGATGACTGTATCATGATTGATTGAGTCTGCTTGAATGCTCATCCACTCTCCGTCCAATGTCTGCTGGGAATGCTCTTCATTGCCTCGAGCTAGTCAATCTCCCCACTAGCGCTCCATCATACGTCGCTGGGAGCTAGAATGAGCCCCATTTGCCTGTCCAAGGGTTTCTTTCTGATCCCGCTCAAACTGATGCTGAAGGACTCCTCCAGCTCCGCCATTCGTCCATGCTTCGAAGTTGCCGATCCAAAGCTTTGTTACCCTGACCTGTGAAGTCGAAAGAGGGCTTATTGAAGGGATTCATCATAAGCGGCTGGGTCCCCAGTGGCCGACGCAATGGAGAATATGACTGAGTGTAGCCGTGGAAGATTTGCTTTCCGTTTTGTAATGCTCACATAAATTGTGGTCATTAAGACCCTGCACAGTCGGCGGAAATATGCTATACAAATTGAAATTCTGGTCTATAAAGGTAATAGACGGGATACCATTCCTTCACAAAACCCCCGAAGATTAACTTCACGATATCCAAGTCAGTACCCGAAAGACTTTGGTCATAGTTTGTCTTTATTCCCTCCTCAATTCATCTCCCTCCGAGAGTCAGACACTAATAGTGATGCGCAGCAAATAGGTCATCCACCTCGGCCAATTCAGCCTAGTCTATTAAAGCCCAATTAGTGAGTGCATCGTTGCCAGTCTTGTCCGCTGTGGTATACTTATCGCATTGGCATCTCTGTTGAACTCTAGATGCAAATATGCGAGATCCAACTCTGAGTACGAAGACGGTGTGATAGCATTAAGGATGCATAAATCGAGAGCGAAAGCCAAGTTTAATGACGACTAGACTGGTCGATCCTATGTTATAATTCTATCTGATAATGTGTTAATATGAATTCCGAAACCCTGAACAATATAGGTCTCATGTAAATAAAGCCTTGGAGCTTGTTGCTCTGGATTTATTCACGATAACCGGCTGAGATTAACAAAGAACAATCTACCACAAAAATACATAAATCCTACCCTCGACTTGAATTATAATTACCAGAGTCAACGCTTATCGCCTTATCTGAACAACAATCCACGTCACCCGTGATCGCTGTCTTTCAGCGCAACGGGATCCAGGGTGAAGGCGACCATTGTGAAAACAACTAGGTATTATCGACTTGCTGAGATCTCCATTGCCCTTTCTGAAACCTCCTATTCTATATCCCTTAGGTTACACGCCAGTATCCCTATCACCACTCAATCCCTCTCTCTGACTTGCTCAACCTGCTGGTGCCAATCAGTATGAATTTATAACGTGGATATAGGCATACACCCTTAATGATAGCCCTAAGCCTTCTTTCCGACACCACACAGAACAATAGTGTTTATTTGAGCCTCCTCTTCATCCTTCCAGTGGTTCATCGCCTCCCTAGAATCACCGTCGACGACAGGATTCTTGTCACGTGCAATATGATCAGAAACTTCGTCTGATTCGTCTGATTCGTCTTCGGAATGCATCGGATAAGCTGGGGGAGAACTCTGAGGATCTAGATCCTTCAAGATCTCCTTCATAAGAAGCTCGATTTCCTCAGGGAAAGGCTCAAGTGGCTTACTGTCTTGATAAATAGGAAGCGTAATATCATTACCGGGCACTCTGATCTTCTTCCATGGGGGGAGAGGCACCTCTGAGATGTCTGCATTGTTGTCTCGAGAAGAGGCCTTGCGGTTTATTGGGTTGGTGGGGTTGGTGGGGTTGTTGGAAGACATTGTCTTGGAATAACTGTGGTTTTGGACTCCCTGAGATGCAATAGAATACAATAAATCGAACCGCGGAGGTTGGAGGTTTACCCCTTTAAATGTAATATCTTTCTGTTGCATTTACTTCACGTTTAATCCTTCACATCGTCACATGCCAACAGACACGTTTAAGATTACAAAGATAAAAGACAGCAATAACAAAGGAATCTGTTATATGAATGTTATCAAGAAGGCTATGCATTACATGGGGCAAACAGAAGCAATCACATGCAGTGAACCACTGACTTCATATTGAATTTCGTGCGCCCTTTGCAAATGTGACTTACTAGCCTCCTAAAAACCAGGGTCTTGTTGAAGCAGCAGTGGGGTTGCTGAAGACCCTCAGATGCAGAGGACAAAGGATGAATTCAATGTGCTTTGATGCGGAAGCCTCTCTGTTGCAGTAGTCGAATTGGAATCAGCACTTGAATTGACCTTGGCCGCAGTTATCCGGCTCGTCAGCAATTCGGATTGGTAGAAGTCCTGGGGTGATGTAATGCTGCCACAATGCATGGACACATATCATTGCGCAACGCCTCCTGTATCTCAAGTGGTTCAAAACGTAGTAGAATCAGATCTTTATTTCTTTGTGCTAGCAATGAGAAGTGAATCTGTCCCACCTTAATATTCACATGGCACTTCTCTCGCTTTTCAGTAGGCTCGTTCCCCTAACCCCCAAGGGACTTCCTGTTTCCGCGATTACTGATCTCAGTATCTCGTTTGATAAAACGTCAACCTCTGTGGAATTGCATCATCGGTCAATCTCAAGCTTGAGACTCTGCCGCCTGCCTAGCTGTAGATCTCACTCCATTTTGGGCTACCCCGTCTGAAGTCTGTTGAGTCTGCTCAGGAGCGGTAATTATCTTTGGCTGCGGGGCTTGAAAAATTGACCATCCAGGGGCTGGATCAGGGAGATGGACACACGAACGCGTTTGAGACTTAGGTTCATGAAGAAGCCCATAAACGGCCCCACCATCACGGTCATGGGAGAACGCATGACCAAGACCGTGATGATGGGGGGTACGTAACCATGGATGGGAATGGAATCGAGTTCGAGGATACGGATGGGAAGATGAAGACGTTCAAGTACAACTCCGGCATCGAGTGGATCATGCAGGTCGGGCACATGCCCGCTCTCAAGCAGCGCTCCCCGAGCGAGCCCGTGATGTCGTTGGAGGCCCCGGGGGGGACTTACAGGCCGGTCACGCCCAGAACGAGAGGGACACAGCTGATCTCGCCGATAATGCAGAACCAGACCAAGAACGCGACCAATGCCATCTAGAGCAGCGGATTGTCGGCCTTCAACAAGTGCTCAGTCTACTCACGGACCTATAATTACTACCCGCGCCTGAAGCCGGCTAAGATCACCGCTGCGGGTGTGTATCACGCGTTGAAGCTGAACGAGTTAGCGAACAAGGCTGTGATGAATGACGGGAAGGGGGACGCGCTCACGCTTAGGTTTTACACCTGAGACACATTTCAGTACATCAATACGGCCCTGTCCATGATCTCGACGTCACTCGCATCTACGCACGAACACTTCCTTGACCCTATGCAGCTTCTCGATGGAGCTCATCTTCAGAGTCAGTTCCTTGTATGTCGACTTACCAAACGTCGTCGTGAGGTAGAAGCTCCCGCTGCCGGTCTTGACCACGTTCATAGACACAGGCACTTCCTAACCCCATTTATAGGCATGTTGTCGTGTATGAGACCGCATCCGTACACGCAGACACCCGAGAACGCCAGCCTGTTGATAACCATGAAGTGGTAGGAGATGCTAAACAAGAAAGAGGTCGGGATCTCGTGTATGCTCATGACCGTGATCACATCCGCTTGACTCAAGAAGTCCGCAGACCTTACTGAAATGTACAGCACATATCCGGCCCTATTTGTGACCGAGATGATCTGCTTGGACAAGCCCCTATTCCGGTTGTAAGGCACAATCCTCTTTAAGTGCCTATTCCTCTAGACCCTCATTACGTCGAAGTTGGGTGGATCGGAACATATGAGAATATGTCATCTCATTAATCTCCTGGAACCTACCAGCGCCAAGCGATATAATTGTGTGCCTGCCAATGGACGCGTTTATAGGCGCCATTCCGTACATCCTCGTTCTTATCTTGAAGGGCATGATTGTGACGTTGTGCAGGATCGTACTTATGCTCGTGTACGTGATGACGCTCGTGAGCTCTCTTCTTATGATATCTATATTTTTGGGATTCGTCTTGATGAGCTGCATTCCCGAGCTCGATATCTCGACGTTGCAGGGCTTCGGACCTCTCCTCATTCACAATGAATAGCTCACGGCGCAGAAGAAACTCACCACAGATTCCCCAGAATGAAGGATGATCCTACCTCAAGTTAATTCGTTTCCATCAGCCCTGCCAGGACCACCAGTTTCGGTAACTCGACCACGCTTTTCGGTGGGAATTGGAATGCAGGCAATAGCCAAAGGTCTTTTGAGACAGAATCACCGACGGGACAGACGAGGACATGGTCGAGAAGAGGAAGATGTTCTAGAAGGATTATTGCTCCTGCAAAATCACCGACTTAACTTGAGGGGGAACAAGTGCACAACCTGGCGTTAGTCTAAACACTTTCCGCGAAGCCGACGCATGCTAGCTTTTACAAGAAGATATGCTTAATGCGCGGTGTAACAGATGAGGCTCTGTTGTGTGCATTTGTATCGCAGAGCGCTACAACTCAATCTGGTCATTCGATCGCACCAAATGTCAACCTTCGTACAGTATTATTGACAGGACAGAACAAACGTAAGCCAGCAGTCAATTTATTACATATGTTCAGTTCAGGCTGCAGACTATGGAAGGAAGACATGTTGTCATGACCGCTCCAAGATCTCTCGGTTCTGATGTAATGCTTTTCAATTGTTCTAGCCAGCTCTCTTCTTTTCTGACCCATATCCAATATGCCGAAGCAATCATCCAGGTGTTGTTACTAGCTAGATTCCGCACGGCAGGCACATATAATCAAGCCATCTGAATCCTATAACCTGACTTATATCCACTGTTCAACCTTCAACAGTCATACTTGTTCGAGCTCTCTGCGTGAGGTCATGCTGCCTTCGCCATGGGTGCAACTCAACAAATTTACAAGCCGACATCACCTAATCTCGTACATAGGGAAGCTGATAATACGTAGACACCTTACTATTACTTCTCTACCAGCCAAATATAATGGTGGACCAGCCTTCGAGCCGATCAATCACAGGCACTGATCTTCCCTGAATCCACTGTATCCTCGAATATCCTGGTCATCGGACTAGCCATGATGGGGCAGCGGCTTATCTCTAGGGTCGGTGGATGGACGGGCAACGTCGCTGTCGATCTGAGAAACGGGCCAGCTTCAAGGAACTGTGGTCGCATTCAGTGAACAGGAAGGCAAGAAAGCGGCTTTACTAATGGAGTCACTGCTACCCTGCAGCACAGGCGCCCTGCTGATCTGGCTACTGCTGACCTCCGGATTACGGAATGGCTGAAACGGAAAAGCAAACTTGATGCTACTTCAACCGGGGTCAATGGAAACAACCCGTCACTCTATCTTTACCTCCTGGAGCACTGGCCAACCTAAAAGGTATATTGATCAAACACAAGTCGTTATCGGCTGTAACAAAATACTTTACTAAGAGCTATCAGATTGATTGTAACACCCAATTAATCAGCCTTCTCAACGAAGGCTGTCTCTGCATAGCCTCAGAGCGTCGTCGACTAGAAGATCTGATAGGAGCGGTCTACCATCCCCGGGTCAACAGGACCTTTCTGACACGTAAGCCTGAGGAAGATCTGAGCTCTAAGAGACAAGCAACGAGTTGGCAAACGTCCGGGAAGTAGGGCTTTATAATGCCTTCCGTATCACCTGGTTGAACCCTGAACTACTCTACGTCTGATCGTGTGTGTAGTCGGCAACCCCAATTAAGCCTGAAATTGAAATACGCTTACGCCAATTATGCTGCGCAGACCTCAGATCCATTGGCTCACGAAGGCATAGTTTCAGTGAACTCAATATCAGCCGAAATCCTAATACGATCCTGGTGATGCCTGCATTGTACGAGCTGGCATGCATATAGCACGTTATCTACATTTTTGAGAGCACCGCGTCCTTAGACCGTCGCGCCGGAAACTGGTTCGTGCTAAGTAATGCTTGCACGCCCTGTAACCCGAAGGAAATGGTCTTGAATGAGGGGATAATGAGAGCACTATGATGGTGGAACTAACTGAAGAAATGATGACTGACTACGAGTTGGGGGAATAAGAAATCGAGAAGCTTGACTCCCTGCGTTTACAAGTGCTCTTATCTCGAGCTCGGGGTCTCGGGAATCCATGGTGCTTGTTAAGAAGGCATCGCATGATGTAGCAGGCCCCTGAATTCAGTTGCGGTATTGAAGGCAAGGGGCATGCGTGAAGCCATCTGAGCTTGTCATAATATCCTATGGAAATGTTCAGTTAGTGAATCTGTATTGCTGATTGCTGGTCGCTTTCCGATTTGCAGTGCAGGCACTTAGCCGCTAAGTTCTTAGTGCTGATTCAAGTTCTCAGCCACGACGCTCTGCTGCAAATAACACATCTAGCTAACAACTAAGACATTATGCTAAAATGTCTGCCTGATTGCCAGAGGGCGAGGCGCTACCTAGTTGTAATAAACTGCTTATGACCTTTTGGCAATTTTCGACGTTTGAAACAATATCTCATGCTGTTACCTAAGTACTATGCACACTTACTACAACATTCTGCAAGCAAAGCAGCTACGTGGGAAGCGAACAAGCTGTTATGGGGTGCAGATATAATCACTGATATCATTTTATGTTCATTTAAGGGTAGAATATGCACTTTGTGTCCAGCGTGAGATCCTTGCCGTGTTATGTTCGCCATGAACCAACTATACCCAGGTTGTCTGAACAGAAATCCAAACAGAGAATATTATGTATGGTCGAACATAAATATGCAAGAAGAAAGAACTACAATATACAATGGTACACAAGTGAATTACAGGGCAAGATTATTTTGCATAAATACAGGATAAACTGCAGAGATAATGAAGATTGTCCAACAGACAGTATTTTCTCTTATCTCTTCCCTGCAACTTATTCATTTAACTCAGATATAACACAATATCACTGAAGGACCTACTACAACCCCCTCCATATCTTACAATGGATGTAAATTGGATTCATGACGACCGCCGTGCAGGCCAAATACTAGTATTCCATCACCAAAATATAAATCAGCCTGCTAACTCAACTATACAGGAAGCCGTCTACCTGGCTAGAGTATTGCGGATGGCTTTAGCCCTGGAGCTACACGCATTGATGAGTGCTATTACTATACCTCCGAGTGGGACACAAGTCAAACAGTCCTCATGGAGGACTTCCGCAAATTTAGACGGGATGCCTTTAAAAGGCTTGTTAAAAGGGAAATCGAGGGAGCACTAGAGACGGACATTCATACGAAGAAGAAGTATGAAAAAAAGCTGGCGCGGCTTAAGAAGCGGCTAAAAGATCTTAAGCATTCTCGTGAAGACTACGAGAGATGCTATAAGGCAAAAGTCTTTCGTGCTCAGTCTTCGGACCATATCCAAGAGCCCATCACGGACGAGGAGGAATGCCCTGATGTTGATGAGTTTCAGAAGAGGCTTAACGATTGGAAAAGTGAAGAAGGAAAATTGCGCCATCGCATTTTGATGATTGATGTGCAAATCGATTGTCTGGAGGCAGACATTGCTCCGAGAACGTATATAGTTGGCGTGATGGAAGATAACTAAAGCCAGTGCCTTGTTTAAGGGATATCTAAGAGGTATAGTTAGAGAATTAAGCTTTGGTTCTTTTTTGAACTTTCATTTATTAAACTCGCTCAAAATATTACATTCTTATGTTGCTTAAATCAGTTAGGTCAAAGGTCCTATCTTCTCTCGGCCGGATTAAGCTCTCAGCCACAGGTCTCAGCGGCAAATAACACTTCTAGCTCACAGCTTAGACATTATACCAAGATGTCTGACCAATTTCTATAGCACAAGGCTGAGTAGTGTTCATAGAGCTTCACGAATCATTCAAAGCGTCAAAAACAGGATAAGGATTACTGATAGTTACTAGCTAGGAAGTTTCAGCTGGAAGGCATGCATCCGTTGGTTAAAGGCCAATATAGATGTCAGTTGCTTATCACTTCCCCTTTCGCGCTTTTTGGTCATTGCATGTTTAGGGTTCTGAAATAAAAACTGGAGGTTTCACTGTTCTTGCTCTCAACTATGTGTTATCTGTAGTAATACTTTTAGTGCCTTATGCTATTGCGTTTACAAAAGAAACTTACTTTCACTTTTGCCATTAACTGTCAATTTCCTTGTTATACTGTGCAGTAGAACGTGGGGTCTATGCGTCTAGTCTAATTGCCATGTTCGCGCATGGTCTTCGTCTTACCTGGAACATTACCGAAACAATGAAACAGATAGCTATCTCAGATCTATGTTTACAGGTCTATATAATATAGACTTGTGTAAATACTATCCCTGCGTATTCGCAGCATCACTGCATTCTATTACATCCGTCAGCTACTTCGAACCCCTCGTTCCACAAACGATCATGTCTAACAGGATAGTGTCTCACTTACCGCAGCTAGGTGACGACTTCAAATGGCAGCTCGACCAGGCTCTCGCCCTAACTGACAATTATTTCAGCGAATTGACGGACCGCCTGGATCTTGAGCTACCCTTCTTTGATGCTTGTGAGCGTTTGTCGGATAACGAATATGATGCTCGCACAGATCAAACGCAGCCACCAAGGAAAACACGCCATGGGATTGGCCATCTTGCTCGCTAATTCTCTTACGTCCTCAGATTGATGCAAGTCCGGGATAAGGATCTTTATGGAAACATCCTCCTGTGGATGCAATGCTTCAGTGTTGATCTTGAGTTCATTCACCAGCTCGGATATTTGGGTGATCCTAGAGAAGAGTGCTCTGGTCCCCTGAAGGAATGGGACATTAAAAAAGTCCGCTTGTGGCTTCGGGACACATTGTCCGAGTTCTACGAGGCATCTTTGTCTAGCGATGTTGTTGAGGCAATTCAGCAAAAAGAAGTGGCCAGTCATCAACCTGCAGCCGTTAACACCGAGACCTCTAGCGCTTATGGACTTCGGGAAGGGTATCGAGAATATCTATATCGCGATGGTTGTATTTGTGAGCTGGCAGATACAAGCGCTCAGCCTGAAGCTATTTTTGCGGAGGCCATCGTACTTTCGTCGATTTCTTACTTCCCAGATTCCACTGTGGCTGAGCTTCCAGCCGATTCTATTCATGCGCAGGGCGTACCAAGTGAGTCACGAAATGCCGAAGAGCCGGTGTTCATTCAGTTGACTCGCTGCCGTCACAGATTCTCCATAGACTCAAATGACTATATAGTGAAATGCAGGTGATGCTGTGTGATGAAGATATTGCTGGGGAGCACCTTGTTTCTAAGGTGAAGCTGCTAGACTGCTGGGCTGAAATTTTTCTTCTAATTTTATGGATCGATCTTGTAGTTTTTGAAGCGAGATTGGAAAGTATTGCGTTTGTAGCTAAATTGAATCCATACTGTACAGTACAAAGTACTGTAGTAGTTTTTAAAGAAAAGTTTGGTTTGGGCATTTCTTTTTAGTAAACCTTGGAAGTCATGGAAAGTATTAAACTCTCTGGCGTCGGCCTTCCTATCAATTATGAACCCAGGGATAATGATTATCTTCCCATCCCTTCTCGGTAACTTAGTTTGAAGTCAATGCTATTATCAATTGCGAATTCGATAAACTTCAATTCCCTGCAAGCCAGATTGGTGCATCAAGGTGTATGTTGAAAGGATCGCGAGTTGATGGAAAGCTGATGCATAGAATCCCATTGTGGCCGATACCTCAGATATAGCTATGTCACTACAGCTACGGTTGACGGAGGTCGTATGTGAATTGTCTGACTATTAGCGATGCTAACACCACCCATCTCTAAGTGCATTGAAGAGATGAAGCCCGAGGCAACAATTTACCAGAAGACGAACCTTCCTCCCGTCTACGAATGCACCGCCACTATCTTCAAGTCTGATCACTTAATCCCCGACGACATGTAGCAAGGGCTCAAACAAGGTGGCAATACTTTAGAAGATATCCCTGCTTCTGGCAAGATTGGCACCCCGGCAGCGATGGAAAGGGTCTGAACCTCGTTCAGAACCATGTTCACCCATCCATGTATCCGCCGGTATGCGGTAAGTCTTGTGTTCTACTCGACGGACGGATGTGACTTGTAAAGTCCCTGGGAAATCGCAGTCAAGGCTTTGCTATAAAGAAGCCAGGCGAGAAGTCCATCAGTGGCGAGCTCTACCACTGCACGTCACCAAATTCCCAATGGTTTTCGTGCAACTTCTCGGCTGATGGCGGTCGTCTCAAGATGAAAAGCTACATCAATAACTTACAACCTGTGGAGCATTCCACCTTATACCCAACCATTCAGAAGCATATCGATGAGGCTTTGTTTTCATGGAACATCGTCTATCGCTGGCTGAAAGAATTCCCTGTACAGCGTCTGAGGATCCAAGAGACTGGGGGGAGATACGGAAGTCGACAAACTTGCGCGAACACCCCTGGCCATACTACTACGGCTCTGACTCGACCACCTCGGGATGAAGAACCTCGCAGAGGTCAGTAGGACAACAAATACAGTGACTTGGTGATATTGGACTCGAAGGTGTTAGATTCGGATGGTAACGCACCGTCGAAAAAACCTCACCAATGGCGCGAACCAAACAGGACTGTTAACGCTTCTCTGCGGTATTTTCCAAAGACAGATAAATCGGACAGCTAACATGATAGAGAAGAGGATTACAGCAGCGAAGACAGACATATACCACATGGCGAACCAGAAGATGAGTAAAGAGCAGGAGCATGATCCAAAACACATATCCGAGAATAAAATCCAACATTACGCCTTACTGTGGCTCTACAAGAACGATCCCGTTGTCGGGCGGGAGCCTAGCCTTGGTCGTGAACAGAAGCTCTATGCCGAGGATGTCAAATCGATGTGATTCCTCCACGATAATCTTCCGGAGACTGGGCCTAAAAGGCTTCAGGTCATCATCAAGTTTATACACATCCATCTCGTCCTAGAGAAACCGAGCTATTCAGGCGGCTCGTGACATACAGAAGGCCAGGTCAATAAGCACGTCTAATCCACTGCGCTATTCTCCTACGACAACCAGAACATCGCCAATGGCTACATCGACTTCAGAAGTATGGTAAATACGGAAGAGATGGATTAATGGACTCTTGTCATGTTAGTAACATGAGCGGAAGGCCATCCAACGCATATTCGCCATCGAATAGCCTGGTATCGGCTCTAGGCTCCAAAGCGTAGGAAGTGTACTTACTCGAGAGAAACGCGCTCTTTTCTTCCTGAATGTCTTCCAGCACCATTTCAATTCATTCCAGCTGGATGATCCAATAAACCTTAATCATATAAGGAGTCTTGCCTTGCTCCTTATGGATTCTCTCATTCCGGTCATTTCCGTAATAATTGTTAACCCGAAGGAAGAATTAGTAAGAACTAGAGACCTGGCGTTTGTTGAGAAAATGGTTAAGGTTATTATTAAACTACATACTTTCTAGACTACTTTACATAACTCACATCAAAATAGAGCTATGTATTTCGATCTTCATTTTATCGGCCCGTTCTTGCTTACCGTGTCTCAGCTAGTCCTTATTTTATTTCCTGTATCCCAGATCCTCTGCCCACCCTTTCTCTCTGCCGTGTCTCAGTCCCCATATCCGGGAACTAAGTTAGTTTAGTTATAGGCTGGTCTCTCCATCTACTCTAATTTTCAATCTTGCAATACTCGGTATAGAGTGGCGTATTATTGAATAACGAGAGGAGTCTCAAAGTCGATTGCTCTTCTACTTCTCCCTCTCTGGTATTCTAGGGGTCCAGGGACCTAGACAAAGGGCATCCCTTAAAATTCCATCTATCCTATTAGTCAATTAATGTACCAGCCCTGACCAAAGAGTTTGTTTTACTAATCTTACTGCACAATGAAGTATCCAGCAACGTAGACAAGAGGTATAAAAGCCCTCTCCCATCACCCCGAATATCGATCTATAAAATCAACAACTTGAACATTACATCACCACAGATAACAACAACAGATCTTCTATCAGTCATCTACAAAAGCTTCAATCCGTCAATATGAAGTTTCACATTCTCGGCAACTCTGCAATACTCTTCACCATTGTCCACGCACAATTCTACGGCGGTGGGATTGATGTTTGTAGCATGAATATGCCTTTCGACTACTCACGCCACTAACATGTTGCTAGGGTGGTGATGAATGCGACGATTTTGGGAAGAAGTGCAGCACGACTTTGGATTGCTGCGGGATTTACTATTGCCGCGCCGTGGATGACAAGCCTTACAAAATATGTAAGGTGGAAGAATGCCGTGCTCTCGGCAAAGGTTGCCAGGTTGACTCGGACTGCTGCAGTGGGGTTTGCAGCTGGGTGGACCCCAAAAATTCAGGCGCTCGGGAATGTAAGAAGGACCGAGCTTGCCGAACCGAAGGAGAAATCTGTGACAACGGCAATTATGCTTGCTGTAAGGGTCTCAAATGCACTGGAGATCTCGGTAAAACACGACGATGCTACTAGTTGTGCGGGCGGAGCTTCCAGTCACTCGGCGCAGGCTGTGCGTGGAATCTTCCCGTTGGGTATATCCGGGACATCTCTGTCAAGTTCCATGAGATAGTTATAAATCTGCCGAAGTAGGAATGTCACCGAGGGTTACAATATGTCCAAGATGCGATATGCTCCAGGGTGTGAAGTGTGATAGGGGAAAATAGACGAACCGAGATATCAATGTTCAACCGAGGCCCATCCCTGAAGCAAACCGTAGTATCATCAAGCTTCTCTTGACATTTTCTAATATATTTTACAAAACATAACTTCCCTACCTAAGTGCAGCTTTCCTCGAGGTATCAAGGCAGTATCCCCAATAGCTCTTCTAATCCATTATTCAACAACAAGACATAATACCCACTAATCTAGATCTTTGCCTTCTAATCGATACTAAGCTTCAATAAGGCTCCAAAGAACTAACCCTAGATCTTTTTCTGAAGACACAGCGTATTCTTAAGACAAGAGGGGACGACGGATGTATATACGCATCCTTAAATTCATCGCCACGAAACACGAAAATGGTCATATTATTGTAAGATACATTTTCTACTGGCTCTCATTTCCTGTTCGATATCTTTCGGAAAACCAGTTATGGAGGTCACAAGTTGCATTAAAGATTTGTCTGGCCCTCCTGGTATACGCAGCGACCCATCATCTGACGAAGCACAAAAAGATTACTTCCACAAGGTTATCGCCATGGCGTACGCCTGTCTTGTTAAGAGGACCGGAGGCGAATATCTATTAGTTCATCACTTAGTTGTGGAATTCTTTCTTGTTAAGAGGACCGGAGGCGAATATCTATTAGTTCATCACTTAGTTGTGGAATTCTTTTGGTCTGGATTCAAGGAGACCCAATGCCAGAATCCAATCATTCTACAATTTCTACCGACCCGAACACAAGCTCACAATGCTCTCACCACGGAATGCTTTTACCATCTGTTATCTAGAGTTCCAACACGGCCACTTCCCGGAGATATTTATGAAAGAATCTGGCCTTCTGATTTATCACGCCACCTCCCATTTATCGGCTACGCCGCAACTACGTGGTTGAAGTGGCTAGTGGTTGTGTGTTGAGATTACGGATCCAGATGATTGATGGAGGGATGATCATAAGAAAGATTCAAGACTATTGAAAGCGGAAGAATGGTTTAAATTGTGCCAGAACATTGGGTTACATAACGGGCTGTTTGCTAATGTGCGAAGTGATTGAGTATTAACACAAAGGTCATGGTGGTGACGTGGAACAGTTTGCTGTGGGCGAACAAAGGGGACTCCGTTCCATGGCAACACCATTGAAAATGAAGGAATACATGACAAAAGAGTCAGAAATGGCAAGAATGTATTAAAGAAACAATCGTAGTCACGTTGCAGGCGCCCTGATGCTTGCTACGACTTACATACGTTAAAGCAATAGCACATGGCTGTACTGTTTATGCATGACACTGCGGATATAGAATAAAGATTTCTAGCAAAACAGAACGTGAGACACGAGACAGAGAGACAGCAGGACTTATTGACTTGGGCCAAAGGTCTATTATATGGCACACTAAGTGACTAAACTGGTGGAAGAGAATGGCTCGTGATGTCGCAACCTACCCCCGACAATCCTAGAGAGTTGGTTAAAACCTATCATATTGTAGCTCACTTAAGTCATTTTAGTCTAAGCTACACCTTCTACCACGCTACAACCATAAATAGAATGTCCATCTCGCAATATGCTGAGACTGATGTTGAAACTGAGTTGGTGTATCGATCCAAGGTTGTCGTAGTTTTGTCCCGTAAGGCTGAGGTTTATTCGCAGTTGAGCCATGTGGCTGAGAGCTTGTGTCAGTACGGGGTGCTTGGCGAAGGTAGCGCAGGTAGCTAAGAACAGCCCTTCCCAAGCATACAGGGCGTGAGCACCCTAACCCAATGGCAGTATTTGTTCAGGCATAAGCGGCAAAGGGCTCCTGAGAAAATCACCTGCTGTGAGTCAGCCTGGTAGAAAAATGGAGATGTGGGAGGCATGGATACATTGCTTCAAGCTATATGTTCATGCTACGACTCACCGGTTGTAATCACAAACGGTCATTGTTACCATTGCCAATGATTTGATTCGCAAGATCTCTCCATGCATCTTGGCTGCAGTTCACTGTAGTTTATACTACAACCTATCGTAGTGGAGACTGTTGTTTAAGGTAGTTTGCTCTAGACTAGTGTAGTTTATACTATGGTTCATCCTGGTAACTTAGACTCCTGGTCCCATATTTGGCCTTGCGGGGTCAATTAGTGCCGTAATCGAATCAATTTGATCTGCCTCCAGACCTGTCCCCTGCGCCATGCAAGACCAGCCCATAGATGTAGCCGTGGCGGCCCGAGGCCTCTTGTTGATATCGCAAATTGACTCTCTGATCCAATCTCAACTAAAAACCTTTTGCGTTCCAGATATACTCCCAGCAACGCATGATGAGGCTGGCCGGAGGCCTCCGCCTCGGTAATATATCCCGACGGCTTATATTTCTCTGGATGTATGCCATGGTGGATGTAACTAGCGCTATACCTGCTGTTGATAAGAATGAGGGGCTGTTGTTTTCAGCAGTAAGCTTATAGTTCCAGGTTCCAGAGCGCAAATATCGCCTCCTGACAAGAATACGGGCTATGCATCCTAATAGTAATCCAATCGTAAAATGACATGTGGCTACTCAAAAACGCTCGGATCGTCCTGTGAGCAGCGTGGAGCATCTCTCACACTCTCACAGGCCATACAAGTTGGATTCCTAAGCCTTATGGGTCAATGTGTTGGTGCTGCCGTAGTCCTGAGCTGTCTCACCCATGTACAATTTCATTTGAAGTCACTTATTTCACAGCTTTCTCAGCCGCTGGCGATTAACATGGAGTGAACGGCTTGTAAAACTAGATAGGGAACAATAGGTCCTTTCCACATAGGGACCATAGCTGTCTTGGACGTCGGAATATCAGGCAAGGCTCCACAGAATGCAGCCATGTGAATCATTTGGGTTCTGACCGAGGCCCAGCCCTCCCGTTCCTGGAGCTCAAATCAACCGCAACAAGGTAAGACGGTGTAGAGAGTTGCAAAGCCATGCAGGATCTGGATATTGCCCACTCCGATGGCGTGTGAGGCGCGTGATGTGAGCTATCAGCTGTAGGGTCTATCAACTCATAATCACACTCTTATCAAGGTCAGTCCGGGCAGTATACCAGCTACCCAACGCAGTTGCCCAAGGCCCACTCCGATGGCGCTACGGCGTGACTAAAAGGTTCTGCAAGGCTCTTCAAGGTTTGTTGCGTCCAAGTGAATTAACAAAATGAAATGAAAGTGACGATTGAATGTTTTGAGACTTGCCAAGCCTTGGAGCTAGGTAACTAGTGGCCTATTTGCAGGGTCGAAGCGAACTTACGTTAAAGTGTTTAGGAGAAGCCTAATACTCAGTCTGTTAAACGCATAATTAGCTGAATTATGAGAAGCATGGAATTGTATTTTATAAGTCACTTTTTGGGGAATGGGACTATTTCTCGAAACACTGTCTTTAAACCTTTCCGATGTCTTTGATGATATTCTGGTTCTTAAGACAGTTATAACCTTGCTAGGGCAACCGTACTATTGCCATCTGGGGATTTGAAGAAGGGAAACGGCGTCTCGAGATCACCACAAAAGTCATGATATGTAAAAAGGAATAGTCATTTTAGAATCATGGAGTATGATTGGGCTTGGGATGAATTCGCTCGTGCTTGTCGAAAAAGTCAGAGTCATTTCCGCTCAACAACTGACGTATCATATTCACGTATTGGAACCTTTGTCAATCTGCACCTTGGGTAACTTCCAGGTGATGCGCAGCTCCGTGAATCTGCTGCGAACAAACAATCGGTAAAATGATACGTATCATCAGGCAGACATGCAGCCTTGAATACCTAACCCTATCCCTTTCGAGCAACTCTCCTTAACTGCGTCAGCGACTCAGCTCTCTCGCAATTACAAGCATACCCCATCGGCAGAATGTACATACTACGGACAGTCGCAGCCAATATCGACGATGAAATCATCGATATGAACCACAACGCTATTCAAAACTTTTTGGCCAAGGAGCATGAGATTCAAGAGCTTGCTGCTGAGCTGGCGCTTGAAAGAGACACGCTGGGCAAGGACTTGCAGCGCGCTTGCGATGCTGAGCTGAAGCAAGTTGAGGACAAGGTTGAAAGGTTGAGAGAGGGGAACAGAGTTCTTCGTGCAGGTTTAAGGCCATAATGGAATCTATTGAGCCGTACGCACAGTTCCGATGATGACGTGACGCACGCAAACATCATGACGGTCCCTTACTATGCTCTCATAAGTTGAGAACGCGGCTAAAAGGGGAGTGCAGTCGATACAAGATACACAGCGCGTTATTTTCCAAAGGTCTTGGAGTATTTGCTCATTTGTTGTTGTTTTGTGTCCTAGGAAGAAGTAAATATTAGGTCATAAAGGTATTAGGTTCTAGTTTATAGAGTAATGATGGATATGGCTGCTTCCTAGGATGAATTTTCTCTTGTGGAGTTATATTAATATTGATGATAAAGTCACAAATTAGCAGGAGAGGCCAATTTGTATTTCAAGCAGTTGCGGATTATTTTTATGGTCTTATACAAGATGGAGTCCTTACGGACAAGTAGAGAAATGCCGCCATCTTAAGATTACCCCGTGAGTGATCGTTCTCAGTCTTATCTTATCAGCACCGACTAAGAATAAACAGAGGTGTGGGGTAGGGCCATCTTAAGACGAGTCTAAATTGGCTACCGAGATGATGGAAATGCCAGAAAATCTCAAGACGTAGTTATTTGGAAATAAATTCTCAGCGCAATAGTTAATTATAGCTCTCTACTAGGAATTAATTTACTTGCTCATAGTATATGGTACGTATTGCAGTCGCTGTGCTACATTGACATCAGGTCACAACTCATCTTGAGATACCATCAGCCACACATACGCCACAACTTAGCCCACATCTTAACGTTACCTACAACAGAAATAAAAGCACCTGCATACGCCTTTGGCTCCGGCGAATAGCACGGTCTGCTATCCATCATGGTCGATTGAGGAACCCTGATTGTTGCGCGACAAGACCAGACGCTCAGAGCCAATGTAAGTCTGCGTGATTGAGTCTCGCAAGTCTCTCATATCGTATAGAAATTAACGATTCTTAAAGGATCTGGCCTTCAAATGACTGTGTTGAACCCCTTGCCTCTTGTACATATCGTTATCTCCAACAATCCAAATCCCTACAGGAGATCCATTTAGCCCGTGAGACACGGCGACTGGTCAGGACTGTCTTGTGCCAATTACTGTAAACGAACCTACGATCGGAACGCCTGGGCAAACTGCTGTTGGTGCTTAATCTTGCAGCACTCTATGGTAGGTTGTCAAACCTGCCAATTCGCATTGATCCTGGCTATAATTGTGAAATTGAACTTACTGATCACCTTGATACTTTTAACTTTCCTGACGTAGAGAGCTATGAGACTGGGACCGAGGTTCCACCGTTCTTATGTACGAATGAGCCTCCGATCCTTGGGGATCGGCTCATGATGGAGATCATCCAGATAAACGTTATAGACATCATAAAAGAAGTATCAAGCGAAGTTATTGATCTAATTAGTGTTTTTATCTGCTTTGTGCTTGTTGATGGCTGCACTTCATCTGTACCACGGGTCCGCCGATCACAACGCCTCATGGACCTTTCGAAAGCGAGAGATAATTGCAAATGGATACCATCTCCTTTCGCCTGTAGTTTCAGCTAGAGGACATTGATAAAGTCATCAATCTTTTTAAACTCTATGCGTTAGTTCAAATGCTATCTAACTTAAGACACATTCTTCTATAATTTTCCATTAAATCCCTCCCAAGCACCCGTTCACAACAATTCCAGCCATCCACCTCAATTGCACTATCCAACATCACCAACCTTCGCACTCGTTTTATATGCTGATTTAGGCTCTTAGTTGTAGGTCTTAGCTATAAATTCTACTAATATATACAGTTTATACTAACCTATATATATCTAAACAAGTATATACAGTCTTCACCATAACTTAATATATACTAAATTGTTGAATATATAGGTCTTAGTTAACTAAAAAAAACTTACAAAAACATAAAAATATAAAAATTTCATCGCCCGATATGCCATCAACCTTCAATATCATCCTGGCCACTTTATAGCAAGAATAACAAGCAAATTCACCACCAGCTTCCATGCTTCCCCATCCAGCCAACTATCTGGTGGACAGCTTGTGTAATTTGAATCACGGGCTAGGGAGACTAGGATAAGCTGCAACACGGCAAAAGAGGCTAGGCTATCATTACGTGGCAGCCCTTAGCGGGGTTGAAATGGCCATTTGTTATTGTCTTCCTGTACAGCCTCAAGGCTTTTTTCTGCAGCATTGGTTGGTACTTGCTAGTCAATCACAAAAATATGACAAACAAGCCACTATAGTGGGGAACATCCAATAAAAACACGACACACTACCATGTTTTCAGAGTCATTGCATGCAGGCTGGTCTTTAAAATCAGGCAGTTCGGCTTCCTCCTCTACAAACCCTTTTTCTTTCGAATTTTAGAACTTATTCTATAATCGAAAATGGATCCAGCTTCATTAGCCATAGGCGTCATTCCGCTAGTAATGCAACTGGTACAAACGGCAAACTCAATCAGAGACCTGGCTAGAGTTTATAAATCAGCAGAAACGCAGCTAAAGAGTCTTCTAAACAAACTCGATTATATCGAAACCATTTGCAGTTGTCTCAATGAACTTCTTCCAGGGCTTGAGGATGATTGTCGGTCCGGAGAACCTTCTGCGAAAACTCTTTTCAGCAGTCTATACCGCATAATCTCCGCCTGCCATGAGAAAGCGTCGTACATTCACCGGATTCTTGTTATCATTTATGCCAAGCAGAAGCCAAGCCGCAACCCGCTCAAATCTATTGGCTCCCGGCTTTTGCGTTACAGGGACCAGGTACAGGATTGCACTGATGAGCTGGATGGTTTACTCTCTTTGCTACAGTTGCAAATAACATCAGTGACTTTGTAAGGAATATCTCGGCCCAAGTGAAGTATATATTGACGATATAGGGCAATGAAGATAAGAGCACCTCAGAGGATAGCAGGACCATCCTTTGCTACGACAGGTTTGCCAAAGACATCTACAAGAACATCTTCTGAGGCGGCTCTCGAGTCGTCTCGATTGCTTTGCTCTAGGAGGCATAGGTCCCAGGTTACTACCGAGACTTGGAGGCAATGCTGGGAGGGAGTGGCCTTCATTCAGAGGACAAAAGAACAAACCAAGAGCACCGTACTAACAAGCCCCGAATTTTCCATAATCCAGAACGACTCCACCGTCACCTTGGGCATATCGTTGCTGAACTGGCATGTGAAATTCTCAATGCGACAAGGAGCGCTTTCCCCCTCCGCCTTCTCATTTCAACTCCCTCGCGTTATTTCTGCCTGTAATAGAGGAAGTCTCTTCGAGAGAGGGATAGAACAGGCATTCTTGAAAGACAACCTTGAAAAGGTTCAAGAGCTCTTTAGAGAGGGCATACTTACCCCTGCTACGATTTTATCGACTTTTGATTACGATCCAGATAAAGAAACATCCTTATTAGGTGTAAGATCCCCTTTCAGTTGTCAAACGATCGGTCTTCTGACACGTAAGCAGTTAGCGGTCCTCACAAGAGCGAGCCGTCTCCTCGAGTTTCTCACGAATCAAACTTCAGACATTTTTACTAGGTAAATATGGAAAAGATGCTGTTCTTTTGAGATGAGTGCTGACTTTCTAGGTCTCATCTATGCAGTCCATCTTTTAGCTACTTACTGAATCATGCTGAAGATGCGACACAAGTCATTAAATATATCAACCTACGGAAAGATTTCATTACTCCTGGAGAGTTTAGCCAGATTTTAACAGCATTTCGAATACCTTCCAATACGAGGCTATGTATAGAAGCTTGTCGACAATATTTCGTCAACGATTGGGAACCTTTCAATGACGCTGTTTGGGAATACATCAAAGATCATTTCAGGCGTCTCAAAATCGGACATGTGAAGGGATGGGCAGCTTTAGTGGCTGACGCTATCTCACGAGGCTTGAATATCCATCAGCGCCCTTCACTGCCAAGTTCGAATGGTATTTTTGTAGGAATACTACATTATCACAATGATAGTAGCTCCATTCTGACCCAAATGCATTACTGGATAGACATGCTGGAACTAGCCGGTGTCAACACGGATGATCACGTCAGGTTTGAAACTGAGTTTTGCTTTGCGACTTGGGAGGAAGACCCACCTTGGATCAAGATGGACTCTTCTACCTCGAATTACAGACGAGTCCTGACTATGGTGGAGTCAAGAGGTAGGCAACTTCCATGTTGGGTTCAGACAGCAGAAACCGAGTGCCCTACCAGGAATTTGTTGAACGAGTTTCAACACTTTATGACTCCAGTTACATTCTTTAGTTCTTATATGACTACAGGTAAATGTATAAAACAGTATCAAGCCTGGAAGAAAGGGCAGATCTGGGATTTTGTCCATGACGAAGAGAAGGCCTCGGACGGATGGCCATTTTGGTATCCGTTGCAACAATACCCATTACACGAAGGTAGTAAAGAGGATATTGTCTGGCTGAATGGTGAAGTGGCGCTCATGGAAAATCGTTTTAAGCGGAAGCAAAATCGCAAATGGCGTAAGGCAGGACGTCAAGAAGGGTTCAGGAAATCAAGAGTTATTCCTGGCAGCTGGATATAAGAGATTGGAATTCAATTATTATAGTTATATTTAGTTTAATTCTTGACGCTGGGTTATATCATTTGTCGTTCCTGTTCCTAATAGACCAGTCTTGTTCTGGCATGATGTTCGTTGCAGGTACATCAGTTTCGAGGTCATGATGCCAAATCAACCCCCTTTTAATGGCGACAGATCTTTCTCTCAAGGGCCGCTTTACCTGTTTGACGGTGGTAGCTCTGGCTTAGCGGATCTGAAGTATATCCTTTCACACCGAGGTGCACACTTATAGAGTGACGCAACACAGGTTCCTGCTTTCCTTATAGTACCCAAGTCAGCGTTAGTGCAAGGGTTGAATCTTCTCGGTTCTGACGTATCCTGTCTTTGCTGGACGGGGCCATCTGATGCTGCATCTCACACGATGTGTTTGTAATACTTGGACCTGGTCGGTTCACTAAAGCCACATCTTTTGTCATCCTACATGGATAGGATCGGGATTCAAGGGAATATTCAGTATGAGCCTTCTGCCATATTCCTACCTCACCAGCGATTCCGGGTTGCTAGCCAATGCAACATCTTGGGTTATTCTCAACGCGTTTCCTTGCTTTGCTTTTTTTTTTCGCTATCTATTCCCCTATATTTATTGTTCTACTATTACCTCTTTTATGTCCTTCTATTCTACTAATCCTCTCATTTCTTTATTAGTGTACCAAGTCCCCATCGCATACCCCGCCCGCTTCTTCATGCTTCGTCTCTAATTTGGCGTTATGCTAAACTTCAATGCGGCTTCAAAAGCTAGCTCGACCATCCTCACACGATCGCGACGCCATGTCTTCTCCCTCTGCCAGTAAACAGAAAGATGAATGTTCATTCGGCTCCCTCCCTCCGACCTAATCTTTCGCCGGCTCGCGAAATCTATGCCATCCGATCGAATACGTCGACGAATCAAGAGCTCTGCCCGCGTTCGTCGCCAATTCCATAAATTGCCGATTGAGAAGCTTCCCTCAATCACTGTACATGTCTCCAAGTGAGGGCCCCGCCATTAGGACTACCGTATGGTCTTAGAGACTCGACGCATTGTCTTCCGGCCAGCGGGCGCAACAACGATCGATACCCACACTTTCGGATGACCGACCGTCTGTATTACTTACGCCCACGTCTCCCCTACGAGATAACCTGATCGATATACCCGAGAAACCGCATTGCGATACGCCCGCTTCGAGTTGGAACTCGAGCTCGTGCAACCACAAGCATGTTCCCTAACGTAGGCTGTATCCTCCGACCTTAACGGCAATTGGAAATCCCCCTCTATACGATGGCCATACCCGTCCGTCCATTGCTGCATGCGCGTCTCAGGCCGAATCGTGTTTATTCCATGGCTACGCCCTTATTGAACCTTCAGGATTCACAACGTGAGTACACCGGAGACCTGCCCGATTCAAAATAAGCTGTCAGTCAAAGCCTTTGCTGTTAATTATGTTGACGCAATCATATAACACCAGCATTTGACCAGGGACTACTAGGGACGCCCTCAGTTCCTCGCCACAATTACTACACTGCCTCTTGCTGGTAAGCTTGCCGCGGCAGCTGGTTTAGCACGCTATCGCCATGCTGCAAGCATCGTGGCCAAGGCGAGACCGCGGACTATCGTCGCGTCGCCGCCAGATCGTGTATCAATTATATTGGAGAGGGCGGCATACTGACGCCCGCTATAAAAGTATGAGGCTAGCGCGACCTCCTAGAAAATCCCTGTCGGCTGCTCCAAAACGCTTGTACAAAGAAGCTCAGGCATGAATAAAGCTGAGACGTCAGTGTCTGGTAAGTATTATGTGCTGAAGACGTAATTGCAATTGCCTCACGACTCAATGGATGTTTCTGTCAGTTCACTCTCAGCTGATCCATATGTCTGTTTATGAACCCACCAACCATTATTTGCTCTCTATGGAGGTGCGTAAATAAGACCGCATTAAGGTATATTAAAGTCTTATATATTTAATCTACATACCCTACCTAAGCCAATCAGTCTGTACTGCCTGCTATATATTGCCTCTACCTATAATGGCAGTCTCTATAATTTAGTCTAAACCCAACTGAAACTGACAGCTAAACATTGATTTCTATCTAGACTTAAAAGCCAGACTCTATTGAGGCGGTTGAGTACTCGGATATTCGGATATTCGGATGTTTAGATATAGGCAGATCCTACCTATAATACCATCCTACCGGTCTAAGTAATTTTAGCCTGCCAAGAACGCGTCTTTTCTGTGATATTGTTAATGGCAGTCGTTCAATCAGAGTCCGACTGAGCATGGTCTACATGGTAATTCACACGACGTACTTGAAATAGCCTCGGATTGTCTCCATCTTGTGTGATAAATCTCAAAGCTCAAGCAACAGCATAACTCAGGTTCAAATGGATGACATGTTCAGTCCGCCTGTCACGCTGAAGCAATTACTCCCCTCCTCCTAATCAAGTTTGCCCATGTAACGGAAACATCTCATCCGTGAGTTTCCTTAGGTTCGGCTACCGGTGCACTCATCTTGATCCCATAAATCGCGGCAACCAGATAAAAACGTCCGCATACTACGATTGATTTTGTTGGTAATCACTAGGGCACTTATTAGGACATGACACGCGGGGTAATTGGTGCAGTAGTCTCATTTGGCACGCAGTTGCGGCTTGTGTGAAGTTACGCAACCTATCTAATATGAACTCTAAAGCTTGGCCTGGAATGTCGTGTCGAGAACGAGGGAAATTTGATGAAGTAGGCAGGGAGGAGATATAGGATATCAGGAAGCCCGGCGCGTATCCGCACGATGCTTTCTTCGCATTGCTTTTACCCCTCCTTGTGCCTAAGATACCTGATGTCATCTGCGTGGATGGCGTCATGGGAGCTCCTTGATTCGCCCGAAGAAAAAGCTGGCAGCTTAAAGAAAATTCAGTGACGTTTCGGATGACATCGATATGCTTTCTTTGACTGGTACGACATTTAATACTTCCATCGATAGCTCAGTGTTTGATTTCGCTCATCATCTTGTTGCCTGCTGCCATCCTGTCGCCTGTTGCCATCTTGTCCAGAATTAATCATGTCTGCATCACTGGCTTGGCAGTCAGAGAACTTCTGTGGCTTGACCCCTCACCAGCTCGAAGTCCTGTATGAGCCCATCATTCTCGAGTGTGCCTTACGAGAGGTTGGACCGCCGTCTACTTATTCGCACGAGAGCCAGTCAACCGAAAAGTATGAAGCGGAAATGCCAGACCTCAAAGCATTCCAATTCTACGTCAACAAACTGGCACAGGTTTGCGACAACGAGCGCGGTGGGAATACAATCAGCGCCCT
The DNA here is from genome assembly GCA_037044295.1 of Aspergillus subversicolor. Lineage (NCBI taxonomy): Eukaryota > Fungi > Ascomycota > Eurotiomycetes > Eurotiales > Aspergillaceae > Aspergillus > Aspergillus subversicolor. The sequence continues at coordinate 647,275 of JAWLTM010000025.1, read as the reverse complement.
TGCAATACTGCAAGATTCTCTTGGGCCTCATTACGTATTTGGGTCGAACATGAAGGATGCAAGAGGACTAAAAACGACAAAGAGCTTTGTACAAGTGTTACTAGATCTTGTGGGGAAGAACCCGGAGATTTTGCAGAACGGGGCGTTAGTAAAACGAGTGCTTTGGCTCATACTAGCCTTTGATCTTCCACGGCTGGCAGAGTACCTGAAACATCTGAGCGCAGCGGTGCAAGAGTGCCTGGAAAGCTGCAAAAGGAAGAAAGAAGACGAGAGTAAGTCTCATCTCGACATGATTCTCATGGAGGGGAAGCCGCATGCTAAACCCGTCAAGCTTCCGAGCCAACCCAGAGCCTCTTATCTTTGGTAGACAAGTGTGAGTTCAATGTAAATTTCTCCAAATCTAATACAGAGAATAAGTGTAAGTATTCCCGTCCTGTGAAGCGTTCGACCGACGTGAGAATAACTTGTCAACTTAGCAATCAGCGACTGTGAAACTTTGATCAAGGCGATCACCAACCTAGAGCAAGCGGATATCAACACAATGATCTCACAGAGGGCCAAAGATGCAGAAATGACAAGATCCGAACCATGGTGCAAACTCAGGCACTTTCTTGGGCGCTGGTTATCTTACCGTAAAGCAGCTCTTGCCATCGTCGCAGTTTCTGACAGATGGCCCGAGCTGTTCCTGGATTTTGAGATTACTATGGTGCCATCTGGTTCACGACTTCCGAATCCGATTCTAAGATCCGATCTCACGAGCGCAATCATCGTGCAAAATATAGCTGCGCAAGAAAAAAGCCAAGACTCGCAGCTCCTGCAAGGAACTGAGGGCCTGGAACAAATCGGCATTGACGATATTATTCGGGCTTCTCAAACTTCCCGAAACTTTAGACCCTTATTACATGCGGAAGTTCTGGTGTATGAACATCTTTCGAAGAGTGGACAGACGGCTGTGGAATGCTACTGGAATCACTGGAATTACATCGGCAGCAGTAAGCCTACGTGCCGACTATGCCATTACTACTTTGAAGCCCTGCAGGAAGACAAGCCGGGCGTTCGCCCGACTCACAATAACCTGTATCGAAATTGGCGACTTCCCGAATGTGACAACGACGAGAGCCTCGGTATAGCTCAAGATGAGCTTCTAAACAAGCTTGCGCAAAGGTTGAGAACGGACGTGATAGAAACGCTGAAAGAAAAGAAAACTGGGCGGAAAGCAAGAGACTCGAACACATATTCATCTTTTCCAGATGTTCTACGGAAGGACGATAACAGCTCTGTATCTATCAACAGCCCTGATCGAGACTAAACTGCATCGACAGACAAGCAAGATGAAAGCACAGTACCACTAGAAGACGCAACCGGCACTATGAATTTGGGAGACAGTTACAAATAGTTTGGTAGAATATCCGAGACACAATGCCACACACTTAAAATACAACGTGTAGTCCCTTCGAGCTGCCCTTCTGCTCTTTTCGCTTATTGCTTTCATGATTACTGTCATGAGCAGCTTCCACAAAACTCGATTCTACCCCGGTGTATTCTGCTCGACTGTGAGAGCAACAGCTTTCGCTTAATACATGTCGAATCTGGAACTAGCCAGATGATGAGAGAATGCAATTTATAGAAGTAATGCGCCACACAAACAACAGGCCTAATAACGGCTTCGCAGACCGTCATCAGTGTCAATCTTGGAAAGAAAAGGTTGATGGTACTTAATCCAGCTCTTCTGACTATTTAAGACTTTCCTGGAAAAGGGCTCCTCAAAAATATTTTGTTTCTTCCTCTATGTTCCTTACGGAAGACCTGCAAAGGTAACGTGGTTAGGCAATTCCTTTTGCATCATCAGCTCGAATTTTTGTCAGATTCGCTGGTGGTCAGAGGAGAGAAAAGACAGGTCGAGTTGAAAGGAGCATAATGTCGCTGTCTTCCATCGAGTCAGGTGTTGATCCGCAGGTGACGGGATGCATTGAATAGCGTTGCCGTGAATAGCCATTGGGTTAGGACAAAAAGGTTAAGAAGCTACTTTCTTTGTGACCAGTCGAACATTGGTACTGAGGTAGCCCACTAACAAATGGCCTGTTGGATCACACTGATTGGCTGGGATCGTCACAAAGCTGGTTCCGGGTAAGTCGTGAAAATGCAGCTGACAGTTTGGCAGCACAAACGCGGAATGATACAATATGTCTTGAATATATCAAAAGTTGATTTAACTTATAGGAAACTGATTTACATGATCTAAGTAATATTCCGGCATATTTAATCGATTGGATTAGATTTAGGGAAATGCTCAGGTCTGACTTATAGCTATTTCTTTTCAAACTATCGCACCAATACTTGTGAGCCAGACCTTTTATCCGAAATGATAAAATTCGTACACTCTATTGATTGCAGTAATGAGCATCACTATCTGCCCCATGCTATAGTGAAAAGTTTGATTTCCTTACTTAATCTTCCGCATTCAATATAACCGTCTCATCGATAAACTTCCAAGCCTTAGTTCGTCTCTGAAACAAAACGTTTAACTCGGCATATGTGCGATCCTTTGTCTCCGGAATACAGTGCAACGTAAAGATCAGGGATAGAAAACAAGTTCCAGCAAAGAAGAAGCCCGTTTTGGCCCCCCAAGCCCAAGCCCCCGGGTTGAGCATGTAAGGTGTGATGACATTGCTCACAATATTGAGCATGTTGTAAGTCATCCGCGCTAGCACAACCGTCTTACTTCGAAGCTCGGACGCAGGTACCTCTGAGACGAGGGCATAGCAGATCGGGCCAACAGTAATATCATACACAAGGGTATACAGAATAAGCATGCTTCCAATAGCCCAGCCCATGACAGAAGTGGTTGGTCTTGTACCAAGTCCTCCCATAACCAGAAGGCATATCTCAAGACCAGCTAGACCCCAGATATACATAGTTCGTCGTCCAAAATACGGGAGCATTAGCCATGAAATCCAGACACCAATAATGCCAAGTGCATACTGGATCAGACTCATGTTGAAGGCTTGAGTAGTTGGAAGCCCTGCTTGGTGATAGAAGTAGGTTGCATATGTTCGCAGTCCGGTGCCAGATAGAATCTGGATTCCCCACGTACAGCACGCAATCATCGTTCGACGCCGATTAACACCGCGGAAACAATCTGGATAATGCTTTCCAGTGCCAGCCTCTCGCTCCTGGCTCACTGTAACCTCCATTAGCTTCACCATATTATCAAGGCTTTCGGCCGGAGTGGTTCGAGAATCGACAAGACGGCGGAGGTTGGTTTTGGCATCGGCGATACGTCCCTTTCTAACGCACCACCAAGGGGACTCGGGCGCGAAAGAGATAGCGATGATGAGTGGGACGGGCCAGATCCACTGTATGGCGAAGGGAATTCGGTATGCCCACTCGTCAGTACGAGTGGCCATTGCGCGTAAGACGCCGGCGGAAAGAAACTGTCCAATGACCTATTGATGGTGTTAGCTATGTCCAGTATGACAAAGTCGAAGAAACAATTACCCAGCATAGATTCACATAGGTTGTGAGGTAGCCACGGAGATGAACAGGGCAAACTTCAGCAGCATAAGCCGTCGTCAATGTCTGAAAGACGCCCCAAGGAATGCCCTGAAAGATTTGTCCAACCAGAAGAACTTCAACACTTGGGGCGAAGAAGGGAATGAAGATAGCTGCTGTCATGAAGATAAGGGACAATAACATAGCCTTCTTAAAGCCGAGATGCTCTGATATATGACCGTTCAGATATAAGCCAATAAGGGATCCAACTGATGCACCATTGGACAACCCAGCTTGCCATGCAGCAGTGATCTGATAGTCACCGTTTGGAAGCTGATGTCCGTATCTTCTAGTAAAGGCAGGCTGGGCATTGAGTGATCCGATGAGTTTCATGTCGTATCCCTCCATGATGATTGCGGTGGAGAGGAGGACTGACCAAGCGACGGCAGCCCGATGCTGTTTGATCGATTGAAGGAACGTAGCTCCGCGTTCCTCTTCAGCTGCGCGCTGAGCTTGGTGCAGATCATCTTGCATGGTGCCTTTGGAGGATTCGCAATGGTCGATGCGTTCTTTGAGGTCTCCATTCTCATCGGCTTTGGCAGATTGGAAAGTCATTGTTGTTGATATCAATGAATAGATAGAGTCTTGAGAACACAGGCAAGATAAATGGTTATGCTGTTCTGAGCAATCATCTCCTTATAATGGATCTACATGGCCTTATATAAGAAGATTAATGGTTGTAGTAATCATAACCCCAGCCGAAGATCACAAAGACAGTTCGGGGATCCCCATGGGGATCTGGGGAAAAGTAAGTTTTGGAAGACTAAGCTGGAATAGGTGGCTCAGCCGAGCTAGCCGAGCTGTCGACTGCAAGCGGCAATTTTGGCGAGCTATCAAGCGATCTAAGCGAGATACGCTGAAGAAGACCCCTCGCTACTCGCCACTTCGCTCAAGTGACTACTCGTTTGTGATTCCTATTGGCCAGTGTTAGCAATAAAGAAATATATGTGACAATGGCCTGTCGCTTCGATCGGATGCTAAAACGTTATCCCATGTGAAAAGTGAAGCTATCGAAATACATAAAATGGAAATCACCATTGTCAAGAACATCCCTTCAAATTGATGGAGACGCTAAACGCAACACGATTCATGAGATCCTACCCACCCAGGTCTCCTTCTTTCCCTTGTCGTCGTCATGACCAACAAGATTTACCACCTCGAGCCAATCTGGTGGAAGCAAGGTGTCGTCTACCAAATCTACCCTGCATCCTTCAAGGACAGCAATGGCGATGGTGTCGGCGATATTCCCGGCATTATTTCCAACCTCGACTATATCCGAGACCTCGGCGTCGACATCATCTGGGTTTCACCACACTATAAAAGCCCCCAGGTTGATATGGGGTACGATATTTCCGACTTTCAAGATATCCACGAGCCCTATGGCACGCTAGACGACTGCCAGCGACTCATACAGGAAATCCATGACAGAGGAATGCGAGTTATCTTCGACTTGGTAATTAACCACACGTCTGATCAGCACCCTTGGTTCCTCGAATCGCGATCCTCTACTACCAACCCAAAACGCGATTGGTATCTTTGGAGACAGCCAAAGATCGATAGCGACGGCAACAAGTGCAGACCTAACAATTGGAGAAGTCAGTTCACGAAACCAGCCTGGACCTTTGACGACGTGACTGGAGAATACTATCTTCATGTCTACGCTTCCGGCCAACCAGATCTGAACTGGGAGAGCGAAGCTTGCCGACGCGAGGTCTATGACAACGCGATCAGATTCTGGCTTAACCGCGGTGCAGACGGATTCAGAGTTGACACCGTCAACAAGTTCTCCAAAGTTTCTGGTCTACCTGATGCCCCGGTTGTCGAGCCCAACGAAGAAACACAGACTGCTGTTTGTCATTATGCAAACGGTCCTCGAATCCACGAATATCTTCGTGAAATGAAACAGGTCATGGCACCCTACGATGTCATGACAGTGGGCGAATTGCCGAATACGCCGGATCTCGACGATGTGTTAAAGTACATTTCGCCTGGCTCTGAGCCTGGGTCTCAAGAGATTGACATGGTCTTCAACTTCGACACAGTAAATCTGGGACAGACACCAGGCAATAGGTTCTTGCCCGTGCCCTTCGATAACAACGACTTCAAGCGCTGCTTGACAAAGTGGCAGAAGCTTCCGGAGACAACAGGTGCCTGGACAACTGTGTTCTTGGAGAACCATGACCAGGGCAGATCAGTATCACGCTTTGCATCAGATCTTCCCGAGTTTCGGGAGCGTGCTGCCAAGATGCTTGCAACTGTTCTTGCGACCATGACGGGAACGTTGTTTCTGTACCAAGGCCAGGAGATTGGCATGATCAATGCACCCGAGACCTGGTCCGCGGATGAGTACAAGTGCGTGCGATCAGCCAACTATATCCAGGATGTGCGCCAACGCACTAACAACGATCCCGATGCGATTAATGAGGCTACGGGGAATCTCCGGCGTGTTGCCAGAGATCACGCCAGGGTTCCAATGCAATGGGACAACACGACTAATGCTGGTTTTACGAGCCCTGACGCAGTGCCATGGATGCCTGTTCTTGACAGCTATCGCGAGATAAATGTCGCAAATCAGCTTGGAGATAAAAACAGTGTTCTAGGGTACTGGCGAGAAATGATCAAGCTTCGGAAGAGGTTTTCGTCACTCTTCGTGTATGGGACCTTTACTTCTATCAATGAGCATCGGGATTTGCTGGCTTTCATCAAGACTGACCCAAAGACTGGCGCTAGAGCGTTGACGATTGCGAATTTGTCACAGTTGGACGTTTCTGTACCCAAGATCGAAGGTTGTTCACTTGGATCTATGCAACCTTTGATGACTAACTACACTGGCACGGTCGCGGAGTCGGTACTCGGACCTTACGAAGCGAGGGTTTACCTCTTGGCTCACAAGTGACAGTTTGATAGGAATTCTCGTAATAAATGTATTTAAAGAGCAGAATCACAGATGCTATCATCATTTACATATATGGAGGTACAGTTCCGAACCTTTCTAAGCAGAAGTATCGTGAATCAACCCGCTCGCTCTTTTTCAGCTGCTCCCTGCCCACGCCAGATGCAAGGTCTGTAATCACTTTAGAATTCCACCACGGATCTGATATGCCATTCAATTTGTCCAGCACCCAGTCTAGTTCTGTAGCATCCGTGGTTTCGACGCCATACATGAATAATGGCCACATAAACGCCGGATGAAGAGCTTGTCCCTGGGGAACGCGCACAATACCTTGTCTGATAGCTGCTCGTGCGTTAAGGATCGGGGGTGAAAGAGGTTGAGATCTGCCATAGGCGCGCGCGTGGTATATAAGCTCGGCATGGTAGCATATACGGCACAGAATAGCTACGAGCTTCAGTTCGGAAACTGGACTGCCATCTCCAGCCCCCCAGTCTCCCTCGTCTATGACCGCGTCGATAAAGACAGGACGACCCTCCCACAAGTATTGAAGCTGCTCTTCCAATGTTTGAGAAATGTTGTCGACGTCCGTCTCGTCTTTCAAAGTACCTCGTGATCGATGGTGCCGATTGAGACAGGACACTTGAAGGCTGATATCTTGCAACTCAAAGTAGAAGTGAAAAAGAGCCTGCTGAATTGCATCGTTGGCAGCATCATTCATACTAGTATGTCCGACTCGTAGATGCGTTAATGATGAAATATGGTGACTTTTCCGAAGTAACGTGATGACCTTTGGGCTGAGTATGCCCCGTCCTCCTAGATGCATGGCTTTAGTATGGAAAAGATATAGCCACGAGATTATCCTTCGCGCCAAAGGAGACCAAGTTTGAGGCTCTGCACATTCCTCAAGTCGCTTTATTAGCATGCCTTCTTGTTTCAGAAGTGTTGGTATCGTTTCTTGTTGGACAACAACTTCAAAACACGACAGCAAGAAGGCTGTGAAGAGAACAAATTCCATATCAGATGTTAGGTCATCTTGCAGAGATAGGTAGAGAGTCTTCGCGGCGAAGTATTGTGATAGGCCGGGAGATACATCATCGCCATCCAGAAGACTTTTGTATAGTGTTTCAACAGCCTGTATCGCCGCCGCAATCGCTGGAGTGGTTGTTGCCAATTGAGCTAGATAACCCTTCGCAATACACCAGTTGAATGAGTCCCACAGGGCTATGAAAGGCGGGTCAACCTTGGATAAAAAGAACGAATAAGTTGAACTGGGATTTGGGAAGATGTCGCTTGGGAGGGACCTCTGCTCTGGACTTCTTTGTAGTAGAAGATGCTGTGCTTCTGCCCCGAAGCTAGATGCTGGAAACGGATCGCCCCATTCACCCCAAGAAAAGTCGGGATAGCCCGCATCTCCATCAATGAGAGGGTCTGGTATATGCGGAGTTATAGGACCATTGGGACTCGGCTCGTCAGCCTCTCCGTCTTCTGTGGGCAAACTAATACGGCGGTTAGAATTACTCGGAGATTGCCACTGAGCTTCGGCGCCGCCATTGAAACAATGCTCCGCTGGAGGACTCTTCTGTGAATAGCCTATGAATTGCGGTGGCTGGTACACGCAAGCCTTGTTGACGCGTTTACAATTGTCGCAAAAGGGCTTTAACTCGTCGCATTTCACTTTTCTTGTTCTGCAGGTCATACATCCTGTCCGAACCCGGGTTCTGCGTGATGGAGGCATATGAGCAAGAACGGAAATGTAGATTCAGTAATAAGATAAGTTAGTGGATAAAAATATCATCTCACGGTCTTGGAGATTCTGTCATATTGAGTGAGCTGAGAATAACACGTGCTAAAAAAAGCCTTTAACAAGAGAGTGCGCTAAGCTAATTTAAGGGCGCGTTACGTAAAGTTATGGAGAATTTCTGTCTACATATTCATATAACGTATGTGATAAGCGAGCGAGACAGACAAGCAAGCGAGACACCCCACTTTTCACCTTAAAGGTAGGTTTTTAAAAGCTTATAAAACTTTCAATTTAGGGTTAAAATAGCTAAGAATTTAATAGCTTATATATAAGTATTAAAATAAACTATATTAATTTTCCTGGATTTTTAAAAAAAACTCTATATAGCTATAAACTTTAAAATCTATTTATACTGTAAGATATACTATATTATAAGGTTTTTTATACAAAATAAAATAGCTATAAATTTTAAAAAAATATTATTTAATAAAGCTAACTATACTATTATATAAAGTATTTTTGTTAGGAATTGGTTATCTTATCTACCGGCGCAGGAAATACTACAGCCAAAATCACGGTGTGGTAGCGCCACCACCACCAATGGCTGTGAGTGATACAACAGGCTGGGCGTCCCCTCTATCTCCGTCCAACACCAGAGGCCAGGCTTGCCCTGCAAGTCCCCGTCTGAACTGACGAGTGACCAACGGTCGCCTGACATACATCAGAGGATGACTCTCAAGAATGAACTTCAGGTTACTGGGGTTGGTGATGACCCGCAGATACTGATTTTAAAACTGCTCATTGTTCTTCCCAATGCAGACAAACTTTTTACATTCCCGACATTCAGCCATGCCCTCTCATAGAATTACAATAGTGTGGCCTGATTATTTCACTTACTGTAGCAACAACCCCGCGTCCGCCTACCTTATGCATGTAGTAAGCTGAAAAAGAATGTTGGGTTGGTAATTAACTCAGGGCCACTCAGATGCTGGAGCCGCGTTTTTTGGAAGAACATTGGTGCAAAAAGTCATACGACTAATGCTGCAGGAGGCCCACCAGACACGTGGTGAAGATAGCTTTCGTGAGGGGATGGGGCATAGCCGCCTTATATATTAACAGGAGAATCTTTCTCGTATTTACTTTAGTCTTTCAATATGCTAGTATGGATTGAGAGTTAGAGCTTATAACACCAAGGCATAAGGGATAATTCTTTTTCATTCTCCAGCTCCATCTAGAAGATGGAAGCGCACCAGAAACAGATTCAGGCAATGGCTACTATCGATGGAATTCCTACTGACAGCAGAATGTCTTCTTCAAATCCATACAAGAAGCAAGCTAACGTTAACAACATACGCTTCAACAACGACCATCGGCGTTCGCTTCATCTTGTAACATCTACCCCCGATGATGATAATCGATATCATGCATACTCTGACGAGCCACCACTTCCGAGAAGCTTCGAGGAAGACATTTCTCCATCATCTTCAATTATAGATGCAATGGAAGAGCTTTTTATAGATTACGGTCAGAGCGAAACACGGAACAACACAGCTAACCCCAAATATGATCAGCTGACTCGGTCTTCGGTCATGCGAGACTGTGACATAAGAGCTCATCATCCTGAAGAAGCAGGTGACAAGATCTCCAAGGGAGTCACACTGACAGAACCTTTCGGTTTCATATGGCGTATGCCTTTCCTTTTATCATGCAGCAGTGCTATGTACAAACACTAATCATGAACCAGCGAAATGCCCTACAGAGATGGAGAACGCACCGATGATAGTCAAATGGGAAGTTTGCCGTGTTGCATGCCACTGTTCTTTGACTTTAGAAGGCGTACCCCTGAAGTATCTCTCACAATGGAGAGATCAGGATGTTTTCTGGAAAGCCCTGAAACAGCACAATTGCTTCCGTCATAAAACTTTGCCAGCAAAGTGTGATAGAGAAGTTTGGGACCAAGGCCATGGACAAGATCTTAACACGGAAAGAGCTGTAGAGTATAAGGCCAGGCTACACTTTGACGATCCAAACAAAGAGCCAATGCTGGAGCTTGAAAAACCTGTATCTGGAAAAAGCTCCCGACTTCGTCGAAAATTTGGTTTTAATCGTTTTACAGAACTTCAGCTGCTCTTTAGCGATAAATGTGCGACAATCCTCAAAAACAAAGACAAAAAGAGACTACTAGCCAGATGGCTAGTCCAAGAGCGACATCTATTTCTGACTCAGGAATGGGTAGCATGTTTCATCGAGGAAATACAATCAAGAAAAGGGAAATTCGGCTTAGTCGCACCTTGGAAAACCGGCAAGCGCGTTGTTCTGTTCGCAGAGAAGGTGAAAGGATTCAACATCGGTTCTAATATGCCTGCAAAGGCTAGTCTGATCAATCGTCCATCAGCTTCCACGCCAGTTGATTCATTCTGTAACAGGTATGATGTACTGGACTGGCTTTTGCAGCTTGATTCCAACGCAGATCAGCCTTATATTAAGCTCTTTCATCGAATTTCATTAGGTAACATCGCAATGCCCGTTATATATTCTTAACTGGCATCACTGCTAATACACCATACACCTATGTTATAGGCCTAAGCAAAACAACTCCTACTGTATTGCTCATGGAGAAGTCTATTCGGCATATAAATACAGATGTTAAATCTTCGAACGGTACGCCCATGAACGACGGCATCGGAAGAATTTCTCAGCTGCTTATGAGAGACGTGCGGGATATCATGGGCCTGGACTTTCTCCCAGCAGCAATTCAAGCTAGGATTGGTGGGGCTAAAGGGCTCTGGATGATGGATCTAAGTCCTTCTTCCCCAGACGAGCGCTGGATCGAGATATATCCATCGCAGCGAAAATGGGATTGCAACTGGTCTGATCCCGCACACCGAACCTTGGAAGTGGTTTCAGTTTCTTCTTATACGGGACCAGCCTTTCTGAACCTTCAATTCATTCCAATCTTGGAAGAGCGAGCAATTAATCGAAAACTCATGCGCACAGTTATTTCCGAACGCATAGATGAGCACCTTCGTAACGACTTGGACAATGCCAAAGCAGCCATAGAAATACCGGAGGTCTTTCGAAAGTGGATCCATGAAACTTCCTACACTACATTTGGTGACAGACAAGATGGTACATCATGGTTTGTGGGAGGTTTACCGGCAAACTGGCCCTGGACAATGAGCTTTCTTGCTGACGGCGGTTTCGAACCAAGGAGGCTCGACTTCCTAAATAGCATGATGTTCGATCATCAAAAACACCGTTGGAATCATATGGAAACCAAGCTTCATATCAAGATTGCCAAGTCAACTTCGGCCTTGATGACTATCGACTTCCAGAGGGTCTTGGCGCCAAATGAAGTTCAGCTGTGCTTTTCGCCGGCATTTGACGACGGGCAACAGACCCTGGATGACCTTGGTGGATTTGAGGTGCTTGTTGGCCGCTGCCCAGCACATCTACCGAGCGATATTCAAAAAGTAAATGCTGTGTTCAAGCCAGAGCTACGACACTTTAAAAATGTCATCGTATTCTCTTCCTTAGGCGACGGGCCACTAGCAAATAAGCTCTCCGGGGGGGACTATGACGGAGATAAGGCCTGGGTTTGCTGGGACCCAGACATAGTCGACAATTTCAAGAGCACTGACATGCCTTCGCCGCACACTTTCGAGGAGTACTTCCAACCCAACACTCAGACGTTAGGCAGTCTAGCATCCCGATACGGCAAGCCTCACTATTTGGACATGTTTTTGGAAGAAGCCTTCGACTTCCATCTTAATCCCTCTTTCATGGGCATTTGCACAAGCTACAAAGAGAGCTTAGCTTATCATGAGGGCAGTATCGGAAATGAGATCGTCATCAAGTTGAGCATGCTTTTAAGTGCGCTCGTGGACCAAGAGAAAAGCGGATTCGAATTTGACGACAATATTTGGTGTCGTATCAAGGAAGAGCTGTGTGGTGGCAAAATGTTCCTGAAAGCTCCAACCTATAAAACCGACAACCTTGCAGCTTCAGCTACCTCGAACCATATTATCGATTTCCTCAAACTTAGAATACACCAGCGGATACAGGAGGGAATCAGAGAGTTTTCTGATTACCAAAAGTGTTCTGGCATTGGATACGATAAACCGCTGCTCACCACGTTTGATCCAGACCTTGTTAGGTATTGGAACGATTTTGAGGACCAAGCAAACCAGATAACATCAGTATTTGATCCATCTTCCTGCTGGTTCAGAGAATTTCGGTCAAGTCTCATCCAAGAAATAGATGAATGTAGGACATATTGGGGGGAGGTGATGTCTGGCAAAGAACACTACCTGACCAAGGTCGTCCCTGTTCATGAACGGTGGAAAGACATCTTACCGAATATTGAGAGCGACTCGCTAGTTGCATCTCTGATGGCATCCTCACTCAAAAATGGGGTAGGTCGCTCGAAAGAGTTAGAACCGTGGGATCTTCTCAAAGCTAGTCTCACCTTTAAGAGGCATCATCAACATGCCAAATTCGTTTGGCAAATAGCAGGTCGGCAACTACACTTTATCAAAGCATGCAGAGGAAGAAGCGATGATGAGAATGGCGTACTTCCACCGATTCCTGTGGTTTCGAGGATGTACAGAATCCTGCGTCCAGATACAAGACGAATTGAGAGGGTCCTTGCTGGTCAAGAAGAGGATTTTGAGGATGCTCAGTAATAGGGATTGTAGTTAAAATTATCAGTGTGTGTCCCCAAAGCCCTGTTAGATCCGAAAAATGAAGATACTGTCATTATTTCACAAACAGGAGGGATCCTGTGTGAACACACTCAGAACATAAGTTTAGATCAAAGTAAAACTACGAAAGAACAAGTCAAGTATGAGATTAGAGGATACACTAGATATATAAAAACATTTATCGCTAAATAAAACCAGAGAGTGTTATGGATTTGGAATTGAGGATAGTAGAGAGATCGAGAAACTGGACCAACTGGAACTGAGACAACCTCTCCGTATTTTGTGTTTATATGTATTTGAACCCTGGGCATCACTTTTATGAATGTGCTCCCTAAAATGAGGTTTCAAGCCTCATGGGCCTCGGGAAGAATCCATAAACACCTAATTTCTGGTATAGAGTACAACGACAGTGAATCCAAGCTTGAGCCTCTCGGGAGTTACCTCTCCAAACTTGGCTAGTCTAGAAAGCAATGGGAATATTCAATCTTTGACCAAGAGTGCTATACCAAGCAAAATCTCTGCAGTTCTTATCTCGCCCAAGAAAGCCCAATACCTCCAAGGACGATGAGAAATTCCATCCTCAATTTGGAAGATATCATGATCGACGTTGCCTTCGTCAGGTAAGTTTTCAAACACCGGAAATGCTACCTCGTGCCAAAAGTAAACACATTGCCGATTGATATACTTATTTCGGTCGAAAGCCAGTCTTTAAAGTCACTGTCTTTCATGTTGATTTACTCTACTGTGGATACCTACTCTTTGTGGTCAAGCTATGAGATACCTACCGAGATAAGTCATTGAAGAGCTTTTGTAGCTTCCTCCCCTCCCGGCTGACATGTAGATTGATAAGCATGCAGGGTAGTAATTCTCGCTCTGCGACTGTCCTGGCGCTCGCCTGATCTCTGTGTTTCATGGCGATCCAGAACGCATCGCAATAAGCCCGAGGGACGGTCACATCATTGATCTTCTCATACGCAAGCAGGTAATAGCCTCTGTACGCGCTGGAGCATCTTGGACGGCGCCTGAATACCGCCGATCCATCGTCGATGGAGTGATCAAGTGCCTGAATCTCAATCAAGCTTCGGTCACTCATTTTGCGCCCAGTGGGTGACAGAGAACAGTGGCCACAGATACAATTAAAGATGACCAGACTCATAATCCCCGAGTTTTGGCACATATATGATTGTGATCGTTGAACCAGTCTCGATTTCTTGGTAGTAGAGGTTCTATAGCAGAATCGAAATCACATCAATAATGTGGAACCTCTTGTTTATCTCAGAACATATCGGTTTCCTGCTCTTCTATTCCTAATTGCCGTGTACACCTGTTTATGTCCGGCCTGTTTCCATATAATCCATTCCCCAGCAACTGATTTGCCCCAGTTCGATCGACGATGTGCGTGCACGACACTCACGCTTGGGAACACCTACTTGAGCTTTGATACGTCACCCACTCTCTTTACTGTGATTCCAATCCGAAGTTTCTTGTCAATAATTATTACGAGTTCGTGGTACCGAACGGGCTAGTCGAGTGTAGCCTACTTCCACTATAGGACTTAAAGATTTCTTTTACTATGATCCTTCTTGATCGCAAAGGCAGCTGATAGATGAAGTTTCAATTTTAACCCTAACCCTCACTCTCGAGATCCCGTGTTTCTTTGCCCACCTAGACCCCATCAAAAACTAAAAGGCTTTGAATACTGATATCACCAAAGCCATGATGATACAGTAGTTCCCGGCCGTGGTGAACTGGAAATTCAGCTACTACCATGATGCTGATATTCTCATTACTAACACCTGCTTCAGCCAATAGTTGAAGCACTGCATAAAGCGTCTTTCCAGTGGCAAGTACGTCGTCTATTACGACCACTGATGCGCCCCTAGGAATCAAATCTTGACTCATCTCGATTCTTTTCCCTCCTATATCCTTAGTTTCTGAGCCGGAGATATGTGATGAAAGCTTTTTGACAGAGACGGTGGGCGGGGGGAGCTTCCCGGCTTCGCGGATTAGCGCCAAGGAGACGTTGACTTGCTGGGCTAACGCGGATGCATACACGAAGCCTCCCGCTTCGCAACAGGCCACCGCTCCAACTTTACCCCAATCACCTTTGAACTGCGTTTGTAGCAGAGAAGTGCACAAAGCCAACCCGCCCTGCTGTTGGGCGATGTTGAGCACATGTCGGAAATTGATGCCTGGGCGTGGGAAGTCGGGCACAGGGACCACCATAGTAGCTAGTCGCTCCAGGTCCTTGTGGAGGAGGGGAAGTAGGTACTTATCCGCAAACCTTCCGGCAACTTCGTCTCCCGTTGCTTCATTGTCGAAGACAAGACTGTGACGGTAGTTCAATGTTGTTGAGATCGACTTAAAATCACTACCATTGCTGCCACGATCGTCATTCTTGTACTCGTGATCATGTAGATTATTCTCATTGACTTGGCACTTCCGGCGAGCTTGTCGCGTCTTTTCACTAGCTGTGACGTGAATATCAAGCAATCTGCTGTTCGGAACCAAATGCGACAAGGTTGCAGTCGGTGCCTCATCTCTCATCCCGGTGATTACCAGTACATCCGTATCTGCGGCGTCGGACACCAAACTCAGGAAGTGTTTCTCGCGAAGCAGAGGTTGTTGGCGCATCTGTTCCTTGAAGAATGCCGTCAATGCTGGTCTGTGTTGTTCCTTGTAAGCGCGGTTCACCAACAGAGCATTCAAGTCTGCACCGGTAGCTGCTGCGTATTCTCGCTTGGTGGTATCGCTGATGCTGGCCTTGCGTGCCTTGCAGTGTTTGTGGGCACATCTAGTAAACATGGAGACCCAAATATCAGCGCAGTAGTCTTTACCAACCCCGCTTTCTCCCGTAACAAGAATAATCAGTTTCTGTTTTATTGGCAATGTTGGGAGCGGACAGGCGTAAGCCAACACTTTGCGCGGGTCTAGGGTCTCCTTAAGCCAAGCCAGGCGCGGTCCGTTTGGCCCGAAGGCCATGGCGGCTAGCGGCGTATCTCTGGGATCCGGCCCAAGGTCCGCACCGTAAGCTCCGCTGCTCAAAGGCAATAAGTCTCTGGCCACATTATACACCCATTGCACGGAATCTCGAGCAACTTCAGTTCCGCCTTGGTCACGAGGCCAGACAGCAGTTATCACACAGGCAAAATCCCAGTCTCGACAGCCGAAAGCAGTAGCATCATCGGCTACATCGCTGAGCGCCCCACCTCCTTGAAGCAGATGAATGTAACAGAGCGGAGACGGACGAGTCTCTATGGCCGCTAATAAGATGTCGGTGATTTCCACAGCCCCGATTTGTTTTAAGAATAAACATCGCTTGAATGAGGACGTCTTGCCGCCACCATGTCCACCGTGCATGCCGGATACGTACATTTCGGTTTCGAATAGGCCGACGCCATCAACGGTCTCGAGACTAGCTTCCGGCCCCAATGATGAGTCTATGAGCGTATGCGATTGGGAAGCAACTTTAGTCGTAGCAGATTCGATCAGCGTCACGCCAAGATGTATCTGCGCATTATTTGAATACAAATAGGCATCCGCGGAACAGTGCCGAGCCAGAGTTTTGGTACACTGATCAAATTCGTGAAGCTTGAGCCGCGCTTCATGATCGTCTTTTAGGGGGATGCTCCAGTTCCGGACGCAATAGGTTCGGGCCGCATGAGCTTCAAATACAACGCTGACAATGATGCCAAAGTTGGTCCCTGCGCCTTTCAAAGCCCATAATATATCGCTCTCATCTTCTGACTTCATGGCACCGGCCGGTCGATACTTGCTTGGTACGCGACCGACGTATAGCATTTGACCAGAGGCAACGCTAACCATTACTGCACCCACGATGGCGTCACACGCAAGCCCGTGCAACCTGGCCAAGTGTCCAACGCCGCCCTGCAGCCAGAGTCCTGAACCTACACTTGGGCGGGCTCCCATAGGTACCGTCAAGCCTACTGCCATAGTTTTGCGGATGATGTCTCCAGTATTGCAGCCAGCCTCCGCGATAACCAGAGGTGTAGAATCGAGATTGGGTCCTTCTCCCTCCGTCTCAGTTATGACCGTGTGTACTTGATCAAAAGCACCCATGTCAATGGCGACAACGTTAGGCCAAAGGCACTGGCCGCTATGGCTTCCGCCTATAACAGTCAGACCAACGTTTTGTTCTAGGGCCCACTTCACGCACTGCTGGATGTGCTGAATCTGTGTTGGTCTAACAATCGATGCGGGACGGTGGAGGCGGGCCTCCTGGTTTTTAATTCTCCTGCCTTTATCCACCAATGGCATCTGTGCCATCAAGTCCGGCAATGCAATTGCATGTTTAGTAAAAGTGGCCATGACGTTGGGCGAACTGAGCAAGAGATGGTTGGGGTGTGCCTTTTCACAACGACCCAGTGCGTGGCATAGCTCACGCCATTCGCCCCGAATAGCTTCGTCCATTTTCGCATCTGCGAAGGTGAAGCCCGCGATCAAAGAAGTAAATCGGTCCATTTTCTCATCATCGGTTGCTACCCGAACGACACCGGTAGGGAAAGACGCCGTGCTATGACACACCAAGCCGTCAAGGTTCAAGTCGCCATCACGATGGAACACCGCCACTATTCCCGGTTCTGGGTGATCGTGAAGTGATTTCAATGCCCGTTCGATAAATTTGCGTTTAGGTTTCATGCCGTACATACTATGGCAGAATATAACGACATCAAACTTCTCACCATCACTTGCCCCAATCCCTGTACTGCTTCTTGTGTTTTTGTTGTCATTGTCTGGCGTGAATGGCATCTGATGAATATCGGGCCGGCGTTCCAGGCACGGCAGAGGAGTCTCTGTTCCTGAGATGGAGTGAAACCAATCATTTAGTCTTATGGCAAACAAGTCGTTAGGCTCGAATGCAACATATCTCCTGACTTTGCGCCTGATATGATAGGGCAAGTATCCAACAACGCTCTTTGGTCCGGGTCCGATTTCTAGCAGCGAGATATAACCCCGCGACTTCAGTAAACGACGTAGGAGCGAAGAGAGTTGAGGAACAATAAATTTCTGGTATGTCGTTGTTTCCGAGCCTTGAAAAAGGACGTCGAAACCGGCGCTGTACTCCACGTGGGACAACGGCTGCGTTGCGTGCGGTGCTGTCGCCCTCGCTGTCTGCCTAAGGGCTTGCTTTAGGGTGTCGAGAGTGGCCATATCAGCTTACACGCTTTGTTGCCGGTAGAGATAATGGAGTATGATTGTGTATGGGTGACGGCTAGGTTTAGCTGAATTGTGTAGCTACGGAGCTGTTGCCGCTTCTTATCTGCCTCGATACTGGGTGTAATGGAAACGTCAGAATCTTTGGTTTATCGAAGAGAATGCCTCGATTTTTGACTAACCGATCATTTACTTGATTTTTATTCTTATTCTTATGCTTTCTGTTATCAGGGAAAATCTTACTTCAGGAGTTAATGAGATGAGCAAGTCCTTGTTGGATGGTGGGTAGAACTTTGATGTCCGCGTTGGCGTTATGTTATCTTGGCAACGTTGATGTGTGGCCACGTCAGCCCCCTCATTATTCGAAAGGGTTTCAACTCTCCCTATCAACGAAGAACACGTTTACCGTGTGGTATGTTGAAGAGTTTGTGTGATCCCTTCCGCGACAAAACCTGTGGAGGCCGGCCTCCCGCATGGCTTACCATGCAGGAGGCCGGATGTTCTAACAATACGTGGCGGTGATTCTCTTAGGCTATTCAATAGGGGCCGTATCAAAGTACATGGGGTTTACATCCTGTCTACAAGACAAAAGTGCAACACATATTTCCGCGTATCACGCACCTTGTCGATAGGTTTTATGTAATACGAAATTGAAATTCATTTCTACAGGGAACGGAGACAAAGCACTTAATGGAGAAGAGACCATTGACGGCCGTCAAATCCTAAGAGAATGTGGAAACTACAGTTTAGCTTTTACGAATCGAGTGAATATATTATACTGAAAACTGCCAAGATTGTAGCCTACACCTAGTGGCACAAAGAACATCAGCTCTTGAGTGTCAACATACTGCATTTCATCGTATCCATGCGGGCGAAAGCACCACATTCATGACACGAGCTATAAATATCACCCGTAAGCATGGAGCAATCCAGTCCGAGTTAGACAGTGCTCATGCTCCATAGGAGGTTTGTGGTGTCGCACACAATATATCAGCAGCCGGCCTCCGGCAGAGGTACAACAGAGTGACCATCTCGGAGAAGGGTTTCGTGAGCCAAGTTCCCCCAGGTGTATGGGCCCGGAAGAATGTAATTCGCCTTTAATTCATAGATAATGGTACCCGTATCAGCCAGCTTCAAAGCTGATAGGGCGAAAGGAGAGACATGTATGGTTGCGAATGCGCTCTGTTTGATCAACAGCAGGTGAGAAGATAAGCCATAATGGTACATCTACCCCCCGGTTCCTTTATCCGCCAGTTTACTTACTTAAGAAGCAGTCTTTCCGCAGGGTCAGTTTCATTTGTTTGATTTCCAAGCCTTTCTAGGTCGCGGACTTTCACGTCACATGGCGACAGAATTACTTCCATGAGATACCATACCTAACACCTCTGTTCCCACTCGGTCTATAACAGTTCACATGGCTAGCTCCAAAAAGGGCAGCGTCCTTTTGAAGAGATGGGCCCCCAACGATGCTACTTCCCCAATCAGCGATAATTCAACGCGAGATGGGCGCAAAAGACGGAAAAAACAAAAGCGCAGCAGCCTTGGGGCCATAGCTGACAGCAAGGTTCCGAGTGTCCCGGATCAATACAAGAAGTCGCCCGGCCCAACGACCGGTTCTGGAGATCCTTGTAAGTTACTATAGTCTCACTTTTTACTGGGCCGTCTTGCGTCTATAGGTACAAGTTTCTTTGTATTGCCACTAATAGTTGAACTTCTCAGCGACCAAAAACATAACCCGTGAAGGAGATAGTCAAGAACAGGCTTCCTTACGCCTAGAAAAGATGCAAGGTGCTGTGCGAACTCTGTTAGAGTGCATCGGCGAAGATCCCGGCCGTGACGGCCTTCTGGATACACCTTCGCGTTATGCCAAGGCATTGCTGTTCTTCACCAAAGGCTACAATGCCAATGTGGAAGATGTTGTGAATAACGCGCTATTCCATGAACGCCATAAGGAGATGGTCATTGTGAGAGATATCGACATATGTAGCCTTTGTGAGCACCATCTTGTGCCATTTACAGGAAAGGAAAGCTCTCTTTTCCATCAATATGTCCTGTACACTGGACTCTGAGATATGCCGGCTAATTCTTTCTTCCAGATGCACATCGGTTACATCCCCTCCAAAACCGTTATCGGCCTCTCAAAGCTTCCTCGAGTTGCCGAGGTATTCTCTCGTCGCCTACAGATACAGGAGCGCCTGACGAAGCAGGTCGCTGATGCCATTATGGCCATCCTCAAGCCTCAAGGTGTTGCCGTCATGATGGAGTCTAGCCACCTGTGCATGGTGATGCGTGGCGTTGAGAAGACCAGCGCCACAACTCTGACAAGCTGCATGCTGGGATGTTTCAAGCAGAAGAGGAACACACGAAATGAGTTCATGCATTATGTCGGAGTGCCCAGATAAGATGAAAGATTTGGGACTACGGATTTATCACGACGGAATGGGATGCTAGCATTGATATGCCAGTTGCAAAACCACAAAGAAAGAGATTTTTAGATACTCTACTGTACTGACTACCACGGGTAATGGTGGAAGGAGTGCTCGCTATTGCTGGTCTACAGGCGTTAGTAGGCTGGAAACCCAATATTTAGAGTTTAAAAATTAAGATAGAATTATCTTTACTTTAATAAAAAACTACAGTTATAATAATATATTCATAATGAGCTCCCTTGCATGATGCCAGAAACAAGAAGTAGGAGTACGAATAGGTTTTGATTCAGTATATTTCTTGCTATAAGGTAGAAGCCGTATAAAAATAGCAGGCATTAAAGCAGGGACTCAGGAAAATGTATAGCCTATTTTGCAGGGGCAATAGTTAACTTTAATATCTTAAGTACTTGAAATTTATAAAACTTTTTTTAATATAAAATATAACTATTTATAGCACTTTAATTTATAACTTCTGCTTCTATTAATTAATTACTATTAAATTATTTATAACTAAAGTAGGAAACCGTGGCTTCTATAAAAAGAAAAAGTAGCGAAGGCAGCAGGTTACATATAGAGCCAAGAAAAAGATAGATGTAGCAATAAGGGCAGGGAGCAGGGAGTAGTCCCGGACAAAGAGGCACCTACTGAGGTTGTCTTTATCTTCTGTATCAAGTCAGTCACGCAAAAGCTTGGATAGAAACAATTCAACAACCCTTCGCACCAAGTCTAATTCAGTGCTGCACATGGGCTTTTGACTCCTGAGAATTGTGCAAGATATTAATTCAACAGTGCTTTTTTTGGCCTCGGTTCAATGTTCAAAGAATGAAACCCTATCTACATCTACCCTGTGAAATGGGATGGTGGAGGTTGTTCGATGTAAATTTGTTTATCATTGGTACAGGGGGCCTACCATCTTGGGAAATGTAAAAACTACATGCAGAACGCATAAGTGACATAAGAAAAATAAGGCGAAGACATGTTAGCTCGCTTTCAATGGCGTTCATATCGATGGCAAGTGGCCGGATTCACATTTCTTCTAGGTATGACTCAAAAGACCCACTCTGTGTTGGTTGAGCCTTATATGACAATGAGACATGCCGAAATTGTAAGAACTGAGTGTCATTAATAGCCGAATTGTGGTGTAGTCCTACGAAAATGAGGCCAGCCGCAGGTGGAGCCTGAGCTGCCAACTGCAGTTGTGATAGGTAGGGCGTCGAATCATGTTGGTCGTGGTGCATTGCACTTGCCATTGCAAAGAATTAATCATCACATAAAAGATTCCACGTCATTCGAGCTATGCTTTAAGTGATGGAACGGTGTGGCATGACTCCAAAAGTTCGAGTACTATTTATAGACTAACCTGACTGCGTGACACATACTGAGCCTCTTGACTTGTGAAATGCTTACAGCTTGATTTTAGGATTGTCGCAAGTGCCTCTTTTTACCTAAGACATTGTAGCACGCTCAAATATGACCGAACTTTACGAAAGTATTGACCCTGATGGAGATACCTTGATTACGATCTCCTATTTGCCTGTGCTTACCCAGAGCGTGGATGAGCCAGTGGCTGCCGAAGACCCAGACCATAAAGATGGCCATTCCACCTTCTCCAGCACCGATGGGACTACCCACTGTCATGAAGGTCTGAGAGAACACCGTATGGAGAGTTTTTTCATATTTATACAGGAACTGACTTATTTTCCTACTGCACTCTAGGAGACGAATCGGTATCCGAACTCAGGTTGAAAGTGTCCAAGAAACACCTTACAGTGGCATCTCGCCGTGCCAAAGCGATGTTCCAAAGAGGCTATCGTGAGACTCAAAAATCGGAAATTGATGGCCTTTACCACTGGAAAATTGGGCCTTTGTTTGATCCTGAAGCTCTCAAGATGGTCATGAAGGTGATCCACACCCAAACTCAAGATTTGCCAGACGACGTCACGCTTCAGAGGATAGTCTCAATAGCTGAAGTTGTGGACGACCTTCAATGCCATGACGCTTTATCATTCTTTGTCAAGGCATGGGTTAATCGGTTATCTGAGTCAGTTCCGGGTCGAATGTGTGGCGAGCTGGTACAATGGATCTTCATTGCATCGGTATTCGGCCTGGATGAGAAGTTCAAGCAAGCGACAAGAGTGGCAATCATGCACAGTAAGGGGCCTATAGATACATTAGGACTTCCTATGCGTCCAGATATTGTCGGTATGTTCATCATCATCTCGCAAGTACGATACTTACCGGAGCAGATAAAATTGAGCAAAAGAGACAAGATCTTGTCGAAGATCTCATCGCACAGTTAAACGATCTGTTAGACAACTTATGCTCGGGCCGGTCTTGTCGTGTCCTTGCATGCAGGCTCATGATGATTGGAGCATTGACTCAGCAAATGAAGAACACGAATTTGCACTCACCTCGTCCAGCAAGGCCTTTCCACAACCAGAGTCTGTCCTCAGCACTTGAGACGGTGCGACACTTTGACTCGCCTTCTCTCTATCTCCCATCAGAGGATAATCATCTTTATCTATCTGATCAAGTTAATTCTTCCTTCAAGGAGTCTAAAGAGGATGTTTGGGTGTTGCAGAAAGACATATTTTTATCATCCCGTCGGAAAAAGAAGGACAGGGGCCTGTTTGATTCAGAAGATGACGAACAACCAAACAAAAGTCCCAAACAACTTACGTTTCACTGCTGTCGCTTACAGGCTCACCTAGAGCCTGTAATTAATCTCTTAGAAGCTAAAGTGTTTACCCTGGATATAGATGGCTTCTGAGTAGGCTTATAATATGGCTTTAAAATAGTTACTTCCTTTAAATTAAGGCTAAAACTAGTAAAAAAGATAGATAGGTATAATAGTTTAAAGTGATTATAGCTTTATAAGAATTTTTAATATAAAGGATATATATATATAACATCTAGTATAAAGCAACTTAAAAGAGAGTAATTATTATACTTTATTAAATAATTATTTTAAACCACTATATAAGATATTATATAAACAATTAGTTAATTATATTTATATTTAGTCACTACTAAAACTATTAAATTACTTTTTGATTTAACAAATACCTAACTTTATAAACTACTTAGTATATAAGATAAGACAACGTGCTATATTAAGTCTTTACTACATATCTATAAGAGCTAGTTTAGTGTCTATATTAAATATCTAGGTTTACAAAGATTATAGCTCTAGATTCAATAGTAGTGAAATATTTCTTATATCTTTTTAGAAGATTTATTCCAAATTGTATCTCTAAATATCTTCTATATAGCAGATTAACTTAGGGTCAATAACTCACAAAAAATTAAAGGGCTTATGCTAAATCAGTCACAGCTTTAGCTGAGGTTTCAACGCGCTGATAGCTGAGCTGAAAACCAAAACTATCCCAAGCGACGAAAACTCACTTTGTACTAAGGCCTTAGCTTCTAACCAAACCGATCAGTGAGGCTGACACCTGAGCGGATGCGCATTAAACAGAGGGACTCAGGTCCAGTATGTTGTTAGGGTTTGCCAATCCACTAGTCCACCAATCTGAAGCAATACTTCCAGATGTCGTAAGCGATGGACCTGCTGTTGAATCCAGATTCTTCCGACGACGGATCCCCAACCTTGTTTCAAGATCGCGAGCAGTAGTATCCTCCAGATGTCTGCTGAGCTCCCAAAGCAACGTTTTATTGCGTTTACGCACATCAGATATGAAGCATGGAGCAGGCATCCACGATGGATACAGCTTTTGGTGACTTGCTGAGGCGCTCATTTGTAGCGGATGGCGGGACATAAATCGATGACACAAGAAACAAGTCTTCTTACTCGTTCCCATGAAAGCAAGTCGTGGCGTTAGCTCAGGACGGTGGTCATAAAAACTGAGTATCTGCATTTCTGCATGAACTGTTAATGTCAAACGGCAAGCCTGACGGAACCGTAGCTCAGGGTCCCCTGTGAGCCAGATTTGGCCTAATTGGGACATGAGCTTATCATGGTCTACATTGGTGAGCTTCTGAATGACTGTCTTCAATGCTGCCAAATCGTTCCCCAGGGTGAATCGTTCTTGATCTGGGGCATCAATCACTTCGATGTGAATTGACGTAAAAAGGAACGGCTGCTTGATCGCTAATTTGATCATCGCTTTTGCTGCTGCAAAATATCGACCAAGCTTGTATATCTGAAAGACCCAGTCTGGTAATTCTTCTTCACCTTGGCAGAATAATGCCTCAAGATGCTCAGAGTAGACCCATTTCGCCCGTGATGCCCACTTGATGTGAGGAACCAACACAGTAGATTCAGCGTTGGGTTCAAGAGACATCAGAACCGGAAGACGTTCCATCCAGGTCGCGAAACCGGCTTTTTCGGGGTCGTCGGAGAGGACAGCATCTTTTCGTAGGTTGTCGACCACTCCCTTAGTGCACCGTCGAGCTTTTGGATCACGGAGTCTTTGCAAGATACTTTCAATTCTCAAACGTGTAAGATCAACAATCTTGAGTAGGAGCTGATGTTCTTTTTCCTGAGTCGGCAGTTCTGTGCCATTGCTTGTCAACTGAATGTAGATGTTTTTGAGGGCGAGCTTCGTTCCATACCTGTTGAAGAAGCAGCAGCAAGGTCATCCAATACATCATTTAGACGTTGAAGTAGTTGTTGAGGCACACCAAGGTTGCGAGCAAGTCGCAAGACAGTTCCTGTAGGATGCCCTTGTTCCATACACACAGCTGAAGCTGTCTCGCCGCTTTTAGCAGAAGTTGAGCTGATTAGAGCAAATGAGTCCAGGAATTTCTTTTGAAGACTTTCTATCTTTCGCGCATTTTCATGGGGGTGCATATCGAGGCTATGTACTGTCGGTTCACCTCGGACCGGATCAATTAGAGACAGCAGGGTTGCTACTTTCACAAAGCGCTTATGGGTCTCGCCGGTTATGGCACCGTTTTGTGACGTTATATTCATATCAATAGACTGTAAATCTTGGTCTTTTAAAGCGATAAGCTTGCAAATGGGTACCCCGAGCCCCTCCATACGCTAGGTACAATAATCATGTTGGAGGCCGAGGACAATTATGGGGCATTACTGAGAGAGACTGGAAGCCACTGATGTCATCATAGATGCGGCAGGGGTCTACATGCCCGGCCTCCAGCATGTAACTTTGTATTGTTAGGACTTCTGTTCATAATGTTCCCTGCTCACATCAATATTTATCCTGATGGGCCGTCCTCCAACGTTAACTGTTGCAAATGAAAGACTTTTGATTACCGCTGTATCGAGAAGAGATACTCCTGGTCCGTGGAGAGTTTCCATTTCCAAGTCAAAACTTGCGAAAGATATGTCTTTCCATGCTAAACATCCATTCCGCGATGGTGCCCAAAATCCACCATTGAGCGGAGATAATGCACCAGCACAGGATCAAGGGCAAAACAAAGAACCACAGTGTCTAGACTCTGGGACGCATCATGCAAATGCTCTACCTGACTACGCAAATGCAGCCTTTGATCAGGACCACGGCGCGATTGATCCAAGTCTGTTGATGCAGGCCACGACGCCAGAGCATCTGCTGTTTCAGCTGCTTGCACCATCCCATGACGCATGAGCAATTGGTGATTTGCAATCGAACAAACAGCGACCCACAGTCGCTGCTGAAGATACGATGCAAACGGTGTTTGAACCTGCTGGCGATGCAGCAGTCTCGCAATCCAACCTTTCCGCAGACCAGTCTGGGCCGGCGAACCCCCCTTCAATCGACACAAATGATTTCTCCAACAAGTCAACAGACCTAGAAGAAAGAAAACCGCGCCTCGCTTGTAATTGGAAAGGTTGCAAACATAAAGCTGCCAACAAAGAAGAACACGAGTACGTGGCCATTCTTTACCATGATCTTGAATGAGATTCTTCTTGGTATTATTGGATGTATGCTGATCAATATTATTCTTTGTTTTCAGCCGGCATATGGCACAACACAGGACATGCCCCAAGAGTGACTGTTCTTGGGGAGACGCTAGTGAAGAAAAGCAGATCAAGCGTCATGTGTGGAGTAACCATAGGTCGTGGGCTGAGCAAACCAATTACCCTCCCATAGGAGGACCATGCCTTGAATGCGACAAAGTATACACAAGACAGGACAATTTGAAACGTCATATGGACGAGTGTCACCAAGGCCAAAAAAGAAAGAAGAGGGAAGTAGATTAAGTCTCGGGTTATAATTAGTTTTGGGTTTCTTGTCAGTGATTCTTGGAAGGATTTATCATTGACAGGCAATTCGTTCGATAGAATATGAGGAGAATCTTAGAGTCTCATAACATCATTTAAATGAGCCTGCCTTGAAACGATGCAAAGAAATTAAGATCGAAGAATGATTATTACCCCACATTAAATTCAGTCTTCTTACTCTGCCTTACCTCAGTCCTTTTTTGCCTATCCCTTTTAAGTGTCTAGGCTGTATGTTACATAACGGCTTCTCAAAACTCTTGGGCTGAGTGTTACGACCAAACAGGATATGGCGCTTACATCACGTGCACCCCACCCATTTTCACCAATTACAAACCGACCTACGCTACACCAAGAGACGCCTACCGTAAGTCGCCCTGCCAACTTATAACAGGCTTACAATCCGACTTACGAACTCACTGTAAGTCTAACTTACTTAACCGTAAGCCCCTATAGGATATATATATATTTATTTAGCACTAAATAGAACTTAGCCTACCAGCTATTAATAAAGTATTTTTATATTAATAAGCCTAATATATATTACTTAATTATTAAGAGATATAACACTTTATAAGTTTAGTATTATGCCTTATATTATCTGTAAATATAAACCTAATATAGACTAGTTTACCTATTTAGAAACCCTAACTATTATACTTATAAATTTAGGTTAAAAATAAATTAAATTATTATTTATTTCTTTAAATTAAATAGTCTTTATAATTTTAAGATAGAATTATATTATAACTAAATTGCTATAATAGTAGTAATATAAGGTCTTAAAGGGCACTTTATAGTTAATTATAGCCTATTATAAACTTAATTTTAAGTTATTTTAAAGGGCCTAAAGGGCAAGAAGTATTCTAGCTTTATTTAAAGGCTATAATATATTAAGTTATTAATAATTATTTAATTAAATAGAAATATTATAAAGTAAGGGATTTTTAACTTACTTACTTAAATAACTTACTTACTTATTAACTATATTATATTAAATATTATTATTACTTAAAATTCTATAATAGCTTTATAAATATATATTTAAATATATATTTAAGTAAAATATTATTAATTAAGAATTTATTCTACTAATTAAAAGTTTATTTTATTAATTAATAATTTATTTTATTAATATAAAGGCTATAATATTAAAAATTAAAAAAAGATTTTATAATATTAAATTAATTTTTTTTTAATTAAGAAATTAAAGGCACTTTTTTATATATTTTTAAAGCTAATTAAAAAGTTATTATTTAGGTTTTTTATTTTTAATAATATATATTAATAATTAATTAAATAATTTAATATAATCTTTAAAATATAAATTAAAACTATTATTTACTATTAAAACTTATAGCTAAAAGCTTAATTTAGCTATAAAAAAACTTAAGTAAAAAGAGGCTATAATTAAAAGAGTCTATAGGTATTATATAATAAGTTAGTAGGGTCAGTTAATTACTTATAGTTGCGGCCTTACCTTAATGCTTTGCGGTTGCGGTTGCGGTTATTGTTTTGCTTTAGTTATAAAGGATGCGGGGAAAGGAGCGGAATGTACGGAATTTAGCTAAACCCGCATTTTAGTGACCAGGCAAGGGCACGAGAAACGCGGGTTAGCACGTGATGCTGTTCGACTCCCAGTGGGTTCCAGTTTGAGATCGGAAAATCTACGGCCCAGTTGAACACGAATCTGCTTACCCTACACATTCATCTATAATGCGGGGTTCTAAGGTTCAGGCAGCGCAGTCTTATGATTTTAATACCACTTCAATATCACTGTTTCTTATAGCTGACTTGATAATGGAACAAGAATGCTATAAAAAGCCTCCTGGGCGTATACAACACCTAGAAGAGGAAACAAACCTCTTTGCGGGATGCGCCCAGCTACCTAATTATGCCGCATACCTCCAGGAGTCTAGGCGAATATATAGCGCCCGACAGGGTTACCGTGTTCATCAACAGATGGTTCGCACCACCGAGAGTAAACCCCGCCTGTCTAAGGAAGAAATCGAAATCCTCGAGGCCGAGTTTCAAAAGAACCACAAGCCTAGCAGCAGTACCAAGAAAGCACTTGCAGAGTCTATGAGAGTCGACAATGCCCGTATTAATGTACTATCATCCCATCCCTAAGGTGAAAACTGGCTTAGAGACTAAGTGAGTTGTAGAACTGGTTTCAGAACCGACGGGCGAAAGAAAAGAAGGAAAAGAACATCTATGAATATGCCGCCAGGCAAAAACTCGAAAATGAGAAGGTTGCTGAGGCGGCAATCAAAACCACGAGCGAGGTTGCAACTGAGGCCGAAAATGGGTCTCCGTCACACCCAATAGGCTCCACGGGCCTCACTTCACAGTCAGGTGGACCGGCTCAGAATGAAGATGCAACAAAGACTGCCATCCAGGGTGCTGAAGCCATTGGCGAAGCGAGCGATGACAGCAATAAACTATCAAATACTGGCGACGATGAAGAATTAGCCAAGCTCGAAGTAACCAGTCAGTTTCTCACCGCAGGATTGCCGTCCAAGCTGTTGAAAGAGAGCCCCTCCAAGTTCCCGCATCCCGAGGCTGAAAACCACGGCACTCAAAGGATACATGACAATAAACTTTCAGAATCAACTGCAGAGAGTAGCGCGAGCCTCACGATCTTGCCCGTGGACCTACAAAGCGAAGAGCCGGGATCCAAAGCACCGCCTACCCTTATAAGCGAAGAAAGCCAAACGGCCGAGCAGCCACTTCTCAGCCTCAAGCCCCGAGAAGTTGGCAGCTTCTCATGGCTAATGTCTTGGGCGAAAAAGCTGTCGAGGCCTAAGTTGAAGACGGGATTCCGTCGGATCGAATGGAAATGTGTAGGTTATCCCTCTGCCTTTCTCTGGGTTCGTGTCTGTCCTTCTATCTCCGTGTCCGTCACCATACTTCGACATATATCATCTATTCTGGCACCTACAAGCACAGGGCAGGCCATAGCTCCCGCCTACTTGTCCTGGTCGAAATGATCAGATACTGACAGCTGCAGGACTGCGGATCGGATCTGTACGCTGATTTTCCAGAATGCGAGGGGGGGGAGCTCGACAAGTTGGAAATCTTATTGCAGAGCTCTGGATCAGATACCATCTCGACGGCCGGCGTTCAACCCAAATCTCTTAATGCCTCAGGCCATGCCACCTTAGGCGATACCTTGAAGCAGGAGAAATGTACCACGCCAGCCAAATCCCCTGGAAAGGAAGATCTGAACACCGTGGCAGATCCCAATTCGCACACCGAGCCGACTCCAGTAGAAATGCCGCCCCCAAAGTTCCTCGCCCTATGCGTTAATACAGGGAGTAACTACAGCACTTTGACGGAGATTGACACAGCACAATTCCAGTGTGACACAAGCGCTTTCCTTGCCCTGCGGGATGAGTATTTGAGGGTACGAGGTCAACGCGCCCGCTTCTGGTTCTTAATAAAGCCAACTACGGTCCACTTTGTGCAGGTGAGTGAGATACTATTGACAGGTACATATGTTGCGGACCTAAGTTATGATTACTCAGTTCACACTCTGGAATCTACGACACGGCTACATCTCCGTCTGCAGCCGGCCCCAGTCCATTCCTCCGCATGACTCAAGGGAGTACGATTACGCCCCAAAGCCATTGAGAAATCCCCCTCCAATGCCCCCAGAGGTCTTCATCCACTTTCTCAATCATAACGAGGACGATCATTACCCTGGGAAACGCATCTGGCTACCTCGTCTACCGAAGCGGCTTAGTAAACGGGTGATCGACTGTGATGTAGGGTGCGAGGGATGGGGGATTCATGTCATTGAAGGGCCGAACCGCGGAATGATCTTCTTAGTTATGATCCTGGCAATATTTGGAAGCGTCCTTGCAACCATCCTATGGTCGGCTATGCGGGGTGATATACCCGGGGGATCTACATTAGGTGCCTTTATTGTTGCTCTGCCGGCAGCGATCCTTACTGCGTTTCTGTTTCGGTTAGATGCGGTTTAATTACCTAAGTTAACCCGTTCTCTAAAAGTAATTTATTAGGTGCTTATATAATTTATACCTTTAAATATATAACAGGCTGGTTAGAAGATTTAATATATATCTAATTAATAGCTATTATATTAATAATAAATTCTTACTTTATTTTAATACTTTTCTTTAAGTTAAATATTATATTATTTACTTAATTATAGTTTAGCCTTTTAATAAGGTATTTAAATATTTTTTGAAGGTAAATATTATAACCAAACAGGATATAGCGCTTATATTATATATACCCTACTAATTTTTACTAATTATAACTAATTTATACTGCATTAAGGAATACTTATTATAAGCTGCCTTACTAACTTATAATAGATTTATAATCTAACTTATAAACTTACTATAAGCCTAACTTACTTAACTGTAAGCCCTAAAGTATCTATATATATTCATTTAGTATTAAATAGAACTTAGCTTATTAGCTATTAATAAAACTTTTTTATATTAATAAGCCTAATATATATTACTTAACTATTAAGAGATATAATATTAAGTTAAGCTTAATATATATATCTTATATTCTTATAAACATAAAACCTAATATAGACTAGTTTCCTGTTTAAAACCCCTAACCGTTATAATAAAATAAACTAGCTTAAAAAGATATTAATAAAAGTAGCTATTATATAAATTAATTAAGTTATTTATACCCTTTAATATAATAATTAAGTACTTAAGTAAGCCTTATAGTAATAAAAAAGACAGTAAGTTTAAATTTATAATCTCTTTATTATATAAATAATTAAGCTAATTAAGCTAATTAAGCTAATATGGTTAATAAGTATATGCCACAGATAAGCATATATTACAGTTTCTTTAGCCTTTTTAACTTATAGCTTAAAAGCTTAAGCTATAGTTTAAAAAGGCTTACTTTTACTTATTAAATTCCTTTCTAAATAACTTAAAAATTACCTAATAAGTCCTTATATTATATTTACCTTTATTATATATACTATAGCATTAACTATTTAATTACTTTAACCTTTTTTAATTATTATTTCTTAATAATTTAACTACTATCTATATATTAATATCTATTTAATTAATTATTTATAATACTTTCTATATAATTATAATCTTCCTTTTTTATAATTTAATTCTTTTTACCTTATTATATTAGCTTAATATCTTATTTATATTTTAAAAATTATAAAGCTTAGCCTTTAATAAGATAACTTTATATATAATTACCTTTATTGCCTTAATAGCTAACTTTAAAGCTTTAATAATAGACTTTAGGGAGTTACTATAATGCCTTTTAATTTACTTTTTAAGGTATTTAAATTAAAATTAGGCCTTTATTACTATCTTTAAGGTCTTTAAAGCCTATAGTATTAATAATTAAGTAGCCTTCTTAAAAGGTATTAAGGTCTATAGCTATATATTAAGCTTTAAGATTATAGTTTTTAAGTTAAAAGGAGTAAATCTAGCTCCTTTAAATCCCTTTTAGATATTACTTTTTATAAAGGTAGCTTTAAATATAATATAAAAGGTAAAAAAGAATTTAATTTTAGAAATATAAATTATAAAGTATTTAATTAAATACTTTATTTTTTAGCTATAAGCCTTTTTTAGTAGCCTAAAGTACTTAATATTAAAAGGCTAGAGTAAATAAGATATATAAATAGATATATAAAGTATAATAATCTTATTTTCTTTATAATATCTTTTAAAATTAGCTAAATAATAGCTTTTATAACTATTAAGGATTAAAAGATAATAAAGATTAATTAATTAGTTAATTATAGACTAATTAAAGTACTTTAGTTACTTAAAATCTAGCTTATTATTTATTTGTCTATTTTAGCTTATTATAATAACTTAATTGCCTAAAAGGTTATATTTTTAATATTAATTAGTAAGGTAATATTAGCCTATATTAATAATAAATAGTATAATTAATTGGCTTTTTATATTAATTGCCTAGATTATAGTAATCTATTTTTAGTTTTTAGGCTATATTAATTTTAGCCTTTTTTATATTTTTAAACCTATAATAGCTATTCTAGCTATAATAAGGCCTATTATAAAGCCAGTCTTATTAAAGTTCTAGATATTATTTAATTAAATATTATACTTTATAATTATATTCTATATAAGCCTAAACTAGCTATAAATAATAATTAGATCTTTATATTTAGCTCTTTAATAGTTATATCTTTAAAATAAATATATTTTTAGCTTTAGTTATTACTTTAAAAAGTTATAAGCCTAATATTTATTAATAGATAATATATTATAATTAGTTAGTAGAAAATTAACTATTTTTTCTATAAAATATAATTATAAAAGAAATCCTTATAAATTTAAATTAAAGATAAATTAGATTATTATCTATTTCTTTAGATTAAATAGTTTTTATAATTTAGAGATAAAATTATTTTATAATTAAATGCCTTACTAGCAGCAATATAGGCAGTACTTATTAATTTTATATATCTTAATAATATATTAGGTATTTAATTTTAAGTTATTTTAAAGAGCCTAAAAGGCAAGAAGGGTTTTAGCTTTATCTAAAGGTTTTAATATATTTAGCAGTTATAAACTAATTAATTAGATAAAAAGTTAGATATAAGAGGGAAAACTGCAGTATATATTTATCTGCGGCATATGCTTATTAACTACATTATATATAAATAAAATTATTTAAAAATTATACTATATTATTTTTTAATTTTTTTCCCCTTATTATTAGCCTTATAAAGCTATTAAGCTTTTAACTTTAAATAGAAAGACTTAAATAATATGGCCTTTATAGTAGGCCTATATTTTAAAGGTTAAAATTATATAAGGTTTATTTGCCTTAATAATATAATTATTACCTTAATTAAGTAATGTTAATACTGTCTATAAGTTTACCTTTTAGTTATTATATATTATATTATTTAATACCTTTTTTTTTATAAATTATTTTTTTAATAAATATATTATAAAAGTTTTTTTATAGTTTTTATAAGTATAATAGTTATATTTCTAAATAGGTAAACTAGTCTATATTATGTTTATATTTATAAGATATATAGGGCATTAAATTAAGTATATTAATAAAGTATTATATCTCTTAATAGTTAATAGTATAGGTATTACGACCCTTACGGTTATATTATATATACCCCATAAAATTCTCTACTACCCTTACTAATTATAACTAGACTAAAAAGATCTTTTTTAGTCTATCTACTTTAACTAGTTATAATAAGATTAATACTCCCTAATATTAATTTAAGACTAAAAGGTTAATATTTTAATCTTTAATAAAAGTATTACTAAATACCTTTACTATAATAATATATAGTTTATATTTATTTATACTTCTATAGATTTAACTTACGAGCTATTAATAAAACTTTTTTATATTAATTAAGCCTAATATATATTAAATCTACTATTAAGAGATATAATACTTTAATAATTACTTAGTATTATACCTTATATAATCTGCTAATAATAAACTTAATATAGCTTAATTTATCTATAATTAAAAATTAACTATTATATATTAATAGCTCTTATTTAGACTATATTATATTATATTAAGTAATATAAATATAATAGCTATATTAATCTAACTTACTTAATAGTATCTTACTGCCTCTATTAATAACCTCCTTATTAATTAAATTATAAAAGGCAATAATAATAACTCTTTTAAAAAAGAAAATAAAAAAGTTACTTAACTTTAACAGTAAGTTATTAATATAATTATTAAAATAGTTAAGTTTTATTAATTATTTATAGAAACTATAAACCTTTAAGCCTAATAGGCAATAAATAACTAAAATAGACTTTAAAAAATATAAAACCTTATAAATATTATAGTAATAGGTAGAGATATTAAAGAAATACTTAAACCTAACCTATCTAAATTATTTAATAAAACCTTTAGTAAATTAGCTATATTATTTATTTAATATAAAGCCTTTATAATCTATTATCTAACTTAATTTAAAAGAGACTTTACTAAAACTGTATATATTATAAGATACCTTAAAGATATAGCTATATAATAGTTCTAACCTATTATAGAGAATTATATTAAATAATAACCCTAAATATTTATACTTTATAATAATTTTAGTATATTTAAAAATACACTTAAATAAGCATTTAAAATAATTAATAAAAAAGGATATATTAAATAATATATTAAATCTCTAAAATAGACTAAATTAGCTTCTAAATATATAATAAAATACTAATAGTTAATATTAAAGCTACCTTAAAATTAAAATATCTTTATATTACTTTTCTTTAATAAACTTAAAAAAACTATTTAAATAGAATTATATAAAATATCTAAATTTAATACCTTAATTAAATATATTAAAATAGCAATAAAAATTAATAACTATTAATATACCTAAAAAACCTAAAATAATAAATATAGCTAAAAATAATAAGAAAATAAACCTTATTATAATATAAATTAAAGAAAATAATAAAATATTAATACCTCTTATAGAATAAAATCTAAATTAATAACTATAGAAACTATACTTAAAGATAAATTAAAACTTACTTATTAAAACTGCAGTAAGAAAGGTTATAAAGACTCTAAATATAAAAATCCTATTAAAACTAACTAAAGATATAAACTAATACTTTATATTTTAAAAAGTAAAAAGGTAAATACTATTAAAAAAGATAAAAATAATAATAAACTATAAATAGCTATTTAAACTATTAATATAACTTAATTTAAATATAATAAATTAAGATTACTTAATTTTTTCTATATAAATAATCTATTTCTTAATAAGGAAAAAATACTTAATATATATTACCTTAAAATTTTATTAAAGTAAAGACCTATATTAAATTATTTTATCTTTATTAAGAAAAATAAAATTAAAAAAAAAGAAAAAAGCTAAAAGAATTTATAAATAAAAAAAAAAATTAAACTTTAATTATAAAAAATAAAAAGAATAATAGAAAAAAAATAAAAAAAACTATAAAAATAAAAATAATTAATAATAAAAACTTATATCTAGTTTAAATATATAAATTACTTAAAAAAGAACTGTTATTATAATTAAAAAGAGAAAGAAAGTTAATCCTAACTTAAATAATAAACTTAATATTAATTTAATCTCTAATAAAGATATAAATAAAGTATTTTTATAAATATTTAAGAAAATAGAAATATCTCTTAAAATAAAAAAAGGTACTATTTAATATAAACCCTATTTAATAGTAAATAATATTCCTATAAAAGTTATAATAAAATAACCTAATTAATACTACAAAAATCTAAATTATATAAAAGCCTTTAGATTTACTTAAGAATCTAAAGCTAGAAAGATTAAAAGAAAAATAAAATAAAATATTTAAAATATAAAATATATACTATAATTTAATAAATTAAAAAATAAAATATAGCCTAATAAAATAATTAAATATATTAAATTAACTAAAATAAAGGTAATTATAAAATAAAATAATACTATCTATATTTAATTATATATAAAAGATAAAATAAAAGATCTAATAATACCTAAAAAAGAAATTTAAATTAAAATAGACCCTAAAAGGTATATAAATTACCTAAATTACTAGTAGATATCTTAAGTATTATAAATATAGTATTACTGCCTATAATATAGATAGAAAAAAAAAGTAAATAATTACTTTTTAATATAAATTAAAAAATATAAAAAATAGACACCTTACTTAATTATTAATACCTTAAAATACTAAATTACTAAAAGATATAAAAAGACTTAAGTAGCTAGATTTATAGTATATATTAAAACCTAAAAATAAGCCTTAAATTATATCTAAAATACTAAATAAATTATAAAATAAAGAGACTATATTTAATAAAAATAAAATAAAGAAGAATAAAATCTAAATAAAAATATCTATAAAGCTATTATAGAAGTAAATAGGCTAAAAAAGGAATAAGATAATACTCCTAAAACCAGCTAAATAAATAAAGTACTATAATATAATAATAATATAGAATAATTAATATAAAAAATAGAAATAGAATTTTAATATAAATTAACTATATAATATAACTACCTTAATAATATTAATTATTATAAATATAAATATACTTATAATTGCCTATAGAGAAAAGGAACTTACTATTTATAAGGAAATACTAAATAAATAAAAAAATAGAAAAAAATAAACCTTCTATAAAAGCTCTATAAACTATAGTTAATAAATAATAATAAATATACCTAAACTTAAAAGTTAGAATTAAAGGTAAATAGCTAAATATACTTATAGATAGTAAAACTATTATAAACCTTATTTCCTTTAAAATAGTTAATAAGCTAAGGCTACTATAAATAAATAAAAAGAAACCCTATATAATATAAAGTAAAAAAAGAAATACTTATACCTATAAAAATAGAAATATCACTTAAGAGATTAATTACTTAAAGGTATTTATTAATAAAAAGAATTAAGATATTAACTTTAATATTATTTTTACCTAAAAATATAACTTAATACTTAAATATCTATAATTAATATATTATAACCTATAATTTAATTAAAGAACTAGCCAGATAATCTATAAAGATTACCCTTTAGATAATAAAAATAATTTAAATAGTAATAATATAAGATCTTAAACTTTAATTAATAAAAGCAATAAAAAATAAAGTAATAAAATATTACCTATTTTAAAAAAAATATAATATAAGTTCTATAAAGGCAGAAATAAATATATTAAATAAATAATAATAACTCTTAAAAGATAGTTTAAATAATTAAATTAAAATCTCTAAAAAATAAAATAAATTTTAAAAAAAAAATCTAATAAATAACTTAAAAATATACCTATAAAATATTAAATTTATAAGAAATTATTTTAAGAAAAACTAAAAATAAAGTTACTTTAATATATAAATTATAATATTAAAATTATATTAAAAAATAGTAAAAACCTAAAATTCTTTCTAATTTATAACCTTATTTAATTTAAGCTTAATATATTTAATAAATAAATAAAAGATATATTAAAGAAAGAATATATTAAAACTTTAAAATCTTTAGCTAGATATTTAATTATATTTATATTAAAACTAAATTTAAATAAATTATAACTTATAATAGATTACTAATAACTAAATAAGATTATAAAAAAAAATAGAATATTATTACTACTTATTACTAAACTTAAAGACTATCTATTTAATAAAAAATAGTTTATAGTACTTAATTTTAATTCTATTTATAACCTTATTTAAATTAAAAAAGGCAATAAATAGAAAATAGCCTTTAAAATAAAATATAGATTATTTAAATATCTAGTTATACCTTTTATATTAATAAATATACTAATAGTATTCTAATATATAATTATAAATATATTTTAAAAGTACCTTAATATCTTTATAGTTTATTACCTAAATAATATCTTTATTTTCTTTAATATAAAAGAAAAGTATATAAAATATATTTAAAAGGTTTTAAAAGTACTATAAAATGCTAATATACTTATTAAACCTATAAAAAGTTACTTTTATTAGAATTAAATAATATATTTAGGTTATAAAATATTATATAATAACTTAAAATAAATAAATATAAAATCGCTATAATTACTAAATAGAAGGCACTTATAATAATTAAAGAAATATAATCCTTTTTAGGATTTATTAACTATTATTAATAATTTATTAAAAATTTTAATAAAATTGCTATATTACTTACTAAAATTACTAAAAAAAATAAAATCTTTAAATAGAATAATAAGGCCTAAAAAGCTTTTAAATAGCTTAAAATAGCTATTATAAGTAAACCTATTTTAATTATATTTAACTTAAAACAGTAAGTTAAACTTAAGATTAATACTTTTAGTTATACTTCAGGAAGATAAATAAAATAATATAATAATAATAGTATACTATATTTTATTACTTTTTATTTTTATAAACTATATAGAGTAAAACTTAATTATCCTATTTATAATAAAGAATTTTTAATAATTATTAACTATTTTAAGGAGTTTAATTATTACCTTAAAGGAAGTAAATACTTAATAAAAGTATTTACTAACTATAAAAATATAACTTATTTTATAATAATATAAAAATTAAATTAATAATAATTATATTATACTAAATATCTATATAAATTTAACTTTACTATAGTATACTATAAAGGTATTAATAATAGATATATAGATACTATTAATTAATAATATAATTTTAATATAGAAATTATTAAGATAAATAATAACTATTAAAAATAAACTTTAAAAAAGAATATTAATTTATATAACCTATTAAAATAATAATAAAAATAATAATTATAGAAACTATAGATAAGAAATATAACTTCCTTTATAGATTTTATTTATATTTATTATATAGATATTAAGAAATAATAAAAACACTTAAGAGACTATAAAAATAAGGTTATAAAGTTAAAAAAAAAGAAATTAAAAAAGTTATTAAATAATATAACTTATATACTAGAACTAAAGTATAATAATATAAACCCTATAGATAACTATAATCTCTATTAGTAATATAAAAACCTTAAGACTTAATTATAATAGACTTTATTATAAAGCTATCTTTATTAGAAAAACCCTTAACTAGAATCTTCTATAATAATATTATAGTTATAGTTAATTAATTTATAAAATTCTTATACTATATATTATATTAAGAATCTATAGATATAAAATAACTTTTTTATATTTTTTATAGATATATTATTAGTATATATAGACTACCTAAAGAAATCCTTTTAAATAAAGAAAGTATATTTATAGTAATATTTTAGTAATTACTTATAAATAGATTTAAATTAAACTATTAACTTATAATAGCATTTAAACTATAAGTTAATAGATAAATTAAATAAATAAACTAAATACTTAAATAATACTTATAATACTATATTAATTATAAATAAAATAATTAAATTAAAAAACTATTAATAGCCTAACTTATCTATAATACTATATATAATAAAAATATAAAATTTATACTATTATTTATAAACTTTAGATTTATACTAAATATATATTATAATATATAATAAGAAAAGTTTATTAATCTAGCTACTATTATTAAAAGTAATAATATAAAGAACTTATATGAAGAAATAAAAATAAAACTTAAATTTATTAGAAAATAAATAAAGAACTATTATAACCTAAAATAATTAAAGAGACTAACCTTTTTAAAGGGAAATATAATCTACCTATCTAGCTATAAAAAATATTAAAATAGACTAATTAATATATAAACTAGATTATAAATTTATTAAACCCTATAAAGTACTATAGAAAATTTTAGAAAATAACTATAAATTAGATCTATTACTAAAAGTTAGACTCTATTTAATCTTTTATATTTTATTACTTAAATTAATAGTAGATATAATATAAGTTAAAATCGATAATAAACTATAAGAAATCTTAAAATTAAAAATCTATAAAGTAAAAGCAATTAAAAATATATATAAAAAAAACAGTTAAAAGGAATACCTAATTAAATAGAAAAACTACTTAAAAAATAAAAATATATAAAAACTACTAATATATCTTATTAAGGCCTAATAACTTTTAAAAAATTTCTATAAAAAATAATAAAATTAATAAAAAGAATATCTACTAAAATAGAATTCTAGTTAATTAAATTTACAGTACTATAGAATTAAGCCTTAAAGATAATTAATAATTTAGCCTAATTAATAGAAAAACTACCTTATTTCTCTAAAGACTATATCCTATAAAAAAATAACTTATTACTTTATTCCTTAAAATAATACTTAACCTTTTAAATATAAACTAAATAAGCTATAGCCTCTTTAAAAGCCTTTTTAGCCTTTTACTTATTTTCTTTTAATTTTTTATACTCTTTTATATTTTTTAAAACTATAAATTAGTATTAAAACTAAATAATATATAAAATAATAAACTTATAAAAAGATATAATACTAAAACTATTATAGACTACCTTTATATTTATATAATTACTATAATAATAAGATTACTTATTAATAGCCTTATATATAAGACCTTAATAGAAATAATAGAAATATAGTATAGTAAAATCACTAAACTTATAAATATATTATATAAGAGCATTAAATTTAGAAGTTTTTATATATTTTTTCTTAAAAACTTAACTTAATATAATAATTAATAAGATATATATAAAATAAAAATAAATTTAAGTTAATACTTATAGATATAAACTAATAGAAATAGTAAGTAAATATAGTTTTAAAGATAAGACTTAAAAGAGAAAAGAGATTATATTATAATCCTTATAGTTATATTATATATACCTTATAAAATTCTTTACTACCTTTATTAATTATAATTAGATTAAAAAGATCTTTTTTAATCTATTTACTTTAATTAGTTATAATAGGACTAATATTTCTTAATATTAATCTAAAACTAAAAGGTTAATATTTTAGTCTTTAATAAAAGTATTATTAAATACTTTTACTATAGTAATATATAATTTATATTTATTTATACTTTTATAGATTTAGCTTATTAATTATTAA
The DNA here is from genome assembly GCA_037044295.1 of Aspergillus subversicolor. Taxonomy (NCBI): domain Eukaryota; kingdom Fungi; phylum Ascomycota; class Eurotiomycetes; order Eurotiales; family Aspergillaceae; genus Aspergillus; species Aspergillus subversicolor. The sequence continues at coordinate 606,073 of JAWLTM010000025.1, read as the reverse complement.
TAAAACTTCTTTATATTAATTAAGCCTAATATATATTAAATCTACTATTAAGAAATATAATACTTTAATAACCACTTAGTATTATATATAACAGTTAGGTTTCTAAATAGATAAACTAGTCTATATTAGGTTTATATTTATAGGTAATATAAGGCATAATGCTAAGCTTTATAAAGTATTATATTTCTTAATAATTAAGTAATATATATTAGGCTTATTAATATAAAGATACTTTATTAATAGCTAGTAAGCTAGTTCTATAGGGGTATAAATAAGTATATTCTATATATTAGAGTTTCTCTAGTAGGGTTAATTATCTATAAGGTTATTATTAGTCTTGGCGCAATATACTTCTAGACTGCTATTAGTTTAATATTAGTCAGTTTTATATTAGATTAATCTATTACTAGATTTATCCTATAATAGCAGTTACGTTTTTATTAAATAAAAATTATAGACCCCTTATATATATATAATATAAACGCTAGAATTATAATATAATCTCCCCTTTCTAACGATCTTACCCTTAAGGCCTATTATCTTAATTAATATTATATTTCTTTTAGTAAGTCCTAACTTAAACCTTTTATTAATATATCTTACTATATTTAACTATATTTCTAAATAGATATTTTAAAAAGATTATAAAATTTAAATACTTATACTTTCTATTAAATTTATATATAAGAAGGCCAATATACTATATACTTATTATTTCTAAAATAGTAAGAGTAAAAAGTATTTTATATTTATAGATTCTTTATATTACAGTAAATATATTTAGGCTAAAAAATCTTATAATAGTATCTATATTGCTTCTTTATATAAGTTAATATATCTTTCTAATTTTTAATATCTTTACTAAGGTTATAGTAATATCTTTAATAAAATAAGAAAAGAAATTAAAAAATAATAAAGATTAAGTAAATAAGGATCTTCTTAAGCTTTATAAGGAAATAATAGCTCTATAAATATGCCTTATTAAAGCTGCTAGTTATCTTTTCTATATTTATAAAATTTAAAATTAAGTAAAAGAGAAGCATTTTAAAGCTACTTATTAGGGTTTATAAGAGGTAAAGCAGTAAGATAATTTATTATTAATATTAAATATATATAAAAGTACTTTAGTTAAGGATCTTTAGGTTAGTTATATCCTAAATAATATTAATTAGTCTGCTTTTAGTTTAGGGGATAACTTCCTTAATGTTTTACCTTTATTTAATTCTAATAGAACTTCTTTAGGAGTCTTTAGGCATTAATAAGGTGCTTTAATAATTCCTATATATTTTTACTTTTTAGGTAGTTTTTTTACTTAATAAGGTATTCTATTTTTTTATTAACTGTCTTTATTTCTTTTATTACTTCTACTTTATAGCTTTTTAGTCTTTTTACTTCTATAGGTTTATTATATATTTTAATATAAATTATATCTGCTGCTAATTTAAGTAGTAAAATATAAAAGATAGGATAGATCCTAACCTTTAGTAGTAGGTCTAATTTATAGTTATTTTTTAAGACCTTCTTAATAATTTTATACAGTTTAATATATTTAAAATTAAGTTTATAATTTAATTATTTAGTTATAATATTTTTTATAGATAGGTAAATTATATCTCTTTCTATAAAGGTAGGTCTCTCTACCTTTTTAGGATTATAGTATTATTATATCTATTTTCTAATAAATTTAAGTTTTATTTAAAGTTTATTATATAGGTTCTTTAGGTTATTACTTTTAATTATTGCTGCTAGATTAATTATTTTAGGCTTTTATAAGTCTTAGTATACTTCTAGTATAAACCTAAAATTAGTATATACTGGTATAAGTTTTATACTTTTATTATAGGCAGTATTATATACTAATTAGGTATATAGTAATTTTTTAATCTAGTTATTTTATTTATAATTAATATAATATTATAAATATTATTTTAGTACTTAATTTATTTATTTAGTTTATCTATCTACCTAAGCCTTAAATGCTATTATAAGTTTATAATTTAGGCCTAATAATGCTATAAGTGCATTTTAAAATCTTAATATAAGTATTAGCCCTCTATTTAAGATAATTTCAGTTAGCAATCTATATATACCGATAATATATCTATAGATAATATATATAAGTTCTTTTATATCTATATCTTCTCTATAGGGTAGGTAATATAAGAATTTAATAAGTTAATCTATAATAACTATAATACTATTATAGTAGATTCTGGTTAAAGGTTCTTTAAATAGTAATAGCTTTATAATAAAGTCTATTATAATTAAGTCCTATAGTTATTATACTATAGGAAGTAATTAAAGTTCTCTATAAGGTTTATATTATTATGCCTTTATCTTAATATAGAGGTTATATTATTTAATAACCTTTTTTACTGTTATTTATTATATCTTATATTTATATTATAAGAGTTATTTAAGGGTTTTTATTACCTTTTAGTATCTATATATAAGATACTTATAGAATTCTTATATAAACTCCTTTAGTTTTTTTAGGATTTTTTTAGTTATTATAGCTTCTATCTATCTTAAGGTTTATATTTATTAAGTAAAGATATATTTTCCTTTCTTATTTTTTTCTAGCATTTATTCCTTTACCTTTATAGTGCTAGTATTATAATCTAGTTATTAATTAATTATATCTGCCTTACTATTCTCTAATCCTTTTCTATAAATAATTATAAAGTTAAATTTATATAAATATTCTATATAGTATAACTATTATTAATTAAGTTTATAGATAGTTATAAAGTATAAAATATTCTGGTGATCTATATATACTTTAACTTTATATTTACTTCCTATTAAGTAGTATTTAAATTTTTTAAAGCAGTTAATAATTGCTAGAAATTCCTTATTATAGATTAAGTATTATAGCTCTATATTATATAGTTTATATAAATAGAATGCAATAGGATATAATTTTCTTATATTATCTTATTATCTAATTTATCCTCTTAAGGTATAGTTAGATAAATATATTTCTAGTTTAATCTCCTTTTTTGGGTTAAATATAATTAGAACCGGTTCGCTAGTGTTAAGGTAACTTTTATAATACCTTTTAGGGTCTATACAGCCCTCTATATGGTCTGCTTTACTTATATTATATTATTCCTTTATAAGTTCCTAGTTATATCTATTGTATTTCCTCTAGGCTTCTTTTTACTTCTAGGTAAGTTTATTTTTATTATTATAAGGTATATTAAAAAACTTCTTTAGTTCCTTTAGTATTTTATCTTATATTTCTAGCTGCATTATAACTTCTCTTAATTCTTTTAAGCTAGTATTATTAACAGACTATTTATTACTATTATCTTTATATTATTAGTTAAACTCTTCTTCTATTAAGGTAATATCTTAAATTATCTATTATAATTCTACTTATATATTCTTATCCTTCTAGATTTTTCTATAGTAGGCTATATAGAATTGAAATTCTAGTACTTTAAGGTTTTTATATTATATACTTAATAGGTATCCCTCTATTTCCTCTCTTTAGTATAGCTTATTATAAGGTATCCTTAATATTATAATAGAAAAGTAATTGTTATTTTTTTTTTCTATCTATATTTAGTATACTAATAATACCTATAAGATATTTATAACAGTTTATTATATTCTAGGTGTATAGGTAGTGTTATTATATAATCTTAAGGGTTAAACTTTAGTTCTTTATATAATGGGTTTATAGTATCTTCTATATAGTAAGTGTAGATATAAATTATTGATAGGTTATCTATATTAATATATTCCCTTACCCTTTAGATATATATTTCCTCCCTAAAGGTCTAGATCTTTAGTCCTTATTTATTATATAAGGGTTTATAAGGTTATTTCTATTTTTACTTTAGTTATTTATCTTCCTTTTAAAGATATTATATAGTTATATATACTATGCCTCTTCTGTATTTTATACTTTAATCTTTTTAGTACTTTTTTATATATAGGCTGTCTCCTGCTAGTCTTTCTGCTTTTATTACTTCTTTAGTAGCTTAAATTATAGTCCTAGTTAGGATTATATTAATATATTATATTACTTCTTTTAATATACTTTATTATTTTATTATTCCTAATATTTCTGTTTTAAGGGCTTCTTTTTCTGCTTTCTATTTCTATTATACTTCCTGCTATTATTTTTATTTTGCCTTTTGGTAGGCCAGGTCTTCTCTAGCCTTTTTGCAATATTTTTATACCTTTTAGTTATATAGTATTAGAATATATAGTATATTACCTTTTTTTATATCTTCTTTAGTTAGGAATTTATCTTATAGTTCTTATATAGAATTACTAATATATTATTACTATTTATAATTTATATGGCTTTTCCTAAATACAGTATTTTATAATATATTATATATACTTTATATTATCTTTAGTATTTAGGTCTAGATAACTATCTAAGGAGTCTGTTTATTAATAGCTTTTAGTGTTTACTTACTGTAGTTTAGGTCTTTAGGTTATTTTGGTTATAGGCATTTATTGGCAATATATCTAAATTAGTTATAATTATAATATTTAACCTTTAATATATTATATTATCTTTAATTATTATTGCATTATATAGCTCTTAAGATTATAGGTCCTGGTTTAATGCTATACTAGATATTAGGTAATTATTTCTTGCTTTAATTAGCATTTTATTATTTTATATTCTATTAAGGGTTATATAATCCTCTATTCTTTTTAGCTTACTTCTTTTATTGCTACTTAAATTATTAGTTATTAATTTCTATAGTAATATTAGTTAGTTTATTTAAATTTTTAGGTTTTAATTTAATATTAACTATAGTATCCTTAACTTTTAATTTTAGTCCTAAATATACTTATACTATATATACTTCTTTGCCTTAATTAAGCTTAGCTATATAATAGCAGTATTTAGCTAGGTAATCTACTATAGACCCTTACTGTTTAAGTTACTATATCTTTATTTCTGTAGTTTGTTTTTTATCTATAACCTTAAAGGCATTCTTAAGCTTATCCTTAAAGTATTTATATTTCTTATAGATATATTTAGTTATTTTTTATTATTTTTCCTTTAGGTTATTAATATAATTGCAAATAATAGGTTCTATAAGCTATAGTGCCTTATCCTTAAGGAATCCTATTATATATTTAACCTTAAGTTCTTCTGTAATAAACTAAATAGGGTAGTATATCTAATAGCTTTAAAGATTAATAAGGAATCCTTAAAGCTTATCTATATTACTGTTAAATAAGTCTAGCTAATAGGGTTATAAGATTTCTCTAAGGTCTTTTTCTATAATAGTAAGCACTATAATATACTTAATATACTCTCTATAGAGCTTCTAACTCTTCTTAGCTTTAGTCCTAAAGGCTTTAGTAAGTCTAGTAAGTTTAGTTACCTTCTTTTTTAGTCTTTTAATCTAATTCTAGAAGATTTTAGCGTTCTCCTTAAAGTTACTTAGCAGTATATTATACTGCTAGCTAAGATATATAAACTTATACCTAAGCTTTATAACTTCCCCTTTATAGGTAATTAAATAGGCTAAAGTAATATCTTTTTCTTTTTTTTTATTAGTTTTTATAAGAATATCTTCTATATTAAGGGGAATTTCTTACTATAAAGTATACTATATATATCTAGTATTAAAAGGTTAGATAGGAGTTATAGGTACTATTATATTAGTATTATTTAGTATTATACAGTATAGTCTAAATAAAAGCTATTAATATATAACAGTTAGGTTTTTAAATAGATAAATTAGTCTATATTAGGTTTATATTTATAGGTAATATAAGGTATAATACTAAGCTTTATAAAGTGTTATATTTCTTAATAATTAAGTAATATATATTAGGCTTATTAATATAAAGATACTTTATTAATAGCTAGTAAGCTAGTTTTATAGAGGTATAAATAAGTGTATTCTATATACTAGAGTTTCTTTAGTAAGGTTAATTATCTATAAGGTCATTATTAATCTTAGCATAATATACTTCTAGACTGCTATTAGTCTAATATTAGTTAGTCTTATATTAGATTAGTTTATTACTAGATTTATTCTATAATGGCGGTTACGTTCTTATTAAATGAAAATTATAGACCCCTTATATATACATAACGTAAATACTAGGATCGTAATATTATACCTTATATAATCTGCTATTAATAAACCTAATATAGCTTAGTTTATCTATAGTTAGGAACTAACTGTTATAATAGGTAAGGCTTATTAAAGTAAAGATACTTTATTAATAGCTAGTTAGCTAATATAATGGTTATAGGTTTTAAATAGGAAACTAGTCTATATTAGGTTTTATATTTACAGAAACGTAAGGCATATATACTAAACTTGGCTTAATTATTATATCTCTTAATAATTAAGTAATATATATTAGGCTTATTAATATAAAGAAGTTTTATTAATAGCTAGTAAGCTAAGTTCTATCTAGTGCTAAATAAATATATATATATACTAGATGCCTTTTGGGTTAATTAGTAAGGTTATTATAAGATTAGTGATAATTTAAATAGATTATTGCTAATCGAGTAAAATTAACTATAATTGTAGAATCTTAGCGCTAATTGTCTTTAGCAAGAGTATCGTTAATTAGTGAAAAATATAGGGTATATATAAATGCCTATTAGGTCATAATAGCTAAATTCTATTTAATACTAAATAAATATATATATATACTAAAATATATATAAGTTAAATATAGTTAGTTTAACTCTATTTATAACTATTTATTATATAAATTAAATAGTATATATTTAACTGGTATAGGGTAGGGAGCTTCTAATTAGCAAGAAATAGTAAGCTATATATATATACCCCCAGTTTAAACCACTAATTCTTTACTGATATCACTTTATCTACAGTTCTCAGATATAAGGTTAATTAGTTATATACCCTGGCATATACATTCAATTAGTAGATCTAATTATTATTAACTTTAGGTCAATTTAGCTTTTACCAACTAACTTATATAAATAGTGTTAACCTAATTCCTTTAAACCTTTAATCTAACCTTACTATTACCCTATATTTATCTTAAAACTCTATATATAGATATGCTATCCCTTTACTCTTATAGTCTTAAACTATAACTAGCCTATTATATTAAAAGTAGTACCCTCTTTACTATAATAACCCTTTTAGCTATATTAAAAAGCTACTTTTTATATATATTTAATAGGCCTATAAAGGCAGTAAGGAAGGTAGCCTAGTCTAATTTAAGGGAATAACCTTCCTTTAGGTCCCTCTTTAGGTCCTTTAGACCTAATAGCTTATTATTAACCTAATTTAGATTAATTAAGCTAAAATAGCCTATATAATAGATTAACCTAATTAGGTTATAATTAAAAATAGTTATCTTAATTAGGTTAAATTAGTACCTTAATATAAAGTTCTTCCTAATAGTAGCTACTATTATATAGATCTTTTTTAGTTTTTTCCTATTAGCTTCCTATAAGGCAGGCCTAATAGCTATATTAAGGTTATAGCCGGTTATATAGTAGGCCTAATTATATAGCTGCAGGCTATTTTATATAGTAGGTATTATATTAATAGCTATAATTAATACTAGCAGTTATAACTAATAGGTATAGAAAGTTAGGTCAGGAAATATACTTTATAATAAACTTAGCTTAATACTCTTTTAGGTATAGTAAAGGAAAAAGGCTAATATAGCTGCTAAGAGATAAACCTATAGGCAGTATTAATACTGCTTAATTAAGGCAGTAATTATACTATTAGGCAGATAAACCTTATATAATTTTAATCTTTAAGATATAGGCCTACTATAAAGGTATTATAACCTAACAGGTATCCACATACGCCCCACATTTTTCACCAATTAATAACACTCCCGCTAAAGATAATCAGCACTAAGGCTCTATAATTATAATTAATTTCGCTTAATTAGCAATAATCTATTCGAATTATTACTAATCCTATAATAACCTTACTAATTAACCTAAAAGGCATCTAGTATATATATATATTTATTTAGCAGTAGATAGAATTTAGCTTATTAGCTATTAATAAAACTTCTTTATATTAATAAGCCTAATATATATTACTTAATTATTAAGAGATATAACAACTAAGCCAAGCTTAATATATATACCTTACGTTTCTATAAATATAAAACCTAATACAGACTAGTTTCCTGTTTAAAACCTATAACCGTTATAAAAGGCCTTATTATTTAAGCCTTTAGATAAAAAGTTAGAAGCTTAATAGCCTTATTAGGCTAATAGTAAAGAAAATATATATATATATATATATATATATAAGACTATATTAGGTTATAATAATAAGTCTTTAATATTTATATATTATAGTAAAGTAAAGAATATTTTAATAAATAATATAAACTTTACTTTATTATATTAATAGTTATTTTTTCTTCCCTTTACTATTAGCCTAATAAGGCTATTAAGCTTTTAACTGTTTATATAAAGGCTTAAATAATAAGGCCCCTATAGTATACCTATATTTTAAAGGTTAGAATCTTATAAGGTTTATCTGCCTTAGTAATGCAATTACTGCCTTAACTAAGCAATATTAATACTGCCTGCAGGTCCCTTAGCAGCTATATTAGCCTTCTTCCTTTACCCTAGCTAAAAGACAGGCTAAGTCTATTACACTTAAGTCTATTCCCTGACCCGACTTTCCCTATACCTATTAGTTACAGTTATTAATATTAACTATTTAATATTTAAATTTAATCTTATTACCATTACTATTTAATAGAAAATAAAATAGTATAAAATAGCTATAAATTTAAAGTAATATAGCCTCTATAGGAAAAGTCTTTATATAAAATTATAACTATATTAGCTTATATTAGATTTTATACTATATAATAAATATAATATAAAATCTATTTTATATTATAGCTAGTTATATTAATTGATATATAAAAGTGATTTAAATTAATTAAGTAGTTAAAAGAAATTATTAGATATATTATATAAATGTATATTTTAGTAATACTTAATTAAATTATTATTATCTAGAGTTAATATTTAGGCCTTAATTTATTAATATAATTATATATATCTTGCTTATCTCCCTCTTAAAGTCGCTATTAGTATAGGTTCTAGCTCCAAGAGTCTATCTTAGAAGGGATTAGTGGAGGATTTTCTAGTACAGGGGCTTTCTTCCGATTTATGGCTTGAAACATGTAAGTGTGCGCACTAGCTTCAAAGTCGACAGCAAATTCATCCGTTTTGTTGATTACCTCCGTGATGAGACGTAAGTTATTATCCGAGAATGCTTGGTTTGTTGAGTAGTCTGCATCCAACGCTGCTCTCACAATTTTCTGAAACTTGCTCGCAACGCTGACTAGAAACTGCTGCTGTTGTCGCCCTGTCTGGCGTGGAGGTCCAAGACTCGCCAGCTCTTCTTGCTTCTCAGTGAGCTTGCGACGCGTCTCGGATCGAAGTTTAGGAAATGCCTTGTCAGCGATCTGTCCAAGAAGCTCTTGAAGGCACACTCGAAGAGCCTTGATCCCAGCCTTGTGATCTGGCAGAGAGGTCCAAGGTTCATCTTTGAACATGTCTTCACGGTGCAGCGAGTCGGCACCCCCGTCAGAATCTTCCTCATCGCCGCCACGGCTCCTAACGACATAGTAACCAAGGGTGAGAGGTCGCCGTTTACCCAGGACCAGGTCGCAGACGACGGCCTTTGCACTTCGTTCTTTGAGAAGATCGGGCTTTGTGAGAATACCCAATGTACGCTCGCCAAATGGGTCGACCTCTTCGGCAAATGCCAGAATTTCCTGAGTGGCAATATCGACGTTGCATGGGAGAACAGCCAAGATTAATGTGCGGCTATCGCGAATGTAGTTCTTGACCATCCTTTCGACTAACTGACGGTCTTTATCTGTAGTAACTCCTTGAGTGGTGATACGAAAGATTCTGGGAACGTCGATGACTGTCAGATAATCCTCATCTGGTCCACATCTCTCAATTTTCAACACGTCTTCTGTAAACGTCTTGATACCACCTGGGTTTCTGGGCGTTTTGATCTCCATAAGTGTATTTACCTGTTACCTAAGAGTCAGCATCAAATTTCCAAGATAGTTGATGTTATCTGTACCTCATTCAAAATGTCTGGAAACTCAGTGTTGAGCTGTTCAGTCGAGTGCACTTCCTTAGTAAAACTCTCGAGTTTCTCCCTTTGCTGGACTGGGGCAGTTGGTCCTGGAATAATACTGATAGTAATACGAGATACAACATCGCGACGGTGAGTGATCTGAGTTGCATAACGAGTGCAAAGCTCTTGACCACGCGGAAATGGGATTCCAGTTAGATTTTCTAAAAGAGATGACTTCCCAGAGCTTTGGTCCCCGACAGCGACCAATTGGGGTAGGGCAAGGTAAGTAGCAATATGTTTCTCGCGAAGCTGGTCAATCTTACGCAGTCGATCTGGGCTGGTTAGCATAGATTGACTCATGGTGATTTTCTTGTAGATGACGACTGTTGAGTGAATGATGGGGTTGTTAAACATAGACTAAGATCTTGACAACAAAGATTTTGAGGATAGTCAAAGGCATTTCATTTTTTCGACCAGACGCTCTCTTTAATCTGCCCACTGTCTGACTCGGCTCTGCTGATCGCCCCAATCATTTAGAGATCTTTGACGAGAGCACAGAGCGCTTGGTGGGCCTCCAACATACAGCGGCAGTAACGATGACGAATACAATGCCACGGAACCAATAATTGGGAGCAGGACAACACAAAATTTACTCATCGGGAGAGACCCACCAAAAGCCAACAGGCTTCAAAAAGAGGCGGCCACTTAAGTGCTATTTCTCAAGGTGAGAGATAGCATTAGTACCACTTGGACTTACCACCGTGTGGTAATTATCACAGTTGTTGGTGATAACATGTCGCAGCTGCATTAGCCCGAGTAGGCTACTTGCCTCCTCTCTTATGCGGGAGGCCTATCATTCTTATTATCTGGTGGCCATTGTTGCCCAACCTCTCCGGACTACGATCTGTTTCCTTCTGTGAGACCTCACAATCTTTCTTCACAGTACCTATATTTTTAGAGCGCAAATGAAGGCGACAGCTACGGACCAAGATTCCCTGCTTGACGCCCTGTTTTACCGCCTCCTAGTCCGGCCTGAACTGCCATGGACTTTCAACGGTCATAATACCGCCCTTGCTTACAACCCCGCGGGAAGGTTACATAATGCCTTATCTATGCTCACGGCATTGGCTCCCCGTCATGGGGCTGTGCTACATCATAATACGCAGTTTGACTTTATTATGGATTACATAGGTATACCTGGGCTTGCTGTCTTTCTATAGATAGCGGCAGCAAACTCGTCTGCAAGGACGGCCCATGCTGGAATAATCAAACCTAGGCGCCGCGATAGCCATACGAACAACCTCATGGTTGAGACCTTGAATCAGCAGAGAGAACTTCAAGCAACGTCGTCATTCGTGGAAGGAGGCTTCGTACCGACCAAGTGAGACTGTCTTACAATAACAGCTTCATTTATCGTTTCAATCTCTTCAGCAATCTTGAGAATGCTCTGCTTCATTTTGGTGCTTCTCTTTCTAGATGCGAGCTTGCGGTTTTATAATAGTCTCGAATGAAGCAAAGGCCTCGCTAAAGGAAGTGCCAACAGTGCTGCATATGTTAATGCTCTGTCCTAATTCACCAGCAATCAGCAATCAGCAAGGAGCCTTTGGCTGTGCGAATATTTAATATACTATACTAAACTCGGGTTCACTGCAAGAATCTTAGATTTAATTATAAGTTAAGGCCTCGAGACATGCATTATAAATGGTGTAATTGATTGGCCAGCGTGAAGTTTTAACATTTGATACAAAGGAGCACAGCAATAATGTTAAACATAGACTTGGTTATACTCTAGTTGCCAACCTTTGTGTTCTTTAACGGGTAATCTCAAAGGACTAGAGCACTCTTGGCGATGATCTCAGGTAGTGACAGGCCAATTTCTATAGACAGCTGGCCATATTGCGGTGATCTTTTGTTTGCCCAGTGAGGCCGTGCATGGAGTGAAGAGAGCCACGAGCTTGATAATTTGATGACTGAGCGATACAACTGCTGCCTGCTTCAATACTGATTCAGTTTAGCGTCATAATTTGGTCAATCCGTCTGTCCATAGAAAAATGTCCAATCGATCTGGTAGGATCACGAGACTTGACAGAAATTACATATAGTTGCCTTAGTTGCAGTAATAACGTGACTGCTTCAGTAAGTATCTCACTCAGTATAATTACTACCCCAATTTATAGTTAATAACATTTATGTCCTATATAATATGCTCTAGAGTCAACTTGGCCGTTTGACATCAGCCTCAAAACTCGCTAGATGGATTATAATCTTATTAAATATGGTCAATTTAGTCTTATAAATATTTAACTGGCATTTTCTGTCCTCAACTTGTTAAAGTAGAAAGAAATTCTTCAACCGATTTATGCTTCTAAGTTTGTTACTATAGGCCCGAGAGCTGATTGATGTCCCTTTGATGCCATCAATTCTACAGACCCTTCTGGACAATTGCACTCTGAAGTGTTTTTCCTGAAGCTGAGATTCAACAAGGCCTACTCAAAGTTAGCCTAACTATAATCACTGCTAGTTAAGTGAAGTGCTTACATTAGGGTTAAGTTTGAACTTAGCTTTCGCGATATCCTTCAAATCTATCCCCTTCTGATTCTTATCTAAAAGTCCCGGATCCAAAGGCTGCACGTTGATGTCAAGAAGATCCCTTGCTGCTTGAATTCCCGAATGGATAGCGCCAGCTATCCAAGTGTGATGGTAGGAGAGGTGTTCACCAGCAAAAAAGATATTCCCTTCGGGTCGGCTGGCTTGAGCAAAGTGTCTTGTAAGCTGACCTGGCCGGAACATAGTGACTCCTGTCGCTGTTTGTTCAGACCATATTGTGTCTGAAGACTCGATTAAAAGCTCATGGACATTAATCTCTGCACCTGTCCGGTCACGTTTGCCTTGAAAAACCTTTGCAATACATTCTAATGCCAGCGCGCGACGCTGTACTGGATCGAGGGGAAACCAGTTAGCTGCGTCTGTCATCCTAGAGCAGTAAATGTTAGTCTCTGTCGTCAGAACGTCCTTCGCCTCTGGGATCTCGTCACTAACCAACCGTATACAAGTAAAACCCCAGGTTCATTTTCTCCTATCCCGTGAGATGGGAAAACAAGCCACCTAATAGGCAGGTCAGTGTTGGTTTGCCCTCCTAAGTTGCCTCCACAAGAAACATCTTCCCAGAATCTGGTTTTGAAACGCAAACCCATCTTATACAGTGGCTCCAGTTGGAGTGAGCGTATTGCCGTTTCCTTTTCCAGGCTCCATGTAGGGCGGTTTGCTATCCTCTGCAAAGCAGTTGGAGGTATAGCAAGGACCAGACGGTCAAACTCTGCATCGATAATGCCATCATGACCTACAGCCTTGATCCGTATGCGTTTGTCGTTGAGTGTGATCACCTGCGTCACCTGTGCCCCGATCGTGATGTTTTGGTACCCAACTAGCCAAGCCATTGCTTCTGGCAGTCGACTCATTCCTTGATTGATTGTCTTCCATTTGCCTGTTTTGAACTCCTGTAATCTCATGTAGATCTCGGGGACACTGAGAGAGAACTCGTTAGGTTGAAAGACCGTTGCTTCAACGAAATCAATAACCGATGGAGGCCAGTGTTTGACAGAGATAAGGAAGTGTCGAAAAGTGCAGTGATCATACTCTCTTACAATTCGAGAAAGTGCATGATCAAAACTATCATTCTCGCCGTGCGATAGCCCGCAAAATACTTCATCAAGTAATTCTCCAACATTTTTGGTTTTGTAGCTTTCCGGTACACTTACCCAGCCAGCAGTGAGAGGCGTGAGACTCATTATCTCGGCTTGAACTGTCGAAGAGTTGAAGTACATGCCATTATTCTCATGGCGGTAAACATAATCCATTAACCGGATTTCCATTCTTGCTGGGACATCCTTGTGACCGTTCAAGTATTCGATCAGCGAGAATACCACTCCATGAGACTCGATGTCAGGGATACGCATAGCACCAGCTTCGTAGTATTGATTCTCGGCTTCCGTGAAGTAGTGAGTGTACACACGGCCACCGATACGATTGGTAGCCTCGAAAATATGGACCGAATGTCCTTCACGTTGTAAGAGAAGCGCGGTATATAATCCAGCGATTCCAGCACCAACGATTCCGACATTATAAGCTAGGAAACAGGATGAGCTAGGAAGTTCCTCATTTCAAATCAATGCACTATAGTTGTACCTACATGGCATGCTTGATAGGTGGATATAGATGGGAACGTGAATCAGCGGATAGCATTCGAGGCTTGGATATTCAGTGGGTGACAGCGTATTTTTTCACCGAGTCTGCGAAATATACTTGATGGAGAAGGTGGAAAGTTGGCCTAGCGAGCTACTTATTGAAATACATCATATTGCAAAAGGTACTTCTGCCGAGATGACAGATGGACTTCGAATGGGAATCTATAAAAAAGGTGTGGATGGGCGTCGGTATGAAGCAAGTTTGATAGAGCCCAATCAGTTACCTATCAGTCTTGTCGTTGCGAAAATGACCTATTGCACCTGGCCTCAAAATAAGGCTGCCATGCATCCTCACCAGCGGAGACAGTGTTGTAAAACACTGTAATGCTTGTGGTATTGATCATCTAAGACACGGCTCGGCAAGACGCGGCTTGATGCCACGTCATAAGTATGCAGTGACTACTCTTAAACAATCACATGAGAAGCTACAAGCACCAAGATTGTGTGAGTCCCAGAACACTGTATGCCTATCTGCATACGACAACCCCTCATTAAATAACACGCAGGGTATGTAGCCACATTGTGTCAGTAATGAGTCATGATAGCTCGTATGTCTTAATTCCTCTGCAAGCATGGATGTCCTCATTTGCTGGCTGACCCAACCTACCTTTTTGCCGTCCGAACCGGCTTGTACCCTGCGCACCCCCCAAGCCCTGATGTAGAATACCAGTGTGCTTCAGCTCCCCTGGGTAGTCTGAATACCTATTCCCCCACCTCAATCATCCTGCAGCAGACTTAACATTGTACAGTTTCTGATAAAGCACGATCTGATCATACCCCAAGTCATCCTCACATACAGTAAAAGGCCATACAAAAAGAATCTCCATGGATTCAACAATAGAAAATGCTGAAAAGCAAACTCTTCCACCGACTCTCGATGAGTCAAAAGAGTGTATGCCAAGATCCCAGTCACAAATAGGCAACACCCTGCCTGGTACCCAGCATCATGATACATGCAATTGCAACCGTAACGAAGAGCACGAGCAAAACTCACAACTGAGCACCTTGCAGAGAAATTATTTTGAGGTTGGGTGGGAGAACGGCGACCAGGATCCATTGTGTCCACGCAGCTTTGGCAAGTGGCGGAAGTGGGTTATTGTGTTTGTCATATCTTTTGCTAGTCTCTGCGTGTAAGTACCAAGTTTTTGTATGACGAAGCATTCTCAATTTGAGATAAGAGGAAACTATATGCTAATAGCATGGCACAGGACATCCGCGAGCTCTATTTACCCATCAACATATACCCAAATGGAAGCCGATTTTGGTAACTCACGTATCATTTCAACCTTGGGACTTTCATTATTTGTCTTGGGTATTGCTATCGGCAGTTTGTTTTTTGGTCCCTTTAGTGAGTTTTATGGCCGACGACCCATCTACTTAATTTCCTGGTCGATGTACATCATCTGCATTGTGCCTGAGGCAATAGGAAAGAACGTCATCACTGTACTTGTTGGCCGGTTCCTGGATGGTTGTTCAGGCAGTGCGTTCCTTTCTGTGTTCGGAGGCACGGCCGGAGACATGTTTCGAAAGGATGAACTTCAAGAACCAATGCTTTTCTTCACAGTCGTACTCTTTACTGGCTTATGTATTGGACCTTTAATTGGTGGTTTTGTGAATTACGCCGCTGATTGGGTCTGGACGTATTACGTGTTACTGATCTGGGCATCCCTCCTTTTGCTAGCAATCATTCTACTTATCCCGGAAACTTGTCGTACGTTATTTTTGCAGCTGAAAACGCCCTAGGGAGACAGTCGACTAATCTAGCGTTGATAGATGCCATCTTAATCAAGCAGAAAGCCAAAAGGCTCCGAAAGGAAACGGGTGACAACCGATGGATTGCCCCAAAGGTTGGCGTTGAAAATTCAATTGTTGGTGTCATCAAGTCCTGTGTTATCCGCCCTTTTGAACTCCTTTTATTTGAACCGATGTGTCTTGTTCTATGTATCTTCTCCTCTATTCTTCTTGGCATGTTCTATCTCTTCTTGGGCTCTTTTCCTCTCATATTCACCAAGGTGTATGGTTTTAGTTCTTGGCAGGTAGGATTGACGTTTTGTGGCATTCTCATCGGCATATATCTTGCTGTTACCGTCGAACCCATTTGGTACCTGTTCCGACATAAATATACCAATCGAAGGGACGAGGACACGGATACTGAAGGCAGTTTGGAACCTGAAGTTTTTCTACCTTTTGCCATATTAGGTTCTCTCCTGGTACCGATGGGCCTTTTCATATTTGCTTGGTCCTGCTATCCTTGGGTGCATTGGATTGTACCTATCACTGGGTCAGCAGTCTTTGGATCCGGGTAAGTTTTTGCATTTCAACCTAAATATGTTTCTGACTGACCTTGCGACACTAAAAGGGTTCTTCTTGTCTTCACTGGCATTTTTACATACCTTGTAAGTGGTTTATTATACAGGATCCAGCAGTTCTCACCAGGCTATTTCTCTCAAGCATTAAAAAATTCTCAAAGAACTTTCCCCATGGCGATAGTACCGGAAGTCACAAGGGTGCTGATTACACGTCATACATAGGTCCATGCATATCCGCAATACGCTGCCAGCGCCCTCGCTGCTAACTCATTTATGCGTTATATATTTTCCAGTACGTCTTCTTTCAAGTCAGTCGATCTTAGCCCCCCCTCCATTCTTTTGTGTGATGTTTGGCCTCGTCATGGCAAATAAATATCATTTTGCATCTCAAGGACAACACTAGATAGTCCAGATGAATCTTGTTATAGCGAAATGAGTAATCGTCTGCCGGGAGTGTATTGTTGTAATATCTGAATGAATACTGACACTTGAACGTTTAGCTGCATTCCCTCTCTTTGGAAATCAAATGTATGAGAAATTCGGACACAATTGGGCTTCTTCGCTCTTAGGCTTTCTCACTCTCGCTATGATGCCCTTTCCATATATATTTTTCCGCTATGGGAAGGAAATCAGAGCTAAGAGCCGGTTTGCTGGTTCAGGAGATGCTGATTGATGGGACACTAATTTACGGCATGACAGCTTTTAAAACCATGGCGCACGCTAGCCTATTACTAGGAAGAAACTGCAGCTACCGACATGTAAGGTGAAATGCAAGAGACAAGTGGGACAAGATCAAACGCGGTTAAGCCAAGTACCTCTAGACTTGAACTTCAAAAATAGATATCTCACTTTTCATTCACTATATGATAATTCTTCACAACTAAAATTGTAAAGTTATTGCACTCTGTGGGCTGAGGGCTTTCTCAACCTAGAGGCGTTGTGTGGCATGTCTCAACTGCAGCACCAGGAACTGGCTTCGGACCGATCTGAATCGAGCCGTTCCGTCCTGACGTAGCTCCAGAGATCTCATCGTTGTAGATCAGCCCAATCGCCCTTTTTATTCGGGGCGAAAGATCTGTGCTTTCGGTAGTTCATACCCCTGGTGGCGCGGTGTATGAGATAACTGGCCCTTTATACCTGGCCATCATTACTGGATATTGTCTTCAACATGGCCGTTCGTTAAGCCTAAGGCAAAGCCTGTAGACATCATATCGCCTTCCCATTCTGTTACCAGGTCTTCACATAGTAGTTTAATGCCAACATATTTCTCGCTTTAGAATTTGACCTTGTTTAACTTGTGATTCATTTACTACATAACCTTTCTGGGCTTGCTGAGCTATCCTTTTACATGTTGAGGAAGAGAAGCTTCGCTGCAGACCCATACAACATCATTAGACATTGGAAACCCATTGAAATGGGTGACAGAGCTTGAGGTGTAGGCGCCCATGTTATTGAAGTAGAGCCAGTCTCCGATTTTGATCGTCGCCTTGAAGCGAGTAGTCTTGACCACACAATCAGCTCCATCACATGTTGCTCCCCAGATCGAATAAAGAACACCATCATTCGACTTCAAAGGGTTGGCGTCTCGTGTACCGTAGAGAATTTTGCCGTTGGATCGGAGAATTCTGGCAATAGGTAGGTCGTGGTCGATAAGAACGCCAGAGAAATTACCGTAGGTTCCATCCTGAATATATATCATATGACCATTTTGTTGATAAGTTGCACCATGGGTGATGCGACGAGCAATAACACTGGTGGCAAGTGTAAATGCAGAGGCAACATAGTATCTTCCAGGCTCTGCTATAATTTCGATTCCCCTTGAGGAGGGAAAATAAATGTCTAATTCGTGACGAAGGTGCCAAGCCATGTTCTCGAAGCTTTCTTTGCAGAAACCACCTCCAACATCGAGTACGCTCAAGTTGAACCCAAAGGCTGACGCTTGACTAAATACTCGATTTGCATCTCGGACCGCGTTGACAAATGTCGTGGGGTCAGAAGCTCCTGATCCAACGTGGAAGCTCACACCAATGATATTTAGGTCGAGTTCTTGAGCAATAGTCAGAAGTGAGCCGACTGTAGCACTGTCGGCTCCGAACTTCTTACTCAGAGGAGAGTGACTGGTAGAATCATCTGTTGAGATACGAAGCAGGAGGCAGGCAGAAGGAAACACATCCTTGATCTTGTACAACTCATCTGCATTGTCGAATGTCATTCTTTCAACGCCAACCGCTTTCGCATAGTGGATATAAGACAATGCCTTACAAGGGTGAGCGTAAATGATTCGCTCCGGGTCGGCACCTAGCTTAAGGATCTGCTCTATTTCATTTCTCGAGGCACAATCGAATCCCGTCCCGAGATTGTACAAGAGCTCCAGAACTGCTGGATGCGGATTACACTTCACAGCTTCTACAGTCATTATCTTTTGTCTGTAGCTTCATTTCTCAGCCACTTACCATAGAATGGCTTGACGCATGGTAAGAGTTGTTTCCAGATAAGGTGTTGTCTGAAGATTTCCCCAAGATCTGCCACAAAGAATGCATCTTCTTGGTTGTGCGAAACAACTTTTGCATCGAGGCTGTCGACTCGCTCGCGCAAGGCCTGTCGTATGAGATGCTCTGCTGTTGGCATGGTGTACTCGGCCATTCTATCTGTCATAGAAGACTCAATGGATCCAATATGCTGGCCCTGAGGGCCGCCAATCTGAATCGAGGTCATTTTTGGAACTTATTTCCGAAATTGAATGCTCTTCGCAAGTATTCGACTGCCAGTCCGGTATTAATAGAAGGCTCCCGGATCCTTGTGTTTCTGGAGTTTGTGATCTCAGATCTCAGTCAAGGGCCTAGCGTGTTAGATCCGCTCAGTGTCAGGTAATGGTGGGATGTTTCTGACCAACCTTGCATATGACATAGCGAATGCTTCTACCGTGTCTTTCTCGTCGTCATTGATAACTAATATTAAGATAAGTACACACAGTCCGAGTGCGCGTGACGTAAGAGCTCAGATCTAAGGATACGGTGTCCAGTAATCGGTCGTCGTAGCAGCCTCTTCGGTCCGGGTCTTGGGATCATGGAGGGTAAAAAGGTCACCTGCCACAAAAGGACCTTGCATAGGTTGATATGTTGGCATGAGATACTTCACTTTGACCTAAAACATGCGGTCGATGAAGATCTTAGAGTTGGCGCCCAGTAATGCCTGAATTATTACGTTCTAGGTGTGCTCGAACAGGCTTTGATATCTTGTTGCTCAGGTTCATCACGGAGCAACCCCGCAAAAAGCGGGATCCCGTGGCCTTCTGCATATGTTTGTATGAGACACGCAGGCTTCTTTTTTTTTTTTTGAATAAATGTGCAAGAATTTAGAGACACGGCAGAGGTCATGAAGCCAAGTCCATGAGTCGATGACTCTTTGTTCCCATCGACATGGTTTGTGGTTGCGACAAGTCTCGGCAGCCGGAACCTCCATGTTATGGTCAGGATAAGTATTCCTATTGGGAGAGATTGTTAATCCAATATTATGGTGTATTTGTTTTACAAACAGGTCCAACACGCAAAGTTCTCCCAAAGCTGAGACACTGCCTTGCACGAGATGGGTGCCTAGCAAGACACCTCTGTTGGCTTTACGAATCGGGTACTTTGCCAATATGCTGCGATCAGAGAATTATGACATATTGCAAATGATATGTCCATCGAAATTTACTATGACTGATCTTCTGGTGAGCAGAGGAATACCCATGCTTGATTGATAGGGAATAGGAGGATTCACGACAGACTTTTTTCTCGATGCCCAGCCCAGTGCAAAACCAGTCTCATGAGACCTAGCCACTTCTACAATGCTATAATTTGACCTATGAGAAGCTTACCGTTTAAAAAGATATTAACTTCCTCGTAGACAACCTTCTTTAGGTATCAGTCTACCCATACAGCTCTATAGCTTTTTCCTCATATATATAACAAGAATAATCACCTAATTAACATTCTTTTCCACCGTCATCATGATGCAGACACTTGCAAAGGTTCTAGGAAAAATAAAAATGGCCACCCCTGTCCGGAAATCATCATCCTACAGGGAGACTTATTCGAGCTCGTGCTTTCTTCATCCTCTAGGTTAGTTTAGCAATCCTCATCAGGCTTGAACTTCCCTGTAACTGAACAAATCTTGCAATTAGATCCCCTTACTACTGAGGAAGTCGAATTAGCAGCCAGATTGATCAGAGAGCATGCAGGTCCAAAAAAGTTCAAGTTCAACTGCATCACACTCAAAGAGCCTCTGAAAAGCGAATATCTTGAGTTTTGCGCAAACAAAAATAGGGTGCCTCCGAGACAGGCATACGCTATTCTTGTTATGAAGGACACATCATCAGTCATTCAGTGTGTAGTAAGCCTCACTCACAATATAGGCGGGGTTGTGAGCTGGGAGCATATACCGGACGTCGTGCCCATGTTGACTCCTGAGGACTGTTCTTTCATCGAAGACATTGCTCGCTCCGATGAAACGTTCACCAAGGCGTGTAATGACCTTGGTATCACCGACATGAGCACCGTTTGCATCGATGCATGGTCGATTGGACACGACCCTCGTTGGGGTCGTGATCGCCACCTCCAGCAAGGCCTTGTCTACTGGAGGCCGCCGCCTGCTGGTAACCAATACGCGCATCCTCTCGATTTCTACATCGTTGTAGATACTCAAACTCGAGAAATCCTCTCCATCGACACGTTTGATTGTGAAGGTGGTGAGAGGGGAAAGGTCCCGCCAATCTGTCACAACTATCGGAAAGAACTTTTGCCCAACAAGAGCAGAGTCAATCGACTAAAACCGATTGAGATTTCCCAGCCAGAAGGTGTCTCATTTCAACTGACAGGGAATCGAATTTTGTGGGCAGGGATCTCCATGCATATCGGGTTCAATTACCGAGAGGGCATAGTCTTGTCCGATATCCGCATACAAGACCAGACGGAGCACAAGGAACGCACAGTCTTCTATCGCATCAGCTTAGCAGAAATGGTGGTACCGTATGCACATCCCGGATTCCCCTTGAATCGCAGACATGCCTTTGATATTGGTGAATATGGCCTAGGCTTTTCAACAAACTCGTTAAAGCTAGGATGTGACTGCAAAGGATCCATCAGATACCTGGATGGAGTTTTACCGACATCTGAAGGGAGCACGTCCACCATCAAGAATGCAATCTGCATCCATGAAGAAGACAACGGTATCTTGTTCAAACATTCGGAGCCTAGAGACCAAAGCACGGTTTTGTGTCGCGATCGCAAGCTCGTCGTTTCCCAAATTGTCACAGTAGGCAACTACGAATATGCCTTGTACCATAACTTCACCCTGGATGGTACCTACGAATTCAAGGTGAAACTTACGGGGATCCTCAATACTTCCAACTCGAAACAGGCAATGCCAAGATACGGAACCAAAGTCTCAGATTCCGTGGTTGCACACAACCATCAGCACATCTTCTCTCTCAGAGTGGATCCAGCCATCGATGGGCCCAACAACTCCGTGTCTCAGTGCGATGCTGTAGCTGGCACCGTGTCTCCAACGACTCAAGCTGACCCACTTGGAAACGCATTTCATAGTCAAACTACCATTCTCAAAGAAGCCCAGGGAGTGGACTACTGCCATGCGTCAAGTCGCACATGGGATATCATCAACCCTAACAACATTAATCCAACCTCGGGCATGCCAGTGTCCTACAAAATCGTGAACAACCAATGTCCTGCACTATTGGCGAGGCCAGGAAGCATTATTGCAGAACGTGCAGCATTTGCCCGTCACAGCCTTTGGGTCGTCCCTTACAGAGATGGCGAATTTTTTCCTGCTGGTAGATTCGTGCCCCAGTCAGGCGGAAAAGGAATGAACCCTCATAATAATGGCGTTACTGACTGGGTTGATGACAAGGGCTGCATAGAAGGAACAGATATCGTCTGCTATATCCAATTCGGTGTCACGCATTTTCCTCGCCCTGAAGATTTCCCCATCATGCCGGCAGAGGATGTCAGCGTCGTGCTACGAGCGAACCACTTCTTCTCAAGCAACCCAGCTTTGTGGGTTCCCCAGTCATCGAATTAATTTAGAATTTGGGCTCGTTCTCTTTCTGATTGTCTCAACTGAGACCACCCTACCTGGCAGCATTTTGTATTCTGGTATACTTTGTCTTAGTTTGGCAAACGTGGTATGATCTGTACTTTTCCAATCCGCCACATGTGCCCAGAGCCACCCACCAGCCAACTCAGTGAGGGATTTTCATGTGTGATCACGCGTAAGCATAAGATCTTCTTTCGTGTACATTCAAGATCTCTGGGCGGAGTGATGCTGCATCATGGGCTACTGACAACGCGTATTTGTCTCAGCTATGCGTCTAAGATTCAAGCCACTTAATACATTATTCGGAACGGTTATCGCGCTACCGCCTGTTAAATTCGCAATTATTGTGAAGCATGGAAAGCACTCTCTCTACCAGCCACTTAACTATTATGGGCAGCAAGAAGGAGCCTGTACGCTTTGTGCCGTGCGGTCCGCCATCAGCCATTCCACCTGAGGACTTTTGTCTATGAAATCGGTGAAACGATGGCAAAAGCAACAGTAAGAATACACGTAAAGCTCCATTGCCTATATTCCTTATGTCTATCTACTATAGATCCTCACCCATAAACATGTACGACAGCACCGCTACAGCTGCTGATGCAATTCCGAATCCCATGCCCATTCCCCCATATCCCAAATGGTCTTTAAGAAAGCCACTGACCAAGGGCCCGGCTGTCAGGCCCGAAAAGAAAAAGAACGAGTTGAAGCCGTAAAGTTGAGCATAACAACCGTGATCGCCAAAGAGAGCAGGATTAGCTGCCTCGTACTTCTTCATAACGTCACTGGCTTCGACGAAACCAGGCAGATTTATTATTGCCAGTCCGACTCCATCTAGGGCCAGAACAATGCAATATACTATTGCTTTGATGTTTCTGTCGATAACGTCCTGAGAGGGCAGACCCAAAAGGGCAAGACATGGTGCCAAAAAGCCATACCCAATAGTTGAGATGTATTTCGTACCATGTTTGTCCACCAGCCGCCCACAAAACCATCCAAAAAGCGTGCAGGGGGCGACAAGTGCGATAAACAAGAGTCCGACTTGGAGGGATGAGAAGCGTAATAAAGTGTCAGCTTCAGTAGGTATAGTGGCATCAAACATGCTTATGATCATCGCCTGTGTAAACGATGTCATCATAGACATCAGAAAACTCGCATTGCGGAAGCAGTACAAAACAGGCATAGCATGAAGCCAAGAATTGGTATCGCCACAAACCTTGTACTTTGTCTCGACGTCTCTTGGAAGCAAAGGCTCATTTTCTGTTGCGTGACTTGCGCTCTCTGATTCTTCGCCACTCAGATAACTCTCATTCGAATCCACATTGTCTTTCGCGACATCATGCTCAATAACGAGTAGTCTCATGATAAGATCAACACTCGTAATACCCATGGCGATCGCGAATACCGCTGAGATACCGACGGCGTCGTAGAGAATGCCTCCAAGGATAGGTGCTGTGAGTTCAGCAATTGTACTAAAAGAATAAACCTACAGAATTAGTTGTGCGCCGAGATGCTATCGTTTGGGATATACTTACAGCTCCAAGAGCCTGTCCAAACTTCTCCTTACCAACGGATTCGAGGACCATGGCAAACCCAACTGACCAGACTATTGCGGCAGACATGCCCTGCAGTACCCTTGCTACTATCAGAACCAGAATTGACCGGCTAAATGCAAATAGAGTAGTAGCCACTAGTAGTAGTAGTAAGCCAGCGAGATACATAAGGCGACGACAACCGAGTCTATCAGCTAGGTATCCGGCGGGGAGTGAAAACATCACGGTTGATGCTGAATATGTTGCCAAAAGTTTCGATGTGTAGGGCTGAATCTGGGTGTCGTGTAGATGGAACCGATCTTTAAGCATAAATGGCAGGATGGGTACGATGAGGCCATATAGAAAGAGGTCTGTGAACAGACCAATTGCTATTGTACTCAAGACGAATTTTGGACTGGATCGGAAGCTTGCACCAAGAAAAGACAATTGAGTCGTCATATTGGAAGCTGTGACGATGATGCTGTATTGATAACAAAGGTGTATTTTTGCTTTCGCTTCTCCTTGAGCGTTTGGACTAGGATTAGATGATGTGAGCTTTTAAATTAAAAAACATCATCTCTGAAAAAACATTGCAAAGGCCTGATCTGAAAATAGTCATGATACTACTATTATCTGGTCACATGAGTGAATAAAAGATGTAAGTGTAATAGCGTTGGTAAAATGCAAATTATGTACAAGGATGGCATGACAACATGAAAACATTTAGCCGCTTGTGAGGCAAATGGCCGTGTCTAGAGCTATTACACATAAGAGAATTATGGGGTAAGCAAAAAGACTGCAGCAATTCTCAAAAGTTCATACGCATTGTCTTGGAAGAGGTTGTTCAGTTTAGAAAGATGGGTATGAGACTGATTGCCAAGTCGTATATACGGTGCCATATCATAGGACAATGTTGAGAAATTAGATCTTCACATGTAGAGTGTTTTAGATGCCTAATTATCTTTGTAGGTACATATCATCCCCAATATGATTGACGGTGCGACTTGGGGCTGCACACAAGCTGCACACACGGCCCAGAGCTGCATACACGGCCCAGAGCTGCATACACGGCCCAGAGCTGCACGCACGGCTCGGAGCTGCATACAAGCTGCACACACGGCTCAGAACGGCACACACGACCCAGAGCTGCATACACGGCTCAGAGGGCTTTACCAGCCTAGGGGGAGAAATAAAAAACGAGCCCTCGATGGGTGGAACGCCAGCGAATTTTGGTGCGTTTGGGGTCGTTTAATTTCTCCCCCAATGAGTCGGCTGCGCAATTGTGCAATTTACCTTGCACGTTGCATGGTTTGTCGTCCGAATTCATACCCAATGGGCTGCAGACGTACGCGCCTAAAAACACTGCAACGTGACATTTGATCTTCTGTGAATATTATAGTCATGCATATCTTACCTGCCTATCGCTGAATCTCGGAAAGTCCTGGCATCCAAGGAACGCATACACATACATGGCGCTACAAGTTTCAAAAGATCGCGACATGTCCCTCACCGAACAAAACATCGGCGGGATGGAGGCTTAACTTCCATTGTCTGTTTTTGACGCCATGCATCTAGCCAACCAATAATTTCAATGCAATGACACACAATGACACAGCCTATATTGTAAAATCGGTCAGCATATCATAAAGTGATTTGTTGAGTCTCCTGACTCCTGTCTTCCTCTTGGCCCAAGTCTAGTTTTTGTGGTTGACAAAGTTCAGCTCCAGTGCACTAATCTTACGTTTGGGTTCTTCCCTGAACAATAATAGCTTCGACGGCGCTGGTAAATTCACTCGCCGTGACTGAGTGATCGACGTTGATTTAACAGGGCTAAGGCGCTGGTCTACCGTCCCGTCTCACGACCCAAGACCCTGCTAATGAAACCGATTTTAGCATTGTAACATGCCATGGTTTATAGTACATGAACGGTATAAACAGAATTTATGCCTGTCTTGAAGAACACTAAATAAGCTAGAGCTTCCTCTACAGGACATTTGGGCAGGAAGCTTCCCCAGGCTTCCTGATGTTTGCCGTCATAGCCACCACCTAATACTCAT
Source organism: Aspergillus subversicolor (assembly GCA_037044295.1). Classification (NCBI taxonomy): domain Eukaryota; kingdom Fungi; phylum Ascomycota; class Eurotiomycetes; order Eurotiales; family Aspergillaceae; genus Aspergillus; species Aspergillus subversicolor. Next base: position 579,768 of record JAWLTM010000025.1, on the reverse strand, counting down.
CTTACAGTTATGAGGCATCCCTAATATGCCCTCTCAGCAGGTTAAATTAGCCCTTAGATGGATATATAGTTATGTTTTTAGTAAATAACAGATCGAAGTATACTTAAAATTTGCTTTCTGGTCCAAGACATGATATGGGGTTGGCCAATGTTCCCAATCCAACGTCATAGCTTATGCTGTCGTACTATTAAGCGACAAGTCTTTTTACTCCGTGTAAGTCTTGATTCACGAAGATATGGCAATATGGTTATAACGTCGACTTAGCAATCTTCTAAAAAGGAAGATCCGCGCTTTCAAGTGCTTTGCAAATTGCTTTCCGCAGATATCGCTGTTGAGGTTCCATTATCGCAACTCCTGTTTCTGGGATGGCCATTAAACGCTACAAAGTATAGAGCTCGAAAAGAAGTGTAGCCAGAGTACACCGAGTCTCTTGTACTATATTTCTGACGTAGAATGGCTTTGAGCACCACCTATTCTTGAGTACTTCTTGTCTGCCGCCTCGGACTTGGGCAGGTGGTGACCTGAGGATCTTAAGGACTATATGTATGACCTGCAAGGTGACAGCCCATTCAGATCCAACAGGGTCTTATGGTCTGGCCATTATTCAGTTTGCTTAGCCTGATATTGATAGGCATTCCTTCTACTTTGCCTTCTGCATCGGATAGTCGCTACTGAAATTTAGTCCCCAAGCCTCTCAAGCCAAGTCAAACACAAAAGAATATAGATTCAAGCCCTTCACAAGAGGAGAGGTATATTGCCTCTTACTTTACCTACAGTAATGAGCAGGGGGCAATTTCGGAGGTCTCCCCAGTTTGGACAAAGGCGGACCTACATGCACTCAAGATAACAGGCAGTGACAATAGGTCACGAATATGGGGCTTGCCTCGCGATAGAGGAAGGCCTGCATGAAATTTGTGGTATGAAGGGTTTTGTGAGAGTCCCTTGAGCTAGCCGAGCTTTTGTGGGAGTATTCTGCCTCTTGTAAGATATCACACCGAGACCTATCATCTTAGCACCAGTATTCAGCCAACATCAGTCACACGGTAGTGGTGAATCTATATTACTTAAACACAAAGGCCAAGATGCCCTGACGCGAATATTGAAATCCCGACAAGATAGGAGATTCAGCGTCGAACTGTTCTTCTTCAAAGGAGAAGCTGACGTTACCACTATGGATACCCTTGTGTAACCAGTTTGTTGTGTGCATGTACGAGAGTGAAGACGCGAGTTTCCAGGCAAGGGAGATTCGCTGAGTAAGGACCGGCTTGTATTGGCACTGGCCCAACATACTGTGAAGGGACCGTAGTGTCGTGTTTGCACTGGTCCCGTGGGCCATCTTGAATATCCAACCAATGCGATGGTTAGTCTCACTTTCGTCAACGTATCCAACACAGAGTGGTGAGTAGAGGTGGCGCGGCTTGTCCATATGCAGCATCTGTGCAAGAGTCATGGTTCTTAACTTAGATTCCAGGCGAATTGTCTCATCTTGGTTGTCAAACATCTTCCACTCTATCCAAATCTGCACGGCTGTTCCATTTTGTTGCAGAACCCCTCGCGGCCTCAACGGTACTGTAGCCTCTTTCATATCCTCATCCTTCGAATACGTCAGAATTTGACTCGCAGTCAAATTATCGTATCGCTGTACATCAATCAGGTCTTTAATCTCCCGCTCGATATCCAAGTATCCTCCACTGTGGGCCCTGGTAACAAGCTGGTTGGAAATACTGTTGATCTCTTTTAAGCGCAAGATATCTCGAAGCATCTCGGTGTTATCATTGCGTTCTTACCACTCGGTGTTCCTCTTCTTGATATTCAGTAACTCAGTAACTGCCTCCAGCAAAGTTTTCAACTCGTTGATGCTGTTTTTTGCTACTACCGTCTCGCGATAAGTCTTGGCTGTTATTTCCTGTATGCGGCTTTGCCGATGGTCAACAGTGAGCTCATGCATTCGATTGGTGAGGAAGTGTAGATCTTCGAGTAATCCTTTGAAAGCGGCTTTATCCATTATCACCCAACGGACGCGGAGAGGATTTGTGACGATTTCTTTTGCGTTCTCGACCTTCCGTGACATCCACTTCCTGATATGAGTAACTCCTTTTGTTTGTTGACGTGTACTCTTATTCTTCTCGTAAGCAGTGGCCAAGCTCGAAACCTGCTTGACTATATCCATACTCGACTCATCCTTATCTCCAACCACTTGGCTGTATTCTTGAGTCTGTGTCAACTCACTTTCCCAACGGGCATTCATATCCCGAAATTCTCCAAGAAGCCACCCTATACGTGAGATAATACCGCAGAGCTCTATTGCATTCGTCCCCAGATTAGTGGCCACGTGCGAACCTTGGGGTACATCGATCAAACCAATCGCGTCGCCCCAGGCCAGCAGGCGGTTGTATTCAATCATTAGCTGTAAGCGATATTGTTCATATTCCTTAGGCATGTCAACTATAGCAGAAAAGAACTTGAAGACTTCATATCTGTCAGTGGTCGGAAGCATAACGATAGCAACAAACTCAAAACTTACGTTTGACAGAATTATCGAATAGATCGAATGCCAAGGATGTGATACCAACCGCGAGCCCCGCTGGATCCATTTTGGAAGATAAAACTACCTCGCAGAATGTGAATTGGTTACCGTGTATTGAAGTAGAAGCAAGATGTAACGGCATTTCTTGACGGTGCAAAGACAACTAGGCGGTAATCTGATCTCGGATGTGATCTCCATCGACACGTTTGTGATACCCACTTATCACATTGCATGCATAATATGGATACAAATGTGCCTGTTGGCGAATCTTTTGTGGATTCATGCTATATCAATAGTAAATTCGGGCATACTTGCATTTTTGCTAGACGAAATTGGAAATCCCTCACAACCACTTCGTATAAGGTGTCACAAGGCTCCAATAAGATTGGCTCGATCTCGCCAGGAATGAGCGATCCCGATCCGCCCCCGGCGCTAGAGCCTCTAGCCCAAGCCATTTTTGCTTTTTGGCTTTTGGCTTGCTGCTGGCGCTTAAGAATGAACCGTTCACTGGAGGACGTGTTACATCAAATATCTTCAGTAGTCATAATGATAACAAGCAGACAAATATACGTGGTCGGCGTTGGTTGGTTCAACCTAACTAGACAATAGGAGGTTTTACCAAGGCACACAAGGTCACTGTTGACACCGGCGCCGTTCTTGATAGCCATTACGACATACTTCGATTGGCCATTGTAATTCACGTGTTCCATACATGCACTCCCTCCCCCCCTCTTTGGTTTTCATCAAGACCTGCCGTTGAGGATGGCTACAAAAACTTTCTGGGGCCCTTGTCTCAGCATTATGACCTACATACTCAAGAACCTTTAAAAGATACATTTCCCAAAGCTAGAATCTCGACACATGCTATCCAAATGACGGTTTGCTGCAGGTGGGTATTAGGCTATTGAATAAGCATCAGGTGGCATGGAATCTCACCACTGGTGTAGGGTGGGACAAGACGCTAAATTTCTTATATTGTGTCCATCTTAGAAACCGGCAGATTGTACTCTGCATATTCCTTTAGCCGATTAATAGATAAGTCCTTATCAGGTTTGCCAGCCCATCATGGTTAGTGACAAGTGTTGCCTCACCATAAGATAGTCAGTTTGCCAAGGGTATGTCGGCAGTAGCATCACTTTCACAAGGTGCTGGTTAAAGGATAGAAAACGAAATATTGATGCAACGTACGAGATCTCACTATGAATTTAGTTTCATAAAGATATACTATGTTTTGCCGATGATTATGATCTTGTTGGCTGAAAAAGTAACTTGGGAAAAAAGTTGTTATAATTAGTACCTAAAGTGACAATGACCTTAGGTTTTAAAAACAGAAAGCAGAGAAAAGAAGAAAAGAGGCGAGGCGAAGGGCATGAGCGTAGGGTGGTGTACAAGTCTATAGGATAAATAAAGAAATTGCCTCGCCAAGAACAAGACTCTTGACCGGGTCCAATTTCAAAAAGCAGCATCACACGTAGATTGGGGCCGATGCTAGGTTCCCGATGAAACCGATCCATTCTGTAGTTGGACCTCAAACGCATCGAGATGATCTCCTTCCACCACGTGATGGCAGAAACGCATTGGCTTGGGACGTCGGCTTCAGGTCGTTCTTTGAGCACATCCCTCAGGCGATTAAGAATCTCATCTGCTTCGGCCCGGCAGTCATGCGCGGTTTTGGCCTTGTTCGATTGGGGAGGGTTTTCGGCGGATGGCATGGCGCACCTACCAGCGGTGAGACCATCCACGGTCCTCTGACCTTGAATGTGGTTTTCTGCTTCCGTCAGTACATATCGTATGCCAGGTTCAGGATGTGCGTACTGCCAAGAGCTGAGAGCAATGGTGTTAGTAGGCAGCGTAGGATGTGTCTGCTTGTTGAGTAGTTGTATGCGACGAGTGTAGGGGGAAGAAGCTAAAAATAATAACAGCTTTGGGAGGCGAAAGAGAAAGTTACAAGACAAGGCCCATCACTTGGACAATTCTTTTGACAAAGCTAACAATTAATAATCAGGAATAAAACGTTAGCATCGGTAACAGCAATCACGATTTGTCGCTATCATACCTGTGAGGTCTTATCGTGAGGTCTTATCGGGGTTATCGGCCGTGCGGAGCCGGATAGAGCCACCAGAGATAGTGATCAGATCACATCAGATCTAGATGCTGAGATCTTGGATACAGACAGGCATCATGAATGGTCTGCGGTCCCCACCGCCCAAATCGGTGTAGCTTTAATATGATAATGGCTGGGACTAGAATTAATTCAAAAAGTGGTTGAAGTTTTGTAGAACCCCTTAAGGGGATTTAAGAAAATTGACTCCAGAGGGAGGGATTGACAGTAACGCGTTATTGGGAATGCCTAGTAGCCTATTTTGAAAATGGAACGCTATTCCAATTTAAGCAAATACAATACAGCCAACAGAATGAGGCCAACCAAGATTACTCAAATTAGCGGCGATCCCGCTGGCTCGAGCTGGACCAGTTGGACGTCTTTGCCCCTCTTTCTACCCCTCTTTATCCAGACACTTCTAAAAGCAAATCTTCAAAATAAACGCCAGTTAGTCGTCATGAGTCTACTCTGCGAATATTGCAGCAAGGTGCCACTAAGCCTCCAGGAGATCAATTCCCGGAAACACGAACGTTTCAAACTAGGACCTTGGACCCGCATTTTTACCAGCCCTTGTCCTCTGTGCCAACTGATACAGAGTGCTTACCTCCAGGAACGCCGGATAAACTCTTTCAGGGACGACTTACCTAGTTCAGATGCGACATTGAGCTGGATAGGTTATGGACCGGGCAGGCGCCCAGCTTATATTGTCAGCGATATCTTTCGCCCTTTTATTTCTTTTGCTGCAAAAACTTCCCCTCACACAATATCAACTATTCCGTCTGATCAAGACATGTACTACCTTTGTTCCCTCCTTGATACAGAAATAGATGTGTGGAGAGTCTTTCAGTGGCTTTCTGAATGTACAAAAACACATGGAGGCGAGTGTTCCTTGGAATATGCCACTTTTAGCTCGGCATTTCCAGGGCTACATGTCCTGCGCCTGCTCGATGTCCAACAAAACTGTTTAGTCGAAGTCCAAAATGTCGTTCCCTATCTAGCTTTAAGCTATATTTGGGGTGCCGTTCGAAACATTAGGCTGACTCAAGTGAATTTGAACCGTCTTTTGATTCCTGGCTCTATAAAAGGCTTAAATGGACTTCCCAGGACTGTCCGCGACGCCATAGAACTGACCAGGAAACTGGGGGTACAGTATCTATGGATAGACGCCTTATGCTTGATCCAGAACGATATGGAAGACCTTGAGAGAGGTATCAATGTTATGGACCTGATCTACGAACGTTCCCTGTTGACTATTATTGCTGCTTCTGGGAACGACGCCGATGCAGGCCTTCCAGGAGTTCGAGCACGAAGTCGGCCGGCTTTAAAGCAAACTGTTGAGGTTAAGCCCGGAATAAGTCTTGGTTTATATATGGATCTGTCTACCTTGCTTGAAGCATCATCATACAGCTCAAGAGGATGGACGTAGGTGCCCTTATGCTCATTCCCCAGCACTCGACTTACATCATACTATAGATTCCAAGAACAGATTCTGAGTCTGCGGGCTCTGTACTTTCTAGACAATAAAGTGTTCTTTCAATGCAGAAACATGACGTGTTCAGAAGCCGTCATTGACCAGTCCGAACAGCAAAGACCAAAGACTGGGCAAACATATAACGCAATTCATATGGAAGATCCAGTATATGATTATGCCAATGTAATAGAGAACTATACGACTCGAGCTCTCACAAATCCGAACGACGCGTTAAGGGCTATGGCAGGTATTATACGCCGTTTCTCAGCCAAGATGAATTATCGGTTTATCGAAGGACTTCCTACTCAAGTTCTGGATGCATTTATTCTATTCCAAGGTCGAGGATCCTGCCTTCATCGCCGCCCTGGTTTTCCGAGTTATTCTTGGTGCGGCTGGCAGGGGCACATCAGTATCGAAACACCAACTAAAGACGAATGGTTTTCAATATGCACGTGGATTGTTTGGTATAAGCGAACTCCGTCAGGAGTTATAAGCCTGATTCGGGATCCTACTGCAAACGGCCAGACGTCTGCCGATGATGCGCCTTATATCGGCTGCCGGCAGAGACCAAGATTTGATACCTTAGTTCTCTCGGGTTTCCCCACAACACACACAACACCCACCGAAATACCTCCCCTCCCTTCGCTTCTACCACCATATCCTCTCTTGCAGTTTTGGACACTATCACTACGCTTGAAACTCATAAACCTCAATGTTTTCACTGGACAGTGCCATGTCCAGTGCGAGTCTGGCACTGATTGTGGTGTATTATTTCTTGATGGGTTTGAAGATTTCACAGTGTTCTTTTCATCAGACGCAGTTGATGTGATTGTACTTTCGGAACACGTGGACATGGATGGCTATTGCTATAATGTAATGCTGCTTGAGTATAGTGACGGGCTTGCTGAGCGACGTGGTGTGGGACATATCTATCAAGAATGCATTAATAATTCATTCAAGCCGGAGCCTATCTGGAAAGAGATTATCTTAGCTTAAAAGAATTTGAAAAATATTAGTTGTGCTGGGCAACTTGTATACTGCCCGGATTGACTTTGATAAGAGTGTTATTTTGAGTTGATAGACCCCACAGCTGATGGCTCACATCACGCGCCTCACACGCAGCATTGAGAATTGGCTGTAGGATGCAAATATTAACGGGTTGGCGGCTTTTATTTTCACTGAAAAGACTAAGCCTTTATATTTTCTTTGATACGCTCGGGGTCGCCGATCATGGTTGATCAGTTTCGTTGGATTTCTGCCGTAACCCGAAAAACTCCAGTGTAAGAGCTCGTCTGGAACGCCTATTTTAGTGACCGTTTAAGATTATATCAATAATATTTGACTGCATTTAAAGAAACTAGTATCTGTAGAACAGCCATCAAAACAAGGATACCCAGTAAACTTCTCAGTAAAGGTAAATTTTATCATCTTGAGAGGCAGCATCGTCGCTCCTAGGTACCGTTGTGATGGTTGTGTTAACAACTTAGCTAGCAGGAACACTCTACTAATGAGGAATATTAGCTATGGGATAATGTTGGGAAGGAAGCTGGAAACAAAATAGATTACGAACAACAAGGACATCTGTTATAGACATCGGTGGTTTGAGGCCAACATGACAGAGTATGAGATTAATGGGCTGACTGATGTATCTTTGACAGGATCCCCGTAAAAACAAGGCACAAGAGTATGCCTAAAAGGCTAGGATTATTGAGAGCAAGGCGACCTTTTGTTTTGGGCACAAACATCTCAGTTGCTCGACATCTGTGTGTATGCGCTGTCTAGTCATTATTTGCCTAGAGTCCCGCTGTTTAACCCAGTGTTGAGTTCGAGTTAGAGCTGTCGCTTTCCAGAGCGCCCGTCTTGGAACCCTCAAGTTGGTCCTTTCGGAAGAAGCTGCTAGATATGTCTCGGTTGGAGAAATGGGTAAGGACCAGGAACCATTACATGGCCGCTCAGGTAACGTATGAGATCGAGGGTAGAGAAATCATCGATAGTGGCGTTTCTGATGACGAGGTGGCAGCAAATCCTGGCATATGTCGTTCCAGACGATTACAGGTAGTCCTCATACTTGTAAACCGTCGACAGATAGCCAGGTCCAGACAACTTGATCAAAGATTACACCATTGCGTAGTATCCCTACAATCAGAATGAAGAGAACTATTACGGTGTACACTGGGTAACATGCAGTCTAGATTCCAGATTAAGAACCTTAGGCGTTGTTGGGCAAGTCAGATGACGAAAATGTTCAATGAGCCTACACTTTGCACTTGGCTGAGAATGCAATCTTCGACTTAGCACCTCGAAAATCCCTTGATGGAGAATTGCCGCTAAAGACGGTGTGAGACAGGCTCATGTGATTTCGATAATCTTCCATTGGTGTTCTATGGTAGTATTCGTACGTATGCTGATTGAAGTGCAGTAGACTGCAATACTGTCGCTAAAGTCATCAGGAGTAAGCTATCGCTGTCTGGCGAAGAGCGAACGGGAGCGAACTTTTCTAGTGGCGTCTAACGAAGTAAAGAGGCAATGTAATCTATGTCAAAGACAATGTTCTTTCAACAAAGTCACATACAAGAATAAAAGAATACAAGATCTTAATTCGTGATATATCTCAAACAGTAGCTGTACAGTTACCGATTGGCTATCTACAGCAATCCTGAGCATATAAAGTGCCCATGCAATAAACATGTAAATTTTCAGGGTGAATGAGGCACTGATTCTCGAAAAGAGCCCTGCATTTACAGAGGAGAGTTGATTTTTGGATATGGATGCTTCCAAGGGGTAAAAAAAACTCATGTTACCCAAAATAGAATAAGTAGCCTAAAACCATCTGGACAATAACCAGTTGGTAGGTTAAAGTATAACTTGAGGTTAAGAAGTTCCTATACTGTAATCGAGCGGGGAGAGCTAGTAATACAGGAGAATAATCTGAAATATAAATTGAATAGTGTTAAGTATCTGGATGAGGGCGGGTAAGTGATGCAAGTAACCAAGAGTGGGTCAAAGCCCTGTTTGGATCTTCAGGGCGGTTCGCACCACGCATCACAAACACGATAGGATCGAATTGGGTAATCTGGGGCTTCTCACAATAACGAGATATTGAGTACATATGAACGATACCGGTCGTAGACGTGTAGGGTGACCGAGTGTTCATAGGAGCGGATGGAAATCCAATGAACGCTTACCCGAATATCGGAGCTCATAAAGGGCGGTTCTCAATCGGGTAGTGCTTGATCCTCATCAAAGTCTCCTTCGATGCTCTTAGCGGCCATAGTAAGGTGAGGAAAGCTTTCGAAGCGTAAGCAAGTATGAATGGCGGACGATTAGATAATAGCTTTGAGGTTTGAGATAAGCGATTGGTAACGGAAATGAGACCCCCAGGACCCCTAAGTCGTCCCACCAACTCTCATGGACCGACAGACCAATAGGTAGCTGCTGCAACACCTAGCATCGCAGCCCACCATTCAGACCAGCCACTATTAAGTCTACACTATCAACCACATCGTCCGCCGCAAACATTATCGAGACAATCAGACTATTAAGCCTATTATCGAGAGCAAAGGCGGTATTATAACCGAAGAGCCTGAGTTCAGTACGAGACGGTCCCGTTTTCTCCATGACTACTAGTATGCTCTGCACGGGGGTTATCGTAAAGACACACGATTCAAGGCACCATATGCTCAAGATGCCTCTATCCTCGAGGATATGGGGCCCTCTAAAAGTTTTTCTACGCGAAAAAAGCACCGCTGTTGATGAGAATGGCGCTATATTATGACCAGGAGCATTTAAATGTTACAGAATGGAAATGGCATCTTTGGGATTTCTGGAAAAGCTGGTTTGGGAAACTCAACGCTGATAAATTTATCGCGACCCATTACAAGGCTCAAATATGCTATTGGACTTTTCACGCCAGTGACCGATTACGAATGCTGAACATTACTTCCGGGCTACCGTTGCTTTAATTTAGAAGTCCAGGAAAGGTATGCTCCGGACTCTTCTTCATGAAATTCACAGATATTGCCCCAAGTACATACCCATGGTTCTTCTGATCGATGGGATAGAGCAATGGGCCAGTCATCAAAATTCGGTGTGTAACGAGATGGGACTGGTCGATGGTCACATTCAGAACTTTCTCATACTCTTCGAAAGCTTTCTGGCTAGGTAGATCTAGACGCCAAGTTTTGCTTCTTTATCGATGGGATGGATGCCATCTTGATCTCTGTGCTACATTGAAGGAATTTTCAACATCTCCACACATCAAGCTATGTGGTTCTAGTCGGCCGTAGAATTTATTCATGGACAACTTTGGCAATGATAGAAAGCACATGATGAAGATACACGAGCTGACGCGAACGGATATACTTACTTTTTCCAGGGATCGACTCGAATCTCATCCAAGACGGGTGACATACCGATCTCGGGATGAACAGCTGCAGTCCATTGCGGAGTCAATTGCAGACCGAGCACAAGGAGTGTTCCTGTGGGCCTTCTTGGTTACCAAACCACTTCAAGACGGACTCACGAATGGTGACACGGCCCAACAGCTGAGGCAACGTTTAGACAATCTTCCAAAAAGTCTCAAACGCTTGTTCAAGTATATGTTCGATCAAGTTACAACGAGAAAAATGGCTGGCATGTTCCAGATCGCACTCGACGCCCAGGAGCCTCTCAGATTGGATCTCTATGGGTTCCAGGATATGGAATACGAGGATGAAGGTTACGCCCTGCGCTGCCTAGTAAGGGAAGGGAGTGTCGGAGAGATACTAGACCTTTATGACGAAACTCGCTGGAGAATTAATACTTGGGGCCAATGGACTTCTGGAATGTAAGCAAGGCAACAAAGTCGACTTTTCCCATCAGACTGTCCGTGACCTTTTTCGGACCGGAGACATGCTATCATATCTGGAGGCAAAACGACGTCCCGACTTTGATGTTTACTTATCGATCACCAAAGCCTATGTAGCCCACATCAAGTCGGCACGTTTTAGTGACGGAATCTTTCGACTGAACCCCCCAAACCATAATTCCGGTATGCTGATTGATCGATTAATTATTACATGGCAGCATGCATCAAAAATATCAGCAGATTGGTCGGACAAATTGTCAGAACTACTCGATGAATTCGATGTGCCTTTAACGAAATGTTTCGAATGAAGCAGGCATACTTTCGAATGGAGGTAGGCGAGCCAAAACTAGTATTTCGTGAAGAGGTCTTACGATCCAACGCGGCATCATACGTTGCCAAGAAGCCAGTCGATATTACCTACGGAAATTAGTCCTACCACCACTGAGCGTTGCGGTGGCAGCTGAAATCCCCATAGCCGACACCATTCGCGTACTCCTACAACATGGCGAGGATACCAATAACGTGTCACGAATCTCGGGCAATGTGTTTATGAATCCCTGGGTGCACCTATGCTTCCTTGTATCACCTTGGAGTTTCACCGGACTTGGGGAGGAAGTACTAAGCGACTCTTTGGATCGCAGATTTCACGGACTGTTTCGCTCCTATGGCGCTGACCCAAGTAGCACAATGTCTGGGTGCAATTTCACCGTGTTTGCTAAGTACCTTATGACTGTATTCTGTGTGCCGGGCTACATCCGCCACTCGGACGAATACCTCCGTACACTAAACATTTTTTTCACTGCTGGGACCAACCTTGGCGCCATGATGTATCTCAATAGCTCTGACCTGCGCCTTTCGAGTTTTGTACGATGGTGGCCGAACAAGGGGGAGGAATCATCGGTTTTCGATGCGTTTCTTCAAGGCCTCCAGGCCTGGGCGAAAATGGACGGTTTGTGACAGACCAGCGGCAGATTTATGTCAGAAGTGGTTCGCACAATCCTTGTTCATGAGAAGACACCCAGACACTATGTTAGCAGCTTGGGTGACATACTACCACAAGTCTTTAGCGAGCATATCGCCAAGTTGCTTCTGCGGATGATCGGCAATACGTCTGACAACTGCCAGAGCCCGAGCGAGAAGGACAAAAAGAGACGATGTGAGACTAGAGATATTCTTGATTGTGACAAGAGGCGCAAGGCAGAGATCTAAGGAGCGCACTGGCGTTTTCAGTATCATGATAACGGAAGTCGGCGATCTTCGTGTCTCGATATGTCGGCATCGTTCGTTTCGTGCTAACTACCCCAAAGCCAAGGAGATCACGATGCTGCCCAGATTCACTAAGAGAGAGCTGTTTAGAATGGGGCTGAATGGTTTCGCAGTAGCAGATTTCTATGTCCTGATCTGATTTGCGAGATACGCTACCTGGGCATGTAACGACTGAGGTTATGCTGGAGAACGGGCAATCGCGGGCGTGCATGTTTGCAGTCAAGATGCTGAGAATAATAATTCTTCCAAGATGTTGCCCAAGGCTTAGGCTTACTCAAAATGGTACCAGACTTTTGATGACCAAGTTGTTCGTGTAGCTGAGGTACTCAACTAGCCAATAGCCTCGACCAATGACTGTTCTCACAATGGATGGGTATACATTTCGGTATTTTGCACAGAAATATACCTGAGTTTTGGGGTAATTAAGTTCAAGGTACCTTGACGATAACTCAATATTGCAATTGGTATCATATTATCATTAATAAAGAGAGGCAAAAAAAATGTATATAACTATGGGGCTTATGGCAGAGAGTACAGTCAACCGATCAAGCTGAGGATGGCCATAAGATGAGGGTCACCTTGTCATTATTTCACACCGACCCATGTCTCTCAAGTTGGACTAGATCTCTTTAACATCTTACAATTTAATACTTACAGGAGGCCCATAGAAAGAATAGCAGGTGACGCACATCACTGTGGAGATTGAGACCACAAGTTGTTTTATGAACTCAATTGTATCATCAATGCAGCCAAAAGACGAACCATTTGCAAATGCCTCAAACGTGCTCTCATCAACCGACTACGCGCTCTCGTCATCTTTATTGCTTGCCACATTATCTGCGAAGTCGTCTATGTCCATCTAGAACGCCATTCAAGCCAGTATGCCGAAGTGCATCTCTTCTCGTCTAGGAGTCCAGTCGACTGAAATGCCGATCTCGGAAAGGCACCGAACTGAAACACGTCGATCATGGTCATCGCTACGCCAGGTAAACTAGGCCAAGGTAATAATAGCATGGCCTTTTCTGGTATAGTTGTCAAGCTTGGTAATACATTTGGCCCCGTTGCTGCCATACAGTGCTTGAACCGCTCTAGACGCCGGAATAGCGGTATGATATTACTGCATACTTGAACTTACCTGCAGCGACGGTAAAGAACGCAGTTTCGGTCTGCAACTCGGACCTTAAGCGCTCTACAGGGGCATTTTTACTAGTCAAGAGTGATTGCTTAAATGAATTGAAGTGGAGTAATATTATTTGTACTCTTCTATGCGAGAACGATGTTTAGACTTGGTGCTTTGTCCCGTGGTTTGTTTGACATTGACGCGAATAGTTCAGTTGAACGAGAGGAAAATGCTTGCTTAACATAACTCTCTGACCCTCCTTATGCTCTTCAAGCGAGTTAATTGTGTCCGTGGTTGAGCGAAAGTTTTGACTGTTCTCTTCAAGGAAATCGCTTTCTGGCTTGATTACCGGTATTGAATGAGATCTTTGAACTAAGGGAGCGGCGCCATAAACAGTGCCCTCGCTGGCCCCTTTGGGATACTTGACACTGGTTTTAGGTAATAGTTAATTGGACAAGGGCAGTGTCGATCCGGGTGTAAATGGGATCGAGCCTGGACCTTGATAGACTATCTGACAGGCTATCGACTCCTGCAGATCCCACGATAATATAGCATTATCGACCTTGGGATTAATTACGCCCTTTTTGAACAAGATTCTCTCGTTTGCATCTTTGTCGCTTTCTCTATCGTAGGGGTCATTAGGAACTCGTTTGAGTCCGAGGACAATGTTTGTCATAACAGATACAACACTGGCAAGCAAAGTTTCTGGTTGACCCTTTCGCCCAATTAGGATCAACCAATAAAAATAAGCAGCTCGAACCAATTCCCCATATATATGATTCAACGACTGGCATATGACAGCAATCGCCTTGTTTCCTCCCTCGAAACAATCGACCGAGTGACTGGCATCTTTTAGCTTATCGAGTGTCGCCATACAACCCTGCTTAGTCTGCACCTCAGCTCCTGTTCGACTACATTTTATCGACCATGGGAGCAGGCAACATGGATTCAGCAGCTACCCGCCATGAGACTCCGCAATTACTAGTACTCTGGATCTCTGTACTATCTGATCCATATTGGCAAATGTTCCCAGGAGGGCAATGCGTATTGCCTTTGAGTCATGTGCTGGTCGAGGACCTACAGTATTGATATCATTAATGTGATCGTTGATGAAGAAGCATGTTACTACGTGATGCCAAGGATCTGAGAGGGAGGAACGCGGGGGATCGTGGTTGTTTTTGATAAGTCTACTAAGAGTTTCCTTTGTGATATTGCTGAGTGAAGCTTTAAAATAAATTAAGTCGGCACAGACAAACACTTATATCAATCACTAAAAAGAATATAACAAATCACATAATTGCGTCTATTTCACTACCTTCAGCTACGCGTCACAATGCCCGACTCCCCTTACCTGCCAAAATACGAGTAATACATATAGCCAACAGTCGTTGATACCCTTCGCCAACTCCTCATTACCCCTCAATGATGTTGATCGATTCAGAGGCAAATACAAATAACACTCCCAATGATAGGAAAAGCAACCAAGGCTATACATTTACTTTCATGCACTGCACTTGTGGGCGGGTCATCCTGCTCCACTAAGTGCATCGGCAGTTTGAATGCGCAATGCATGTGAGTTTGTATGCCGATTGAGCCACTTGATGCTTGGTTATGCATCTGTTATCCGGTAAAAAGGGGCATAAATTGTTTCATAAGATGAAGTTCTTCTATGGTCCTGGAAAGAGGACTGTATCAGACCGTATAATGACGAAACTCTCGTGACGGTTGCGGGTGGTTTCGAGTGCTTCTCCTAGGATGGGGGCCTATCTGGTCGATTGCCCGATGGGCCGGTTCGTAGTCAGGGTCACGGATCCGGTCATCCTCGGGTTCATCCTCAGGTCCATCTTCGTGGCGATGGTCTGGGCGATGTCTGGGGTCATCCCTGGGGCAATCCCTGGAGCCGCCTGTTGGTGAATGGGGCGTTGAATTCAGATAGAACAACACAGAATGGACTACCTTGAGCACCTTGGCTTGTAGATAGACACGCCACTGGCCAAGTTTCTCGGCGAAGCTATCGGCTGCAGATGCGACGCGACCGAGTGTAGTCCCGATCATCAGGAAAAGGGCGTTCCCCAAGTGACCTGCAGAAGAAGCCACCCTTATGGGATACACCAGCCAACCCAAAATGACGAGTCCCATCACGACAAGGCTGGCAAGAAGCCCGCACGCAAGAAAGATAATGGCCGCAGAGATAAGCACGTCCATAAAGACGGGGAAGCCGCACATAACTAGCATGATTTGCGCGGAGCAGAATAGAAAGTAAACTCCAACTGGAATTGTCCACTTTGCGCGGTGGTTCCAGTACCAGTTGTAATGGTACCACAAAGCCGCGATGATGGTGATTGGAGGTACCGTATATCGGGGATCAATGGCTGCGGTAAGTTTTATTCCATCTTGAGCATTCTGGCCAAAAGGGTAGATAGAAATCATAGGAGAATATTCCTTGGGCTCCCAGATCATATCCTCGGTGAAATGCTCCATGTTGTTGAGAGCTGGCATCTAGTTGTCGTCAGGAAGAGTCGTAATGGTCTGTGGTTGTAAGAGTTGAGAGTTGCAAAGATCGATGAATTGGCAAGGTTGTTGAGAATAGGATGAGATACTTTTGGCGGCCCAGGATTGAGTATTTGTACTCTTCCAAAAAAGGGTATTACAGCCACTGGCAACGACTTGTACAGCTGTTCACTCGGCTTTCCTCGATTGACTTATCTAGTTGCCTGCTGCCTAGAGGGTTGGGCTTTTGTGTAGATGTAGGTAATAGATAAGGACACAATATTTCGCTCCCTAATAAAAGCTCATTAGGGTCCAAGGTGTATCAACAATAGATATATGTATTCCGCCCTTGTTCTGCTGCTTAAAGAGGCTACTTTAGCAGTGTACTGCCATCTGTTCAGCATTGGTACATCGCACACATTGATGGATTTACAACTCAGTTCGCCTTTTGGTTTAAGTATATAATTGTTCAGGGCAATGCTGCCTAGAGAAGAGGAGACCATAACACTGTCAGACTCTGAGTGAGTTTATGGAACGGGGTCCGAGGAAGAACCACTTGGCTTGGCAAGAAGGCGAATAAAGCCGAGGGTCATTTGTCCAAAGACAACCTGGGCAGCGAACATTTTAGATCTATTCGAAGTCGTTGCCTTATCTCAGCTTCGCGAAGCCATGGGCTTCGTGGCTAAGATATCATATAAGCGTCCGGCATTTCAGATGATGAGCCTTTCGCCTCGATTCTACGAGCACCGAGCCTGATAAATTCCAAAGGCTCACTTTCGAAGTCCCAAATACCGCGGGTGCTGGTCATGTTGTCGATGTGAGTGAGTGCATGTCAATAGGCCGAGCAATTATGGGAGATAGAAAATGTCGCTGACTTATAGTCAATCCTCCTGAACGAGGCTTTTGGCATTCCCAACTTGTCGTATGTTAGGAGAACATGCCCCTTGCTTTCTTGTTCAGTTCTCCCATCTTGTCGATGACAACTGATTCGTCGACCAAGATTTCCTTGTGTGTTCAGACTATCATGGTGTTGACCCATGATGGCTGTTTGTGAAGGACTCCGCAGCTGCGGAAATCATGTTCAACAGACTCGATTTATGCCTCAAGAGCTAAGAATTCGAGCGGCAGGTGAGATGGTCCAGGTTTTGTTAGTCCCCATGGGATCGTCGGATGAGCAGCGCGGCTGTGTAATTAAGAGGCACCAGTGGCTATCAATCATCGCTGAAAGCGAGCATTGAAGGACTACTGAGTATTGTTTGCTCAAAGGTCGCGATCCATTAGCTGACATAGAATGCCACTACGGCCTTCCTCCAACCGGAGACTGTTGATCCTCTGTTCACTTAGATAGGAAATCTTCCTTCGTTCTGGGCTTAATCATCTCAGTATTCTGCAGCCTCCTAGCTGGAGTCTTTGTTTCTTGTGCGCCGAGTTTATGTGACGAGATTTGACCTGGGAGATGCCTCTACGTTCAGTGCAGAACTTAAATGTGAACCGGTGAACGAGGTGTTGGATCGCGTTATCTTATCGTAAGTGAGCTTCAGAAGGGTTCTGTAGTGGTGAAATTTGTTTGGGGATGTTGACTGACTTGAGCAGGGGAGAAAGGGTAATGCGGCAAACGTCGTGGCAACATATCAGCATTCAAGCATAGACGTTGATGGAGAGATTGACCCTTGAAAACACTGTATCGTCGGACATGGTGCCCTGTTTCTCTTGTGACTGATTCTGTCAGTAAGGAAATGATGTAAGCGAAAAGCGCTTTAACGAATGACAATAAGTGGAATGGTAGCTGATATTGTGCCTTGAGGTCTCCTGAGACCACGGAAATAGGAATCATGGCCCCAAAGCTCCCAAATTGCATGCGTTATAATTGAGTTTCCGGGGCAATCTGTGCCGAACGCAAGGTGCTTTGTATTCTCATGAATAGGGAATCAATTCTGGGATCCTGCCTAAGATCCTAGATATTCAAGAGGAAAAGATACACAGGCCGCAAACGTTAGTATTGGGCCCATTACCAGTGGTAATGAGCACAGCAAGGCCCGACAAGATTGTGTTCGGATAACACTATTATCACCGCTTGACATTTAAGATTCTTTCCTCAGTAACGATCCAGTCACCCTTATCACTATTATCGGAGGTATCAAGCTTCTGTCAGTAAGACATGGGGGACAGAATACCCTCGGCAATATCCATGTATTAGTGAATGGTGCGCTCTAGCAATAACTGCTATACGGTCTGACGCTCGCAACGATGACTGGCCACCGTGCATAGCATATAGATAACGGAAGGAGCCTTATAAGGGTCGAGATGGTTAATGAATTGAATGCTGATTGCCTGGATCCTTGGCTAGTTACGTTGAAACACCCTTTTCCTGTAGGAATGTCTGCTGTAATTCATGAGCGAAATCTTCTATATGGATGTTTGAAGGCAGCGATTACTCACCACCAAAACTGCCGTTTCCAAGTATTTACAAGTAAATGCAGGTATCCTCCGGTGCGGAGGTTCTAACCACCTGGTATACATCGGTAAGATACTGGCTTGCAGTGGATCATACTGTTGACCCACGCACAAACCATTAACCTCGACAAAACGGTCTGATCGCTAAAGCTGGGCGCTTCAGACGAGAGGCCAAGATCGTTGACTAAAGGCAGTGTGCGAGGCCTCCAACGCACTGAAGAAAACGCCCTGCATAATTACAGCTACCAAGGGACTCTAGGCTCCGCGTATGACTCCAATGCGAGATTGGTCCCATATCAACACATGTCAAAAGTCTGCACGGTCCTGAACTTAATGTTTGCCGGCGACATGCCATAGTTGTGAGTATTGGGACGTATTCAATCCGAACTGACGGCTTTGCAATGTCGTGACTGCAGGTTGATGACAGTCTGCCTAGCAATACGCGGCTTCTTGAGCAAGGACATGACGAGGGTGATTCCACTCTGTAGGCTATCCCCTAGCAACGACCTCGGGAGCCATACCCTTACTCAACCCCTTATACCTGGTATCGTATCATTACGTCTCAGAACCTCTCTCATGGCAGGCTTGAGGGCAAGGAACTCAGGCTAGTCGGGGGAGGTAATAATACGGGCTCTCCAGTGTAATAGCTATAAATATGTTTAAAATGTATGATATACCCATTGAAGTGCAAGATGAGCATAACGGCAGTTTATAAATACTTCCTAGCCAGCAGGCAAAATGCCTCTATGGTATTTCAAGAACAAACAAGATTCAGAGCCTCTAAAGTACTTGCCAACTAACCTATAGACCCAGCATTATAACTTCTTATCCTTAAGCAAGACAGAAAATAAATTTTTAATACTAAAGACTTCCATAAGATGAAGTTTGGGAATTCCATGGCCGGCAAGGTTGAAGTAGCAGTAGATATGGCAAGCGTCGTTCATCCACTTAAAAACAGGTTGACGAGCCGCAACTGATGCATTGGTATTTTAGCGGCACCAGGTAAAGAGTAGGTAGGTTCATAGGATTGAAAATGCGTTAATGCGGCATTGAGAAGATGCATCTATCTGGGTATTACAGTGAGCAAGACTACAATATGCCCGTGCCTTTTTACAACTCAGCTCCTTCAGCTTTGGCCGAATCTAGTAATGCCGCAGATTGCCGAGAAGGATGACAGTGAAGTGCACATATTGAACCGCAAATGGGACTGATGAGCTGCACTCCATCTGGTCCAGATCTGCTCAACAACTAGAGATAATTTGACTCGGCAGACCGCAATTGGCAGTTCCGCTTAGCTTTATAATACAACAACTAAGATGGAGTAGTTGCAGAATACTGTAATGCAATTTTTATCTTAGTTACATAGGCTGCTGGTGGCTTGCATGTAATATTATGCCTTATCAGGCTGTATTGGGTACAAAGGTAAGGCGCATAAGTGCATAATATGTCACTTTTGCCTAACAAGGCTGACTTGAGGTAAGATCTCAAGCCCAACTTCAGTATGCATTAATATACCTACCTGCTGTTTTCCAAACTATTATATCTCCTTAACTCTTTACCTTATAATTATCAAAGGAAACAGAGCATCACCCTATAACTTATTTCTAGATGGCCGAGGTCTTAGGGCTTGTGGCCAGCCTTATCGCTATTGGCCAAGCTCTGGCAACCATCCCAAAGACCATTGATGCCTTACGGGATCTCCGAGATGCCAAGAATGAGATCACAGCCCTCATCAGCGAGGTAAGCAAGGCCATGGTTGGGCCATGTCGTTTCTCAACTGACATCTTGTAGCTAGAGATGCTTCACCACGCAAAAGAATACATAGACAGTGCAATCAATAACGTACCAGTACCAGACGAATCAGCGGCTATTCTCACCACTGAACCCGATTTCTGCCGCACTATCCGGATACAGCTGGACGGTGTGATGGTCCATGCAAGAAAGCTCATATCGGATTGCCACAGAGGTACAGATCAAGCGGGGAATCCCCGAAAGTCTCGCCTGAAATGGATTTGGCACCGGAAAAAGATTGGCAGTATATGTGCGGCTGCTCGGGAGGCTCGTCGAGACCTTCAGTTGGTACTCGATGGTCATATAGCGTTTACACAACAGTAAGGAGTCCCAGTGCATCATGATGGTATTACCCCTGTATTCAAAATGCTGATATTGATTACAGAACAAGCGGAAAGGCAACACTCGAGTTCCAGAAAGAAGTAACAGCCTCGCTTGTCGCAGGAAAAGATCACCTACAGCATATCAACGAGCAATTATCGCAGCTTTCAAGGGAAGTTAAACAAAATGTGTTGGGACGAGGTTATGAACCTGAGCAGTTCAACAGCAATGCTTATGGCTCTGACCCAGACGCGACTGGACAGATTGCAGGCAACACAGAAACACCTCAATCCGTTCAAGTACCATCTATAGTCACAGAAGTAACGCGCCAGGGGTCTACAGAGATTACTTCGCAATCGGAGGAAATCAACCCAGTAGCATCTGGGACACTACGTCGTCGCCAAGTAGAGTCTCACCATTTACCAGACAAGCCGACTGAGTCAATAGACAATAGCCTCACAAGAGAACATCTATCGATACGAACAGGGCCACTGATGGATTGGTATTGCAAATACATCTGTTATTGTCCATGTCACGCGAGGTCCAACGTTGGCTGGGCTTGGAACACTCTGGACAGCCTGAAGATCAGAATCGATGGAAAGCCCTTGACAGCACTTCAATGCGGTTGTGTAGGATCTAGCTATCCTCAACACATGGCCCCGGGGATGAGTATCGACTACCAACTTCCTAACTGGTTTCAACGTCGGCTTCACTTCCAGCTACAGGGTGAGCTGAAACCGGGTTCCAATATTTCCCTAAGCTTTACGGCCCGGAGAGTGATTTTCTCTGACAATTCCATTTGGGAATCCGTCCGCTCCGGCGACATGAGTATATTGCTTAGCATAACGAGAACTGAATCCCTTGTGCCGAGTGGTGTCATAGATGAGAGAGGAAATAGTCTAATATTTGTGAGTTTATATTAAGTGTGCTATCAGGAATAATACTTATAACATCAGGTTGCTCTCCTTTCGCGCCAGTTTGACATGGTCCAAGAACTGCTCCATATGGGCTGCCCTATCGATGAACAGTAAAGTCTTCCGCTTTTGCTGGACCCATGAATTTAGCTGATGGTGTTAGGACCGCTGAACTAGCCCGAGAGATTCTCCAATCACGATATGACCGTCAAAATTGGCCCAAGAAACATCTCCAAATCTTATGCGCCCTGAGCGATGATGGTGGTAAATCGTTTCTGAAGCCATCCGATTCAACACCCCTTCACGCTGCAGCTAAAGGGCTTCTGAATATGGAGTCAAATGGAGCGGTTGAGAACGACTATCTCGATTCAAAAGACGATAGTGGCAAGACTGCATTGCACTGGGCATGTGAAGCAGACAACATTACAGTAACCAGCTATCTTCTTCGCTCTGGAGCGAGTGTCAACGTCAAAGATAAGGATGGCGTCACCCCTCTGATGATAGCCGCGAGTCGAAGCAGTGTACAGTGCACTCGAGCACTGCTGGAACACAATGAATGCAGTATTGAACCTGCCAACAAGCAAGGAAGGTCTGCTCTCCATTTCGCAGCATTCTCGCCACAGATCAATGGACACTATGTCATCAGGCTTCTCCTAGAACAGGGTGCAGATCCAAACTCAACAACGGTAGGGGGTGAAACACCACTACATGAGATAGCCTCGTCCTATACATCTTTTCTATCAGTCGAAGAGATACAACAACGCATACAAGCGCTGATGAACGCTGGTGCTGTATTGGATGCTTCTGACAAGTGGAATTATACCCCAGCACTGCAAGCTGCAGCAGAGAATAACCACACCGCCCTTGGCGTATTACTTAGTTTGGGTGCGCGTATAGATAGGTTCGACTGTGATTTGCAAGGCTTTCTTCACCTTACAGCATTGTATGGTGACAAAAGGACTATTGACATCCTCCGCGAGGCAGAAATTGCTACTCTTGATGTTGAGAGCCTAGACTACCAGCGTCGCAAACCGGCCGACTTATTCAGATGGCGTTCGACCGGAGAGATGTCAGCGTGGCTAGCAGCGACAAGCGACGAAGAAAAAGTACACTTCACGCTGCTCCTCTCTGAGATCAGCAAACGAAACCTGGCTGTTGATATCAGCTGTTGCAAAGCGGTTGCTGATGCACTTGAGCTTGGACAATACCACCTAGCTATCTGCCTAATTAAGAGGCTCATCAATAAGTATGCAGATTGGGTCAAAGGAGAAGAGTTCGAGGTATTCAGAGAGATCAAGATTGACATTGAGAATCGGAGGGTTGAAGCTGCGATGACTGCGTTACTAAATACGTCTATGGAGTGGACTGCACGCATAGATACATTAAGCGTGTAAACGATCTATTAACTCTATATGCCCATGAGACGGATAATGAAGTGATAGGAGTAATGGATTATTGAGGGCAAATGCCACATATGGTAGATATCTTTTCCCCGGCCTCATGGAACCGAAAATGTAGAACTACAGCGGGTATACCTACTACGTTCCTTCTCCAAATTGGTTCACTCACGAATCATCATTTAATAATGCAGTATGCCAGGGACGAGTTATATGAAAAGCCCCTCCCATATTGGCAGTGGCTACAGTCGCTCAAGGTTCCAGTCTCTCTGTGGCAGATTCTGTATCTCATACTTGGATAGAGATTGCTTGAATATGAATATAGAATAAGTATAGTGAGTATCGCATATGCGATGTGAACTGACTGTAATTCCATCTCATGCTCATGCATGCTCAGACATTGCCATGCTGGTTCGTCATAATGGGTTTCTTATACTCGACCAGGGTTTCATACAAACCCTTGTCGTATGCCTCGGTCTAACATCCGCGTCTACCATGCTGAGCCTCCTCTTAGTTTTCTCATCAGTCAGACTCAAGTTACTGCTTTCTTCGAACACTATCGATATTCTTTTACTTCTCCTCGCTTTCTTGCATTACTGCCGATTATTGCAGTAATCTCTCTCAAATTGATCTTTCTTCTCATTTCGAGATCAAAAGTATACTATACATCTGGCCAACAGAAAGCAATCTGCCACTGACCGACCTCCTTACATTAAGGCGGTTGGCAATAATGAAGGAATTAGCAATGGCAGATTGAACAAGCAAGACAGGGAAGGGCACCGGATGCGTCCGTCGCGAGCTATTTCACGACAGGTTGAATAAGCGACCTCCTGTTAGATCGACCTATATTTCTGCTAAAATGCCGTGTTCAGATGTCGATGTCGTAAAGGATACATCTGGTTCAAGCTCTGGATAGACACGTCGAAAGCGATCTTGGAGACTCCCCGACACCGACACTGGAAGATTCGGATGATTTGACACCAGAACACATGTAATAGCTTTAGTCATTAACGGCCGCAAACTATCATTCAACCACATAGAAGGAATCTCGTCGAGACCGAAGTGTTCCCAATAAGAACCGAAGCCACGGACCGCTTGGGGATTATCGAAGCGATCCTCAAGGAGCATAAGAATATCTCAGCTCGTTTATCGGAGCTACATAGAGACCACAACCAATTAACATAAAGAGAGATGATTTTTAATCTCCGACCTTACCCAAAGTCTCCAATTGCATCAGTATTCGCACCTCGCAGCTCTGCTTTCTTGCCTTTCGCCCGTCTGCGAACCTCTCACTTCTTGGCAACAGACCAAGGTTCCGTATTCATTTTAGACATATAAAAGAAATAAGCCATTGATAAGAGCGGTGCCAGCCTGCCAAGTCAATCCGTTTTCTTTCAAGGCTTTAATTAACAATCCCTCTTACATCCCACTCGCTTTATAATCTCCCTACTCAATTCCGCACGAATCTGATTCAATCAGCTCCCTCACGCTCTCTTTTCGTACTCCAATTGAATCGCCAGCTAGCCCCTCTCATGTTCTGTGGGATGATTGCTCTATCTCTATCTAAACCTTGCCGAGAAAGTATGGTATCAAACAGTCTGCAACGCCAACCAGGTCTCTCAGTGCGTTCAATAAGTCAACTAAATACAGATAAGTCCTTCTTAAGGAGATTTGCCTCTTGTATCATTACGACTGAAGTATTCTTTAATCTTTAACCTTCTTTCTTAACTTAATTAATATGCTATGCATCAGAAGTCATTTAATAGCTTAATAGTTAGCTTTGCTTGACAATGGATGCAAAAAGCTAGATTTTTTCATCAAGGAAATGGGACGGTTGATGGAAAGATGATATTTAACTTTCTTAGAGGCTTGGTCTCAGCATCAGCGGTGCAGGTGATTATATCTTGGCTTTGATCATAAAAACACCGATGGGTTCAAGTGTGCCCAATACCTAATGACTTCTCTCTGAAGGGTACAAACACATTGATCTGGATTGATCCTACATATCTACCAGTCATTTCATTCTCTTAAAATCATTACTTGAGCACAATTGCCCAGTAGCGCAACCAGCTTCTGGATTATTACAGGGTTGTCAGCAGTCATGCTGCATTTCGTCACATTTGTTGTCAAACAGTGACAATCAGAGAGTATTCACCTGTATATAGAAAGGAAGATCAGCCTTAGGACTATTTATCGCTTAAACTTCATTTATGGTATCTAAATTAAGGCATCCTTTTGCAAAATACCCTTTATATATTCTTTATATTTATCAATCAATAAAGAAAGCTGTACCGCCCTTTGGCACTTATTGGGTGCTGAGCTGAAAGGCCCGATTCATTTACGCAAAGCTCTGGATAAAGGAAGAGAATGGTGTGATGATTTTTACAAGTCTGCGCCCCGGTATGAGATATAGACATTTCTCATACAGATCACCCTACTTGCCAGAGCTTATCTCGCCGCGTCGTTCGCATGAGCGATCTTTTGGTGATTGAACCCTTGGATTCCACGAACTGAATTCCCTGGCTTTCGAGTAGGCCTTAAAGAAAACATATCTGTCTCGAAATGACTGTGCGACTGTAATTATCCGGACCGTATATTGAGGTATACCGTCGTGTTTAGTAAAGTTGGCAGATAACGGCCGAGTGGTCTTTTTTACTCCATGCGTTCCCTAAAAAAGGCTGCCGAACGCGGAGCATGCGGGTCAGGTTATATATGGAGAGATAAGCAACACCTATATTATGAATGAGATACTAGCTGCGAAACTTTATTAACCATTTTTCTCTGCGCCTACTGCTCCCACGCTACAGATGTATGAGCTTGCACCTTATCCGAATTTAGATCAGGCCTCCCTAACTACAGCATCTACCCTTCCCCTAACGCCCAAATCCCAGCCATTCGGGCTCGCTTAACCATTGTCACACCCTTGTCACAGCCAAGTTCCTCGAAGGTTCCAGCTTCTCACGCCGCTTTCACATTGAAGGAAACATTTTCTATGGTACAATTTTCAAGTTATTTAAGAGAAGACAAGACAACTCCTGGTCAATTTGCGCCATAGTCGCGGGAGCCTCATAACCCCCTGAGTCAAACCAGGCTGGTGAAATATACCCGGAACACTCGCAGTTCAATTATCACAGTTGGGTGGTTTAGTGCGCCGTGCAGGCCATGGTCTCCAATGATATCAACAAGAACAGTGCAGAAGGACCAATCATCCAAGTCTGGAAGACCCACTCTGACGTGTTACGTTTGAAGAAAAAAAGACTCTTGTATGGAGTAGTTGACTGCCATTCTGGTCTGTGCGCACCTGGCTTCAGGGTAGGTGGCTATCTGGTTGCCGTTCGTCTTTTGTTTGAATAACCCAGTTCAAACGAACAACTGTGGAGGGGAAAAAGACCACCAGAAATTAAGGTACCAGTGCCCAGTAGATGTGATCTGACTCAATTGCACTATTGCTGCTATTGTGATTTAGAATTATCGCTAACTTCAGTGAGACTCAACACATTACGTGGGTTCAAATTATTAATATTCATACATGTTTTAAAATATATACAGAGGGATGGTAAAGCAGCTCAAGTTGTGCCTTGCTTATGTACTACCAGTGACTTTATTGACGTCAATCGCTACTTATGTATTAGACATCTCAAGTAGTTAATCCCTGGATCTTGAGACAAGGTCCTGGAATTACATAATTTCTGTCCGTACTTGGTCCGGCAAAGCCCAAATCGCATCTTCGGAAGAACACACAGCACGCCAATCTACCAATTGGCCTTAGATTGCCCTTACTGTTACGGCGTCTGTCTTGGATGGTGATAGTCGTAATTATTGTTATCGAGGATTTATCATGTCTTGATACCCCCGACCTGCTAACTGATTAAGCTAGTACAGCCCAATATCTACTTCTGTTAATACACTCATGATGGCCGTGGCTACCGTTGAGTCGATCTGTGCCCTGCTCGAGGGAAAACACACTGGGACTTGACGGATGTGATCACTTAATTCAGTGCTAGCACCCTCGATACAACACCTTTGTTCTTTCAACTACTCAACTGGAAGAGATCCGTTCGGCCCATGCTATGATTACCGAGGTCAAATAACTCAAGGCAATAGATATTTCTCGTTTCGCCTTACACGTGACAGTGGTTTATTCTTAAAATATCATTGACACTCAGTTCTACTATCACTGGTTTGGAAAGGGCACTAGGGCTGCACAAGAAGGAGCAATTGGCGGGCTACTTATTACATGCCAAGTCCTTGGTCAAGAATAGCTCAACGGTCTGCCAAGCCTATCTGAGCCTTTCACTCACAACCCCGAACCTCTCCTCTAGGGCTCATTTTGCTACAATGGCTTCTGCAGACGACGTTGAAACTCTGCTGGTCGTGTTGCCTGAGGTAGGGGTTCCGAATCTGACTGGCCGCAGGGGCGCCCGTCAAGCTTGTTGAGATTGAGCATCACATATTAGAGCTTGCGGCTTTAAGCATGTGGTCCCTTGAAATGTCTGACGGAAATAAAAGGTATATTAGACTCAATGGCATTATAATCATGATTGGCAACAATGATACGAGCTAAATCGATACTCAAGAAGCAGTCCGCTGTTCCGTGTTGTGGTCTGTTTTCTGATTATGCAGCCATGCATGTCACTCTCTAAACTCTCGCTCTAATACATGGCCCTAACCGTTTGGTAGACAGTCAATACAATACCCTTGACATCATGCAGGGCGGACCGTCCAGAGCTTTACGAGGACGGGTTCCCACTCTATGGGCTAGCCAACTGAACGGGTAGGCAATTTATCTCCACGGCAATTAAACCTCCGCATTTTCCTCTCGATATGCTGTCGTATACAATGCTCTACCTTCAACGCAGGAAAATTGGTTTACCAAGAGTAGGCACTGAGAGCACGAAGTGATCGGCAGCACTTGACAAAGACCCTGCCGTTAAGGCGGTTAGGAGAAAGCCTTTAAGCGGAACTCCGGAGCTGAAGGATCTACCAGATTTCGTTGCATTTTACCCATCTAGCGATGTTAACATCTGTGATATTTCACTGCGCAGGATGCGCAATCGTAAGCAAATATCATACCTAGTGACATCATGGTAAACAGTCAAGAAACGATCGGGGTTTATTACTGAGCCCGCGGGTCCAACATCTGCCATACAGGGTCGGAGCTGCTTACTGAGATAGTACATGGAACAATACATTCGAGTGGAGACAATAGCCTGGTTCAGCATCCATGCGCTTACTGGTAATAGATATGAGGGCCCATATTACACGTAAGAGAATTTTGAGTCAATTGTCATATTTGAGCTAGACGAGATACTACACTGAGAAGAAGCTTGAGACAGGATCACCAGCCGTCTTTTCCAATCTCTATGTGGCGCTCTTACTCTCATTCAGTGCCTCTCAGTATGGAATTCTATTCGTCTTGATTTTGAACACTCTAAACTCATCACTGCCTTGACTATATCTCTATTTATAACAATCTTTTACAACAGTAAATCTTGATATTGTCCGCAATTATGGACACGGCGATCCCGAGGAAGTGGTGAGGGTAATATCGACAGCAAGACCTGTATCCCCGTGGGCCTGGCGCTTTCCCCTATTGATATGTTAGTCTCCAGCGGAAGTATCTTGTAGATCAGATGATGCAGCAATTGCAGAAACGCTTGGGAGATGAGACTTACCCAAACCTGTCACAGTCATCACGGATGGCCTCTAGGGCAGATATGATGTCTCCTTGCGCGACATGAGTGTTATCGAAAAGGAAATTATTTTCAATGCAAAACTTGACACCCTGTGTCTCGCCTCCAATAAGATGTTGAGCTTTCACCTCGATGGGAAAGTCCAAGGGCGGGTCAAAGTTATTGGACCCGACATTATTGATCAGCGCCTGTACAGCATCGATTGCGATATTTGCTTTACGGTCGCTGAAACAACCGAGGGCATGGGATGAAGAAAAGAGATTCACTAGAGCAAAAGCTGTTGTGAAGCGCATCATTGCTAGGTAGAATAGCCGAAGCAGAGAGCTTAAGGATGGGCGAATAAGTGGTAATTTAGGAGCAAAGTATGAACATTACTGAATGAGTTGCAGGAAATTCCGTCCTTTATCATTTGCAACGAAATAGCACCGCAAGGGTTCAATGGTGTTTTCGAATGTATACCCCAGGGGCCTATCTAACTGCCCAACTGATGAGTCAAGTTATCATTGCCTCTTTGTGACGGTGAACATGATGAGCTGAGCGGAATCAAGCTAGCAGAGCATTCCTGCCAGGGCCCAGTTCTTGATTCTCGGTCTGGTGATCAAGGTCTGATATGACCGAAGTCCTTGGCAGCGTATCTATAATTATATGAAGCGATCCAAAATCTGACATCAGCTCTCTGGTGTCGAAGTCGTCCAGCCTCAACGCCTCATTCCACTGTTGGGTAAATCCATTTCCAAAGAGAAATGGCAAAAGGTTCAATTCACGAACGAGAGTGACACGTAGAAGCATGAGTAATCTGCTCCGAGCTAGCTGTATTCTTCGGCCAACTACTTCTCGGTGGATGAATAGATGTGATCGTCTCACCCTTGTCTATGGGTCATCAAAGTGGCTAGGGGTAGTTTGATAAGAATCGGGATGCCGGCGGAATGTTATGGACAAGACAAGGCTAGCATAAGAACAGAATCTGGGAAATACAAACATTCTTGCTTTGGACCTGGTAAGGGGCCCAGTCAGCAAAGTCTGGTGGGATTCTCCTCTTGGGCTTCATCAAATCCATTTTGACCTTCCTCAATCAATATGCAATTGTGAAAACGCCAACTGGTCAAATCATGATAGAATCTTACACGTCTTTCACCTTGCCCAGATTTAGTACCTCATGTTTTGTCTCAATGTTGTTAAATGAATGTCATGCCGACATCAAGCTAACTTGCAGTAGCTGATTGACGCTCAACGTCTTGCCCGTGCGTATTTTCTTGGCTGAGAGCTTAATCCAGCCGAGACATGATAGTATTTTCTTGGTGTTCTTTGCCTCTGTGGCCTGGAAGCTGAAGTCTCTTTTGACTCCTCAACCTTATCACAGACATTCAACATGGACGTCGAGTCTTGCCTCTATATTCTGACATCAGGTACTTAAATTATCATCTTACTAAGCGTCCAGTTGCCTGCCCTATTTGTATCCATTAGGCAAATGTCCGTCTCTGAGCCGAGGGAATAACAATGCACATTCTTCAAAAATAATATCACATATATGTAGGCGCCCTCTTAAACTCTTGATAAGACCTGTTGATATACAAGCTCAATATGAAACGTGCCTCAGTCTAAACCAGACCTAGCTGCATATTCTCTATTTAAGTGCTAGACTTCCCTGGATTGTCGACGAAGTTTGTGTTTATGAGCCAAATTAACTACTCTGAAATATAGATAGGTCAATCGCCAAGCCAGAGTCGCCGTGTATCTGCTGTTTGCCTCTATTGATTGTACTTTAGTTATTGTAGTTTAGAACGTCTAGTAAAGAGAGGCTTACCCAAATCTTCCGCATTCATCGCGTATATTTCGCGCAGCAGAAACAATATCAGCTTGGCTGACATGGGTGTTGTCGAAGAGGAAACGGTTGCTGATACTGATCACGGCACCGCCATGGTTGATGCGGAAGAATGAGCTCGCTTTGACCTCAAGGGGGAAGACAACATTCTCGATATTGCCTGAGTCTACATCGTCGATGGCAAACTCAATATCTGAGGAGAGAATGTCTTGACCATTATCTCGAAAGCAGTCAGCGGCAAGGGAAGACCCTAAAAGGGTAGGTAGGACAAGAGAGAGTGTGAAACGCATATTTAGTAGAAGCCCTTAATGTATGGGATAGGTTTAGTTGCCCGGATAAAGAACAGTATAAGAGCGCTGAAATTAGATCTTTTATACAGAAAACGTTAGTTTAGAATATGTCTTGGTATGTAAAAGATCCTTTAGTTGCCTCAGGGGCGGCTGGCTAACTTGATTTCAGAAGATGTAACTGTGGCTAGAATACGGACTCATTATCTCAGCAAAGACACAGCGCTACATACACAAGGGTGCACGTCTCAACGAACAAAAGTAGTCCATCATTCTAAAAATAGCCTAAGGAAATCCCAGTCAAGGGCACTTGCCGGTAAGCGTATGTATGTTTCACCGCTGAAGCAAAGCCCAGAAGGTTCTACACAGCCTCCAATCAGTAGGGATCTGAATAACTAGATCACACGGATACACAATGGATGGTCGGGTTAAATCACTAAGCAGGTCCCCGACATCGTAATCGTATTCCAATTAGTAAGCCGTGCCGAAGCTATCGACCCTATGCCCCTGTATTTGTCACTAAGTGGCTCCTCTAGCTTCAGATTAGCTGCAGTCTCACGACCCTGACTCAAAGCGAGTGCAGTAACTCTCTGGCGGCCGACTCTTAAGCAAGTGGAGACGAAGGATCGTCTGACTAGACCCCAGCTGTGTATCAGCCAGTGTCGTGCTGCCCTGGATCCGCAGAGCCCTCTCAAACCTCAGGAGCCTCAATCCCCTTCCCAAGCTGCTTTGTCAGTTATGTTACCTCGGAGCTTCTCCGGATCAGTCAGGATATCACTGCAGACGAAGTAACTATTCTGGAGGCACATGGATTCAAGAACATCTCGTTCATTGTTACCAAGACCCGGCTACAAGAAAAGAAGCCTAAACAGTTGTGCTAACTACTAGCTATCATTTCCAAACATTTTAAAGGGGTAGAGGACGCTCAAATACATCCTAGGTTCCCGATTCAACTGGACCCCACACATGAGTCCTGCCCGAGGAATTCGATCTCCGGTATCTGGCTCTGACCGAAAGGTCGAGGAGGTGCTGCAGGGTGCTAACCAAACTGGCAGGACCAAGTCAGCGCCTCTCGCACGATTCGAAACATTAGCTTAATAATCAAAGACAATGAAACCCTTAGCATCACTAAATATGTGTATCTAGGACCGCTAATACTCAGCCTGAATCGGTTCTCTTTGAAGTTAGACTTCACTTGTTGATGGAGTCGATTCATTAGCAAACATCACATCCGCCTTGGACCTTTTGGGGATAGTGATAGCTTTTTTAAGGCCCTCTGCGGCACTTGCTGGAACGTTCATTCACGAAGATCTCAGAAACGGCCTCAGCAGATAAATGGGTGGTCTGACTATAGGTGTGGAAGTTTCTCGCAGCCGGTAAATAGAGGAGTAGCTAGAACTCAGTCTTCGTCTTTGCTCAACTCAATGGCCAGCTAAGCCCTTTCCGATTAGCAAAGGTCAAAGGGATCGTAGGAGAATTTAGATACAACTCACCTATGAGGTGTCCCTTTGAGATTGAAATCCATGAATTTTCATCTGAAAAGATCAACACCGGGAGGAAAGATACTGCAAGCGAGATCATCGAGCAGTTCGTATCTCCAACAAACCAGGAATCAGGTTGATGGTTTTGAGCCAAAAGGAACTATTTTGTCTTGCCTTGACATTTTTCTGTTCTACTGACCTAACTATTGCAGTGACGTTTGATCCAAGTATAGGTATTCTCAAGAGTACAGAAGCCCTGAGATCTCGGTCCTACATTCTCGATAGATCTTGCACTTCAGCGACGGATTTGTTTTCCCTATATCTTAATATGATGGTGACTGGGTTTTGTCTGTAGGTGGTTATTATCTTTTGTTTAGCGTACGGTCACTATCCGGTAGTGCCCACCAAAAGAGCTGCCTCATGGACTAATCACTGGAGAGGCCTACTTCGCTATGCAAGCTCGACGTGGCATATAGAAGCGGACGCGCCTGTGCGTCTTTGAGTGCATATGCAGACTTTCTAGCGTTATATGATCTCATTTAGTTTGAAACTAATCAGCGTCACTGTTTATGAATCCAGCGTTATTAGAGCTGTCTTTTGGAACACGAAGATGTCTCTGCAAGACAATGCCAATATAGAATTACATGGCCCTCCGTTGGCTTGCGTGGCATACACACACGTATCGACATTTCAGTCTACTTTAGAAATGGAAAATATTTCACAGGCTCTTTAGCCCCATGCCAGATAAAGGAGGATAGTAACATATCGTATCTATTCTTGGAGAAAGAATCACGACGCATAATAGTCCTGATGTCGATTCACCTACAAGGAACTCAGTGACAACTCAGAGTACGCAATCCGTGCTTGTTCGTGGTGCCCAGGAAATATTACTGGTTAAGCTCAGTTTCCCCATTTCAACTTTGGTCATAAATACAAGTGCTCACACCACTCCGGTGTAGAAAAGCCAACCGTTCAACAGATCCGAGCTAGATACCACCATCAATCGGCTGCTTGGAATTGATAAGAAAAGGTTGACGTGGATATTAAGCATTGGGTCAAAAATGACCAGGAGCTCCTTGGCGTCCACAGAGCGTGAGTTAAGATGCATTTCCATGCAAGCCTCTTCATTGTCGGATATTACGCCATTATGATTACTTACCTTCTGCGTTACTGCCATGCACTGTATCTTGATAGCAAGCGTAGCGACTTTCGTGGAGTCCTGAGGAGGACATCTTTGAATTCTGTCGCGAATTGACATTATGGATGAAGGACCAGTAATATTCGTTTAAGGGTGTTCTGACTCTAATATAAGAGACTTCTTGGCCAGCTGAGACACTGACTCGGTATGATACAGATAGAAGCCGCAGGGGTACCAGCCCTTGTTAAAGGTCGAGAGACAGGGGAATTAAGTCCAATTGCAACCAGACAAGAATCTACCTGTATGTTGGTATTTGAATTAGCAGACAAATTAGCCCGGTGGCAGCAATCTGTTCTTTCATTATGCATAAGTAAGTTCACTAGATTCAAGCTTTTTATGCGGAATGTTGGAATCGAGGACCCTGATTTCCTTGGTGGCTAATTCATGATCAGAGCAAATCCGGAGCTCGGAGTCCAGAACAGTTGGGATCAGCTGAGAAAGAACAAAATTAGTTGGAATCCAACTTAGCAATTGGTGGAGATAGAGAAAGTAGGTCTAAAGATGAATACTAACTTCTCCTAACGTATTTCCAGGTTGATAATTGGAATAATCATGGACAAACTGATACTTATAGTAAGAGGCTTCATATAGCTGTTATTAAGCATATAATAAGACTTTTCCAACTTCAACTATACCTCCACGTCACTCAACTATCGTCAAAGATCCATTCAGTGGACGCTGAGAAGGTTGGTGGCTAAAGATAGTAGCAAAGTAACATCACAAGCTCGGGGATTACCCGAATAATTAGTATATACAGAGAGAAGCAAACGAAAAGGAAGAATAAATAGTTCTCAGTCCGATAGCTTGATATGGGTCTTGCAGATAGAGATCCAGATAAGACAACCCGATTTTCACTTGCAAGACAGATAAATTCATGAGAAAAGGTTATTGCTACCAGTCTAAGAATGGAGACGATTTCGTCACTTCATACTACCTTAGACAGAACAGGTTTTGTGCTATCCATACCAACACCAGGCTCGAGATGTTCTCATTTATCATGCTCCATGCACCCGTTATCACGCCGAAACCATACACCGGTTTAAGCAACTCGGAGGTGAACATCGTAGACAATGCCACCCAATACGACTCTTTCGATAGCCTTGCGTTCCAAATCGTCTGTCCTATTTGTTTTCCTGCTGCAAGCCGGAGATGGCTGAGAACTCTGTTACCATGATACGTGAGCATATCCGACGGTCTCAAGGCACTCTCAGAGCTTAAATGGGATAAATAGAGATAGCCCACCTCTGATCCTTTTCAGTATCTTGGAGAATGCCGTTAACCACTCTAATGCCACTGCTGTAGTCTTGAACACCTCGTAGCCAGGTCAAAGTCTCTACGCTTGCATGTAACAAACCGCCTGACACACTAGTTCCGATAGGAGAAAGCAATCGGTAGGAGACGCCTACCACTACTAGCTACATAACCTAGAAAGGTAATCCCTATGTAAATGGGGGCCTTACCTGTCCATATTTGGAGTTCTTCGTCGCCACACATAAAACAACTCTCTGGGAAAAGAAAGAAGCAGAATAAGAATATAACCACTACTGCCATTACTAGCATTAAGCGCCAGTCCGAATTTATTGATTTAATGTGGTATGCCAGAATATTTCATGATGTAGTAGACTACACTGAAGATTATCTTGCCTGAGATAATGGAAGCTATAGCATAAGTAATTAATTGTTGTGCGACGGGAATGCAGCAATGAACAGGGGTTAGATAGGCATTGAAGGCATAAGAAACAGAGCAGATATATTGGCGAACATACCAGCCTGATCTCTTGAATGGTAGATACAGTGTGGTCAGCTCAGACTGTCGATCTGAAGTCGACTTGTCCCATTTCCAGCTATTACGAATATTCCTCTTGACCAAGAGGCAATAAAGCAATTGCACCGTCAGGGGGGCCACTGCCGTTGTATAAACGACTTATTTCTATGACCATGTCGGTCCTCGCTCTGACCATCATGCCATGCTAGAAGATATTTCTCTTCATTGGTGACATATTGCATGGAGGTGTTTAAGATGGGAATCCTTGTAGAAAGACTGAGGTGGGGGTTAGCATGGAATTAAAGCGGTGCAAGTGATTCTTCGTGACAGAGCAAGGTGCTGCTGTCCTATAATGGCAGTTTGCTCATTATCAACTGCCCAGTTATACATATCGAGAGGCTCTGCGCTCACGAAACGAGCATCTCGAAGAACTCACAAACCTTGATATCCGGCCTGCAATGCAGGAACTTAGATCTAGGATTATTATCAATACGATACCAGCCATGGAGATACGGTGCTGCGAGGTAAGTAGCTCCCTAACTTCGCTTCGACTTGGATAGGAACAGTTCCAGTCGTGGCGACGCTTTACCCCTCTTTGTTCTTATTACTGCCGCCTCGATGGAAAAATGAACCAAGTATTGGCCGCAAGTTTGGCTCGATAATATTTCAACACACCGCTGAAGGGGGTTGGACGCAATGTCAATGCCACCAAGGAAGGAATCCTCGGCGGAGGAGAGCCCGCAGGTATCTCCCAGACACATGAAGAACAGACAGCAAACGATATCAAAGCCGAATTTTTTATGAGGCCCCTTTCAATCAGATAAGGCTTAACCTGCCCCTGGAAGTTCTTGCTAATGTCAGCCATGATGATCCGGTCATAACGAACATTCAGGGATACATCTAGCACTGACAGAAGCAGCAACTCAATCTTAGATCCATCTTAAAATGCAAACAAACTTGCTGGATAATGTGAGGACGTTCCGTTGTGATATATTCCACTTCTGCTAGATCTTCACGACCAGCTAAATCTATAGAAATGGTCGATCTCATGTAAATTTCTCAAAATGGGCTCCATGTCTTTCTGGCTTGACACCAAGACATAACAATAACGGAATCTAGATTAGATGCAATAGGTTTCGGGTGTACTTATGGACAGTAAAGTTCGGATGAACGTGATTGCAAACTGTTCCCTGATATTATGGGCGCCATCATATGCCATTTCTCAAGTATTTGGCCTTTGCTTGCTTTATGCTCGCAAGAGAAATGGGATTTCTGCTACATTCACCGGAGGGAATCCCGAGCTAGGAAGAGCATCTTGGTCAAGGGTCTCGAATAGCCCCAATTCTGATTCTACCGCGGTATAATGGTCCGAGTCAAAGCCCACCAACCCTAGTGTGGCAGCGGCAAAGGCCGGGCAGGGAATGAACACAGCATTCCTTGCTACGGAAGTTCATTAAATGGACTCGACTCCGTCATTGTCATTGCGTGTGTCTTACGGCTCACTTCATATAAAGCCTCTTACCTAGAATGATATCGGAGAGAGGTTGAGGCTTTGTAGCTCCGGAATTCGGAATTTGCTGTCTCGCCATGGCATGGAAGTTCATTGAATGGACTCGACTCTATCACCGTTATTACATGTATCTTACGGCTCACTTCATACAAAGCCTCTTACCTAGAATGATATCGGAGAGAGATTGAGGCTTTGTAGCTCCGGAATTCGGAATTCGGAACTACCTTTTCTGTGCTCCTGAAGCTTCCGTTAAGCCGAGCGAGTCGACAGCACTGGCGGCCGAACAACTCATTCTAGCATGATCCAGACCGGTCGGGTTATCGCCATAGTTGCCCCTAAGGTGTTGTCAAGTTCGGGTTCTTTGCAGCTCAGTCGATTAGGTCGTACTAATACCTCGACCTGAATGTCGGTATTACAAAGGCCTCAGGTCCAAGCCCCAGCCGGGGTAATGGGCCGCTGAAGGTAACAAGATTGCTATTCCTACACCAAAGAGCTCGTCATTATCTCTCTCAAGGCAGTCATAATTCTTATCTGTCTAGACATATAGTAATGGGGTCCAGTAAGAGATAACGGTAATACCACTTCGACAAGTAAGATTATCTTCGATATATACTGAGTACCCCATGTTTACCCCATAGTCAGAACGTCGTGATCCCGGAGCTTCCGGCTGGGGAAGACGTTTAAGATGCAATAGACAAATGATAAACTTTAGCTATAAATATTAGCTGCAGATAGCGTATCTGGGGAAAGCGGGCCATGGCAGCGTTCCCCAGGCTGCTAGGTTATAATTAACCCGAGGTCTAAAAACTATAATCCAGTCTTGTTTTACCCTCGGCTAAAATACATATAGTTATGATCTGAGCAAGAGAGAGGCAATAAGTAATTATACTAAGGTGTTTTTATATATATCTCATATTACTGTTTGTGCCAAAGACTTAAGGTAGTTCCTTACCATTTATATAACTAGCTGTAATGGTATTTACTATATTAGGTACTTTCATAAATTTAACCAATACGGTTTTCCTTTATCTGGCAACTCTGGCTTAGTCTACGCACTATGGATTTGAAACCTCGGTTAGTTTCAATAGACAGAAAGTCCGCGGAGTGTGGGAGCAGTTGTGAGAATTATGTCACAGACCAACATGCCATCAAATCCGTTACTGTCAGTTCGGAGGAAGGCTGTCGTAAATTGAATCGCGAGGTGGGTAACTTGGAGCACATCCTTATACCTTGGTATGTCCGGTCTAAAGTCTAACCTTTAGTAACATAATCACTATGGAAGATGGTGTGAAGCCTGCAGTAGCCCTAAGCTAGGCGTGATCAAGTATTGTACTCAGCTGCCAGTAACCCCTCTTTTCCAGTTTCAGACCACACTGGCCATTGGTATTGATCTTGGACATAATGTGTTATGAAGGTAGGAGTGCTGTTAATGGAATGTCTTAAAAGAGGGGGGAAGTTCGTATATAAAAGGAGTCAGAATTCTCAGATACTTGAGATACTGTCTACCTATAACAAATCTCACATTTTAATTTTCTACAAATATTGTCCTTCCCTAAAGGTCATTTGAGAACAACGAAGCGAAATGACTGTAGACACCCCGAAACCACGACACAATGGGACGACCATTGAGCAAGTTGAAAAGGCCATGTCTCGTGGTCTCTCTGACCATGAACCCGAAGATGGCGCCTTCAAGATGACCTGGCAGCTATGGCTAGCCATGGCATCGTTCCAACTCGGCTACATGTCGACCCTCTTTTCAACATCCATGACCTCCACGATCATGTCGGAAATCAACGCGGACATTGGCCCTAGCACAAGCTACACCTGGATGGCATACGCTCAGCTCTTCTGCACTGCCGTTCTTTGTCCCTCCTTCGGACGTCTAAGTGATGTCTATGGCCGCCGCAATTTCCTTATAGTGGGCAACATCATTGGTGCCATTGGATGCGTGGTGGCTGCGACTGCGCAACAGGTCAGGACTCTTATTATCGGCAGTGCCTTTATCGGCGTGGGCAATGCGATACAGGAGTTGGCACTGACGTGCGTCGCCGAGATGGTGCCCAAGAGGTCGAGGTTCTTAGCTATGGGCTTGTTTCAGGCCTCGGCATTCCCTGCTTCTGTGTTCGGGCCTGTGATTGCTTTTAGCATCTTCAAAGATGGATCGTGGCGTGGTACCTTCTGGTTGACCTTCTCCCTCGATCTGGCGGCCTGCGCCCTCACAATCCTTTTCTATACTCCGGTTCATCAGTATGACCGAGTCGAAGGCAAGACTGGGTTACAGCTGTTCCTTGGTCTCGATTGGTTCGGGAACTTCCTTTTCATCGCCGGCATTGCCATACTTGGTGTCGGCTTATTGACTGGAGGCAAAGAGTTTCCTTGGAAATCCGCTACAGTCATCACATTTATGATCGTGGGGGGTCTTTTATTAGTGGCCTTGCTTGTCTGGGAGAGATATACCAAAATCAAGGAAAGCTTTTTCCCCAAGGAGTTCTTTACCTCTGTTCGAGGCAGTGCTGTCCTTATTCAAGCCGCTGGTTTCTTTGGT
Source organism: Aspergillus subversicolor (assembly GCA_037044295.1). Classification (NCBI taxonomy): domain Eukaryota; kingdom Fungi; phylum Ascomycota; class Eurotiomycetes; order Eurotiales; family Aspergillaceae; genus Aspergillus; species Aspergillus subversicolor. The sequence goes on along the minus strand of JAWLTM010000025.1, from coordinate 540,769 downwards.
ATGGCTTACTACTCTACATCCACGCTTTGGCCTCAACAGGTTGCCATACTCTACACTCGCGACACCATGGCAGTCGGATGGTATACATCTGCATTTGGTGCCGCTGGATGTCTCGCTGGTCCTATTGCAGGGTACTTTATAACCCAGTTTGGACACGCACGTTGGGTACTTACTGGAAACCTTATGCTGCTCACGACTTGCTTGGGGGCCCAGGCTATTGTTACCCCAGGTTCTTATGTTGCGTCCACAGTACTCGTGGCATTGATTGGCTTCTGTGTGACGTCTGTCACGGTTGCAGCAGTCACTATGATCCAGCTGGATGTACCACATAATTATATCGGCACTGCAACTGGAGTCGCAATCACTTGTCGTTCTATGGGAGGGGCCATAGGACTTGTAGTCTACTCATCGGTCCTCTCCTCACGCTTCAGCTCCAACCTCCCCTCCATGGCAGCTAAGCCTCTTGCCATAGGAGGTGTAAACCCGGAAGCGATTCCCGGGATTCTGCAGGCCCTTCTGACTGGCAATCCCAAGAACCCTGCACTTCAAGGTATATCTCCAGAGATTCTCGATATTGCAGTGAAGGGTATCAAGTCTGCTTTTGCATCTGCCTTGCGTATTACATTCCTCACTAGCATCTCTTTTGCCGCCATTGCTCTTATACTCGTGGCCTTCAGTGCCGATGTCGAGCATCTTATGACAAGGCAGGTAGATGTCAAATTGGCGGCAGACAAAGGGTTAACTACTGGGACATCGCAACCACGGCCAACAGGCTCATGCCGATGAAGGTCCAAGTGTTGACATGGTACATTCTACATACTCCTTATGGCGCAAGCTTAATTAGGCACCGTAAGCAGTACCTAGCGGATTACTGAGGTGGCGGCTGAGAGAAATTACCAATTTTCGATGTTGGTACTGGACCACTAAGGATTAGTCGAAGGGACGGATAAGCATAGAAATACAATTCGCAATTTTTTCTGTGCTCTCCATCGGTAACGTAAGGATCTAATTCGTTTGCATTAGTGTGATCACCTGTTCTCGTCAGCTGCTGTCATCAGGGCTATTCTAATCAACTATTTTCATTACCTATCTTCATCAACTATCAGAACAAGGTCGAGCAGAACAGAATATCTGCTGACCCCAGTGCCACATCTCATAGTGAAATTTGTTTTAAATTATAAGCTCTGTTCTCCAGTTGCCCTCACTTTTGGGGCCACTGAGTTAAGGCATTATCTCATGGATGGTTCCTTGACGGCTGGTAGGGCGGCCACAATAGCCCTCGCTTTGGCCATTTGCTTCTCCGAGGTCCAGTACTTTATGCTTGTTGCTTCCAATCCATGATCTCCCTGAGCGCCTCAACCTGCGACTGTTCCGGCGTTGCAGCTCATGCGTATGACTAAGAATAGAGATTTTACTTGAAAGTGCAGCCAGAGTCCGAACGGCTATGAAATAGGGTCAACGCATAATAGAAAGAGACCACCCTGTATAAGGACACGAGTCAGCAGCTTAGGCAATGACCAACTTTCTCAAGATACCTCCTTTGCTCCAGTTCGATATCGTGATGGATTCTATCTTGGATAAACAGTCCAAGATGCAAAGTATATGCATTCTTGTCGAATCTGATCTACAAAGTCTGACTTTGGTGAAGACCGCATAAGCATAATTCCGCCATATTGCTCGCTTAGCCGCGTCCTCCTACACCCTTTCATGAATAATACCTGACTAAACTACCTCTGAAGATATGACTGATCCTCCACTGGCTTTTTCAAGCTCCGCCATAGCCTCGTGAATATTCTTCTTAAAGGTAGATACTCATCCATGACTGGATGCGTAAGCATGAGCTCGGAGGTACGGGTTTCCGTGGCTCCGGAATGCCGGTCTGGGTGTTGACAAAGGGTGTAAGTGCGATATCGATCTATGATGTGAGGGGTACGATAGCTAAAGAAGAGGTAGTTAGTGATAAATGAAGTGGGGACGAGTCAAACAGGAATAGGTTGAAGCTGGATGTGCTAAAGCTAAAGCTAGTAATTGTGATAAAGAGGTTAAAGAAGCGACTGCCTAAGAAGATCATCAACATAAAGTCAAGGATGATAAGAAAACAGTCCAGCGGATGATAATGTGATATTATATATCCGAATGTGCGCCATAGATACCGAAATGGTTTCCAGGCACAGGAAGAGCCTGATGTGCCGCTGATTTTGTAATCGTGAATGTTGTTTGTCGAGTAGTTCTCGGTACCTGACACATATTGCCTTGAGAAGCTTATGCAATAGATGACCAGCTTTCCAGAGGCTGATACCGGTTACATTTTGAGGAAATTGTCTGGTCAGCTAATTCATAGCAAGCTTGTCAAGTACCGTCTCCTTAAGGCTTCATCTATGTGAACTAGAATCATAGCCTTACCGTTGACATCAGTGTTGCGCTTAACTATTTATTTTGCTTCCTCCTCGTCTTGCTGGTGGCATTCTCTAAACTCCCATATATCCCCGGTAGAGCCGCAATCTCAGTAGCCTCTAATAACAAATATGGGTAAGCCGCCAAAGAAGGAGAAGAAGCAGCAGAATCTCAATACAGTGTTCGGGTCTCTTTGCTTTTCAATTCTCCGCTTTTCAGTGACCACTTGTTTTTCGGAAGGGTTTCTGTTCATAATGTAAACCAACATGAATATGCACAAAGATAGGGCTGAAACTGGCATATTTCCAAGTTCTTAGGTTTACTGGTTCTAGAAAGATTAATTCTCATATCATTTACCCAATTTAGCTGCTTAAATCAAGCAAACTTGGCTTTTTTGTGTGGAAGTATAACAACCAGCTGATACATGGAAGTAAGTCTAAGAATGAGGTTTTACCAGATCTTACACTGACCAAGATGAAATGGCTGAAGTGAAAGATGAGTGAAAAGTGCACGGGCTACAACTACAGTCAGCTGGGTTTCAAGCTAATAAGCCGCAGATTCCACGATGACTTTACTAGCGGCATGAGATATCCTCAGGCTAGTCCTCCAGGCATTTATTATCGATCAGTTTTATCGGATCGGACATTGCACAAACTGCATTGCTCTTGAATTGACTGCTGCTATGGCTCTTGCCTGATGTATGCTGCATCTTCAACGGACATAGGAGTTAACGGACTTATTGCAGGACCAGGTGCAGATTGACACACCCAACAAACTTGATGTGCATCAAACGACTCTTTTTAATCTCTACGGTATTAATTCTATAGCAGTTATTCTACTAAGAAATAAAAAGGGGCTGATAACACATAAAAGCCCCGACATATAACCATATAGACAACTACCGTCTCGTCTCTCTCTTAGGCTTGTTTACCTTTTGCAAGTTCCCTTACGTTGTCATCATGGCCTTGACACTCCCAGCTCAGCTCACGGGTGGCCTCACTGAGCGTGAGGCTATAGGTGACGCACTCTACCGCGCCGTTCTCGCTTTCGACTATAGCGACGAGGCCCTCCTTCTGTCGGCGATTACCGCCGAGGACATTGACGCAGAGATGCCTGGCTCAACCGCCCACGGTGTCGCAGAATTCAAGGCAGCAGTCTTCGACCGTGTCTCCAAGCTCGATACAACCCATTTTCTCTCCAACTTGCGCGTCAATATCGCGAGTAGCAGCACAGCTACGGCAACATGCTCGGCATTGGCTCAGCATGTCCGTCCTAGACAGGGTGCAGACCCAAGCTCCGCCAAGTTCACGTCGGGTGCTTTCTATACTTGCGACATGGTGAAGATTGGACATTTATAGAAAATGAAGACTTGGAAGGCGAGTATCATCTGGCTGGATGGTGATCCTGCAGTTCTCGCAGGGTAGCGGTGACGGAAATGGGATAGGCTTATGGAGGGGCTGGGATAGCGCAGTCAAGTTGAGATAATTTAGGGATGGCCTATTTCAATCAAACTGATACATGGCAATATTCACTTTAACTTGATAGAAATTAGGAAAGACAGGCCCATTGGTGGGTATGTGGTTCTGGAATCATGATGTCCTTGTCATGGGCATGTCAATTCTTTGCTGATGATGGTTTACCCTGTTTGTTTAATGTTGCCTGTCTTGCCGGCATTAAGAGACTCTGATCGATGTCTGTTAAGTTCGTGACATGATCAGCCCATCATCGACTTGGGGTCATTGCCGTGCAACGACAGCAGACTGTTATGCCTAAACTAAACGTGGTCTTGCTGTAGACAGTGGCCATTATCGTCTCTGGCCCATTGGGACATACAGAATATTGGTAGATACGATGATATTTGATCTATCTCAATCACGACTAGACACAACTTAGAGGAGTGTTATCAAAATACCCATGATGACGATTGACGTCTGCACCGTGGTACAAGAGCCAGTCTAGTAGCTGTATGTTGCCCAAGGATGCAGCTGCTTGTAAAGCTGTTTGCCTCACAGCTTCGGCAAGCTCATTAATATCGGCGCCCAGATCATACAAGAATAACACCAAGTGCATGTTTTCTGACATAATGGCTGCTGGAAAGCACGTAAAGGACTTCAATGTCAAGGACTCCGGGTCGAATGTCTTCATGAAAGGATTACCGCCGAAATACATAAGTAATTTCATCAGGTTGAGATCGCCGGTTCATGCGGCAGCCTGCAAGACATTTTCGCTCTCAAACCCAACAGTCGGAGAGGCGTTAACATCTGCACCCGAGAGTAGTAACAGGATAATGATTTCCCATTGTCCTTGGTGGTGGCAGAATGCCCGCGCCGCCTGTTGCAATGCCATTGAAGTAGTGCAGTCTCGGATGTCAGGATCAATGCCGTGTCTTAACAAGAGCCGAGTAATGTCGTAATTGCAGCTTTCAATAGATGCTTGAAGTGCCGTCTGATTGGTTTTAGACCATCGATATGAATACACAGCATTTGAGCATGGGGGTATGAAATCGTCGATATTTGCGCCCGCGCGAATCAGCTTTTGAGTTGCTATCGTGTCATGATATCGAGCAGCAGCTGTGAGCGGAAGCGTTAATTCGGAATCGGTTGTAGAAAAGTTGGACGGTAATCGACCAATAGGATCAGCCCCCAAAGCGAGTAACATATCGACCTTTTCTATGTCATTAGCCTCAATCGCCGTTTGCAGAGCTGATGGTTGACGAAGTGCTGGAAGGACATTGATGTCCGCCCCCTTATCAACCAACAGCTCCACCGACTTAGAGTCTTTGTTAGTCACGGCCTCAATTAGGTATTGATTAAAGGGCTGACTACTAGCGCTGTGCAAGTCCTGACGAAGAGAAGCCTGGAGATTCGTTTTGTTCTCTATCAACAATGCGATAATATCAGTTCCGCCAGGCCTTTCGAGTGCTAAAAGTAGAGCAGTTTCATCGATCGATGATACTATAGTATCGTTAGGGTTAGCACCGTATTCCAGAAGTAGCTTAACGGCCTCTGTATCATGCAATTGAGCTGCTCGATGAAGCGCAGTCATTTCGCGGTCGTGAGTCCATCGGGTGCTGGCAAAGCCATGACAGTCTTTAGGATCGGCCCCGTTCTGAAGCATAAAACGAGCGACTGATTGTGATTTGTTGTTTATCGTACTAAACAAGAGTTTCGATAACAAGACCCGCGTGACAGGGTTTCTTTAGCGGCAGATTCTCTCTAATACAGCTCGCCCGCCAACGCTCGGGGGTATAATTTTCACTAAATCGTAGGCTTCGATGGACGGCAGAAACCCGTTTACGCACCGGTAGAATACCCACTGAAGTAAGTACTTCCAGAAATCAAGCACGGAGATCTCGGCGTTGTCGTCGATTCTGCGTTTGTTTGGTAACTGGGCTTTGACAATTGACATAACATGAGCGAGGGTTTCGGCATCTGCAACGGATTGCCTTTCCGTTTGTAAAATAATTTGAGCGATTTGTATTATATCCTCTTGTCTTGCCAATAAAGTTGAAGCTTGAAAAGGGTTTTGCGGATTTCTAAGCGTTGTATGGGCTGTATCTTTGTTAGCACGATTGGCTTTTAGCTGTTTTCTGTCCTTACTGAAGCAGCTCTGAATGAAAAACCAGGGAATCGCGTCCTCGCTGACATCAATGCAGCGTATTGATGGTGAGGGGTGCGTACTGTTAGTTCATTATTCTCATCCGTGCTTCCGGAGGTTGAAACTTGTCAAATATTAGCATCGGCCAGCGGACACAAATGTTCACAGGAAGTCTTACCTAGAGGGTCGTGATATTGCGGTAAAGCGCGTCTTCCGGTTTCTTTCTTGAGCCTCGCAGATGAAACTAGTCTGCCATGGATGAAGACCTCCGACTTTTTGCCGTCCCGTTGTCGCTTCTGCACTAGTGCTATAGTTTCTTCCCATTTGTCTGCAGTCGTGTTCTTGTAGAAGTTCCATGTATCTAATTTTCGAATGAGTTGAGCTTTTCTGGCCCAGTATTAGTCTAGGTCCATGACAGAAACAATTGCCTGAGTACTCACGTGGGGCAAAACCCGTATCTTTGAGGCAAGATTTGAAGAAGCTCTTTGAGGGTTTTGTCTTCCTCTATGTATAAGGCATAAATATCTTATATCTCTACCATTCGCTGTTCGGAAGCTTCCTGGCCGGAATTCTCTGAGTGGCAGACATTGAGTGAAGCAAGAAACAAGTTTATGGGAGATAGACTCTTGGAGTCGGAACCCATACTGATGGCGACTTCAAGAGGGGGACGAGCGAGGTATATATAGTCGCGACAGCAAATTGAGGCCCAAACACCAACTCTGGATAACAGTGATTTGATTGGGCGTTGCCAAAACATGCGTTTATGTAACATGTCTACCAATTTCTCTTGACTACTTGATTGGTCTAAATCACTCTTATGCGTCAACCAGCGTGACTGGCTGCGGCACAAGGCAGATTTAACACCATACCTGTTGTGTAGCATGAAATCCAATATGAGCTAATATGGTTGTAACTTTATGTAGAGACTTTCCCTATGGCGGCTGTACTACTTTAAATTCGTAGCCATTTTACACTATTTTGTCTTCTATTAGACAGTAGCAGTAGTGAGATTGAGTCCAGACACCAAACTTCTAAGCGAGGTCCATTGGACTTGAACTATTGTATAGTGGTTAGATCGGAATCTGGCTCATTTGAGATCCATAACCAACCCAGATCTTCCCGGCTTTGGGATTCCCATCCGCCATAAGAAATGAATCAGAGACCAAGGCCATTAAGAGCAACCCTATTAGAAATAGTACTGACACCTTTCGTGCGTCTTTCGATCTGATATGCAAAAGTGCGGGTTTCTGATCCACTCCTAAAAGCAACCCATCGATGGTACGGTTCTCAAGTGTAGAATCGTTGAAATAAAAACCCTACAGCTAGTAGACATTTATCTAGTAACAATGGTGAAGCCATGACAACTATCTTAAACTTTTTCAATAAAGCCAACGGAGCTTGGGCATTGGCGATGGTCCATCCTATACGTTCCGATAAGGCAAGAGCTAGACAAAATCGTCAATATGTCCAACTACCAGCCAGCCAGGCTCTAGTATGAGAGGAGAGTGGTATATCTGAACTTTGATAAGCGAGTTCCGGCAGGGATGGGGATCCATCTCGGGCTCCGTGGAGCATGGAATATGCATGTCAGCGTCCGGGACAATAGCAGGATCACAGCATTAGTAATCCGCTGATAAATCAAAGCACCCGAGAAACCATATGTCAGCTTTGTGCCGTCTATGATATGATGAGGGTCGCTTGTTTGTATCTAAAAGTCGTGTTTTGGATATCATCGCAACTCGATCTTTCTTCAACTTCCTTCCAGCACCATGCACTACGTACCTGCATCCATTCTCCCTGCTCTCCTCCTTGCGGGCACCCTTTCTTCATGTTTTCCTTCCCAGCCAAAGGTCCGGGAAATTGTCGAGATTCCCGGCGTCCGGATAGAGAATGTTGCTTCTCGATCCAATGGTGACCTGTTACTTAGCACAATGGGGGAAGGCAAACTCTACTCAGTTAATCCATATAAAAGCCCTCCTCAACCGGAGATGATTGCTCAGATTGAGGGCGTCAATAGTCTATTTGGCATTACCGAGATCGGCGACGATGTCTTTGCTCTGGCTGCAGGTAATGACACCGGACAACAATTCCAAAACAACAGCATGAAGCTTTCGCTACTCAAGTTCAACTATGGCCAGCTGTCTGTTGATACCGTTTTTGAGGAGTCCAAATATGGCCCTGTTAATGGCATCGTGGCACTTCCCTATTACAAGCATATCATCCTTGGTGCTGACTCTGTACGAGGAGAGATTCTGCGCATAGATACAACTACTGGCAAAATCAGAGTGGCTATTCAGGATAAGGAGTTTACCCCCGGTGTCGATGGCCCCTATGGTCTTGGAGTCAACGGCATTAAGATCTTTAAAAACCACCTGTATTTCACTAATACTGATCGCCAGACCTTTGGCCGGTTGAAGATTGATAAGCTTGGAAAAAAGGTCGGAGACGTTGAGATTATCTACAGGGTTGAGAAGGGATCTCCCTCCATACCTGATGACTTTACTATTGATCGGAATGGTAATGTATATGTTGGCATTTGGCAAGACAAGCTGATTAAGATCACACTTGACGGCGAAGCTACAGTCCTCTCCGAGGGACTTCTTGCTGGACCTACTAGTGTGACCCTAAGCAGAGATGGCAAGAGTGTTTTTGTTGTCACAGCTGGAATGAACAACAATAATGTATCCGGTGGCCAGGTGGTCCAGGTCAGAATCTAAGATACAGAGACAAAACCTCCAAGTAATGATGTCATTCACTTTAGAAACGAGTTCCTTAAATAGAGTGTCTAAAATTCTTTATATCTTTAATCTGCAGTGCTTATTATAATCTTCTTAATTTAATAACTTACTTTAATAGAGAATTTATTAATTAATATTAATAAAACCTTACTTTTTCCACATGCGTATCAAAAAGCGCCACCAAGTTGTTATCGTTATCGTTATCGCCGGAGCGGGTTGACGGGTTACTAGTCTCGGATATCGTGCCCAACTACGGCTCCTGCGGTGGCGACGGTCAGTTATGAAGGAGGGCGATAGAAGATGCGGAGTTAGATGCTCAGAAAATCTTGGCGGCAGGCGCCAGAAGCTTGCTAGACGTTGCGCAAGTTGACTTAATGCTTGAGTAGAAGTCTGGTGGGAGTCCGGTGTGCAGGTTGGGGGCTAGCCAGTCTGGTCGCCTTACCACTTCACGTTAAACTGGGAGACTGAGGTTGGCACGTTGTCGCGTCTTGGGAGCCTTTACAATTCGGCGGGGCTAGCTTAGGGTCCTGAGGCTGGGGTTGCGATGAGGGCTGTGCAGACGTGTCTGGCGGAACATGGAGATTGTGTGGGGTAGACGGGAGTGTGCGTGCCTTGGCATTGAGGGAGGTATTTGGTAGACTGAGATGCGTTACCTGGAGTCAAGGTACTCATGTTGGCACTGTGTGAGTAATGATGGGGTGGGTTTAGTGGTTGGGATTTTATGCAGGCCTGTGCTGCATTGATTGCACATCTTAATTAAACAAAATGAGAATGCCAGATTGCATTATTAGCGCGCCATAACTGCAAGGGACCGAACTTTAAATGCACATTTCTGTAAGCAGCCTCTACCTTAATGTATAGGCATAATGAAAAGCAAGGCTCTGGTATTAGTAATCTGTAATAAATTATTAGCTTATTTAACTTTTATAAATATACTTTATATATATATTATTATTAAGATATATTAAGTAGTTTTATTAATGAGTTAAATATTACCTTTTTTATATAATTTAAGTATTTAGTAATTTATAAGTTTATTATAATTATAATTTAATTAATTATTAATAGTAAAGATAAGAAATAATAGTGTATTTATTTATTTATTAAATAAATAAAAGTAATAATTTAAAATAATACTTTTTTTTAAGTTTATATAATAGCTATAATAGTTAGTCTTTTAAACAGAAAAACTAATTTATATTAGGCTTATTAATATAAAGAAGTCTTATTAATAGCTAATAAATTAGGTTTTACTTAATATTAAATAATATATATATATTAAAGCTAGTTTAATAAAACTAATAAGGTTATTATATAATTAATATTAACTCTAATAGATTAATATAAATTATATAAAATTAACCTAAATTATAAGGTCTAAGCGCTAATTATTTTTTATAAAAATTATATTAATTAAAAGAAAATATAAAATATATATAAAGGCCTATTAAGTTATAATATAATCTTTTCCCTCTTAAGGCCTTAAAAATAAGGCCTAATTAAAATATTTTTATTATTAATTATCTAAATATATTTAATTTTATATTTATAATTCCTTTAAAATATTTAATTATATTATAAAAGCTAAAAAAATATTTATTAATAACTAAAAATCTCTTTAAATTTTCATTATAGTATTAAAGAACTTTATAATACCTTATTTTAATTATATTTAATAGAAGATAGTAAATTTATATTTTTTTAATTTTATAAAATTAAATTACTATAATTTTTATATTAAATCTAGAAGTTAAAGTAAATAGTTAAGAGATTATTTAATATACTTTTAACTTAATAAATAAGCTTAAAAAGGTAAAATAAAATAAATAATTTATAATAAAAAGTGCTATTATTAATAGCTTTTTTTATAATTAATTTACTATTATTAAGTAATTTAAATAGAAATTATTAAATTTTAATACTTTTATTAATTTTAATAAAAGTTCTTTAGTAATTATTAAATATTAATAAAGTATTTTATATATTTTTATATATTTTTACTTTTTAAGTAATTTTTCTATTTTATTAAATACTTTTTCTTACTATTTTATTTTTTTATTTTTTTAATTGTTTTTACTTTTTATATTTTTTATTCTTACTATTAGTTTAATATAGCTATTAAGCTTTTAACTTTTTATTTAAAGGCTTAAATAAAAAGGCCCTTATAGTAGGCCTATATCTTAAAGGTTAAAATTATATAAGGTTAATTTACCTTAATAATATAATTATTACTTTAATTAAGTAATATTAATACTGCCTTTTAATAGCTATACTAGCCTTTTTTCTTTATTTTAGCTAAAAAAGTATTAAGTTAAGTCTATTATACTTTTAAAGTATATTTCCTAATTTAACTTTCCTTTTATTAATTATAATTATTATTATTAATTATAGCTATTAATATAATATCTATATAAGATAGCCTATAGCTATATAATTATAACTAATATATAACTAGCTATAACCTTAATATAGCTATTAGGCCTACTTTAAGTATAATTAATAAAAATAAACTAAAAGAGATTTATATAATAATTATTATTATTAAAAAAAACTTCTTATTAAAATATTAACATAATTTAATTAAAATACTAATCTTAAAGTATATATTAATTAAGTTAATTAATTATATAACTATATAATTATATTTTAAGGTAATTAATTTAAATTAAGTTTATTATAAGCTATTAAATTTAAAAGACTTAAAGAAAGACTTAAGGAAAGGTTATCTTTTTTAATTAAATTAAATAGCTTTTTTTATTACCTTTATAGGCCTAAACTTAAATATATATAAAAAGTAGCTTTTTAATATAATTAAAAGGGTTATTATAATAAAAAGGGTATTACTTTTAATATAATAAGCTAATTATAATCTAAAACTATAAAAGTAAAAAGATAGTATATAAAGTTAAATAAATATAAAGTAATAGTAAGATTTAAAGGTTTAAAGGAATTAAAATAAGTTATATATAAATTATTTAATAAAAGTTAAATTAATATTTATTAATTAAATATAGATATTAAGGTATATAATTAATTAAATTTATATTTAAAATCTATAGAAAAAGCAATATTAATAAAAAATAAATAGTTTAAATTAAGGTTACTTTTACTTTATAAACTTATAATTTATTAATTACTTTTAATTTATTTTTAATTTTAATATAAATTATTTTATTTATTTATAACCCTAATTTAAATTATTAATTCTTTATTAATATTACTTAATTTACAGTTTTTAGATATAAGGTTAATTAAGTATATACCTTAATATATATATTTAATTAGTAAATCTTATTATTATAGACTTTAGGTTAATTTAACTTTTACTAATCAATTTATATAAAAGTTAACTTAATTTCTTTAATTTTAACTTTAATAAAACCCTTATTAAACCCTGCTATTACCTTATCTTTATTTTTAAGTTAAAATTAATACCCTTATTACTATAATAACCCTTTAAGCTATATTAAAAAGCCACTTTTTATATATATTTAAGTTACCTATAAAGGCAATAAGAAAGCCTTCTTGATTTAACTAAAAGGAATAACTTTTATGTAAATCTCTTTTTAAGTCTTTTAAATTTAATAATTTATAATAGACTTAATTTAAATTAATTACCTTAAAATTAAGTTATTAAATTATATAATTAATTAACTTAATTAATATATATTTAAAGATTACTATTTTAATTAAATTAAATTAATATTTTAATATAAAGTTCTTTTTAATAATAATTATTATATAAATCTCTTTTAATTTACTTTTACTAATTATATTTAAAGTAGGCCTAATAGCTATATTAAGGTTATAATTAATTATATAGTAATTATAATTATATTACTATAGGCTATTTTATATAGTAGGTATTATAATAATAGCTATAATTAATATTAATAACTATAATTAATAGATAGAAAGTTAGGTTAGGGAATATATTTAAGTATAATAATAGACTTAGCTTAATATATAAAAAGGTTAATATAAGATCTTTTAATTAAACTAAAGGAAGAAGGCTAATATAGCTATTAAAAGGTAATATTAATATTACTTAATTAAGCTAGTAATTATACTATTAAGGTAAATAAACTTTATATAATTTTAACCTTTAAGATATAGGCCTACTATAAGGGCCTTATTATTTAAGCCTTTAGATAAAAAGTTAAAAGCTTAATAGCCTTATTAGGCTAATAATAAAAGGGGAAAAGGGGAGAAAAATATATTTATAATAATATTCTAGTAATTACTTAAAGGTATATTTAAATTAAATTATTAATTTATAATAATACTTATCCTATAATTTAATAAATAAACTAAATAAATAAATTAAATACTTAAGTAATACTTATAGTATTATATTAATTATAAGTAAAATAATTAAGTTAAGAAATTATTAATAGCTTAATTTATTTATAATATTATATATAATAAAATTAATAAATTTATATTATTATTTATTAATATTAATTTTATATTAAATATATATTATAGTATATATTAAAAAAATATATAAGTTTAATTACTATTAAAAAAAATAATAATATAAAAAATCTATATAAAGAAATAAAAATAAAACTTAAGGTTATTAAAAAATAAATAAAAGTCTATTATAACTTAAAATAATTAAAAGTATTAACCTTATTAAAAAGAAATATAATTTATTAAACTATAAAAAAGATTAAAATATATTAATTAATATATAAATTAGATTATAAATTTATTAAAATCTATAATATATTATAGAAAATCTTAAAGAATAACTATAAATTAGATTTACTATTAAACTTAAGATTTTATTTAATCTTTTATTTTTTATTCTTTAAATTAATTATAAATATAATATTAATTAAATTAATAATAAATTATAAGAAATCTTAAAAATAAAAATCTATAAAGTAAGGCAATTAAAGATATATAAAAAAGTAATAATTAAAAGCAATATTTAATAAAATAGAAAGATTAATTAAAAAATAAAAATATATAAAAATTACTAAAATATCTTATTAATACCTAAAGATTTTTAAAGAAATTCTATTAAAATTAAATAATAATAAAATATTAAGGAAATTATTTTTTAAATTAAAATACTTTAATATATATTTAGTATTAATAATAGATTATTTTATTATTTTACTTTTTTTAAACCTTATTAAATAGGCTTAAAATGCTTTTCTTTTATTTAATTTTAAATCTTATAAATATAAAATAAATAATTAATAGCTTTAATAAGATATATTTATAAAGCTATTATTTTTTAATAAAACTTAAAAAGATTTTTATTAATTTAACTTTAATTAGTCTTTAATTTATTTTTTATTTTATTAAAGTTATTACTATAGAATTAATAAAAAATAATACTTAAAAAATATATTAATTTATATAAAAAAGTAATATATATAAATTATAAAAAAAACTAGAAATATAAAATACTTTTTATTTATATTAACTTAAAAATAATAAGTATTTACTATATTAACTAACTTATATATAAATTTAATAGAAAGTATATATATTTAAACTTTATAATCTTTATAAAATATCTATTTAAAATTATAGTTAAATATAATAAAATATATTAATAAAAAGTTTAAATTAAGACTTATTAAAAAAAGTATAATATTAATTAAAATAATAGACCTTAATAATAAAACTATTTAAAAAGGGGAATTATATTATAACCTTAATAATTATATTATATATATATTTTGTTTCTTTATTATTAGCCTAATAAGGCTATTTAGCTTCTAACTTTTTATCTAAAGGCTTAAATAATAAGGCCCTTATAGTAGGCCTATATCTTAACGGTTAAAATTATATAAAGTTTATTTACCTTAATAGTATAATTACTGCCTTAATTAAGTAATATTAATACTCCCTTTTAGTAGCTATATTAGCCTTTTTTCTTTGCTATACCTAAAAGATCTTAGATTAACCTTTTTACCTTAATAAAGGTCAGTATTAATAGAGATAGGCCAGGTCTATTATACTTCCACTTAAAGGTCAGTTAGACCGTAATTAAGTAAAAGATTAAACACAAACTTATAAGTATATTCCCTAACCTAAATACCTATTAATTATAGCTACTAATATTAATTATAGCTATTAATATAATACCTATATAAAATAGCCTATAGCTATATAATTAGGCCTACTATATAACTGGCTATAACCTTAATATAGCTATTAGGCCTGCCTTATAGAAAGCTAATAAGAAAAAACTAAAAGAGGTTTATATAATAGTAACTACTATTAAAAATAACTTCTTATTAAAGTATTAATTTAATTTAATTAAAATAGCTATCTTTAATTATAACCTAATTAAGTTAATTTATTATATAGGCTATTTTAGCTTAATTAATTTAAATTAGGTTAATAATAAGCTATTAGGTCTAAAGGACCTAAAGAGGGTCTTAAAGGAAGGTTATTCCCTTAAATTAAATCAGGCTGCCTTTTTTATTGCCTTTATAGGCCTAAAAGAGTGGCTTTTTAATATAACTATAAGGGTTATTATAGTAAAGGGGGTATTTACTTTTAATATAAAATATATCTATATATAGAGTTCTAAAATAAATATAGGGTAATAATAAGGTTTAAAGGTTTAAAGGAATTAGGTTAACTCTATTTATATAAGTTTATTAGTAAAAGTTAAATTAACCTCTATTAATTAAATATATATACTTAAGTATATAAATATTTAACCTTATATCTAAAAATAGTTAAAGTAATATTAGTAAAAAAGCAGTAAGTTAAACTAGAGAACCTTTTTTATATATTATTAAAACCTAATATAAAATAAAATATATTATAATAATTTTATAATATTCTTTTAATGAGCTATTTTAAAGCTAAAAGTATTTAAAAGCTAATTTAAAGGAAATTTAATTAAAAAGGCCTAAAACTTAATATAAAATAGTATATAATTATATATAGTATTTATTAAAAGACTATATAAAGGAGATATTATCCCTATAGAAAGCTTAAAAGCCTATAAAGTCCTTTCTATCTTTTTTAAAAAGTCTTTATAGACTTTATTATATAATTGCTATCAATAATCTTTAAAGGCTAGTAAGTTAATATAATTTTTAAAATAATTATTAGATTTATAAAATATATATAATTTTTACTTACTATTATAAAGATTATTAAGCTTTTTATAAAAAAATAAAGCTTTAATTTAATATATTAAAAAGTATTATTTTAAATAAAATATTAATTTTCATAAATATATCTTAATTAAAGCTTTATTAGTTCTTTAAAATTAAATAAATAAATTAGACTTTAGGTTATTACTTAAAGAATTTTATTAATAAAAATTCAAATCTTTAATTAAATCTTTTTTAAATTATATAATTTATATATAATTTAGTAAGTAATATTACTATAGATATAATATTAAATAAGGCCTTTATAGAATTTAACTTTAATTTTTATATTACTATTAAAAATATTAGCTTTTAAAAAGGGGTCTTAAAAGTAAAATAAAAGATTTAAAAGCTATAAAAGTTAAAAAATAGATTTATAATATATTATTAAAATACTATTAAAAGGTAAATTAAATACTTTAACTTTAAGTATTAAAAAATAAAACTTAAATAAAGATAATTAGTTTTATTATTAATTAAAAACCTTAAGTTAAAGAAAGATAAAATAAAGCTAGCTTTTTAACTTATTAATCTCTTTAAAATTATCTAGAGAATTAAGCTATAAATATATAGATTAGCCTTTTTTAATCAATATATATAACTTTATAATATCTTTTATATAAGCCGCTTTAAACTATATTAAGTAAGGTATTAATAAAATAATAATTATTTATTAATATTAAGTATAAAAGAAAAAGATAATTAATAAAAAGTAAAAGAGATAGTCTATAAAATATAACTAATAGATTATTACTATAAATATAAAAACTGCCTTTAAAATTATTACTATTTAAAAAAATCTTTAGGTTTAAAAAAAGAAAGAGGCTATAATTATAAATAAAATAAATATTATGTAAGAAATAAAGGCTATAAAAAGATAATATATTAAAATCTAAAAGTTAAAGTAATTAAAATACCTAAAGAATTATAAAAACTAAAACTAACTATATATAAATCTCTTTTTAGTTTAACCTAATTTCTTTAATAATTATAAATTCCTTTAATTTTTACTTTTAAACCTAATAGTAATAAAATTAATTATAGGCCTAATTCCCTATAAGGCTATCCTTTAATATAGGATTTCTTTTAAGGTAATTATAATTATAAGAAGTAAGTGCCTTTAGTTAAAATAAAAGATTAAATTTTTATTTCCCTTACTATTACCCTAATAAGGCTATTAAGCTATTAACTTTCTATATAAAGGCTTAAATAATAAGACCCTTATAGTAGGCCTATATCTTTAAGGTTAAAATTATAGAAGGTTTATTTACTGTAATAGTATAATTATAGCCTTAATTAAGCAGTATTAATACTGCCTCTTAGCAGCTATATTAGCCTTCTTCCTTTACCCTAGCTAAATGACTAAAATAATATTAAGTTAAATTTACTATAAAGTATATTCCCTAACTTAAATAGCTATTAGTTATAGCTATTAGTATTAATTATAGCTATTAATATAATACCTATATAAAATAGCCTATAGTTATATAATTAGGCCTATTATATAACTAGCTATAACCTTAATATAGGTATTAGGCCTGCTTTATAAGGAAATAAGAAAGAAAGATTAAAAGATATTTATATAATAGTAATTACTATTAAAAAGAACTGCTTATTAAGGTATTAAGTTAATTTAATTAAAATAGCTATTTCTACTTATAACTTAATTAAATTAATTTAATCTATTAGCTATTTTTACTTAATTAATTTAAATTAAATTAATAATAAGCTATTAAGTCTAAAAGGCCTAAAAGGGTTTTAAAAGAAGGTTATTTTTTTATATTAAATTAGGCTGCCTTTCTTATTATTTCTATAAATAACTTATATATATATAAAGAGTAGCTTCTTAATATAACTAAAAGGGTTATTATAGTAGAGGTGGTGCTACTTTTAATATAAGGATAGTTTATATCTATAAATAGAGATCTAAGGTAAATGCAAGGTAATAGTAGGGTTTAAAGGTTTAAAGGAATTAGGTTAACTTTACTTTATATAAGTTAGTTAGTAAAAGCCAAATTAATATCTACTAATTAATTATATATACTAGGGCATATAGTTAATTAATCTTATATTTAAGAACTGTAAATAAAGTATTATTAGTAAAGAATTAATAATTTAAACTAGAGATAAAAGACTACTAGCTATATTTCTTTAAGGAATTGAAGAGGTTTTAAAGATAAAAGCCTAAATAGCCTTATTAATAAACTTATTACTAAAAACCTATAGTTATTAAAATAGACAGTTAATAATTAAAATAAAGGCTATTTTATTATAGAGATTAAGTAATAATTTAAACTAAAGATATTAACTATTTAAACCTATAAAAAGGAGAACTTAATTAATTTAAAGATAATTAAGTAAATTATTTAAAGTAAATATAGACATTAAAATTAAAATAGAAGTTAAGGCTATAGTAAAAATAAAACCCTTAGAAGGATTTTTACTTAAATAAAGATTAAATAAAGAAAAAGTCTTAAGATATATTATAGTATTATAAAGGTTACTTTTTAATATCTTTTAAAGTTATTAATAATATATTAGGCTTATAAACCTTTAGTCTAAAAAACTAAAGTTTACCTTTTATAGCTAAAAAGTCTAATTAATTTTATATATAATTTAAGTCTTAAAAGATTAAAGATATTAATAAGAAATAATATAAATATAATATTAAAACTTATAATAAATGTTAAAAAATATATTTATTAAATATAATAGTAAGTTATAATAATAATATATATAAATTTAGCTTTATATAATAAAAAGTATTAATAAAAAGGGAATAACATTAAATAAAAAAGGTATGATTTATTAAAAAAGTATTAATACCTTTAAACCTAAAAGTAAATATATAAGTCTTCTTTAAGTAATAGAGGGAAATTAAAAGCTAAAAGAAGGTATATTTAAGTTTATAATAAATATAAATAAGAATGTATTAAAGTTAATTAATAATATAAATAGTAATTAAAATACCTATAAACTTCAAGGCTTTTATTATAATAAAAATATTATAATTAAATTAATAATAAAAGTATAAAGTAAAATTATAAGAAAGATATATAATTTATAAACCCTTTTATTATAATTATATTTAATATAATTGAAGAAATTGAGGTTATTAAATATATAGTAATCAAGTTAAAAAAAGGAAATAAAGTTATTAAAATCCTTATTAATTAATAATTTTTAAAGGTTATTTTAATAAATATAAATATAATATATAAATATTTAATAACCTATATAATAATTAAAGGGCTTAAAAGGTATAATTCCTTTAGGTTTTTTAGCCTTATTAGGTATTTTAAGGATAGAAATAAGTTTTTTATTAGCTATTATAAGGGAATTAAGGTAAAGTTATTAAAGAGATAAAGGATAAAAAACTAAAAGGTAAGGATATAAGTAAAGATAAAAGTATATAAATTAAAGAGATTATATAAAATAAAGAGGAAGAAAAAAGTAAGAAAGAAAGTAAAAAAAGAAAAGAAAAGAATTAAATACCTATAATTAAAAAGGAATTAAAAAACTTATAAGTATAATATAACCTTTATTAATAAATTTTAATAAATATTAATAATCTAAATAAAAACTAACTATTAACTTATTATAGTCTTTAGATTTTAAGTAAATAAATAAATAAAATAGATAAATTAAGTAATTAAATAATACTTATAGTATTATATTAATTATAAATAAAATAATTTAATTAAAAAGCTATTATATATTTAACTAGCCTATAATATTAATATATAATAAAAGTATAAAGCTTTTTTTATTAAATATTAATATTAAATATATTTTAAATATATATTATAATATATAATAAATTAAAACTATTAAAATTATAGCTATAATTAAAAGTAAAAACATAAAGAATATAATTATAAACTTTAAATAGAATTAAAGTTTATTAATAAATAGATATAATAATATTATAATTTTAAAAGGATAGTAAGGCTAACCTTTAAAGAGAAAGATATAATATATTTATTTATAAAAAATATTATTATAAAATAATTAAATTATAAATTAAATTTTAAATATATTTAACTCTATAAAATTATTAAAAACATTTTAAAGAATGACTATAAGCTAGATTTATTAATAAAGGTTAGACTTTATAAAATCTTTTATATTATATTCTTAAAGTTAATAGCTAATATAATTTATATTAAAATTAAAAATAAACTTAAAGAGATTAATTAATTAAAAGTTTATAAAGTAGAAATAATTATAAAAATATTTTTTTTCCCTTACTATTAGCCTTATAAGGCTATTAAACTATTAACTTTATATATAAAGGCTTAAATAATAAGGCCCTTATAGTAGGCCTATATCTTAAGTATTAGAATTTTATAAGGTTTATCTACCTTAATAGTATAATTACTGCCTTAATTAAATAGTATTAATACTACCTATAGGTCCTTTAGTAGCTATATTAGCCTTATTCCTTTAATTTACCTAAAAGACTAAAATATCTTTAATTAACCTTTAAAATATATTATATTAAGTTTATTATAAAATATATTCCCTAAACCTAACTTTCTCTCTATTAGTAATAGCTATTAATATTAATTATAGCTATTAATATAATACCTACTATATAAAATAGCCTATAGTTATATAATTATATCTATTATATAACTAGCTATAACCTTAATCTTACTATTAAACCTACTATAAAGGCAGCTAATAGGAAAAAATATAAAGAGATATATATAATAATAGCTATAATTAAAAAGAACTTTATATTAAAAAGCTAATTTAATCTTATTAAAATAGCTATCTTTAATTATAACCTAATTAAATTAATCTATTATATAGGCCCTTTTAGCCTAATTAATTTAATTTAAATTAATTATAAGCTATTAGGCCTAGAGGACCTAAAGAGAAGCTTAAAGAAAGGTTATTTCCTTTAGTTAGATTAAATAGCTTTCTTTATTGCCTTTATAGGTAACTTAAATATATATAAAAAGTGGCTTCTTAATATAGCTAAAAGGGTTATTACAGTAAAGAGGGAGCTACTTCGAAATTAGTAATAGGCTAGTTATAGTCTAAGACTATAAGAGTAAGAGGATAAATATAGGGTAATAGCGGGGTTAGACTAAAGGTTTAAAGGAATTAGGTTAACTCTATTTATATAAGTTAATTAGCAAAAGTTAAATTAATCTCTACTAATTAAATATATATATCTAGGTATATAACCAATTAACCTTATATCTAATAACTGCAGTTAAAGTAATATTAATAAAGAAGCAGTAGTTTAAACTAGGGATTATAAAAATATAAGTAATAAATAGTAAAATAGAATACTTAATAAAATAAAAAAACTACTTAAAAAGTAAAAATATATAAAACCTACTAAAATATCTTATTAATGCCTAATAACTTTTAAAGAACTTTTATTAATATTATTAAAAAAGTCAAAAAAACTAAAATTTAATATCTTTAAGTAGACTAATAAATAAATATCTTTAATAACTAGATCTTAATTAATAGACTTTACCTATTTAGCCCTCTCTAACTTATTTAAAGAATTAAAATCTTTATAAGTTATTTCTATATTATAAGATATTAATTCCTTTTTCTTTTTTAATAAGACTTTAATAAAAGAAGAGATTTATTTAACTCTCTTTAAGTAATTTAAAGTACCTTATAATAAAAAGATAGAAGCTTCTTTATAATTACTTTATACTTTTTAAAGTACTTTACTTTATTAATAATATAAATAATTAATATAAGTTAATACTAAAATAACCTAAAGAAATATTAAACCTATAAGAATTTAAAGGTGTATTAATTATATTATAAAGATAATTAAGAAAAATATATAATCTATATTTTTTCTTTTTTATAATTATCTTATAGGCAACCTTATACTTTATATAATAAGAATAAGGCATAACTTTAAAACTAAACTGTATAATACCTTTAGTAGCCTTATAATACTTTTTTATAAAAGTTAAAGAGATATCTTTAGAAAAGTCTACTCTTTATTTAATAGGATACTTTAATATAATAGATATAGGTTTAAGTTAGACTTACTAAAAATGTATTATTAAATAAATAGGTTATATAGGCCTTAAGGATAAAACTTAATAAAGGAAAGAGATTATATTATAACCTCTATAGTTATATTATATATTCTCTACATTCTTTATTAAATAATAATAGGCTTACTTATATTAATATAAGCCTTTTAAGTGTACCTGTATATATATAGGACCTATTTTATATCTTACTAAATATATTATAAGATGTTTATAAAAGCTTACTTAATATATTATATGCCTTTCCTTAAGGCTTACTTTTATAACAGTAAACCCTTATATATATATATATATATATATGTTCCTTTAATATTAAATAGAATTTAGCTTATTAGCTATTAATTAAGACTTCTATATATTAATAACTTAATATATATTATTTAATTATTAAGAGATATAATACTTAAGCTAAGTTTAGTATATATACTTTATATTTCTATAAATATAAACCTAATATAGATTAATTTCTCTATTTAAAACTATAACTATTATATTAGAAAAACTACTTAAATATCTTATTAATACCTAATAACTTTTAAAGAACTTTTATTAAAATTAATAAAAATATTAAGCCCTAATAATTCTTATTTAAACTATTTAATAATAATAGATTAATTATAAAAGGAACTATTAATAATTGCACTTTTTATAGTAAACTATTTATTCTATTTAACCCTTTTAAGCTTATTTATTAAGCTAAAACTATATTAAATTATATTTAAACCTTTTACCCTAACTAAATAATATTACTGCCTTAAAGAAATAATTTTAATAAATTAAATACTTATCTTATTACAAATATAAGTAAATATCACTTAAAGCTTAATTAATTTATCCTTAATAGCCTTTTTTTTATACTTAAAATAATAATTTTTAATAAAAAACTTTTAAGCTAGTATTATATTAATAAAGCTATAAAAATAATTTTATAATAAAAAAAAAGAAATATATTAATTATAATAAATAAACTATAATTATTATAAAAGAAGCTAGACTTAAAATAAAGATTATAGTAATTAAATTTTATAAAGTTAAAAATATATAAGTCTACTATCTCTTATTAACTATAATTAAAGTAAGGCATAATAGGATTTTTAAATACTATAGTAAAAATATATAGAGATTTTTAATTTTTAGGAAATATTTTCTTAGCTTTTATAATATAATTAAATATTTTAAAAAGATTATAAAAATAAAATTAAATATATTAATATAATTAATAATAAAGATATTTTAATTAGGCCTTAAAAATAAGGCCTAAAAAAAGGCAAGTTATATTATAATCTAATAGGCCTTTATATCTATCCTATATTTTTCTTTAATTAATATCTTTCTTATTAAAGGCAATTAGCATTAAGATATTATAATTATATTTTATTTTATAGAATTAATATTAATTTATTAAAATTAATATTTATTTTATAATAACTTTATTACTTTTATTAAATTAGCCTTAATATATATATATTTATTTAATATTAAATAAAACTTAACTTATTAATTATTAGTAAAATATCTTTATATTAATAAGCTTTATATATATTATTTAATTATTAAGAGACTTAATACTTTATAAGCTTAATAATATACCTTATATATTTTATAAATATAGACTTAATATAAAGCAGTTTATCTATTTAATAACCCTTATTATTATATTAATAGAATAGAATATAAAAAGATCTATATAATAATAGCTATATTTAAAAAAACTTTTTATTAAAAAGCTAATTTAGCTTTATTAAAATAGCTATATTTAATTATAACCTAATGAAATTAATTTAAGTTAATTATAAGCTATTAGGCCTAAAGGACCTAAAGAGAAACTTAAAGAAAGGTTATCCTCTTTAATTAAATTAAATAGCCTTTTATATTACCTTTAAAGGCCTAAACTTAAATATATATAAAAAGTAACTTCTTAATATAGCTAAAAGGGTTATTATAATAAAGGGGGAGCTAATTCTAAATTAATAAGGACAAATATAAGGTAATAATAGGGTTTAAAGGTTTAAAGGAATTAAGTTAATTTTTATATAAATTAGTTAATAAAAGTTAAATTAACCTTTACTAATTAAATATATATATAAAGGTATATAATTAATTAATTATAAAAGTTAAGGTTTCTAAATAGGTAAACTAACCTATATTAGGTTTATATTTATAGATAATCTAAAGTATAATACTAAACTTATAAAGTATTATATTCCTTAATAATTAAGTAATATATATTATATTTCTTAATATAAATATACTTTTTTAATAATTAATAAGTTAAGTTCTATTTAATATTAAATATATATATATATATATATATTAAAGTAATTAAGATATAACTAATAAGGTTATTATTAGATTAATATTAATTCTAATAGACTAATATTAATTATTTAAAATTAATTATAATTATAGAGTCTTAATACTAATTATCTTTAATAGGGGGGATATTCATTAGCAAAAGATATAAAATATATATAAAGGCCTATTGAGTTAAAATATAATTTTTTACCTTTTTAGGCCTTATTTTTGAGGCCTAATTAAAATATCTTTATTATTAATTATTTTAATATATGTAATCTTATTTTTATAATCTCTTTAAAATATTTAATTATATTAGAAAAGCTAAAAAGATATTTATTAATAACTAAAAATCTCTTTATATATATCAGCTTTTCTATATCTATATTTTCTCTATAAGGTAGGTAATATAAGAACTTAATAAGTTAATCTATAATAACTATAATACTATTATAAAAAATTCTAATTAAAAGTTCTTTAAATAGTAATAGCTTTATAATAAAGTCTATTATAATTAAGTCCTATAGTTATTATACTTCCCCAGTTTAAACCACTGCTTCTTTACTAATGTCACTTTAACTATTCTTAGATATAAAGTCAATTCGTTATATACCTAGGCATATATATTTAATTAGTAGAGCTAGTTATTATTAACTTTAGGTTAATTTAACTTTTACTAACTAACTTATATAAATAGAGTTAACCTAATTCCTTTATAGAACCCTACTATTACCTTGCATTTATCTAACTCTATATATAGATATACTATTCTAGCATTACTCTTATAGTCTTAGATTATAACTAATCTGTTAATTTTATATAATTAGGAGGATGCAGTATATATATTTAGCCTTAATAATTATATTACTAAGCCACTTTTTATATAAAGCTAAGTTACCTATTAGTGCAGTTAAGAAAGCTATCTCTTTTATATTAAAAGGTAAGCCTTTTTTAATAGCCCTTTTTAGCTTTTTTAACCTAAATAGCTCTTTAATTAGCTAAATTAGATAAACTTAATTACTTAAGCAAGCTTAATCTATATAATTAATTAAATTACTTAAGATATAATTAAAAATAGCTACTTTAATTAGGCTAAATAGGCTTTTTAATAAAAAGTTCTTTATAATAGCTATAGCTATTATATAGATCTTATAGCAATTTCTGCCTTTAGCCTAACTTAATATTAATTTAATTACTATAGTAAGGTTATAGTTAGTTATATAATAGCCCTAATTAGGTTTTAGGCTTTTATATATAGCAGGTATTATATTAATAGCTATAATTAATATTAATAACTGCAATTAATAGATATAGGGAAAGTTAGGTTAGGGAATGTATTTAGTAAAAATATAATAGACTTAGCCTAGTATATTAAATAGGTTAATTAGAGATATCTTAATCTTTTAGGTAAAGTAAAGGAAAAAGGCTAATATAGCTATTAGGGGACCTATAGGCAGTATTAATACTATTTAGTTAAGGCAGTAATTATACTATTAAGGCAGATAAACCTTATAAGATTCTAACCTTTAAGATATAGGCCTACTATAGGGGCCTTATTATTTAAGCCTATATACAGAAAGTTAAAAGCTTAATAGCCTTATAAGGCTAATAGTAAGAAAGAAAAAAAAATAGTTATTATATTATAGGAAATAAATAAAATTCTCTATAAGGTTTATATTATTATATTTTTATTTTAATATTAAAATTATATTTTTTAATAACCTTTTTTACTATTGTTTATTTATATAATTCTTATAAAAATTCCTTTAGTTTTTTTAAAGTTTCTTTTATTATTTTAATTTCTATCTATCTTAAGGTTTATATTTATTAAATAAAAATATATTCTCCCTTTTTATTCCTTTTTAATATTTATTTATTTTCTTTTATAGTATTAATATTATAATCTAATTATTAGCTAATTATATTTACTTTTTTACTCTATAATCCTTTTTTATAAATAATTATAAAGTTAAATTTAAATAAATACTTTATATAGTATAGTTATTATTAATTAAGTTTATAGGTAATTATAAAATATAAGATATTTTAGTAATCTATATATACCTTTATTTTATATTTATTTCTTATTAAATAATATTTAAATTCCTAAAAGCAGTTTATAATTATTAAAAATTCTTTATTATAAATTAAATATTATAATTTTAAAGTATATAATTTATATAAATAAAATATAATAAAATATAATTTCTTTATATTATTTTATTATTTAATTTATATTTTTAAGATATAATTAAATATATTTATTTTAAGTTTAATTTCTTTCTTTAGGTTAAATATAATTAAAATAGGTTTATTAAAAATAGCCACCTTAAGTTATTTAAAGGCTTTTTATATTTTTTATTCTATTAAAATAGTTAATTCTTTTGATTACTTTTATTAATAGCTTTATAATCTTATTAAAGTTTTTAATAAATTTCTAAAAGTAATTAATAAATCTTAAAAATATTTATATCTTTTTAATATTTTTTAAGATTTTTTACATTATTATAATTAAAACTTCCTTTTATTTTATTTAAATTTCTTTATATATAATAATATATCCTAAAAAGTCTACTTTTTTAATATAAAAGAAGCTTTTCTTTAATTTAATTAATAGCTTAATATCTTATAGTACTTTTAAGACTTTATAAATATATTTTTTATATTCTTTTTTATTATTTAAAAAGATTAAAATATTATTTAAGTAATATATTATAAAGATATTAAGATATTATTAAAGTATACTATTAATTATTTATTAAACTATTATAAATATATTAATAAGACTAAAAGGTATTATTATATATATATATAGTTTAAACTTAATTCTATATACTATTTTTTATTTATTTCTTTCTTTATTTTAGATAAGGTTATATACTTTCTTTAGGTCTAAAGCTATAAAGATTTATTCTCTTTATAATTAAGCCTTAAGTTTTAATATAAATAAAAGTAAAGTTTAGTCTTTAATAGTATATACATTTAGTACTTAATAATTAATTATTAACTAATTATTTCTATTTATCTTAAAAATAAAGAATATTATTAAGGCTAATAATAAGTTAAATACCTTAATATAGCCTTTTTTTAAATATTTTATTAATATATTCTTTTAAACTTATAGTTTCTAATAATTTAATAAATTTAATTTCTTTAATAATAGCTTATTATTTATAACTTAATTTTATAATCTTATTAGCTATATTTTAGGATTTCTATTTTTAAATCTGTATTAAATAATTTATTATAGATTTATTATTACTTTAGAATATTTCTAAGTTAAGTTTATTTAAGCTTTTTTTTTTTTTTTATAAATCCTCTTTTTAAAGGATATTTAGGATTTTTATTTTATATTTTATGCCTTTTTTATATTTATATTATACTCCTTTTAGCCCTAATTTAAACTACTACTTCTTTACTAATATTACTTTAATTGCAGTTTTTAGTTATAAAGTTAATTAGTTATATACCTAGGTATATATATTTAATTAATAGAGGTTAATTTAACTTTTATTAATTAACTTATATAAAAGCTAACTTAATTCTTTTATAAAACCTTATTATTATTTTATATTTATTTAACTCTATATATAGATATACTTTATATTAAAAGCAATACCTTCTTTACTATAATAACCCTTTTAGTTATATTAAAAAGCCACTCTTTATATATATTTAAGCCTATAAAGGCAATAAAAAAGGAAGTTTAGTTTAATTTAAGGGAATAACCTTCCTTTAAGACCCTCTTTAGGTCTTTTAGACCTAATTACTTATTATTAACCTAATTGAAATTAATTAAGTTAAAATAGTCTATATAATATATTAATTTAGTTAAATTATAATTAAAAATAGCTATTTTAATTAAGTTAAATTAATATCTTAATAAGAAGTTCTTTCTAATAGTAGGTATTATTATATAGACCCCTTTTAATTTTTCTCTATTAGCTCTTTAAAAGGCTGGCCTAATAATTATATTAAGGTTATAGCTAGTTATATAGTAGGCCTAATTATATAGCTATAGGCTATTTTATATAGGCATTATATTAATAGCTATAATTAATATTAGTAGCTATAACTAATAGGTATAGGGAAAGTTAGGTCAGGGAATATACTTAAGTGTGATAGACTGAGCCTATCTCTATTAATACTGACCTTTATTAAGGTAAAAAGATCGATCTAAGATCTTTTGGGTATAGTGAAGGAAGAAGGCTAATACAGCTACTAAGGGGTAATAGACCTGCAGGCGGTATTAATACTGCTTAATTAAGGGAGCAATTATACCACTAAGGCAGATAAACCTTATATAATTTTAACCTTTAAGATATAGGCCTACTATAGGGGCCTTATTATTTAAGCCTTTAGATATAAAGTTAGAAGCTTAATAGCCTTATTAAGCTAATAGTAAGAAAAAGAAATACTTCTTTTAAAGGCTATAGTTAGTTAGTTTTATATTTAATATTCCTATTTCTTTAAGTTAATATTTAAAATCTTTTATTACTTTTTATAATTATTTTATTATTACTATTAAAGTTATTTAAATATATAACTTAATTAGTCTTTTAGTTAACATATAGGTTTTATTATTTTAATTAATTTATATTTCAAATAATATCTATTTTCTTTTCTAAAAGTATAATATTAAAACTAATTCTATTATTCTTTTTTTTAATAAAGATCTTAAAGTAATTTATTTTTTAATTAATAATACTATTATTATAATTCAAAAATTAGCTTTTTATATTAATAAAGTAATAAATTTTTCTTTATAGTAACTTTTACTTTATAATTATTTTTAAGTTAATAAAATTATTTTTTATTTTACTATTAATTTAAATATTTAGCTATCTTCCTTTAATTTAAGCTAATAGCATTAAATAATTAGGTCTATTATTTCTTATAGCTTTTAAAGCCTTTATAGATATAAGTTATTCTTATTCTTAGCTTTTATATTTCTATAGCTCTATAGTTATAAAAGATATATCTCTTTTCTTATAGCATTTTAATAGATTTACTTATAATTACTATTATAATAACCTTTACTATTAAAATAATTATTAAAAAATTTATTATTAAAAATTTAGTATTAATAGTAATCTTTTAGTTTTTTATATTACTTTTTAACTATCTTTTATTATAATTTATATTATTATAATTTTATTATTTATATTTTATATTAAGATATTATATTTTCTAGATATAATTTATAGTATATTTTTAAGTCTATATATCCTTTAATATATAAAGCTTTATTAAGTTTAATATATATTGTTTAAGCTTTATTTTATATCTATTAAACTTTCTTTATAACTATCTTTATTTTTAAGTAATTTTATTTTTATTATTAAAAGATACTTTAAAGAATTCTTTTAACTTTTTAAAGATTTTATTTTATGTTTTAAGTTATTTTATTATTTCTTTTAATTTTTTTAACTTAATATAATTAATAGACTATTTATTACTATTATTTAGATATTATTAATTAAATTTCTTTTCTATTAAGCTAATATTTTGAATTATTTATTATAGTTTTATTTATATATTTTTATTTTTTTAGATTTCTCTATAATATACTATATAAAATTAAAGTTCTAATATTTTAAAGTTTTTATATTATATTTTTTATAAATATCTTTCTATTTTCTTTTTTTAATATTATTTATTATTAAGTATTTTTAAAATTATAATAGAAAAGTAATTATTATTTTCTTTTTTTTATTTATATTTAATATATTAATAGTATCTATAGGATATTTATAATAGTTTATTATATTTTAAATATATAGATTATATTATTATATAATCTTAAAGCTTAAATCTTAGTTTTTTATATAATAGGTTTATAGTATCTTTTATATAATAGATGTAGATATAAGTTATTAAGAGGTTATTTATATTAGTATGTTTTTTAGCCTTTTAAATATATATTTCTTTCCTAAAGGTTTAAATTCTTAATCTTTATTTATTATATAAGGGTTTATATAATTATCTCTATCTTTACTTTAATTATTTATCTTTTTATTAAAGGCATTATAATATTATATCTTTAGCTTAAACCACTGCTTTTTTATTAATATCACTTTAACTGTTCTTAGATATAAGGTTAATTAGTTATATGCCTTTATATATATATTTACTAAATAGAGTTATTATTAACTTTAGGTTAATTTAACTTTTACTAACTAACTTATATAAAAGCTAACCTAATTCCTTTAAACTTTTAATTTAATCTTACTATTATCCTATATTTATTTAACTTTATATAGTTTATATTAAAAGTAGTATCCCCTTTACTATAATAACCCTTTTAGCTATATTAAAAAGCCACTTTTTATATATATTTAAATTTAGGCCTATAAAGGCAGTAATAAATGCTACTTAATCTAACTAAGAGGGATAACCTTCCTTTAGGTCTTTTTCTAGCTTCTTTAGATTTAATAGCTTATCATAGACCAAATTTAGATTACTTATATTAAAATAGGCCTAATAAAGTATATAATTTATTAACTTAAATTAATATATAATTAAAGATTATTATTTTAAATAATTTAAATTAATATCTTAATAAGAAGTTCTTTTTAATAGTAGCTATTACTATATAGATCTCTTTTAGTTTATTTTTATTAACTATACCTAAAGCAGGCCTAATAGCTATATTAAGGTTATAGCTAGTTATATAGTAGTTATAATTATATAGCTATAGGCTATTCTATAGTATTATATTGCTAGCTATAATTAATATTAGTAACTATAACTAACGGTTAGGTTAGGGAATGTACTTTAGAAATACAATAGACTTAGCCTAATATATAAAAAGGTCAATTTAAGATCTTTTAGCTAGGGTAAAGGAAAAAGGCTAATACAGCTGCTAAAAGGTAAGCAGTATTAATACTACTTAATTTAAGGCAGCAATTATACTATTAAGGCAAATAAACCTTATATAATTTTAACCTTTAAGATATAGGCCTACTATAGGGGCCTTATTATTTAAGCCTTTAGATAAAAACTTAAAAGCTAGATAGCCTTATTAGGCTAATAGTAAGGAAAAAAAAATTATTATATATATTATATTTTCTTTATATATTATATTTTAATCCTTTATTATTTTCTTATATATAGATCATTTCTTGCTATCCTTTTTACTTCTATTACCTTTTTAGTGGCTTAAATAGTACTTTTAATTAGAATTATATTAATATATTATATTGTTTCTTTCCCTTTTATATAATAGTTAGTTCCTAACTATAAATAGACTAAACTATATTAAGTTTATTATTAGCAGATTATATAAGGTATAATACCAAATAGTTATTAAAATATTATATCTTTTAGTAATAGACTTAATATATATTAGATTTAATTAATATAAAAAAGTTTTATTAATAGCTAGTAAGCAAAAATCTATAAAAGTATAAATAAATATATTATATATATTAAAATACCTTTAATAAGGTTAACTATATATAAGGTTATTATTAATTTTAATATAATATTTTTTTAAATTACTATTAATCTAATATTAATTAATCTCATATTAAATTAATCTATTATTAAACTTACCTTTTAATAGTTAGTTTAAGCAATCATATTCTTATTAGGTAAATCTTATAGGCCTTTTATATATATATAATATAAATACTAAAATTATAATTTAATTTTCTTTTTTTAATAGTATTACCTTTAAGGCCTATTATCTTAATTAATATTATTTTTCTCTTAATAAGTCTTAATTTAAACCTCTTATTAATATATTTTACTATATTTAATTATATTTTTAAATAGATATCTTAATAAAATTATAAAATTTAAATATTTATATATTTTATTAAATTTATATATAAAAGAGTTAATATATTATATATTTATTATTTTTAAATTAATAAAAGTAAAAGGTATTTTATATTTATAAACTATTTATATTATAATAAATATATTTAAACTATAAAATCTTATAATAATATCTTTAATAAAATAAAAAAAGAAATTAAAAAATAATAAAAATTAAATAAATAAAGATCTTTTTAAGCTTTATAAAGAAATAATAGCTTTATAAATATATCTTATTAAAGCTATTAATTATTTATTTTATATTTATAAGATTTAAAATTAAATAAAAAATATTATTTTAAAGCTATTTATTAAGGTTTATAAAAAATAAAGTAATAAAATAATTTATTATTAAGATTAAATATATATAAAAGTACTTTTATTAAAGACCTTAAGGTTAATTATATTTTAAATAATATTAATTAATTTACTTTTAAATTAAAAGATAATTTCTTTAATCTTTACTTTTATTTAATTTTAATAGAACTTTTTTAAAAGTCTTTAAATATAAATAAGATATTTTAGTAATATTTATATATCTTTATTTTTTTAATAGTTTTTCTATTTTATTAAGTATTTTCTTTAACTATTAATTTTATATATTTCTTTAATAGCTTTTATTTTATAGATTTTTAATTTTAAGATAATTTATAATTTATTAATAATTTTAATTTATATTATATCTATTATTAATTTAAAATATAAAATATAAAAGATTAAATAAAATCTAACTTTTAATAGTAAAGTTAATTTATAGTTATTTTCTAAAAATATTTATAATACTTTATAAAATTAAATAAATTTATAGTTTAATTTATATATTAATTAATCTATTTTAATATTTTTTATAGCTAAATAAATTATATTTTCTTTTAAAAAAGTTAGTTTTTTTAATTATTTTAAGTTATAATAGTTTTTTATTTATTTTTATTTCTCTATATAAATTCTTTTTATATTATTACTTTTAATAATAATAGCTTAATTAATAGATTTTTTTACTATATATTATAATATATATTTAATATAAATTTAAAACTTATAAATAATAATATAAATTTTATATTTTTATTATATGTAATATATTAAATAAGTCAGGCTATTAATAGTTTTCTTAATTTAATTATTTTATTTATAATTAATAAAATATTATAAGTATTATTTAAGTATTTAATTTATCTATTTAGTTTATTTATTAACCTATAGTCTAAATGCTATTATAAGTTAATAATTTAATTTAAATCTATTTATAAGTAATTACTTAAATATTACTATAAATATATCTTTTTTATTTAAAAGGATTTCTTTAAGCAGTTTATATATATTAATAATATATCTAAAAAAAAAATATAAAAAAGCTATTTTATATCTATAAATTCTTAATATAATATATAATATAAAAATTTTATAAATTAGTTAATTATAACTATAATACTATTATAAATGATCTTAATTTAAGGTTCTTTTAATAAAGGTCACTTAATAATAAAGTCTATTATAATTAAGTCTTAAGGTTATTATATTATTAATAAAGGTTATAGTTATTTATAAGGTTTATATTATTATACTTTAATTTTAATATATAAGTTATATTATTTAATATCTATTTTAATTTCTTTTTTTTTAAGCTTATAACCTTATTTTTATAATCTTTTAAGTATTTTTATTACTTCTTAATATCTATATAATAAATATAAATAAAATTTATAAAAAAAGTTATATTTTTTATTACTTATTTTTATAACTATTATTATTATTATTATTTTAATAAGTTAAGTAAATTAATAATTTCTTTATAAGTTTATTTCTAAAAGCTATTATTTAATCTTAATAATTTTTATATTAAAATTATATTATTAATTAATAGTATCTATATATTTATTATTAATGCCTTTATAATATAATATAATAAAGTTAAATTTATATAAGTATTTAATATAATATAATTATTATTAATTTAGCTTTTATATTATAGTAAAATAAACTATATTTTTATAATTAATAAATACTTTTATTAAATATTTACTTCCTTTAAGGTAATATTTAAACTCCTTAAAGTAATTAATAATTATAAAGAATTCTTTATTATAAATAAAGTAGTTATATTTTACTTTATATATTTTATAAAAATAAAAAGTAATTAGGTATAATATACTATTATTATTATATTATTTTATTTATCTTTTTAAGATATAATTAAAAGTATTAATTTTAAATTTAATTTACTATTTTAAGTTAAATATAATTAAAATATATTTATTTATAATAGCTATTTTAAGCTATTTAAAAGCTTTTTAGGCTTTATTACTATATTTAAAGGTTTTATTTTTCTTAATAATCTTAATAAGTAATATAATAATTTTACTAAAATTCTTAATAAATTATTAATAATAGTTAGTAAATCTTAAAAAAGGATTATATTTCTTTAATTATTATAAATACTTTCTATTTAATAATTATAGTAATTTTATATTTATTTATTTTAATTTTATTATATAAGACTTTATAATTTAAATATATTATTTAATTTTATTAAAAATAACTTTTTAGAGGTTTAATAAATATATTAATATCTTATAGTGCATTTAAAACCTTAAAGATATATTTTATATATTTTTTTTTATATTGAAGAAAATAAAGATATTATTTAAATAGTAAATTATAAAAATATTAAAATACTTTTAAAATATATTTATAATTATATATTAAAAAATAAAAAAATTATTTATTAATTTAAATAAAATAAGTAAATATTTAAATAATTTATATTTTATTTTAAAGGCTATTCTTTACTTATTACTTTCTTTAATTTAAATAAAGCTATAAATAAACTTAAGATTAAATACTATAAACTATTTTTTAATTAAGTAATTAATCTTTAAGTTTAATAATAAATAATAATAGTATTTTATCTTTTTCTATAATCTTATTTAGCTATAAGTAATTTACTATAAGTTATAGCTTATTTAAGTTTAGTTTTAATATAACTATAATTAAATCTTTAGCTAGAAATTTTAAAGTTTTAATATATTTTTTCTTTAATATATCTTTTATTTATTTATTAAGTATATTAACCTTAAATTAAATAAGGTTATAAATTAAAAAGAAATTTAGGTCTTTATTATCCTTTAATATAATTTTAATATTATAATTTATATATTAAAATAACTTTATTTTTAATGCTTCTTAAAATAGGTTTTTATAAGTTTAATACTTTATAGATATATTTTTAAATTATTTATTAAATTCCTTTTTAGTAATTTACTTTATTTTTTAAATAGTTTAATTTAATTATTTAAACTATTTTTTAAGAGTTACTGTTATTTATTTAATATAATTATTTCTAACTTTATATAATTTATATTATATCCCTTTTAGAATTAATAATATTTTATTACTTTATTTTTATTACTTTTTTTAATTAAAATTTAAAATCTTATATTATTATTATTTAAATTATTTTTATTATCTAAAAGGTAGTCTTTATAAATTATTTAATTAGCTTTTTAGTTAAATTATAGGTTATAGTATATTAGCTATAAGTATTTAAATATTAAATTATATTTTTATATAAAAATAAGATTAAAGTTAATACTTTAATTTCTTTTATTAATAAATACTTTTAAGTAATTAATTTCTTAAATAATACTTTTATTTTTATAAATATAAATACTTCTTTCTTTACTTTATATTATATAAGGTTTTTTTTATCTCTTTATAGTAGCCTTAATCTATTAAATATTTTAAAGGAAATAAAGTTTATAATAGCTTTACTATTTATAAATATATTTAATTATTTACCTTTAATTTTAATTTTTAGGTTTAAGTATATTTATTATTATTTATTAATTACAGTTTATAAAGCTTTTATAAGAAGTTTATTTTCTTTTACTTTTTTATTTATTTAATACTTTATTATAAATAGTAAATTCCTTTTTTCTATAGATAATTATAGCTATATTTACTTTTATAGTAATTAATACTATTAAGGTAGTTATATTATATAGTTAGTTTATATTAAAATATTATATTTACTTTCTATATTAATTATTTTACTTTTTTATTATATTATAGTATCTTATTTATTTAGTTAATTTTAAAGGTATTATTTTATTTCTTTTTTAGGCTATTTATTTTTATAATAGTTTTATAAATATTCTTATTTAGGTTTTTTTCTTTTTTATTTTATTTTTATTAAATATAATTTCTCTATTTTATAACTTACTTAATATTTTAAATATAATTTAAGGTTTATTTTTAAGTTTCTATATATATTATAAATTTAATTACTTAAATCCCTTTATATCTTTTAGTAATTTAATATCCTAAAGTATTAATAATTAAGTAAGGTTTTTATTCTTTATATTCTTTAATTTATATTAAAAAGTAGTTATTTATTTCCTTTTCTTATTTATATTATAGATAGAAATATTATATATATAATACCTATAGTATCTATTAATAGTTTAAGTAATTTATTTACCTTTTAAAATATATTTTAATTTAAATTTCTTCTTTAGGTATTATTAGCTTTTCTATTTTATTTTTTATATATTATTAAATATAAATAGTATTTCTTTTTCTTACTATTAGTCTAATAAGGCTATTAAGCTTTTAACTTTTTATCTAAAGGCTTAAATAATAAGGCCCTTATAGTAAGCCTATATCTTAAAGGTTAAAATTATATAAGGTTTATTTATCTTAATAGTATAGTTATTACCTTAATTAAGTAATATTAATACTGCCTTTTAGTAGCTATATTAGCCTTCTTTTTTTATTATACCTAAAAGAGTATTAGGCTAAGTCTATTATAAAGTATATTCCCTAACCTAACTTTCTCTTTATTAATTATAGCTATTAATATTAATTATAGTTATTAATATAATATCTATATAAAATAGCCTATAGCTATATAATTAGGCCTACTATATAACTAGCTATAACCTTAATATAGCTATTAGGCCTACCTTATAAAAAGCTAATAGAAAAAACTAAAAGAGATTTATATAATAGTAATTACTATTAAAAAGAACTTCTTATTAAGGTATTTATCTATCTTAATTAAAATAGCTATCTTTAATTATAATTTAATTTAGTTAATCTATTATATAGGCTATTTTAAATTTATTAATTTAAATTAAGTTAATAATAAGCTATTAAATCTAAAGGATTTAAAGAGAGTCTTAAAAGAAGGTTATTCCTTTAAATTAGATTAAACTGCCTTTCTTACTATCTTTATAGATAACTTAAATATATATAAAGAGTA
Organism: Aspergillus subversicolor; assembly: GCA_037044295.1. Taxonomy (NCBI): domain Eukaryota; kingdom Fungi; phylum Ascomycota; class Eurotiomycetes; order Eurotiales; family Aspergillaceae; genus Aspergillus; species Aspergillus subversicolor. The sequence goes on along the minus strand of JAWLTM010000025.1, from coordinate 503,475 downwards.
GCTTTTTAATATAGTTAAAAGGGTTATTATAATAAAGGGGGTACTGCTTTTAATATAAAAATAAATATAGGGTAATAGTAAGCTTAGACTAAAGGTTTAAAGGAATTAGGTTAACTTTTATATAAATTAATTAGTAAAAGTTAAATTAATCTCTATTAATTAAATATATATACTTAGGTATATAACTAATTAACCTTATATTTAAGAACTGCAGTTAAAGTAATATTAGTAAAGAAGCAGTAGTTTAAACTAGGGTTATTTTATTTTATAATTACTTTTATTTTAGCTAATTTAATATATTTAATTATTTTATTAGGCTATATTTTATTTATAAATTAATTAAGTTATAATATATATTTTATATTTTAAATATTTTATCTTTTATTTTTTTATTTTTTTAGCTTTAAATTTTTAAGTAAATCTAGAAGTCTCTATATAGTTTAAATCCTTATAGTATTAATTTAATTATATTAATATAATTTTAATAAAAATATTATTTACTATTAAATAAGGGTTATATTAAGTAATACTTTTTTCTATTTTAAAAGATATTTTTATTTTCTTAAATATTTATAATAATACTTTATTTATATTTTTATTAGAAATTAAGCTAATATTAAGTTTATTACTTAAGTTAATATTAACTTCTTTTCTCTTTTTAATTATAATAATAATTTTTCTTTAAATAGATTATATATTTAAGTTAAATATAGGCTTTTATTATTAATTAGTTTTATTTTTTTAAATTTCTTTATTTTTTTTTAATTCTTTTTTATTCTCTATAATTAAAGTCTTATTATTATTTCTATTTATAGAGTTTTTTAATTTCTTTCTTTCTTTCAGTTTTATTTATTTTAATAAAAATAAGGCAATTTAATATAGATTTTTATTTTAATAAAATTTTAAGATAATATATATTAAGTATTCTTTTTTTATTAAAAAATAGGTTATATATATAAATACTTATTTTAAGTCTTAACTAATTATATTTAAATTAAATTATATTAATAGTTTAGATAGCTATTTATACTTTATTATTATCTTTACTTTTTTTTACTATATTTCCTTTTTTACTTTTAAAAATATAAGATATTAATTTATATTTTTAATTAGTTTTAATAGAGTTTTTATATTTAAGATCTTTATAGCCTTTTTTATTATAGTTTTAGTAAGTAAATCTTAACTTATTTTTAGCTATAATCTTTATAGTTATTATTAATCTAAATTTAGTTCTATAAGAGTTATTAATATTCTATTCTCTTTTTTAATTTATATTATAATAAGGTTTATTTTCTTATTATCTTTAATTATTTTTATTATTTTAAGTTCTTCAAATATATTAATAATTATTAATTTTTACTGCTATTTTAATATATTTAATTATAGTATTAACTTAAGGTATTTTATATAATTCTATTTAAATAGTTTCTATAAGTTTATTAAAAAGAAATAATATAAAGATACTTTAATCCTTAAATAGCTTTAATACTAGCTATTAATATTTTACTATATATTTAAAAGCTAATTTAATCTATCTTAAGGATTTAATATACTATTTAATATATCTTTTATTATTAACTATTCTAAATGCTTATTTAAATATATTTTTAAATATACTAAAGTTATTATAAAGTATAAATATTTAAAGTTATTATTCTAATTTAGGTTTATTAATATAGTTTTTTAAAACTATTATATAGCTATACCCTTAAAGGTATCCTATAATATTTATAGTTTTAATAGAATCTCTTTTAAATTAAATTAAATAGTAAATTATAAAGGCTATAAATTAAGTAAAGAATATAATTAATTTATTAAGGGTTTTATTAAATAGCTTAAATAGGTTAGGCTTAAGTATTTTCTTACTATTTCTGCCTATTATTATAATAGTTATAACATTTTATTTTTCTTAAAGTCTATTTTAGTTATTAATTACCTATTAGGCTTAAAGGTTTATAATTTCTATAAGTATTTAATAAGGTTTAGCTATTTTAATAGTTATATTAATAACTTACTATTAAAATTAAATAACTTTTTTATTTTTTTCTTTAAAAAAGTTATTTTTATTATTTTTTATAATTTAATTAATAAAAGGGTTATTAATAAAGGCAGTAAGATGCTATTAGGTAGGTTAGATCAATATAGCTATTATATTTATATTACTTAATATAATATAATATAGTCTAAATAAGAGCTATTAATATATAATAGTTAATTCTTAAATATAAATAAATTAAGCTATATTAGGTTTATTACTAGCAGATTATATAGGATATAATATTAAGTAGTTATTAAAACATTATATCTCTTAATTATAGATTTAACCCCAGTTTAAACCATTACTTCTTTAATAATATCACTTTAACTGCAATTCTTAGATATAAGCTTAATTAGTTATATGCCTAGGTATATATATTTAATTAGTAAAGGTTAATTTAACTTTTACTAATTAATATATATAAATAGAGTTAACCTAATTCCTTTAATTCTAACTTTAAAGAACCTTTAAACCTTACTATTACCTTATATTTATCTTTATATTAAAAGTAATACCCCCTCTATTATAATAACCCTTTTAGTTATATTAAAAAGCTATTCTTTATATATATTTAAGTTTAGGCCTATAAAGGCAGTAAGGAAAATAGCCTAATTTAATTTAAGGAAATAACCTTCCTTTAAGACTCTCTTTAGGTCTTTTAGACTTAATAGCTTATTATTAATCTAATTTAAATTAATAAAGTTAAAATAGCCTATATAATAAATTAATTAAATTAAATTATAATTAAAAATAGCTATTTTAATTAGATTAAATTAATACTTTAATAAAAAGTTCTTTTTAATAATAGCTATTATTATATAGACCTTTTTTAGTTTTTCTTTATTAGCTCTCTATAAGGCAGGCCTAATAGTTATATTAAGGTTATAGCTAATTATATAGTAGGCCTAATTATATAACTATAGGCTATTTTATATAGGTATTATATTAATAGTTATAATTAATATTAATAGCTATAACTAATAGTTAGGTTAAAAAATATACTTTATAATAGATTTAGCTTAATACTTTTTTAGGTATAATAAAAAAAAAGGCTAATATAGCTATTAAAAGGTAATCTTAATACTGCTTAATTAAGGCAGTAATTATACTATTAAGGCAAATAAACCTTATATAATTTTAACCTTTAAGATATAGGCCTACTATAAGGGCCTTATTATTTAAGCCTTTAGATAAAAAGTTAAAAGCTTAATAGCCTTATTAGGTTAATAGTAAGGAAAAAAGAAATTAATAGATTTAATATATATTAGGCTTAATTAATATAAAGAAGTTTTATTAATAGTTAATAAGCTAGAATCTATAAAAGTATAAATAAATATATTTTATATATTAAAATACCTTTAGTAGGGTTAACTATATATAAGGTTATTATTAGTTTTAGTATAATATATTCTTAAACTGCTATTAGTTAAATATTAATTAGTCCTATATTAGATTAGTTTATTATTAGACTTACCTTTTAATAGTTAGTTTAGGTAATTATACTTTTATTAGGTAAATTTTATAGGTCCCTTATATATATATAATATAAACGCTAGGATTATAATATTTTAAGGTATTTTATTATCTTATTATTATTAAAGTTTCTATCTTAAAGGCTTTTTTTTCTTTTTTCTATTTTTATTATATTTTTTATTACCTTTTATATTTCTCTTTTTAATATATAGGATTTTATTTAGCCTTTTATTAATATTCTTTTGCCTTTTAGTTATATAGTATTAGAATCTATAATATATTACTATATTTTATATTTTCTTTTATTAAAAACTTATTTTATAGTTTTTAAATAGAGCTTTATTAATATGAATTCTATCTATATTATAATATATAATATTTATATATAGCAGTTATTTTTACTATATTATATAGGCTATAAGTTATACTTAAAGTTTAAGTCTATATAACCCTTTATAGTTTTTATTTATTAATAGCTCTTAATATTTACTTATCTTAATTTAAATCTTTAGGTTATTATAGTTATAAATATTTATTAGTAATATATTTAAATTAGTTATAGTTATAATATTTAACTTTTAATTTATTATATTATCTTTAATTACTATTATATTATATAGCTTTTAAGATTATAGGCTCTAGTTTAATACTATATTAAATATTAGGTAATTATTCCTTACTTTAATTAATATTTTATTATTTTATATTTTACTAAAGGTTATATAAACCTTTATTCTTTTTAACTTATTTTTATTATTAGTTATTAGTTTTTATAGTAATATTAGCTAGTTTATTTAAGTTTTTAAGCTTTAGTTTAATATTAACAATAATATCTTTAACTTTTAACTTAAATCTTAAGTATATTTATATTATATATACTTTTTTACTTTAATTAAGTTTAGCTATTTAATAGCAGTATTTAGCTAAATAATCTCCTATAAATCCTTACTATTTAAGTTATTAAATCTTTATTTCTATTTTTTATTTTTTATTTATAACTTTAAAGGTATTCTTAAGTTTATCTTTTAAGTATTTATACTTTTTATAGATATATTTTATTATTTTCTATTATTTTTCTTTAATATTATTAATATAATTATAAATAATAAATTCTATAAATTATAATACCTTATCTTTAAGGAATTTTATTTTATATTTAACTTTAAGCTTTTTAGTAATAACCTAAGTTAAGTAGTATATTTAATAGCTTTAAAGGCTAATAAGAAATCTTTAGAGTTTATCTATATTACTATTAAATAAACCTAATTAATAAGGATATAAGATTTCTTTAAGGTCCTTATCTATAATAGTAAGTATTATAATATATTTAATATACTTTTAGTAAAGCTTTTAACTTTTATTAGCTTTAATTCTTAAAGTTTCTATAAAACTAATAAGTTTAATTACCTTTTTTTTTAATCTTTTAATTTACTTTTTAAAGATTTTAATATTTTTTTTAATATTTTTTAATAATATATTATATTATTAATTAAAATAAATAAACCTATATTTAAGTTTTATAACTTTCTCTTTATAGATAGTTAGGTAAATTAAAGTAATTTCCTCTTTTTTTTCTTTATTAGTCTTTATAGAGATATCTTTTATATTAAGGGGGATTTCCTATTATAAGATATACTATATATATTTAATATTAAGAGGTTAGATAGAGGTTATAAGTACTATTATATTAATATTATTTAGTATTATATAATATAGTCTAAATAGAAGCTATTAATATATAATAATTAGGGTTTCTAAATAGATAAATTAATTAATATTAGGTTTATATTTATAGATAATATAAGATATAATATTAAGTTTATAAAATATAATATTTCTTAATAATTAAGTAATATATTAAGCTTATTAATATAAAGATATTTTATTAATAGTTAATAAATTAAATTCTATTTAATATTAAATAGATATATATATATATTAAGGTAATTAGGATATAATTAATAAGGTTATTATAAGATTAATATTAATTTTAATAGATTAATGCTAATTATTTAAAATTAACTATAATTATAAAGTCTTAGCGCTAATTATCTTTAATAGGGGAGATATTAATTGGCAGAAAATGTAAGGTATATATAGAGGCCTGTTAGGTTATAATATTAATTTTATATTGAAAAATAAATAAAGTAATATTAATAAAGAAGTAATAATTTAAATTAAGGTTAAATTTAATATATATTTACTAATCTTTTATTAATATTAAGTAATTAAATAAGATATAAATAAATAGCTTTAAGAATCTTATATTAAAATGTAATATAATAATATATTTTTAATTTTAAATAAGCTAAAATAGATAAGTATTAATTTTATTATACTTAATATACTAATTATAGACATTAAGCAGGCTATCTTCTTAATAAAACATTTAAAGAGTAGTGTAAAAGCCTTATAGCAGGAGGCCGCTAAACTAATATAGCTTCTCGATTAAAGAGGATGTTGCGAGGCAAGCGGGAGCGGCCATAAAGTTCCCTATTGTCTTGATGGGTCAAGTTAGCCTCGGCCGATAATGAGGCCCCCAAAAACTACTTCACTTTTTGCACGAACGGGAAGAGTGATAAAGGAATCGTTCATATTTACCCACTTAGTTCCGTCTGCTGATTTTGTCAGCGTTACCGAAAGACCTCTTAATGGTAGATGGACGGGAAGCGGTAAAGGCTCCATGGCCATTGAGTATTACCATCTGAGAATGGCGCTATAGGTTAGATTGCCGAAGACGGTACGCACGCATTGTGGCCATAGTCCCGGCGAGCCAATGGCCGTTCAGACGTCCAGGTGGCTACGCTTCTCGCTGCTGGCAACGCCGTCTTTGACTTTTTTCTGGCAGGCCTTTTGGATTGGGGCAACAACAGAGCGTGGATCGTGTTCAATGCCTGAACTCAAGGAATCATGAACTTCCATTTGGCGAAAGTTAGGCGGAGTTTAGTATCTAGCTTCAACGCTAAAAGCTATACACTCGCAAGGTTACGAGAAGAGAACTTCATTAGTCTGATACTGGGCCCACTCTGGTCTGCAATGGTACTCGTGTGATCATGTCGTCTGTTGAACCTGATATAAAGGTGGTAAATAGTTGTTCGGATTGTAACTTGCAAATATGTGCCGCAGGTGGGCTGACCGACAGGAACATCTCTTGTTTCCAATCTGCTTCAAGTGTAATAGCGGCACCGCTGAGAAATCGCGCTAGGCAGTACTGACTGACATCTTCAATGTACTTACTTCAGTACCTGAGTGTCTGATATACAGGCTGTTACTGGATGAGCCCAAGACGACAGTGGTTCGGAAGACAGAGAATGTATGGTTGCTGCAGGCCTTATGTCGGATCCCACGGAGAAGCTCCATGTTTCCAACTTAGGCATCGCTGAGATGGAGAAGCATAATCGTTCGACCGCTGCTGGTGTAGATATTAAACTCGAGACCAGCTTTGTCATACTCAAAGCTGCTTATTAGCGCCTTCGCTGCAGGATTGTGCGTTCTCTTGGGGAGGTTGTCAGACTAATGTGTAGTTCTTCAAGCTGGATGCGCGCTCGCATGCCAAGTGGACTTTGCAGAACAGACCTAAGTTTGGCAGGACTATGGGCTCTTGATTCGCTGCTTCCCAAACCATTTTCTGTGGTCGGAGAATGGAAGTTCTGCATACTGATGATAACATTTGTCAGTGGCAATCGACAACTAGAGAACACAATATCAGCACAACGGTACCCAACGTGGTTAGAGAGCTTACTAATACGGAGAGAATTGCGGTTCTTTTTCCGCTGCAGGGTCAGCTCCATCGAGTTGAAAGACATGACGGTTGTTGGTCGTCGACGCGTCATTAAGGATAGTCGACACTGAGTAGGGAAAGGAGATGGGTTTCGTACGGGGATGACGACAGGCGGAGAGGAGCAGTCAAACCAGATTGCAAGTGTCTGTTTGTGGGGACATCAGTGCCTGTAATGCAGGCAAAGAGTAGTTCTAGCGACGTGAGGAAACAAGGGAGATTGGGCTTGAATAGTGACACTTTGTTGGACGAATGATTTGTTCATTAAGCACAAATACCTGGCCACGTTCAGTCGTTTGACGAGGTGATGTCCATTTGCTGATGTTCACACTGCATCCTCACGCGGTCACCCATTGGTACTACTTTACACATGTTCATGTTATTGAGCTTGGCTGCTCCGGTTCAGCAGCACTGATGGAACCAGTATCACACTGGCTGTTTATAATACCGAGTCAACTCCTTTTGCAGTTGAGCAGTGCTAGGCACCTGCTCAAAGTTTATCACCGACTCCTCGCCTACCTAACCCCCCTCCACTTCGACCTTCTTCTAGCTCCTTCTAGCTCGCAGCTCTCTCGCCTCTCTCTTCTTTTCTCTCTTCAGCAACAGAACGGAAGCAAGTCAGACAAGACTGTTTCATTCTCTCATTCTTCTTCACGTACTACTCATTCATAGCCTTCAGTGGACCCGGGCGCCTTCATCCCCAGACCGAAACACAAGCGGCAGTGCATTTTCTGCCTCACGGTAGGTAAGATATCATCGTGCGCTCACCAGTGCCATTATCTCAAAGCAAAGTTAGGTTTAAGTTACGTCATCGAACCATCTTTTGCCTTTCGTTGCGGCATCAAACGACTTCTGCTAACGACAATACCAAGTCCCAAGGCAAACGACCTTCTCCACCAACGCTACCCATCCAAACACCTTCACCAACAGAAAATCGCCGCAGCAATGGCCGACGAACGCGATGGCTCTGCTGCACTAGAGGTGGAGGTCACTCCCCGGGCTGCTTCTTCAACCTCTTCCATCCCTGACAACATTCTCGAGTGCCATCAGCGACTTGAATCAGACATCGCTGGGCCCTACTTTGTGTCGCTCAAACTCAAACCGGGTGTCTTGGAGAGCATCCGCCCGCAGCTCAATGACCTCTTCCGTCGTTACGACTACGACGCTGACGTTGGTACCATAACCCTCAGAATGCCATCCAAGATCCACGACGACTTTGCCACCGAGTTTGGACTCGTGCTCCAGAAGCTGATCGACGACATCCTGCGCGCGGTACCCAACGCGCCTAGAATCACGGACCGCCAGAGCCGACTGGTGAAGCTTTGGGAGCACGACAAGGCTAAAAAAGGTGGAGAGTGCTACCCGGACGGACAGTTCAAGGATGATCGCGCCAGCAAGCCAGGTCTCGTCTACGAAGTCGCCTATTCTCAAACCGGAGAGAGCCTTGAGAAAGTCGCCAGAATATAGTATTATAGACTACCAGACAGCCATATAATTCTAGTATCCAAAGATAACTCATAATGACAGTTGCCTGTCCTGCCATAATTACAATCATATCATGTGATTTCCTTCTTAGCAATGGTCGATAAGCACTGAAGCTCCAGGACAAGTCATCACAGAGCCAGCAAATACTAAGGCTTCCAACTCTACTATACTTCCGTTCCTACTAAGTACCTCGAGACAGTATTAGCAATTAGATACCACAGCGTCATATAGCGCGAGGCTAACTTATCATCTACCTGCATTTAGATTTTCACCAGTAATGCCATAATTGAAGTCCTCACCTCATCGAATTAAAAAGGATCAAAACTCCCAGACAAATCTCCTGAAAGACTCAGCCCAAGTACTGTACATATCGGCATACTTGCCTTTGACGCCTCCAGCTACCCCCACTCGATCGGAATTCAATGATATTAACCCCCAGGGGTAGGATTTATGAAGTATGAAAGAGTATTGATCATGCTGGGGATTCAAAGCCTTGCACCGTCGGATGAATTAAACGTGGGGGGAGAAGGGCCCATCTCATGTCTGCTGGAGAGAAATAGGAATTATAAGATCAAGACAGGAGAGTATTAGACTATTACCTGCGCCTTCTATCTAGTCAACGTACCGATCACGCTGTGAGTCGAGGGTGATTTGACAAGCAGGTCCTCTCAAATCCGATGGCAGTTCACTAGATGTCGAAGAGGTCAACTGAACGTTAGGTCCAGGGAATGATGGCAAGATTAGGCTTGATTACCAGGCGTCTAGGTTCAACCTTCAGTGCATGTAGTATTTTGATTAACAACGAGTCTTACTACATAGGTGCTTGGCTTGCAAGAAATGCTGCAGTTGGATGCCGCAGGCAAATAGTACATCTACACAATAAAACGCCAGTTACACTCAACTACTATCCTCTAATGCTGCGTATACATATCGATAGCTTTCAATGTGAAGGCGCTTGTAAGTATTCCGAATATTGAATCCTCTACGGTCTCGTGATATGAGTCAGTTGGCTATCCGACAGTCGGGAATCCGGCCATCGGAGATCAGAAGCACTGAAAATATCGTCTGGTGATATTTCCAGGGGATTTGCCAATTTAATCTTCGGTTAGGGAGGAGGTAGCCAAGACTTATGCCAAATAAGCCATATCACTTCCCCATTTTTGCATATACAGCTGCACCCAATGTTGAGAGATACTCAGCTTGTCTTTCTGACCTAGATCGTTACCCTGCACATGGCATTCATGTCAAGCTGACTGCTCTGTTTTCAAGGCCACGGAAATTCTATATCTGCAAGATAGTAAATCACTGTTGCATGTCTAAAATGAACTTGATTGAAGAAGTTCGCTGCCATGACACCTACAGACTTGGCAAATCGACACTTAGTCGCTTCCTGAATGTGAAAAATGTTTGTTATCTTTCACTTTTCTAAGTCACTTATCAACACATTCTTAGGCAGAGGTGTTTTCTGGAAACCCTTTCTAGCGAACTGCGAGATGCAGTATCCCGCTTAGTGAGGTGCTGGGAATGTGGAATGTATACCGAAGCATTAGTGTGGCTGTAGTTAGTTATATCTGGTCATTTATTCGGCTGACGTATATTGTAGTTTGTGGTTCAGATGTTCTTTTTATCTCGAGCTACCAATGTGGCTAGGTGCTGGGAGGAATGAAGCTTGTGTGGCAGAATGATGAATTTAGTAGCAACTTATCAGACAGCGATGCCTGACCTACAGGTCATAAGCACACCTGGCATCTGGTGTCTAAGCATTCAGAGTAAGGGCGAGAAGCTTAGAAAGAGTAAATAACTTCTCTTACTTCAGGGTTTGCGTAACAGGTAGCTTACAGCCAGATATACATCCACGTCTTGTTGAGGATCAAAGACCCAGTCTTATTTGCAAGCATTACAACAGGAGAAGAATAATGAGATGAAGCCGAATATTTAATTTCTCTCAGGCTGACATCAGGACGCAATGCCATGTAGTCGCAGGGAGTCAGGCGCACTGCAACCGGAGCCCCGAGACCCGGAATCGAAAATGCATACTCTTCAAGTTACAGGTTGGCCAGTTGCTCCCCTTATATACGCCCCTTCTCAGGAGATATGGCTCAAAACTATTGGTATCCTTCCTATACAGAAATATAATTTGAGTGTATAGATCGGTTGTCGAGTACTGGTACCATTACAGCTGCAGAGCAAATATCATTACACCGAGTTTATTGACTTTAGGTTCAAACCGTAGCTGTGAGCCCATGATTGCTCACCATAGCCAGTGGCGTCAGCTCAGAGCACGAGGAAGAAGGGACATACACAAGCAGAGGGTATCTATTACTTCACATCAACGCTCTTACATGCAAGCTGACGTTCATAAAGTCTGACTTAACTCTCATGCAAGACTTCCAGGTTATTTGGTAGCTTGAAGAGATTGGCTATCTTATATATGCTGATTATCTTAACAAATATGCTTATTGAAAGGTGCAAAAGCGATACAGAGATAGGCAGTTTCCGCCCCCATGATCCGCTCCTCGTTGCACTGAACAGTCTTCTTAGTTGCTTCTGACTAGCTCACGTTGACGAAGGTCGTTGGAGGTTCCAGTTGGCCGATACATTGAAAGTTCTGCGAAGTTTAGGGAGTAGCTATCAGTGCAACTATGTAACCACGCTCCGGTGTAAGACGATACCTTACCAGTGTTGTCACGACCATCTCATCTAGCCTATGGCATTTTATGAGGAACAGTACAATGGATTTCGTTACTAGGGCATGACTTGAAGGCGCCAGTGTTACCAGGGATAGTCAATGAGGAGGAAACATGAATTCCAAGCTCATAATCATCTTCTGTCTGTAACTCAATGAAGCAACCGATGTTCGATTGCATACTCCATAATGCCAGGCATATTATACTGCTTCACAGCTCAGTGAGTACTATGGCAAAAAGAAGGCCGAGGCTTCAGGTAGGAGAGCTCTCTTGTTCATCTAATTCGCCCGTTACTTAGTGATGTAAATACGCAGGAGGGTCCCGGTCTTTGTGATGTATGATCAACGCATTACTAATCACAATGAATACTCCGCGGGCTAGGTTCAAGCGGCTTACATGTAATTAAGGTTTAAAAACCTATATGCCTGTCAAAATTAATACCTCTTTGCATTTCAGAACGCTACTAGAAGCGTGTTGAAAGATTAATAGGAGCTGGTCATGATAGAATGCTGCCCGTAGTGCCTTCGGCCATACCGACGTGACAAGGGTCTGGTCAGTCAGGTCAAAGGCACAGTTCCAACCGTATAAGCACTACAAAGATACGAAAACTCAACAGCAGGTAGCAATTTATGGAGGATTTGCATACTCTAGTCACAAGGCCCGTAGACAACATAGTTCTCTTGCTCAACAACGCTTGCAGGTCAAACCGCACAGGAGCCCTAGAATGATCAAGAATTCTTTTCCCTTGCCTCTTACTTCATAATACTTCTCTCACTATGGTGTTCCTTTTGTAGCGTGTTGCAATCTTACTCACTTGGGTGCTTTACTCAGTTCATAGTAAATTTGCAACTTGCGACATGGCAACCGATTAGATGTAGTCTTGGAACATGCAATCTTGTATTCGACGGTTCCTTATCGCTAACAATTACTTAATGACATAGTTCTTTTTTCTTTCTGAATTTTATTGCATCTTTCCAGGGCTGGCTATAAGAAACAGCCAGATTTCTTCTCAATAAACACTTGGCCCCGACTGATCTCTGCCTATCTTAGATTTGATGACCGGTGTTCAGTATGTCTGTTACCTCCATTATGGCGATCTATAAAGCTGTATATAACATAACACCAACAACCTTCAACAAATACTGTATAGAACATCTCAAAAACCTTGATGTTTCTCCTGTGTTGATATTAATATATTAAATATTAAACTATATCTTAGGTTTTTTAGATACATTTTTAGATATCTCAGGCATAAGAGCTACTGCCTGACGTCTTTTACTTCCCCTGTTTCCTTTCATCCTCCGGGCTGCACTAATGTCTTCTTCAGTCTTTAGACAGTATAAATCTCGCATTTTGCTCCCCTGAGGCAGGTATTTGTCTTGCAATTGGCTTGCAAAACGACTAGGAAAAGCCACGCAAATAGCTTTCCAGATATACTCCTTTACTAATGTCTCTTCCGAAACCTTTGACAACAGCTTATCTGCCACATAAGCCAAGAGTTGTACATCAGAGATGCCCTCATTATTGGTTTCCAATCTCTGCAGGAACTCTTCCAGTATGGTCTCCTCGATTGTCGCTCGAAGCTGACCACGTGATATTGTCCCGAAGGATGGCATTTCGGATTCGGCTCCAGCGTCGAGAAAGTCATCAAGAAGCCGAAGATAGCGGTCTGCATCGGGCCTCTCTTGCATCTGGAATGAGGCAAGAACTATGTCTCTCCAGACTGACGAGTATGCTGACTTCTTTTGCCCAGTAAGTCCATGCTCAAGTCTCCAAACCAAAGCATTGGGATTGGCCTTGTGCTTCAAGAACAGTGGCAAGAGATCACTCTGTAGGGTTGGGATGAATTTCGGCCCTATTTCTCCGATCAAACTAGGAACAATCCAGAAGAAAAGCATAGCCCAGGCTGACATCATGGTAGCTTGATGACTGTCGTGCTTGACATTAAGCTCGAATTGATCGTTAGGACTCTCTCCGCTTTCCAACAAGAGCTTCAGCATCCTGATGCATTTTTCAGGCCAAGGTAAATTCTCTCTGTCAGGCCAGAGCTCTGAGTGGATAACCATAGCTAACGGCGTCATCTCAAATTCGTTGAAATAGTCAACCTCTCGAACTTTGTGCGATAGATATTTTGAGAGCATTTTCTTAACAATATGCTCTCTAAAGAATAGCTTTGCACCATCCGAGTTGAAGCCCTCGGATATGGGGAATACCCTGTCTTCCGTTTTGCGATCTATAGCACACATGGTGGCTTCAATTGTGTCGAGAAGAACGATCTCGGCTTGAGTGTAGTTGTCGGTCTCATCTTCCAACTCACCAGCGTATGTAATAGCCTCTCTTATCCGCGATGCCAAGGGAGTGTCACTATAGCTGCCGGGGCCAGTGCGTAGTATCTTGTTGTTGGATGGTGTAGTCTTGATCCATGCCGTGTAGGCTCTGAGGATCGACAGGTTGGCGTTGAACCCATCCGTGTTTTTGGCTCGCAGAAAATCAGACATCTCTTTCGTTCTGAGGAAGTCCATAACCGTGCGATGAAGAAAGTCCACTCGGCCCTGCTTGACCTCCAACAGTCCCCTGCACCAGCCATTCAAGCGTCGTTTGGTCTTTCTATACCAAACTTTCTCTTCCTGCTCGTCTTGGGTTTCCACAGGCCTTTCCAATGCATAGTCCACCGACTCATACTCAAGACTATGGAAGCGGTAGATTGATATGTCTAATGGAGAACTGGCTTTGATCGCGATGGCTAGGACGCCGCTCATCTTTCCATGATGGATTGGCTGTACCGTCTCCAGCATGTGCTTGAAGAATGGCTCCAAGTCTGATGGGAAGCTCTCAAGGCGCCGGCATAGGTCGGAGAAGCTATCATCCTCCTCCAAGCCTTCTCGCAAGAGTTTGGTTACGAAAAATACCCAAAGGAATACACCCCGTGACCTCTCCGTGACCTGGTCTATAAGCAAGTGAGCACCCATAACCTCTGACTCTAGAGTTTTCCAGCCCGGATGATCTAATAGCCGTAGTTCTGTGTAGCTTCGAATATCGTTATGAGTTAGCTGGTGGATATAAAGCTTTCTGCCAGGGTCGCCCCCGAAGTTCTGTTCAAACACGTTCCAGGGTCGACTCGAAATACACAGCTTGATGTTGGGGGACTGGGAGAGGTCCACTAGATCCTGGCAGAGGTCTTGACGGTCCCCTGTGAACTCATCAAGACCGTCGACGAAGAAGCAGAATTTCTGAGATATGTCTGCTTGATCAGCCACCTCTTTCAAAACAATTCGTAGTTCGGATAAGTTCCAAGGCTTCGACAGATGCTCAGGATCCACATCCTGCCATCGTTGGTGGCAGGCTACCTGTAACAAATCCGGACATTGACGAAATATTTCGTAGAGTAGCGTTTGTAAAAGGCCCTCTTGTGATCTCTGCATTTTGGTGCCTGCACTCCAAAAGTAGTGACTGGCAACGTATGTGGGCTTCGGAGAAGACCAAGCAGATAGAATGCGAGCAGTCCGAGAATGATCGGCGATAAACTTCATCAGTGTAGACTTGCCAGAGCCTGGCTTACCAGAGACCCAGAATATGCCATTGCCATTGTTCAGCCAATCGAGAAAGGCACCACCACAGACGCTATCCTCTTTAAATATCCATTCAAAAGTTCTGATATGAGCATCTGTGATGGCAGCATGTCTGGCACTCCGGTGCGCAAATGTTAAACTCTGGAGTATAGACTGCTGCTTAGTGATATCATTCTCGGCAATAGACATGGACGACAATTCTCTCTCGATGTCGGTAATAGTGACAGGAGAGAATGATTGCCCAGGCTGCGGCGATATGAGGACTCTTTGACGTATTTCTCCCAGGGCTTGCTGAATTTTGTCTAATCTGCATGTCTGGTCGATTTTTAATCGCTCGCTCCCTAATTGAAGCTCTCTCAATGTACGAATGTGGACATCGTGATAATAACTACCAGAAAAGGTAAGCGGATTCTTCTAGTAGGTAGCTTAACACACCTTGAAATTGTACAAATTTGAAGTGTCAGACTTGTCTGTGTCTTGTGCAGCCGATCTTCCAGCTTGGTGATGTCTCCGTCTTTCCAGTGGGTTTTCAATGCGGCTCGAAAACTTTTCCACTTGTGTCCGGGCCCATCTTGAACCTTGAGTTTTGCGATAGTGGCGAGTAATTGTTTGCAGTCTGCATGGCAAGCTCTAGATAGTTCGGCTATCGCTTCAACTTGTTTAGTGCACTGTCCACCGAGATCATGCACTGGTGCGGTCAGAGTACACTCCAGATCATGCAATTTCCTATAAATTGCTTCAACGGTCGAGATATCGCTGCTCAAACCACTTGTGGAACGGTATATTTCAGCACCCTTTGAGATCAATGCCGATGTGAACGTCACAAATTGAGCGACTGACGCCGCAAGCCCGAATGCCGATGCGGGGTCCATTCTAATCAATAGAATAGTCAAATAAGGATGAACATATGATCAATGGCCAGCTGAATATATTATGAGAGTAAGTCACTGATATCTTGAGCCGGTTATGCCTAGATTCGGTGGAAGGAAGCCCAATCAATTGAGTGATATTTAATAAGATAACTCAGGCCGCCGCCAGCATCGACAACAGGATATGCCAAAGAGCTGGGATAACCCTTCGGTCAGCTGTGAACGGATCGACAGTGGGGTAGGCCGATCTAGGATCCAATTATCCAATAGTGCGACCGACATTGGCTTTTGAGGCCTTTGAGGCCCCCGTTGCTAACCTCTAACTAGCCCCTGTAACCGAGGCATGTCTCCTAACCCCTGCATGTCTAAGGCTTAGTCAGGGAAATGGCTGACAACTTCTAGGGCTTGGACAGCATGAGTTCAACAGGTGTTAGGCAACAGTAAGTTCCATGGACTCTTGGTCTACACACGCGCAAAGGACTCACCGAAGCTCTCTGGACCCACGAGAAAAGTCACTGTATTCAAGATGGCGTTCTGGCGAGGTTGCTCTGATATCATGTGAGTGCAATGTCGATGGTCATAGTGACCCCTGTAGGTTGCAGCTTGAAATTCTATCCCTCGAAGACAGCCAATACTAGAAGTATCATATGTTGAAAATACGGACCGTCCCAAAATATAAGTAAACTCGTATCATGACACATTTTCATTCTCTTTATATCTGTCATTGGATCTCAAAAGTGTCGGTACTTGGCAGCAAAACGCATCGAGACGCCTGGTGACTAATGAACCCATGAGACATACAATATCATCCTCATCCTACCTCCAATCATTTAGTATCAGCTCTAGACAAGGTCCAATACCGACTTCATGGCGTAATTGCGTATCGTACTTACAGCTCGTTGACCAAAGTTCTGTATGGTCGCTTTCATTGCGTTGTGAGTGTCTCGATGTTTATTTTCATCAGCATCACTATATTCATCATCAACAATGCTATGCCAAGTAATGTGAACTATCACACACACGTGCATTGATATTGAGGGCTCTCATCAATATAGAAGTGTTTGTCATGTGTTCACTCGTAGTCCCGCTTATAATAAAAGCTCGATAAATGTCAAGCAAGGAGACATTATTGGGAAGATTATCACAAGGCCAACAGGAGAACGATCTTTCAACACCACAATTCACTGTGCCGCTTACCAGAACAACCAACAGCTCTCATCATAATCGGCAGACATGTGTAGAATGGCAGAATTAGGTACGTTAGGACCTAAGCGGTGGAAAGAGTTATATAATCTCGTCTAAGCTAAGGGGACTCGTTTCTACGTTATTTGACATCCTCATCTAAAGTCTCTACTCACCCCTCCTCGACTCCTGCACCAACGACAAAGAAGCAGCCAGACTAGCATTCGCCAACTCCTTGAAGATCCGTCGGGCCTCACGCAGCTCCGCTCTCGCAGTATCAAGCTGTGCTTGTAGAGTTGCAATCTCATCAGCATCGCCTTGTGGATCAAAGCCAGCCAAGGTCTCCACTGCACGATATGCGGCAAGTAAGTTGCTTGCACGGCCAGCTTCCTCTTCAGACTTCCAGAAAGAGCCAGGGGTGCCGAACTGCGGCGTCTTGTTCAATGCTTCTTCCATGGCTGCAAGAGCTCTCGGGACCGTATTGAAGATGGCGTTCCTCTGGATGAGGGGGTCAAGACGAGCCGACAGGGTGTCAATGTCAATCTCAAGCCGGGCGATGCGTTCTCGGACTTGAGGAATCGACTGGAGGGTTCGTGGTGGAGTATGTTCACTGGCACCGAGAACATCGCTTGGTCCGGAACCTGTTTCTAGAACCTGAACCCCGAGATCCATGAACTTTTGCGCAGTAGAAGCAGCTGGCTGACGTTGTCCTTTCCGGAAAGTCACATTCCCAGTAGAAGTACTTGGCTCATGTTGTGGATCGACAACCATGTTTAGGAGCTTCTGTCTCGTAGGTGCTGGGTCCAGCGATGCCGGAAAGCGAAGCTTGTTGAGTAGAAAGCCGAGGAAGCAGACGACAAACACACCGCAATTGACAGAATCCTCTTGTTGAGGACAAGACTACCGAAAAGATTGGTCAGCGTGCAGGAACGGGATCAACGAGTACCAACTTACCATGCGAGAAAGCTGGACAGAATGAACGTCAAGCATGCTCTCAAAACAGCCCTGGATCCGACTTTCGCGTTGTCGGCTATGGAGACTGTCATAGTGCTCGATGCAAGCTTGCTCCGGGCGCAATACGGCAAGGCTCCAATGTCCACCTTGGTTTTGATGGTGAAGGGGGATGTAGATGACCTTATTCGACTCGCAGACTCTGGTGAAACCGGCGGGAGGTTGGTGGGACTTTTCGTTGTCAACTTGGATGTACAAAGGGTCAAGGACCTTTGCACCTGGGGTTCTGCAGGTACGAGTGATGTGCTGCAGCAGTAGGTTCAGCACGTCGTCTGTCAGCTGTGCAGTGGGGTCCTGGAGTTGCTGCTGGGCACGTTGTGAGGTCGTTTGGCTGGCTTCTGCTTCGTCGACAGGGGCAGCTGCAACGACATCATCATCAATAATGGATGAAGCACAGGATGGATCGCGGCGGATTGGCGAGATTGAGAGGCGCGGGTGGGGAGAAGAAGCGTCATCTGTAACTTGTTAGAAGTGACAGTGAAGAAGATCGGCACATAGTACATACCAGGAAGAGCCACGTAGTATTCATCATCATCATCAGCATCTTGAGGGACTTTTTGCTCAGGCGAAAACAATTTATCGCGATGGTCGAAGGATGGTATGCGAGCGCGGCGGCCAATCTCGACAGATGGAGAGCGTTCGATGGTGTGCTTCAGGCGTTTGGCAGCACGATCCTCCTCTGACTCCGACTCCGGCGCTGACAATTCGGTCTCATTGTTGCAAGGGTCCAGGTCAGGACCGTCTAATTTTTCTATCCGCAACTTGAAGGCACGCAAAGCCGCAGCAGCCTTATCCTTGGTGAGTATGTGCTCACCGTACGCGAACGCCGCATCGTGCAATTCGCCGCCGGGCTGCCAAAGACTAGGTAACGCAATCTGATGTTTAACTGCCAGCTTGGTAATTGTTGTAAGAGGCGCTGTTGTACTAATTGAGACCTTTTCCGTGATGCGTGGCATATAGGTCGGATTGGCCCAGTTCTGGCGACCATCCCAAGCCTTGTCGAGGTAGGTCAATTGCGCGTCGCGTCGCGTTGCGCGGTGAAGATGGGCTTGATGTTCTCGTACTTCGTTTTGAATCCCTTTGAGCTTCGGAGCCTCTTTCACGAGGCCATCGAGGACCTGGCGACGGTCGGGTGAGGGGAGTCGTTGAAGGTTGCGCGACGCGATGTCAGCCGCGGTGACGTTTTCTGAGGGGGAGGAGTCGACGACGCGTGCGATGTATCTTTTCACATGGGCTTTTTCGTCTTCGGCCTGCACACCGGACGCCATTTTGCAGGATTATCCATAGTGAACCCTGCTGCTGGCGCTGGCGCAGGCGTTGATGTGGATGATGATGATAAGCTCGAGCTCGAAGACCAGTTGCGATGTTTGTTTTTACCCTTAGATGCAGCCCAGTGCCAATCTGGGTAAGCATGACGTACGGGTTAAGTATTTTACTGACACCCTGACGTCACTTTTCCTGCGCCACAACCACCAGCTTCTGTGCGCCACTACAGCACAAGCCACTTGAGCCACAGGGCAACGATAAGGAAACGTCGCGACATTCAACCAAAACGAGCTAAAAGTTGGCGGTTCAAGCTGCACATCAAGAGCATGAATAAATAGGTATATAATTATATTGTATATTCTTCTGTGCTCCATGATCATAGAGTCGAACAGACAGGGAAAAAAGACAAGAATTAATGGCTTAATCTTCTGCTGTCACTTGCCCAGATATGATCTGTAAAACTCCCCTGCTGGCAATCTTCAGTGTAGTCGACAGGCCATGCCAAGGGGAGGAAAGAAAACACAGGACCTCAATCCTAAATGATATAAAGACTTAGGTAATATAGCCTAAGTCTAAGATAATTTTTGCCAAGTTTATTTTAGCACCCTACAGTATGGTTTGCTATTTTCTTGCCCCCAAGGCATGCTCAGTGTCCACCCTAAACCTGCTGGGATGACTTCACGGGTAAGGCTCAAAAACAAGCACAATAACAGGCTTACTGACAAAAGAGCTTCAACATCGATTGTTAATCTAATTGTAATATTCAGCTCAGTTGGGATTGACAAAACCACCGCATCAGGCGGCGCAAACCCATATATATCAAGGCCAAAGTCACAATACAGTAACGCAGTCAACAAAGCTTCCTCAGGGGGGCGGGCAAACACGACCGAGAGGGAATTTGACACCGATTATAACAGTTTCAATAACTACATAGGTGATTTACAGAGTTTGTCTGTCGCAAAATGTTCTCCGGGGTTCTGCCAGAAGTAGGACGTAATATGAGACAAGTTCTGTGCTACCCAACATGCGCTCCCTCCTCAACTCTCGATCCTTAACCTCAGTTGATACCTCAAAAGAGCTATAATCAAAAAGACCACCGGCGAAAACGTCAGTGATGAGAAAACTAATTGCCGCCAATTCATCAGTCAATGGGTCAACCGTTAGGGCAATTCCTTGCGACGACACCTATCGACATTGCCAGAATCACCATAGTGGGAAGAGACAAGAGACATGCAATCGACTGTAGATATAAACTTTGCGACGAAAAACTAATGATAGGTAATATAAAAAGTGTAGGGTAAAGCCAGCATTTCCCATACCACCGATAGTCAAGGGCGTTCTCGGTGTATCTCGTGGAGGTATGATTAGCTCCAGCATTTTTGACTCCAGATGAGGATATCACCGTCGCCCATTAGTGGACTACACACTTGGGTACAGTCTCCTTCATATAAAGCCTTGGAACTTTCATCACCAGTACCAGGTCCAGTCCCTGATTTGGATTAATGCGAAACCACCAAACGGTTGGCTACGATCAAGAGCACACTTATGCCCCTCGGCTTGGGACACTCGGCCAGCTTTGCGGTCGATCTCTTGAATCACGCATATCGGCGACCAGCAAGTCCTGTCAGTGTGACTACGGTTGCTCAGATCTGACGTAAACGCTATCGAGATGCCGGTATAGAACCAATGCTATCTAAGCCCGCCATAATGCATGTTACCTTAGGATGTCGCTCCGCTCCCTTCCCCATTTCCAGAAGCAGATACTCGCCTGGGCAGTTACCAGCCCGCATGCTATGCCATAGCCCAATCCTTCTGACCAGAGTAGACTGGTCGCTCTGCTGCGTGATAGGTAGTGTTTCGGTCCGTATCCCTAGGCCTTTACATGTCCGCGAAGCTATCATCACATCGAGACGTCGATAGAGTAGGATATACGAGAGGCGAGAAGGAGAAGGGCTGTTGCACGTCCTTAAGAGTTGTGAGCTAGAAGTGTTATTTGCCGCTGAGACTTATGGCTGAGAGCTTGATCTAGCCGAGAGAGCCTAGCACGTCCCTAAGGGTAGTAAATCATACTTGATTATCACCAATCCGCCACAGAGTATCGCCCCTTTGAAAGGAAGTCTTTATACGGCTGCTATCTTTCAACAAAGGAAGTGGGCATCTAGCCGGATCGGAGTTCAGATCGTCGGATTTCCCGAGATGGCGGATTGCAGACAGAGAACCGAAGAAGGCTATGAAGTTCGTCGCAATGTGGCCAAGGTACAAACTGTCTCTGTCTCCCAGGATCGAAGGTAAATTTGGTCGCTCGGTTGTGGTACGAAGATAATGGGTTCATCTACATCTTCGTTCTGGCGACACGAGTATTGACCGTGCTGTTCCTGGTGAGCCGTGATGAGAGAACTCAGGATGAGCTCGTAATAGTTGGATGTGGGAAGCTGCTGAGCAAGTTCGATTGTGCGTTGCAGAAACGAGATAGTTGTCTTGGCCCAGACATGAGCGACCTCAACATCCACATAACACAATTGAAGCAAGCTCGGTTACTCAAACGCCAAAAGGCGTCTTAGCATGAAAGCTGGCATTGAGTATGTATTAATAGCGCATGTACCTTAATCTTCCGTTAGAGGTAAGAACCTGTATACCTGGCGAGTCGCTGTTGACATATTGTTTCTCACCGCAACATGGCGTTGTCGACAGCCCCGGACCTCACCACAAGCTGGCAATATTCTGGTTGTCCCAGAAGAGTATTTGTGGTCTTGTATTCATTCGTCGATGGCTCATCGCCTTGCCTCCCCTCACTGGCCAACCGCGAAGAGCTTCACGGAACAGACCGCGCCTCTGATCTTCGACTCCGGGCAATAGCTAGCTATGTCACAAGGATGATGCTTAGGGCACACAACTGAGCCATTTATCCTCATTATGGTCAAGAACAACACTGCAAGTCGCACGGTGCACTCCCCGAGACAGAAGCAAACAAGCAGACCTTCCATTGACACTATATACGACGACTCAAAGACGACAAAGGACATACAATCCAATGACCCGCTCTGACAATTGCTCCTGATATTCAACTCAGCTCGGCCACAGATGACGGAGCGGCATCATGTGCATGCAGACCAACAAGGCATTCACATGACCCTCACGCTGGGAACTTGCGACAACACGGCAAGCGATCAACATTGCATCTCGAATTACGCTCCATTTTGAGTTCTATCCTATTCATAAACAGGATGAGGAAGGATGCGAGCAGGATTTTGGGGTCCCAGTACCGAGGATCAGAAGGAGGTCGGTGCGGCGAGGAGATAACGGCGGCTCCATGTGATGGCGTACCAACGATTCAGCGGGACAGATACTGACCACAGGGACAAGACAGAGACACCGGAGAACATGGGCGTCAAGATTGGTCGAGGGATGTATCTTTGGCTCGCGGGTCGCTGAATGCCAGGCGCTCTTGAATCTGATGGGCGCGAAACTCCATCATCACCTCGACACGACACAAGTGTCACTTCGCAGGGCTCAACTGACTTTGATAACCCATATAGCTGACAAGATCCAACTCTCCACTGAGGTATCGATCAGGATAACAAGGTACAGAACACTATGCCCAGACCTTGCGGAGACCCGAATCGTGGAAATCCTGTCCCGCATCTGCGCCATAGACCACCAGGCGGCTGAAGGTGACGGCACTTACAACGACAGGAGAACATACTTTACCACAATAAATGAACAGGACAGTTCGTCTGCCCAGGTATCGACAGCAAAACACGATCATCCCGACTACCATGATGGAAGAAGTCATAGCTTATCAACGAGGTCACCGAAACAATATCTCGACCCGAAAGCAACATAATACATCTTCGATATTCCAGATCTTGGCAAAGCGCAAAGTAGTTAAAGCTATTTCGAGGATTCAAAGGGAGGTCACCAGATCGATAGCCACCTTCAAGCATATGAGAAGATATGACGAAGACCAGGACCACAAAGCCCTCAGCAATGACTTGGAGCAGTCCCTCGAACCAGCTTCCCAAGTCTTTCAACCATGGAACCGATCTCGTTGCATATGTCGGTGAACTACGATAGAGACTAAGTAGGAAGTCACAGTTCAAATAAACAATGTACAAGAACACATCAAAAACATCATAATAGCTTGGAATGTTCGGCATGGAACACTCCACTTATGCAGGCATTTGCATAGCGAAATGTGTCTGTTTTGTCATCAGCCTCTTGCATCGTTACATGCAAAAGACAAGGATTTGTTACAACTTCATGACAGCGCAGTGTCAGTAAAGGCTTATGGAACATGGCGTTGGCAGGGTCGCGTGTCAGGTTCCTCCTCTATGGTGATCCTACACGGTCTTCATGACTTTTGTCTCCTTGAGTTCAGCCTTTGGTTTGCTGATGTATGGGTTTCTTGGCCAACGCACAAAGCCTCAGAGTCACATCATATCATATCCCCAGCCTTTCCCCCATCACCACAGGAATTACCAAACTCTCAGATATACCGTCATAATGGTACATATCCTCAAGGATCCAAACACATTCAGTTCTTCTATACCGGTGACAATATACAACATTTTGCAGACTCGTGGCATGCATCACGACACCAAACAAGAACGCGCCTCATTATCGAGCTTCGCCAGTTCAAATGCTCTTCCAATCTGACCCCGTCCTGGGCCGACTTTCTACAGACCACGCCCTGGCATCTTAGAGCAGGTAACATCTATCATCACCTCACATAAATACACGCCCTCGAACTCTACACCCATATCCATCATGTTCTAAGTTTAGATCAATCCCATGCTCTCTTTTGGCTGGACTGTTACTCAGACATCCAGACAGAAGCTTTGCAGCCTGCCCTCCCGATTCAGTCCTCAAGATGTGAACATTCCAGTGCTTCCTCCTTCAAGTGCAGTATCGCCAGTTAAGCTTTAACCTCCAGATCCAGCCACCTCGAATCTTCTGGCTAATACTGAGTATCAGACACTCCAGGTTCTTCTTTGAGGAATCCGACTGCTGTATATAATCAGATGATGTCAATGGTGGCCAATTTCTAACTTCAACAGCGTGACATCTCTTAAATATGAGCACAACATGTCAACGATGGAACCTGTCATATCAGTCAATGGCCCACCACGTCAGTGAGCGAAATGACTCTGTCCCGTCAAACGCAGTGGTGAATAACAATTGAACACTTCTGCAAAGGGTGACTCGCCAAGGTATGCAGAAGCACTCAACTACTGCCATTCCCACTATTCTTCGACATTCATGAGTTTCTCGAAGACGACTAGTCTTTGGAATAATTCGTTCCCAGTGGCTCTTATGGCTCTTCACCTTGCGCCATCAATCGGATTTATTTCTATAGTGAACAAGGTTGTGATCATGCTCTTTTCTTGGGGCTGACAGCCATATCTCACCTTCCGAACCTTCCATCTGATTGTTCCAATCCTTATAGGGCTCGGTGTGTACCTTCGTATTACTAACCTTAGAGTCTGACCAAAGCAGAGAGCCCCTGTTGAGTACTACCAAGAGGTGAGAGGGCTCTTCCTTCATCGTCAAGCTCACCAAGACTGAAACATGTCACGGAAAGGTTCCCTTGTAAATGGATGAGTACTGCTACTTGTTCTCAAACATCTTCGAGGGGGTGAGGAATAGGTCCAAAATACGGAATCCTATAATGCAACATTCAGCATAGGGAGAGAAGATCAAAGAATCTGATAGGAAGTGCGGGTTCAGGCGGAAGATGAGCATACGGGCCGCTGAATGTGGAAAACCTGGAAGGCATTGGCCAAAAGATGAAGTCGAAGACATTAAGGAACAAGCCGAAGGCTCCAATTACTGCAAAAGAAGAAATCAACAATGAGGAGCAAGATAGTGTCGCAAAAGAACAAGCCAAAGGGACAAGCAGAATGAGGCGACCCTAGCTCCTATTCTGAAGCATGCACCGTACTGCAGACTACCTCGATGCAAGACAAAGTGTCTTGAGAGCCAAAAAGTAATTGATCTCTTGAATTACAAGAACCAATGGTCAGCTCCTCCGTTGATCAGTCCAAAATCACAGCGCTACTTACATTGAAGTCGACGGATGTTGCACTGCTGGGACATCGATGGATTACAAACGAGGGGCAAGACCCTGAGCCCTTACAATATCTACGAAAGAGGCCGAAGTCTTACATCTGCGAACAGCACTATGCTTTCACAAAAAGTGCCTCTAATTTTAGCTGATTATATGTTGATAGACAGCAAAAATACACGTGTTCAGTCACCCCCAGCTAATGGTACTCAAGTCCAACTAGAGCACATTTCTCGGGATTGAGATGCTGCGCGATTCACCTAGGTAATCGTTCGATTGGATTGCCTGATAGGCTGAAGTGAAGAAGAGGTCTCGCTGATCCAGACTTTGCTGCCATCACGTTTGCCTGGAATGCATGACAGTCATCAGATCCAATGTTCAAGGCCAAGGACATGCTATCGCGCGATTCAGCAACAGTAAAGAATAGCGCCAACCATTCTTATTGAATCCCAAAAGAATCAATGCTCAAAAGTTAATGGCTAGTTAAATTACGGGGCATACATGGCAATCTCCAAATAAGCAAGCTTCCATCCTATGGTTTGCGGTGAAAAGCGACACCAGTGCCAGATTCTGCGCCTACACATCACTCAACGGCAGGACGATCTTTGATCGACATATAATTCTCCCTCCTTGCCACAGCTCCTTTTTGCATGATTGAGAACGGATTGATCTAGAATGTGAAAACAATGGGAATGAATAAGGGATTGGCGAAGTCTTTTCATGGTACTTTCGATGAGATAAATGCGAAGGGAGACGGAGAGGAAAAGGGGGTGTCTAAGTTGTGAGCTAGAAGTGTTATTTGCAGCTGAGACTTGTGGCTGAGAGCTTATTCCGGCAGACAGAACTTAGAGGAAGAAGAGGAGGGTTATGCGAAGTGGTAGAGGTCTTGAAACTCGGTTGATGGTGAGTGATGTGATCCGGTCTTTGTTCTTGGATCAGGTAGAGGGTTCAGAATCTTACACTCGTAGGCGATGAAATTGTGAAGATCGATGTGAACAGTGGCTTTCCAATTATCTCGGTTACTATCGAAACATGACTAGATGCCTGTTGCTCAATGTTCTTGGTACACACAATGAGTTAAGTGTCTGTAGATGTGCAGAAGACTTCTAAGTGCACAGCTCTTGTTCCAGATACTCCGAACGTGAACTGGCTAGCATCTCGAACTCACAGCCCTGGCCACTATCGTCACAGTATCCTTAGGGATCTATATCATTTGCGCTACAATGCCTTATCACATACTTCCTGTCTTGGTCAGCTCTGTCTTACAGAACCGTCTTGTCGTGAGAAAGCTGATAAGTTATCGTGAGCGACTTCACTTTACACAAGGAGTTACACTCAGGGCGAGAGAAACTGAGACAAACAATAATTTAGACTTGGAGGTTAGTGATGTAACTAAACGAGTTGATATACACTGAATGATAATTGCTAAAGTACCCTACAAATACATCTAAACTATTGTTGACCTTACGGCCTTTCTATCGTACACTGACCTTCATTTCACTTGTTTGAAGTGTTGCGTCTTGCCATCCAATCCCTAAGCCATTCAAAGAAGACAGTTGCAGTCGACCATTCAGTCCCCTGTTCTGCCCAATTTGCGATTGCCATCGCACGGTCGCAAACTGTTCCATCAGCAAAGACCGTATACATAGCAGCCACCAAGAAATAGAGTAGAGGCAACACGAACCAGCGCATCAGATAAGACACAAAGATCGTTTCCAGCCAATAAGAGCAGACTTCGCGGATTCCACCCAAAATACATTGAACAGAACCAGTTCCGCTCACAAGAAAATAGGTATCATAGGTATCCTGGTACGGGCGGCCTAGTAAGTAGATATCTTGAGGGAGGACTTCGGACACCATAGAGATACACTGGACAATAACTGCCATCCGGTAGTTGCACAGACGTTCAAGAACTTTGAACAGGGTGTAAGCAGGAGAGTTGTGGCTAGGAAGCATCTTGAGACGGTGACCTGCGGAATTCCCCAAGGGGATGTCAGTGGACATCTTGACGTTGCTGCAATCTTGGGAGTTATCTCCGTGCTCCTGGCGGTCTTGGCTATCCGATGACGGAGCAGCGGAATGTGCCGTTTGCGACTCTGTTAGTTGAGGCTCCCGGTCTGGAAAACCGAGACAGAGTATAAGCGAAAAGGTGATGATCAGGATAGATGCAAGAGGAATAATAGGAGGTACAGGATGTTTCGGTAGAAGATAAGTAACATATACCCTGAAAAAGTATCTGTGGAGTTGACGAAGAACGTGAGAAGATATGAAGGGAATAAGGAGCAGAGAAGGTTGACGGGGGACCCTGTCGATGAAATTCATCGCGATCAAGACGGTAGTGCAAACCCTGTAGAGGATGGCAACTGCTGGGAGAAGCTGAGACATGATGCTCGTAGTTCTTCCGACGTGAGTGAGTGAGTTGCTGATGGTGCGTTGTGATGGTTGTCTGAGTAAGTAAGTACCAAGTAGAATCCTTTGCAGAATGCTGTTGATGAATGTAGGATACAAAGAGGGGAGCTGAGCAAGATATTTATACTAAATGGCGTCTGGTTAGCGATTTTAAGAGATAGAGTGACTGTTCGGGCTCACTCAGGACAGACAAGTAGCTGTTCAAGCAGAGACGCAAGTGAATGTATATTGAACTTTATGATGGCAAAAGAACTAAGAAGCGTTGGTGTGTACAATTGCACAGAGAATGCCACTGAACAGCAAATTGGGGAGAAACGCTCGCTCACGCAACCCGTCTCAAGCATGATAATGCGATGGTTTCATTAATAGCTCTATATTGTCTCAACTGGAGACATCTTTGAGCATGACAGCATTACCGACAATTCACTTATTGTCTAAAACGCAGTTATTGTTCAGCTTTTGGAGCCACTGAAAGGGGAGATTGAGAGGCTCGGGGCAATGCATTGTTCCTCACAGTGACGGCAATGATTCTATCACCCATATGTGTTCCTTGGTGTTCTCTACCTTTATGCCTTGGGGTTAGAGGCTCGTTTGATCTCTGAGCCTTATCGCAGTGTTGTTCCTCTCGAGATAGATGGACCCCACTATCCAATCTCTTGACCTGTAGGTGATCAGTCCAGGCTGGCGCAGAACCTTCTCGGTGGCTTCGCTGCGCCGAGACTTTAATGTAGTGGAGATCAGAAACGCCAAGTCGAGGCATTCGATACAAGTAGGCGATGCATCCGGAAACAAACCCGTAACACGTGTTGGCGGCCTATCGTCCGTATCACTTCCATGTAACTTGTTAAAGCTTCAACTGGAAAAGTCGAATCTCTTCAGCACGAGGGATCCCTGTAGGTACTCCAAAGACCTCCTGGCGTTATGCAACTCGAAAGCAATAATGAGGTGCTGCAAATAAAAGTCTTTGCTAATGCCAATCAGTTCCGTTCCCATAATAAGAACATAGACCAATTTGCAAGCCTCGTCGAGCAAGCACAAAGCACTGTTCAGATGAAGCTCATAACCTGGAAGCGCCTGGATTACCTATCTCAGTACAGCCCCAGCCAGAGAATACCTCAATCACGGTTATCATGGTCATGTTTCCTGTAGGACCAAAAGCAGCTGCCAAGCGACTGCATATACGCATATAGTGCACCGCAGGGCCAGCATACCCCTTTAATGGCGAGGGTTCGGATGCACTTCACTTGCTCATGAAGTAACTCTCTGATATCTCTTTGGTTGTCTCCAAGCCGACGAGATGCATCACGGAGCACAGTACTGATACGTGATAATGCAGAGCGGAAGTCTTCAAACTCTTGAATGATACCCTTCTTTGACAGTTTGGATTCCCTAGATCTGACATTACATATGGCTTTGTTCAATCTAGTGACTGACAAGAACCTGAATTTTGCCCCTCTTTCAACCTCTGACAGGCAGTTGACCCTCTGGCAGGAGGTCACCCGTTGCGGAGGCAGAGATTTGCTTGATCAGAGACTTTCTCAGGAAGCATCGAGGCTTCTTGAAACCCTTGCCGCCATACCAAGCACCAAATCGACGGTATTGGGAAGCTCGAGTGTTGGCCGATGGATAGAAAATGAGCGATTTAGTAGGACATACCTTATATAGGTAATGGCAACGCCTTAACCCGCGCAGGTAAAGATGCCCCGGGTAGAGAGTAGAGCCCTGATGATGGTGTCTTTGCATAGGCTATGGATTGGAGTTGAGGATGAATGACTGAAGTCACCAGATTCTTTCCCGTGCTGAAATATTGAGTATGGTAATGGAGATATCAAGGTGGGTGCTGAATGCCAAAATATAAAGTGAAGGAACCCCGTCATTCACTCTTCAGCTGGGTAGATGTGTCTCCGGAGCGGTGTATGTCTAGAGCATGCCAACAAATCAAGAAACCAGCAGTATCTGCCGTAAGTGCTCGATTCCCGGGTTGATGCAGCACTTTTGTTTGAAGAGACCACCATGGTGAGGACTTTATCGACAATGGCGTTGACAATCAGAATATCACGGTGGATAATAGAGTCGCGGTGTGAAAGGGGTAAGAAATTTTTCGCTCTGTTGATCAGCAAGCCAGAAAGTCAGCAACTGGGCTGATCGGCGCCGGAGAGTTTCTGAGCAGTCAATTGTGTTGAATAGCTAAGATACTCTTCTACTGTCTTCATAGGCACAGACATTGATCCAGCGGGTCAACAAACAATTGGGCACACGTCATCCTCGAATGGCGCAAGCTGGCTCAGGGCCGATGAAGACCATATATTCCTGTTCTCTACCTGTCGAACAGACTTGTCGTCAACTGGTCGCTCTTCAAATTCGAGACGGAGAAGCAGACCCCTATGAGGAGTGCCTGTATTGGACACCAATCTCGAAGGGAGATTGACAGGCCTAAAGCCTGGGTTTCCTGCTTCTGGGCCACAAGAGACTGATGTCTGCTCTCTAACTGTAATGTTTTTTTTTGGATGATTTCCCCAGGCGCGAGGAGCGCACGCTTCACCGGCACCATCAAAATACCAATGATGCAAGCTGCTGAAGACCAAGCACAACACCTCCACAAAGCCTCCATAGGACCTCTTGATCCTCTTTCATATATTTGTCAGTCGTTAAATTAAAGCACGAAATAGAGATATGGCACAAGACTTCTGATCTTGGGTCAAAAAGATCAAGGTCGTAGTTTACCTGTAGTCCATGCTGTATCGATATCCTCTTGTAAGGTCAGTGTTCGTTCGAGCGCGTGGTAAACTGTTATAACGCTCAGGTGTAATGCGCATGTACTGGAAATACCCCTCTACTTCGACGGAGCTGGTCGGCACTCTGCTGCTTTGCGTTTACAACGGCTCGGATGCCAACAACTCAACACCTGTGCACGCCCTGGATTTCGAAATATGGGTAAAGGTCTCGGATCTCTCATCTTAGCTTAGGTCATCGCGATCTGCTGTCAACCCTCACGTGCCTATTAGCGCAGATCCACCTGCAATATCGCCTCCTAGGAGATGGCGAGGGAAATGGTTGCTCCACCTAGACCACCGGCTGCGAGCACAATGCAGATTCTAAATACAAGAAATAAGAAATTCGTACACATTCAAACTCCAAAGTGAACATAAGGTACCCAGTGCAAATCGCTGTGTCCTTCATCCTCCACCGCAACGACATCCCGCGGCCTTTGCTGCTGTTCACGAGTAGCCAGACCTGTTTCTTGAGCACGCCCAATCCCTCCATCATGGTTCTCTCTATTCCATGCTTCTGTGGTTCTTCCCGTTCGACTGCTCAGCCAGATATCTCGGAGCATTCTGATAGTATGGTGAAGTCCATGGCTAACAGACTCGTCCAATAAACCATTATCTCGGATGCGACCATAAATGCCTCTTGCAACATCCATGCATAAACGATCTTGCACTTCCCAAAGAGTTCCAATTACATGGCGAAATCCAGCAACTTGGCAAGCCCCTATTAGATGCAGACTTTCATCGGCAAATTTCTCATCTTTAAATCTGCCAGTTCCACATGCAGAAAGATAAGCAAGAAATGGGGATGACTTTTTAAGATTCATGTCTAACAACTCGCCTACAGTCAGGGGATTTTGCCGACCCTCTTCGAGGAGTAAATGACTCAAAGATGGATTGGTTTCGTCTGTATGGCTGTGGCCAGCGAAGTGGAATATATTACATCCCTGCAGATGAGGTTTGATGTCTGCCTTTCGTTTGTTCTCAGGCTCGATGATGTTCAAGTCCATACAAGAGCAAATTCCGCGAATGGCCTCAACTTCTTGACGCGCAAATGGTAGTGGGGCGCAGCCAGGTGTACTTTCGATAGCAACCAGTAGCGCTTTTGGTGGAGTTGGCTTCTTGATGGGGGCTCGACGGGATAGAATCAGAGCCTTCACTGATGAACTGTAGGACGAGATAGCCCTATCCATCACCGTCTCGCCTGTCTTTCTTAAATGATACCCAGCTGCATGAAGGGGAAATTTGCAAAGAGCCCCCGTAGGCACCCACCATATGTGCGTCCAGTCATTGTCTTTTGGCGTGCTTGTGAGGCCAAGGTAGTCCAGGATGGGGTTTGCAACAGCATCCCACAACCACTCCAGAGTTTCAAGACTGCCAACGCTACCAAGTCTGGCTCTACGTTCAAGATCATCCTTAGTGAGACGTGGGAGGCTCACAGCCCACTCGCCACGAGAATCCACGACTAAAGCACCGCAGTCAAACATGCTGATGTTGATGACGATAATCGGGCCTTGGAGTGCGGCAGCTCGTATCTTTGCTGCATCCGGCTCTATAAGGAAATCTTCGAACCCAGGTGTAGTACGGATATCCTTGAGCACGGCATCAAAGCGGCGCTCGCATTCATATTGTTGGCCGGCCTGTGATGACACGGACGTGTCTTGGGCTCGGTTAGTAATGCTGTAAAACTCCTCTTTGCACTTGAGGAATCGGTCTACCAGCTCTGGCTGAATCGACTGTAAGTCTGCAATATCAGTTCGCAGATCCTCGATCGACGTAGCCAGAACACCACGGCCTTTCTCCAGGAATCTCAAAGCCTTCATTGGGGACCTGGCTCCCCTGATTGCTGTTGAAGCAGCTTCGCATGCCAGACCAGCCACCTGACCCAGGAGGTGCTGCTTATCCGAATTATCTAGGGAACGTAGGACAAGCTCTGGTATCAGTCCGAGCGCCTTCTCAGCAGCCTCGAATGCTTCTCTCCATTGCGATCTGACTAGAAGGTTTCTCAGCCACTGCCGGCTAGCTTTGATTCGGACGTTGAGAGGAGCGTTAGCCCGACTAGAAGCAGATCGAACATAGGTGATTGACTCGTCTAGAAAAGCTAGATCTCTAGAAATGACATATTTCTCCGCCAACACGTCCCCAAGGCATAGCAGTCGGTCTGCATGAAATGGGTGGTCTTCAGGGCTTGAACCGACGGCCTCACGAAACATCCGAATAGACTCTTCCAGCTGAGCCAGGTCCCCCGTCTTTTGGAAGTTGATAAAGAAGAGCCTGGCCATGTTGCTCAAACATGAAGAGTGCAGCGAATGTCCGAGCGGAGCGGCCTGAAGTGCCCTCTCTCCAATATCCACGCAAGTGGTGTAGTCAGCGGCATCTGCCGTCCTCATGTATTTCTCGTTGAGCAGAGTTCCAAGATTCTTCAGATGCCCAGCCAGTTCGAGGTGGTCAGGGGGCAGAACATCAACTGCTCTTGTCGCATGTTGGATTGCATTATTCAGGTCTTCAAACAACCCAGTTCTTGAGTATTTATCATTTAACCTTATCCCAAGGTTATTCAGGATTGCCGAACGGTTTGAGACAAGAGAATCAGAGGTCAAAAGATCACTGCCAATGCGAATAGCATCTTCAAGATCCGTCAGTCTCCCAATCCTTCTGTATCTGTCCCCAACCCGAGCAGCTAGGTTTTGTGATCTCGCAGCGAATTCGACATGTCTTTTTGGCGTCATGCTTACGGCTTCCCTTGTGTACTGGATAGAACGGTCGAGATCGGCTATTTCCCAAGTTCGATAATATCGATCTCCAAGGCGAATCCCAAGGTTGTTAAGAATGCCAGGCCTATCCGGATCGTTTGCGGGTATGTCTGCTATGGCGCTCTCAAGAATCTCGATGCTTGTGTTGAGGTCTGCAATTTCCCCAGTCGAAATGAATCTATCTCCAAGAAGAGTGCCAAGAGTATAGAGGGCTTTCTTATTCCTTCTGTTGACCTCGGTTTCGGTGGCTTCTCGGGCTAAGTGTATTGCATCCTCCAACGCATTCAAGTCCCCAGTTATTAAGAATTGGACCCTGAGACGATTCGCCATGTTGTTCAAAAGACTTGGTCTGGGTGAATGACTAGTCTCAATGCTTTGTAGAGCTTCTGAAATCACCTGTTTCGCTTCCTCAAGATCAACAGCTTTCCTACTTCTGTCGTGTCTCATACCAATGAGAGTACCAATATTGTTGAGGGCCTCAAAGTAGTCGGTAGAGGAGCTCTCCGCCGAATGCGAAGCATCCCGAGCAAAACTGATAGCTTCTTCTAGATCTGAATCCTCTTCGCGCTCCTGATATCTAGTGCCAAGGTAGGTTGAGAGATTCATTAACTGCACATGGTAGTTTGGGTCGTCCTTTGGCATCGAATGCACTTCTCCCTTCAGTATTTGGATAGCTTCGTCGATCGAATCACCCCCAGCGCTCCTAGTTCCCCTCCCGAGGAATAAAAGTTCGCAAAGATTTATGGAGTAGTTTGAATGGCTTTGTTCATCTGGCCGGGATGCGTTGTAAGCCTCCCTTGCAAGCTGGATACCCACTTCAAGATCAGAGTCCAATCCTGTTTCCAAAAACATGTCACCAAGCCATCGTCCAAGAGCACTCTTGAACCTATCGCAGTCTGCATGGCCACGGGGAAGTCCAGTCAAAGCTTCGCGACCCAACGAGACAGCCTTGTGTATATCAGACGCCACTCCAAAAGCTCTATATCGTTGCCACATGCAATCCGCGAGGTTCATAAGTCTCTCTGGATATGATTTATGGTCCTTGCAAGTCATTTCAATACACCGTTCCGCGAGCTGGACAGCTTCCTGTAAATCTGCTACCACGCCTTCTCGTGCATACCTCGCATTTAGGAGGCAATTGAGATAGTCAACAAGCTGCCCCCACCACGATTCTGTCTCTCTCGTCATACTCAAGGCTTGTCTTGCCATATCAATTGCTTCATTCAGTTCAGTCAAACCCCTCGTCTGTCGGTAAAGAACTGCTAGTCGAAGTGCAATATCACTGGAAAATCGCACCCTTTCCGGGTAGTTCGTCGGAGTCGCAGCAAGCGCTTCGAGCCCTACTTCGACACACTCTCTTATATCATCCAGCGCTCTGGTGATGCGAAACCTTTGATACAGTCGATCACTCAAGTTACGCAAACCCACAGCTTTCAGCGGATCCTCATTTGCAAGTAGTGCAATAGCGCTCTTCACGAGCTGGATGGAGGCCTCGAGATCAACTGTTTCGCCATGAAGTTGCCATCGATCAAAGCGCGCGGTTCCAAAGTTTGTCAGACTGACTGCATAGTATGGATCGCCCTCTGGGGCCAGGTCCAAGGCCCGCTGCATAGTTGTGACGGCCTCATCAAGAGCCTCCGAAGTGTTGGTTTTGTGATAAAGATCTCTCAGCCGAAGGAATAGACTCCCGAGATGCATGGCTTTCTGTTTATCATCGTCTAACAACAGGCTGATAGCTGAGCGGGCGGACCGGATTGAAAGCTCCAAATCAGACACCTCTCCTGATAGGCGATATTTCTCGTAGAAAATAGTGTCCAGGTTCTTTTGAGCCGCAAATAAGATCTCGATGTCTTCAGTGATTCTGGTAGCCTCTACAAACACGATCGCAGCTTCATCGAGGTCCGCTACCGAGCCACCTAGACGTAAGATACATCCGTGGTCAATCAAGGCTGCAGCCCGCATAGGGTGGTCGTCAGGGATAAGTTTCATCGCTTCATGTGTTAATCGGATTGCCTCCTTTAGGTCCTCTGTGGCACCTGAAATGGAGTATCGCTCTTTTAGTCGGGATGCTTGTGCAGATAGTCGAACTCCTCGATTTGGATCATCCTTTTTCGAGGCCCTGATAGCTTCAAGTCCGATAGAGATACTATCATCAAGAAGAACCGGGTCAGCGGTATGCTCATGTAAACGGTACTTGAGATGACTGAGATAGCTCATATGTTTTGCCCACAAAGGATCTCCGCAAGAGGTTGCGTCGATATATTCAAGTACAATTTGGATCTGCTCTTGAGTCTCTTCCATTATGTACCACTGGCTGTTTCAGGCCTGGAATAGATTTTATAGTCTTAACAATAAATATTTAGACTTTTCCTTTAACACAAAGAAGGCGCGTGATGTAAGCATTAGCCGTTAGGTTTATTAACTTAAAAGAACTCTCTGAGATAAGTAGAAGAGAATGGGGAAATATTTTATGAAGCTGACGTTGAGAGATATCAGTCACTAAAGGAGGTCATATTGATGTAAGATGAAAGTTCAAAAGTAAGCTGAGGAAGGGGCCAATTTACTCTATATAACTCAGTTTACCCCGAGGTTTAGCCAGATTCATCTGAGGATCAGCCAGTTAGACCTTCTATCACATATAAGTCTTTGGTATATAGGGGAAAGAGACCTATCTTTAGATCTCCTTGATCTATTAAATTAAAAAGCAAAAAGGAGGTTTATAGAGAAAATTAAAAGGAATACCCTATCTTTTAAGGTAACCATAATAGGGGCTTTTTTGAGGGCTTTAAAGACAGCTAATATTCAAGCTTTCTATAAGCCAAGCCTCGTTTTCACTATAAGCACTGAGTTGGCGCTCACATGATGGGACGTTGAGGGAAAATCGAAAAGACGGAATTTTCTGAGATGGTCTGGTTTCAGCGTCTCGGGCGACATACAGCACGTCATAAAATTCTCAATCGGCAGGCTAACAGCCTGTAGAAAACCGGCCACCGAATGCACATATTTACGGCGCGGGCTGTAATGAAGAAAGAATAAACGCATCTGTCCAGACTTACTTCACTGAGAAGCGAGAGCACAACTGAGCTGACGAGTAAGACTCGTGGTTCTGATCGGTCTTGCTTCTCGAGTGTGACAATGAGCGGGGGAGCCTTGGATATCAGGCAGTCTGTCACACGGTGCGGAGAAGATGAACGAGACAAAGGCCTCATTGCTCATATCCATGCCAAACCAGCATCGTGACTATCAGTGCAATGGCAGACCTTGAACCACCAGACCGCACTACTGCCAGAGTTGAAACGCTCAAATGGCTCGTCGCCGAAGTCAGGACCGAAGCTTCTAAGCCCAATCGCCTTAACACTGGAGACTACATATCGCCATGGAAATCGCAGAAAGATGTAGAAGATATCTACGCGCTTCTCGATGCAAATATGAATGAGCTGGAAGCGACTGTGGACCTCGTCGTTACTGGTAATGAACTCTTGAACCTGAACTCTGCAAAGAAGCTTGGCTTGCAATCGACGTGTCGGAGGCGACACAGGGAGTGCCTAAGGATGCGGCTCAGCAAACTTCAATTCTAGCTACCACTTCTGAGAACGACGCACAGTCAGATTCAAGCCAGCTGGATGTCAGCTCTGAGCCTCATCCGCCCGGTATCACCTCTGCAAACACCCCAAGTCCGCCCGCCAGTCCATCCGCATCACCAGAACTCAGGCCTTGGAGCTATGCAAAGAAAGCAACCTCGAACGCAGCCAAAGTAGCGGTGCACAAGCGACGAGTGGAAACTCGCACCAGCGCCAGACTCAAACCAGATGGCTCAGTCACAGCCAAGCCCCAACCGCTACGAGAAACATATCGATGACCGCGATGACGTACCAACCTTGGAGCTACGGCAGCTCGGAAAGAAACTCGCCGCCACAATAGACGCCCTCGACTCTGACGTTGAGCAGATCCAGAAGGCTCAGGTGTCTGGTTTGGCAGAAGCAATGAAGCGTCGTTCAATGGATACATTGGACCTCGAACCGAAAGATAGCCGAGATATCAACAAAAATGCCGCTAGGGTTGATTCCTAGGATCATATCAGGATCAGAACGACCAACAAAGAGCAATCTTTCCATCCTCCTGGTTTCGAGGGCTTAAAGAACTGCACGACAGCAAGAGAAGCAGGTCGTAAATTAGCTTGCTTCGTCAGCCATCCCAAGCGTTATATTCTTCACAACGCTGGAGTCATGGAGTCTCCCTTGTAGAATTTCTGCCCTCTTATGTAGGCAGACTCGCTGATATTGGAGAGATCAGAAGGTCTAATCAGCCTTATACGCACTGCGGAGGGTAGTATGCGGGGACTGCGATGCATAAAGAGGATGCCAATTTCGGATCAGTGAGTGTGGGATTTGCTGGTACAGCGGTCTTTCTGCTCGTCGACACAAGACATACAACGATGTTTGAAGATTGAGTTCGAGATACGATCCCCAATACTCCTCCGATGGGGAATTGCTGCTATCAGTGGGTGCGCCATAGTATCGTCTTCAGACCTGAACGACTCGAAGAAGCAGGCGTGCGTTTCACAATCTTTCTTCGAAGAGCGGGAGATCTTATCTTCCCGAGACGAAATCAGTATCGTTAAGTCATTATTCTTCATATTCGCTCTCTCTCTCTCTCCATCAACTACATCAGTGAATCAGAAATACCCAGCTTCTCTAATGAACAGAGTCCTCTCTGCTGCGGTCAGACCCAAACGGTCTTGCTTCATTATACCTCTTGGCATGTTCTCACGTCGAAATCATGAATAATGAAGTCCAAGAGATAGAAACTAAAAGCAACCCATAACGATGAAGATAACTCAGACAGTGTAAACGTGACGCGGCCCGAGGGATCGAAGAATGATCCTTGGAGCACGGGGGTTCTGAGTGATTTCTTACGAACTGCTGCTACAGACTTGGAAATACCATTGACTCTGGACCCCAGCGAAGTACCCATGTACAGGATGATAGCGTGAGTATTGAGCGACCAAGCCAAGCAACAAATCGCCTCCCTCATGCCTGGCTTCCGACCGCGGCAGGTACCATCTCCAACAAAGCCGATCTGACTGACGATGACCATATGAGTGTATATATCAGATACTTTGAACAAGTTGAGAAACAGACCATCCTCTTAGATGTGGAAACATACCTCAAGATGAAATATCATTACCACATCGGCAGGGCATGGAATAAAGTCTGCGATGAATTCGACGGACAAATGCCGTTCATCTTCACCTGCACCCGATGGCCGTTCAAAGCAACGGTACGAGACTGGAGAGACCTTATGGAAGAGAATTGCCTCAAAGTAATAGATCTATTGCACACAGCGGGAATTCTATTAAGACAACGACTACTAGCTGGACAGTGGGTACAGGATGTCATTTTCAGGGGTGCAGAGGATGTCTTTGCCTGGGGGAGTGGACTTGGGGGTTTCCAGTTGAGATGTTGCCTTGGTCATGTGAAGAGCACACAGACGGAAAACCTTATCATGTCTGTGGCTTTTGTATAGATCTTAAGGAGGAGATAGAAGAAATCAACAAGAGAAAAAGGAGATGATGAGAAGGGGAGCCGGCAACTGGGACAGCGTCGATGATTAAGTAGCATTGAACATTAGCGTTTTAGCATCAATTGTACTCCTGGTGTAAGTCTAATGCTTTATGGCTATTCAAAAATTGGGACGCTGTTACCGACACAGGCTGGGAGGAGGCAAGGACAGCCGACACTTGGCCGCCATCATCCGCTCCAAGAGGCAAGTGTTGTGGGTATTAGTCTCTTGAAGGGAATTCAACTTGATGACAGGGCATCATAGTCTCAAGCTTCACATAAAGAACGGCTTCTTGATGTACGTGTTGACAAATACGTTTACATCACTCTGATGAGGCGAGGCAAGCCTCGTTGGAGGCCTTGTTACCCCTTCAACGGCAACGTCCTTGAATATAGCACTCTAGTGCCATTATCCAATCGCCAATGTCTTCAAGGCAAAGGAACATGATCACTGTTGTGTGAGAGATGCCCAAAGCTGTTGCCAAAAACTCATTACGACTTCCTGCGCAGCTGGCCTCACAGTCGATACCCTGGAGGCTTTACCAAAAGCTTCCTCACATTCGCGCGTTTCTGACACCAAGGTCGAGCCTTTTTTGGGGTTAGCAGTGAATATGAAGATTATTTGGGACCACGAAGTCTTAGCAAGTATCGATTGGAGTGCGATTGAAGATATCCTGCGAGGGCATTTGCCTAAACCGCATTTGATCAGACTATTGTGCGAGCATCAATGCTGGAATACATAACGAAGTCAGGGGTGTTGCAATATAAACTCAGAGTAAGATTGTGAACGACGGGGGTTACCTGGAAGGAAGGGATTGTAAGGCGCACAATGATTTAGTCATTTAGAACGTAAAGGCTGAGAAAATGATGCAGCGTGTTGGAACTCTGATGAAGTCTTCAGGGCCTGCCTTATTCTTATTATGCTATGATGAGATTTTCATTTTGAGGCCAGCATTATCATTTTGAGGCCCGCAATATCATTTTGAGGCCTGCAAACTGTATGACGTACGTATTTAGGCTAAAGAATGACTGCAGTGGTCCCGGTAGCTGCGTCTAGTTTATTATATATAGTAGTGAAAATGGCACAGCTAATTTAGTTTCTATTCATATATACGAGGGCAGCGAGGCGCATTGAGAGTTTAGAGCGAGGATAATAGGCTCAAGATTCTATTGGTAACGAATGTCGATGGCCGGTCGAATATAGAGAGAGTGATGCCGTTAATCGTTTCTGTAAAAGGGGACAAATCAACGGCGTCAACGATAAAATCGCGGGAGCTTGACCTTGGAAAGGCAGGCTGTCAATTGTGGGCGGAGGAAACTCAGTCACTCGTATATGGCTGCGAATTGCGTGTTTGTGAGTTGGTAGTCGATTTCTTAAGGTCCGACCTGATCCGGTTTCTCGGGGCCTACACAGCCCTTTGCTGCAATGGGTTGCAGGGCACCTCCACTGGAACTTGGCAAATGGCACATTCAATTGAGCCGGTTCACCAACAGCACACCAGATCAAACCGTCCATGTTCTCATCACGTCTAAGATCGTGGGAGAGTGCGGTAAACGCTCAAGTCCAATGAGTTGGGTATCTTGACACCGATTGCACTTGGGATTTCACAAACAAGATGGAACGCGTGTCCATAGGCGCAGGAGGGACCACGGAGGGCTCTGACACCGGGCTTTGGGTGATGCGAGCTATCCTCCACAGGGCCCAAAGTCGGGAGTTTGGCGACAGAATGTGCTACTTCGGTGACGCAAGATTGGATGTTTAGATGTTTCTATATACTGGGTATAACTTCGTTGACAAAATCTGTGGCTCTGCGCCCCAGAACACAAAATGGATTCGGTCAACAACTCCATCACCTGCAGGCTGTAATAGACACCTTTGGATCAAATTTGATAATCTGCCGGGCCGTGCTGTGAGGACATGCTGTCTAAGCTAAGATGAAACCGATCTCGATCCATCGTTGGCGCTAGAGAAAGTTACAGCTCGCATTTGAGGCTATCATCACTGTCAATCAAATAGAAGATATACGGGACACACCCTTCATGCCGATTTCTTAGACTTGACAACTTCTGTCTATATCACTCATATCTACAGGTCCGTGTCCAGCATCCACGATCTGTTCAAGGAATGTCTCAGTCCATGTATCAAGTATCGGGAAAGACCTTGGATAAAAAGGCCCAAAATGTTTTCGTTAACGCAGAAAAGGGACCGCCCCGAGCCACTAGCTCAAGAGTTGCAATGTAACTGATACCTTGTAGGTCTGAAGTTCGGCTTGCACTACCAAGACGAAAGGAAATAGCATGAGAGAGAGCAGTCCGCGTAATGCGATGAACCCGGATGCTTCACGATTATGATCTCTCATGTTGGATCCGTGACATCGTGATGCGGAAGAAATGGTAGGAAGTGCGTGAGGTTGGGTATCTTTTTTTTTTTTTTTTCGGCCATGGCGATGAATCTCTGTTGTTGTTGAGGCGATAGTATAGTATGTATTGGGATACAAATGACGAGATACAATCTAGAATTCTTCCCCTATTCAGACAGTGCCTCTTCCAAATCACCAGATGTCCCCCATGACTCTTCCACAAGGTTGAGCCTCAGATTTTGGTCGCCCATGCCACCGAAGAACGAATAGGTTTAGCCGGCGGTCAGTCATCTACAGAGCACATCTGGCAAACTCGGACTACACAACGATGCAAGGCCCAGTACTTCTTGACTGTGTCAGAGGGTGGAAAAGCGAGGGAGGGAGGAAACATACCAGGGTCGAGAAGGCAGCAAGCTGGACCTTTGCTTGTTTGGAAAGACTCATTTGACATCCCAATCCCAATGACGATCTTCTTTACGTCCTTACTTATACTCCTTCGCGTGGATACAGATGTCGTCGACGAGATCGAATGCCAGGCACCTCTCTGGTAGAATTTGCACCCCCCTGAGGCCGAAGGAGAAACCCATTGGTATTTGTTGGTATCGGGGAACTGGACCGTGGGAGGAAGAGCACAACGTACTCGAAGGTGGGAAAATACGAACGTGCTTCTTCAGACTATTGAGAAGCAGAATTGGCTTTTGAGGTATGTCTTGGAGACCCGTCTTCGACTTCTCGAGGCTTTCAGGTTGTCATGGTGGCTTTGAAGGGGCCACGACTTGAGTCTGCTCTCAGTCTCCACCTTGTGCTTGGCCTCGGAGGTGGTTGCTTACCGACTGGGGACTTATTGACGGTAGATGGAGCTGTTCTTCCGTAATGGGCGTGTGCAGAGCGACGTTGGCCCAGTCACGTCCGAGTGGGAAAGCTTGTTGCCTCCATGGGGCACAATGCCGTCCGTGGCAGTACCAAGTCAGAAGCTGGATATCTGTTGCCTGGAGAGGACTTGGTCTCTTCGCCCGGCGGTGTTCGTCTCAGCATGGGGGTTTGTGAAGACAAGGTTCGGGCTGGCCTTGTGGTCAGTCAGGCGGCAGCTCTGTGTGGAGATTGGGCAGTTTGTGGTGGCCAGGGTCTTCCGAGCGAAGTAGCTTATGAATAGCGTGAAGGCGGAGAGGAGTGAGTGGTCAGACGGTGGTGAGGGTGAGGGGAGGATGAAGACGATTGATGGTGGTAGCTGTGATGAACATACTCGGCTGCCGCCATTTTGATTGCTTGTTGATGCGACAATTATGCGGACTCTCGAGCCATGATGGTATCGTGTAATGATGCTCTTGGTCGGATTCCTTTTACTCAGAAAGATGCTACGAGTTGGAATGAATGGTGTTGTTATTAGCTACCAGCGCTATCTAGGGTGCAACGAGTTGGAAATGAGAAGCTGGACGGGGGGCAGCGATCGAGAGTGTGATCGCGACTATCATTGTCAGTGATCTTCGCTTCAAGGTTCAGGTAGTAAAGGGACTCTGCTGTTGCCTTACCTTCATCGCGATACTCGAGTACCGCCATTTTGGCGCTTCCTGCGGACTCTCGGGAGATGATGTTGTATGCCTGTGGCGGTTTTCGTGGTCGGTTTCCTTTTACTCAGAAAGATGCGGCGAGTTGGATATGAGAAGCTGGGCAGGGGGGTCGGCAATGGAGAGTGTGATGGCGACTGTCACTGTCAGTCATCATCAAGGTCCAGGGAGTGTAGGTACTCTGCTGTTGCCTCACCTTCCTCGCGATACTCAGGTACCGCCATTTTGGCGCTTCCTGACCCCCCTTCCCCCTCTAAATTCCCCAGGGCGTCCGTCCGCCGCGCCGAGCCCGCTGTGGGAGGCGTAGCTTAGGGGGCCCAAGAGGAGGACGCAGCACGCCATGTCTACCGTTCCGGTGTCCGCCTCTCGGTTTTGCATGTTGCGTGGCTGTGGCGGCGCTGTTGGCCGGGTTATTTTTACTCAGAAATATGCGGCGAGTTGGCAAGGAAGCAAGCTGGGGGGTCGGCGATGGCGAGGTGATGGCGACTGTGATTGTCAGTCATCATCAAGGTTCGGGGGCCATGTTCATTCGGCTGGCTTACCTTCATCGCGATACTCGGGTACCGCCATTGTCCCGCCTGTTGATAACGACAAATGGTGAGCTCTCGAGTGGGGAGTTGGCGGTGCCACTCGAGAGCCCGCGCTGGGCCACAAGCTCAAAAGAGCTGTGCGAGTTAACGAAGGAAGAAAGAGCAAGCCTGTTGAGGGCGAAGATTCGTTGTGATGAAAA
Organism: Aspergillus subversicolor; assembly: GCA_037044295.1. Taxonomy (NCBI): domain Eukaryota; kingdom Fungi; phylum Ascomycota; class Eurotiomycetes; order Eurotiales; family Aspergillaceae; genus Aspergillus; species Aspergillus subversicolor. The sequence goes on along the minus strand of JAWLTM010000025.1, from coordinate 459,907 downwards.
TGTGCGTTTGAAGATGGTTTGAAGCAGAGAGTGATGAATGTTGTGAAGAAGTTGGATGCGAAGTTGAGTGTCGGAGGAGAGTTAGCTTTGCTCTGATGACGTACCACTTGCCAGAATAACATTGCATGCTCCTTTGAGGAAGGCAGGACAGGTCCAGCAGAACAAGCACATTGTTTGGTAAGGTACCACCAGAATTGCGTACATGCGGCTGCTGAAGCAAGGGTCCTTTCGCGGGGAATCCCTGAGTCACTATGACTACCAACAGCAGGCGGGGTGAGCTGAAGTAACGGGCCTTCACTGAGGTGTTTCCCAGCGCTTCTCCGCAGTGGTCAACGACAACAAGTACTCATCGAAGAGCAAGAAAACATCAGGCCTTTGTACAGGATGTCTAAATAAACTCAGTAAAACATATCCTAAACTTATGCTCAGCTACCTAAGTCCTTTCAGAATTGATGATCATGGCCCTAAGTTGTTTCCTCCCCTCCATAGTGCAGCTTGAAGGGATCCATCAGTCACTTACAAAAAGGAAATGTTCAGTGACCAACGACGCTCTTCTTCGACGTATCCAATCTTGTCAACACAAGACCATGTTTCCACATGTGAAAAGCTCCTCAGCTGGCTATGATCCAGCCAATGTGCCACCTCCCTTTCTTCGCATCTCAAGCATACCCAGGCTTGCGTTGTCACGATTCCATTTGCCCCCAGTTCACAAAGGACAAGAGCAGGAAACCTGAGCCCCTACTGATGGCTCCCTTTATGCAAGAACGTTAACTGTTGCCGAAAACTGCCAGGGTCATGTCAATGTTGAACAGCTGTCGAATTGGCATCGCATTTTGTTGATACAGCGTCTGCACCTCCTCTTCTTTCGCCCGAACTCCTGAGGCTCTTCATATCAAATTCGATAGCCCCAGAGTAAAATACCACTTATCCAGGGCCCAAACAGAGAGCTTGGTATAAATCTTTCTTGAAATGTGCTGATCAGAACTGCAGCTTCAGTATCATTGGACTAAGGGCTTCCATTTCCCAAAAACATTCGTGGTTCATATGGGAAAAGATATCCAAAACTGCAGTTAGAAGCTGCCATGGAGGCATCTTCACAGTGGCACGACAAATAACCTTCCCTGCTCCATCATTTTGCAGTTGGTGTACGGTTCACTTCTCCAAAGGTGAGAAACGCTGTGCAGCCTCTGTTGATATATGAGGTCGAATTAAAGTTATCGTGTCGTACCAAATCTCACTGCATCATCTACGATACCTATGTGGTCACCTGGCACAAGGAATATCGGCATGTGCAAGGTCCAACAACGCACACCAGTGGAATCTTACTGGTAATATGTTGGACAAGTCGGGTTTTGCAAGCTTTAGCCTGACACATGACGTCCAGTTGTACAAGACACGCATCAAGGAGGGAGGCTGGCCGTGGGAGCACAATGACGGAGCTGGCTGGCCGTGGGAGCACAATGACGGAGCTGACTGGCATGTAGCACCGTATCCAAGACTGTCTTCACTCACGTTAGATAGGTATTGATATGAAATGCCGATCCAAGAGCTTCAATTGTTCTTACTGATAGTGCCTTGGTTACTCAGATGTTGTAAGAACCATGGCAACTTTCATCATTTTGGCAATAAGGATGAGAACCAAAGAAGCTCTTCCGCAATATTAGCCATCCCAGTCACTTCAGAATGCTGAGGCGTACTCATTAAGAGCCTTGATGAACAGAATTCTGGCCTTCATCGGGCTTCAGATCTCAAGGCTCGTTCACCTGGAACAGTCTCAATCACAAACCGCTCTCTCTTCAACCCCGGAACCTTTTCCTCTACAACTTTGACTCTACTCCAGCTCTGTACAGCCAAGTGCCATTATAGCTAACTCGTAAAATACCATTCCGATTTAACAAGTCTTTTTCATGCGACTAGCGTTATGTCAGTGGTGAAAATTCGGCAGACCCATTCAACTGTGGCACCTGCGATGACCAATTTTACGCCTGTAGGCGTAAATAATGCATAGCGGCGATGTTTCAAGGCCCTTGAACACGAAGAGTAATTCCAGACTGCATTAAATAAGGCTTGTTGCCTTGCTCGGTCTTGACAAGGCAGCCTCTCTTCACGAATGCGGTCTGAAGTTGCTAAAGTCAATCTCATTGCCTTGACATGCACTCGGTCTTTTATGCCGTATCCGCACACTCTTGGGGCCCTAAGCTTGCTGAGATCAATTCCTCTGCGACATGATTTCAGTCTCAGCGTTGAAGCTTGGATTGATCTTGGGTTGCACCCAATCGCCCTCAGCTGATGTGATGTGGGGAGACTGAAGTTTAAACGATGGATGTTGTCATCTGCTACCAATCACGATATTCGAGATCTCCAAAAGCGGCAGTATTTGTTCCAGGGGGGCTATACCAAGCTCGAATGGGAAAGGTTGCTCTGTGGAGACTAAGTTCAACCCAATAGCCTACTGTAACTTAAGATTGCTGTTAGGATGGGTTGAGGAATCCCTTGTCTCGTGTCGACACGTAGGACTAAACCTCACATCCCAAGAAAGCGGTGGAAGTAAATATGATGAGCCATACAAATAGCACTACCAGAGGTTCAATCTCTCTGATAGAGGACGCAATCCTGGGTCAATCGCTGGCATTCTTTTTGTTGCAGTAGACTGGTACCAGTCTGAGGTTGATTTGACGTGGGTTCAACTTTGCGAAACCACCAGTGTGCATTTAAATGTCTTCTATTTTAGCATACTGACCACATGGAATGCACTCGCAAATAAGAAAAATCATTTAGCTTTTCGCCTTTGAAATGTGGAGGAAATGTGATGCTATTTAATTTACTGCAGTGCATGTCTGGCAGCAGCATGGGCATTACAAGACCTTCTTATCATGGCCATTAATATTTATGTCAAGATCCCATGAGACTGTGGTCAAGACACCATCCGAGATAACCCTATTGCATCATTCCTTCAGAGACATAATGTACCGATAAGAGGATCCCTGGACTCAAACTATTGATCAGTCTGACACTAACTGTACCCGATCGATAGATATGAATGGAAAGCTGCATGATACATTCTTGTAACATCTTTGCAAGTCACGTCCTTTTCGTCGCTCAAGCATTTTCGAGGTCACTTCCAAGTTACCCAGTGTATACGACTATTGCAACTGATACGGCAAGCCAGCAGAAATATCGCCAACCTCTGAATAACTTCCTTGGATTGGAGCTGGTCGGCCTTGGTAAGTTTCACACGCGGCGGCTACAACGGAGCCGGTCAGAAATGCTCGCAGAGGTTCAGAAGCGGGAAATGGACCCAAGTCTACGATGGCCTTGCCAAGAAGCCTTATAGAGGCCAGAAGAGGAGAAGCGTTAGGCCACAAAGCGCGAGCAGTTGCGGAGGGCAATATATGGGCAGCGCTCGAGTTGGTGCGACGGCGGCCGCAGATATGGACGGGCTGACCTGGACTCATTTTTTAGATACGAGCTTGGGTTCCTCCTGAGAGAAGCCGGTGAGACGATGTTCAAGTGCAGCGGGCTCCGGTTTGTGTATTTGTTGGTTCACAGGTGCGAGATTTCTCGGTCCCACGCAGGCTCACAATAAGCTTTCGGTACATCGCTGTGATTGTGGGCATGTCGAATATGGTGTGTACTTTGGTCCGCAAAGCATTATCCGGGGTATCAACTCTTCGACGGTCGATGAGGCACGCAATGCGGCCGCGCTTCGAGTCGCTGGGACCGTCGTCGCTCGGTCGATGGCTGTTGCAGGAGCCTTTGAAGGTCCTCTCAGTCCACCACTTGTCGCGGAAGTGAAACGAAGAGTCAGGATGGGTTCCTCGGGGCGTGTTGGGCTCGAGTGTATTCAGGATTTGTTGGTTCAAAGGCGCAGGATTCTCGAGTCGTTCGCACGTCATTTCCAGCAAGCTTTCGGTGTGTTGCTGTGGTTCTGGGCATGAAGCAAGATGTCGCATGCTTTTGGTGCGCGAAGCATTATCGAGGGCATCGGCTCCTGTGGTATGTAATCGTGCGCGCGCGCCGGGCGGTGGTCATTGCGGTTGAGGCTCTCGTCGATCGCTAGGTTCGCGCGATCGGGGCGCTCAGGGCGACAGTTCTTGCAAGCATTTCTGTAGGTTGCTATGGTTCATCAACTACAGTAAAGAGTCAGCTGTGAAGCAACATATGCCGGAGAACCTTGTACGCGTTTGGGGGCCGGAGGATGTCGACGTGAGAAACGTACCAAGGTTCGAGCGAGAGAGTCGCGGGAGGAGCTCGACGCGACTCCGTGGTAGCGCGAACCTTATCCAATGCCCAGCCATACTCGCTCCAGAGGGGGAATGTCTTTGAGGAATCGGTGGGCAGGTGATTGTGGTAGTCGGTGCCCGGTGGTGATCCGGAAGCTCTGCCAAACGTCAAAGTCGAGTCACGTAGATTGGCGCAAAGGAGAGAGGTGAGGGGAGAAATGGCCCTGACCTACCCAGGACATTTTTGGGGCAGGGCGGATCGCTTTGCCCTGTGGGGGAATTGCGGGGGACTTTACAGGGCATCTTGATCAACTGTCTGTTGCAGCACGAGGCCCTGTAAAGCCATTAACGCGGGAATCTTCACCATCATCGTCATCGCTACTCTTAAAGCAACGAAATCTCTACTTGTCGCATTGATCAGTTCCAATGCCCAAACCAGACTGCACGCAAGAGCACAACCAGAAATTTTATTTAATTTTATTCTATTCCATTTACAAGATTCCCATACAGATCTGCCGCAGGAGGAATCTCGGATTGTAATGAATCGCATGGCTTTACATTGCTGTCGAGCCCAATTAGAGACCGGCTGTCAAGGACAGGGCCCAAAATGCAACCACGGCTTACAATTCTTTCGCATCTTTAGCTAAACCGCTAGAATGAAATCCACGTATTCCTGAATTTCAAGAAAGCGGCTGTGTTCTTCCAAGTCCAACAAGTCCTTCCTTTCCTTCGTATATCTGACCGCAAACCCATTTCAGAATGCCGGCTACGTCGGCCGGCCAAGGGAGTTTTGAGCATGATAAGGAAGTCCTCTTAAAATTCAATTACTAGGATGATCATCAATGGCACAGGTGACGATATAATGGCAAGGTCAAAGGAAATTAAGCACGATCAGACTCAATCTAGTGACTGAGCTTTCTATGCCTCACAAACGAACTGACATGGCCGGCAAAGATATTACAGCTCTCTTAGAACCACCAAAATCACACCTTACAGCGCGGAACGTCATAATTGAGCTCTCTTTCGTGCCATGCCGTGTCCACACAGAATCTTTGCCAATGCTGTTCACTTCACCAAGGCCAGGGGATGCTTATCCTGGCTCGAGTAGTAATCTCAGTGCAAATTGCTTTTCCACGCCGATGCGAGGTCTCTCGCGTAAATTTATATATCAAACGGTCCACGTTGGCGATCATTGTAGGTAGGTGTCGGGTCAAAGGTGGAAAGACTAAGCATCTGTTTCTAAAGAGTCAATAAGAGTATACATGACGAATTCTGCAGGTAAACCGACTTATATGTTGTAATTTCCTGACTTTATGGCCCAGATCGGGAGAGCCCAGGTCTTTCGTCGCCATCTTCAGGTTATCAGATCGCGCCGTCCCAAGCGTTCTTAGGTCATCTCATCGAAGATTTTGCCCAGTTCCTCGATGCTAGGCCGGTCGTTTTCGGTCCCAGAGGTCGTTACTTTCTTATCTTTCGCTGCCATTCTCTTCTAGAGGTGACTCAGAATGTGACGACTAATTGCTTGTGGAATGCCCGAGCCCGCGAGGTGGTTACGCTTGGGGCGGCTCCTACGTAGATATTAGCATGTCGCTGGTGATTGTTCGCTGCCAAGGCAAAGAAAAATAATCGAGTATCGGCAGGTAACTTAGACGGATATCTTACTTGGAAATCGCGAGGTTGTTCGTCCTCGCAGTCGATCCTGATAACAACGTTACGCTCCTGAGCTCCAAAGATGACCTCTTTTGATCAAAGCGGCGGCGTGTCAGCGACAGCGGTATGGGTTGGCGCGAGCTGAAGCGACGAAACAGAACTCAATCTGAAGTTGTCGTGGTATATAATCGTCCTAGTTCGCATCATGGCCCTCATCTCATGGGCAATCGGCAAGGTGCATGGCCGCTGCAACATTCTTGACTGCCAACCTGTTGGAAAGGGCTGCCTTGCGTTTGAAGGAACGCTCGCTTCTGAATCTCGACTTGATTGGCGACCGAACTGGATATTATTCCTTTGCTTGCGGATATTGGTAGAGCCGATCGTCGTCCGCCTGTTGCTTTCTGATGGAGGGTGTCAGCGGCTCAACGAGACGTCTTGGTACCCGTATAAACCATTGTTACCGGCTCCTCACTGGTGTGCCATTAATTCGAACGAATGGGACTTGCAATAGCCTAGCAATCGTGACGATTGTCTCAGGCAGATTGGTTGAGCTGCATACTGTACCGTAGATCACAGGCAAAAAAGACTCCACATGGCCGTTTTGTTTAGAGATCATGCTGCGAAAAGCGAATCCGGCTAAGCCAGCGGGAGATACCTAATGGAATTAGTTTAAACTAACTTAGCCCCGAATAATACAGACTGCGAAACGTTGGCGGACCGAGCCGTTTCCAGCGGCGTGCTAAACTGACACCAACAATCTGGCCAGAAGCCTCATTAACCTCGCAAACCTCACACTTGGCCTTGAACCTGATCTGCGATCTTTGGCGTGTGCCAGCCATATCACTCAGTGGACAACGACAAGAAGCGAATATCTTTGCGTAGGGTATGTTCTGCCTTCTTTCCCTGTTGTCATGGCTGGCTGAGAGAACAGAACAACCGGCTATAATTCGAATACCCGAACTGAGACATGAGGGGCATCTCCCAACGGTGGGCAAGATCGTCGCAGCCACGTTTCTCCGAAACACAGCGACACTCACACCGTAATTTCCGGTATGTTGTGTCCTCGTGGCTGATGCGCTAATGAAGGCGTTGATTCAGAGACTGGGTTCACGTTTGCTGAGCGCTCGATGGCTTTTCCGTACTGCGCTGTTCATACCACTACGGACTGTCGCATATCATTCGAAATGCCAGAGATGTGGCTATTTGATCATGAATGCAAATCATTCCTTTAGTGATCGTCTACAATAATAAGCTTCCCTATGTTCTACAGCCTTATCTGTCTCTCCCCCGTGTTCGTGGCTGGCCTCATCTCCACCCGCATCTTTCAGCCGCTTCGGAGATCTTAACTTCTCAGATTGTCCGATCGTCAGATGCAGGGTCAAACGTGCTGTGTGGAACTTTTTCGTTTTCGCTATTCGTCGGGGCTGCATTATCACAGCACTTATCGTCAAGCTAGCAGGCCCAGATCTCGGCATTGTGGTCTGGGGTTTTTACACAGTATACGTAACCGGGTTTGTGGTGCTGACATTTCCCCGGACAAAAAGCAAGATCTGCTCCCAGCTATCTGAATTGGAACTTCATTCCCTGCATGTAGCATCCTTGGTTTACTAATAGAGTTATATTTCCTCTGGCAAGGGATACATCACCGTAATTGTCTTTGTGTTTTATCGTTCTGTTTCTTCTGCATGCACTTTGTAGAACACTGCGTTTGCATGGACTCAGGACTTTATCTTTCCAACACACTGCATCCCATGGAAGAGCGCATACTGTACGGACAAGTGCTGAGAAATTGTATATGCAAATTGCCTAGGGCAGGCGAGAAAAGAAGCAATGTCGCGGGCCACTGCTGTTCAGAAACACATGACTCCTTATCGCATTCTTGGCCATTTGCGATTGTGTATAAATCCGGTGATTGTCTTCGATAACTCCATGTTATTCACTTAACTCATCGGATTTACTATAATTGACTCTACTCTCTTCTATCCCCTTTTGTCGCTCTTTGGCAGCGTGGTCTCGTCGTTCAATTACTTGTTGGCCCCCGGGATTGTAAGCCCAGCCGTATTTCTAAGCCACGGACCTCCAGCTGGTTGTCCCAGGTCCGCACCATGTCTCAGCCTCCGACACCGTCTAGCGTGGGTCAAAGCTATACCCAACTCAATTCTTAACACTAACATAGCTTCATCAGGTTGAGACTGATGATTCATGGCCTCCCTTCTCCGAGGCAGAATTGCAGTGCTATCAGAACTCGATCGAGAATTCCTCCACGTCCCCTATCGAGGACATGACTCTTGAGAAACATGGAAAGACCCACGGCGATCATTGTGCTTCAGAGACGGAAACCACTGCTGTAAGCGTCCTTCGTACAGTTCCACGATACCTTCATGGCCAAGACTAATGTATCTTCCTAAGGCCGAACATGAAGCTCTCAAGCCTGGAACTTCATCCGAGTCAGAATTATTCTCCAGCTGGGGATTCATCGAGCTTTCTCCCATGCCCCCTCCAAAGCCGTCCAAGTCCCTTCCCGACCCGACCGAGTTCGCCTCTCTGAAGGGGAAAAAACAGACTCACTCTGTTCGTTTTGCTGAGGATTCTGAGATCACCTCTGTAAGTCTGCTTGTAACGGTCGCTGGTTGAACATCGCTAATTCATGCTTGATAGAACAAAGCTAAAAGGCCTAAGCCAGGCTTCCTTGAAGTAAGTCCCGCGGGTTCGTCGTGTGCGCCCTTAGCGATGTCACCAACATTGACTGAGTTGGTCATCTATCTGACAAACAAGCATTTGGGCGTTGCCAAGGTTGGTCCAGAGATGGAACCCAAGGCAGATCCCATGCGTGTCATAGCTGCGATAAAGTCCACATACAATTTCAGGCGTGCCACGTTAGGCATTGAGAGTGGAAGTTCGGCGGATCACTTTGCCACATTTACATGGAATGGCCCCGCTAACCCCATGTTCACAGAATGAGATTTTGGCTGTTTACAATTCTACACAGGAGTTGCAGAAGCAGTTTGAGAAGGAGCCCGGATGTGATACCACTGTACGTACTCTCTGCATTCTTACGGTCTTGATTAATATGTTATCTGCAGGATTTTACATTCTTTCGGTGTCGGATGATATGGTATCTGCAGGAAGCCATGTCACTCCTAATCACAGACCTCGGATTCTTGGACCACGAGCCGGTTATTGCGGAGATGCTTCGCAAGCGCCTTGCTAGAGATGTCAGGCTTATTCAAGCGAGGCTGAGTATCCTAGAAAGCGAGAAGAATTGTCATCAACAGCTTCTCTCGAGCCTTGAGTCACGCTTGTCTGAGTTGGAGACCAAGGTGAAGGGACTAGGGGCCTGTCACGACCGCAAGGTTGTGGAGGTGCTTGATGATGAGGATGAGACTTTGCTTGTGGCTCAGACTCAGACTCAGACTCAGATTGAAACTGAGATTGAGGTTCAACTTTAGGCTTATCGTGAGGTTCACCCCGGTACTGAGGGTGAGGCTGAGATTGGCGCGAATGATTGCATATGACTCTGGTGCTGGGAAAGACAATTATGTAACTATCGCCTTGGATGATGTCTGGATCGCCTTTGGGGCTTGGCTGGACATAAATGGAAGGGTTCGAGAGTTCATCTTGTTACAGCCTACGAAGCAGAGAAAGGTTCATTGCTTTCTAGTAATTGAATTGATGCGCACTTATCTTTATACGATGCATGCATTTGCTTGAGCGATAGTAAACCACTGGTTCGATCATTTTTACCCGAGAGCACGCCCTTCGTCATTCAAGTTCACATAATCTTGTGTATGGAGCCGACAATGAACTCAGGGACAGCGTGAGCACTCATCGTCAGCATTGATCACTGTGTTCTCCCTACAGGACGGATCTTAGCAGTTTTGCAGTTTACATTATCAGGCAAAATCATTGCTCCATGCCTTCAGTGTGAGCATGAAGATTTGTCTCTGTATCGGTACAGGTGCCAAGAGTGGTGGTGGAGAGTGATGTCTCGCTTTTTCCAAGCGAGAAACCCGCCATCTACGAGCGCTCAAAGGCACGTATTAAGGATGACCTTGCCGATCTGGGGCTCCGTCTATCTAACCATGTCTTAAATACGAAAGAAAGTGTGAAATCTGTCGACAGGCCAAGTACCAATAATCTGCCTTGCCATTGTCCCGTACTGACTTCAGTCTAATCCAGCGCCTCACCTGCCCGTACCCATCAGTTCAGACTCCATGCGTCTTCGATAGTCTTTATGGGAGATGCAGGCACTACAGGAAGAAGAAATCTGCTACAAATGTCGAAGGATATTATGCCCAGCCGGGAACCCTCAAGTTTTGTAGCGCGCGCCCAAGTCCTGCGGCTGGGTTGCAAGGGGATCAATGAAACCTGTCACGATCCACGCAGTGTCTTTGGGACTTGGCACAGCTGAATGGAAAAAATAAGGACTTGATTTATTGAATAAAATACACGGCGGGAATAAATAAACAATAGAGGCCATCGAATGCGAGGTGGCACGCTTGCAAGAGCCCAAGGGACTGTCGCCACGTCTCAAGACATCGAAGCACCTTTACCGCTGTCAAGTCATTGGAAGTCGTGAAGCGTTAAGAATCTCTTAAGTATTTTTTACATACTTTTCCATATCCTCTTGCGCATTACTCGCCAAGCTACGGGCTTGTAGTAGGCTTCCTCATCAAGGGCCTTTGAAGATACCATTCTTCAGACCATCGCGCGACTCATCTAAGCCACGACAATCGACCTGTCATATTGTTAACATGTTACAACAAATTCACAATATCTTCATTCGTAAATGGATATTCTCATCGCGTCGTTCCCTAGTTGCCTTAAGAGAAAAAGTTCAAATACTGTCGCGCTCCCGAATCTGGTTTATTGGGGAGCTCATCGGGAACGGTCTCTAACAGATCGGCGCGTTTTGATGCGCTCAATGGCATCATAACAACTTGGTGAAGTACCGTAGACCAAGGAGCACCGGTTGCCTGATCTTGCGGGCTGAGTGGATGGTTCAAGGTCATAACGCACCTCCAGCCCATTTGCAGTCTGAGCAGAGTCTGCTGAGGTGTTGCAGTCGTGGATAGGTAACGTGGATCACATTCTGCTCATGCTCTTGATGTATTCTTCTGCAGGCCTTCGTCTTGACTCGTCGGCCTTGGGAAAGGTACGAAGGCAAAATATAACGGGCCATCTCCAACGACCTTGATGAAATGCATTCTTTCAATCGCTGTCTTGCGATCAATTTCTTCGCAAGATATTTAGTTCACTTCCATACCCTTCTCAAGAAGAAGCTGGACGATGGTGCGGGGTGGAAACCGACGAGGAGTCCAAACTGCTGCGTAATGCAGCAGGGGTCTTCCAACCTCGTAAACTTCATACTTGCCTACTGGGCTGAGAGTTTACTTGAAGAACGCATGCAGGTTGCGTGCAACTGCAAATGCAAAGAAAGCCATGTTCTAACTTTTATCCTTCAAACCCCAATCACCCCCATTGGGATCCTTCAATATCTCGCATTCAATTTGACTCAGAAGCTTGAATACTGACAGTGTGTTCCCTGAAGTCAGCTCAAAACTGCCGCCAGCATGCTTCATAGTGATCTCCATGCAGTTCGGCACTGTCGGCCATCCATTAAGCTGATCCCCTGGGACCCTCAAAAGGGTGTCAACGAGACGAAGGTGCAGCACGTGGCCGTTGCCAGACACAATATCAGCATTGTTGGCCGAGCCCAAGAGATTAATCTGAAGCTCGTGATTATGCGTCGAGTTATCTAGAAAGTCATTTACCATCTTTTCATAGAATACAACTTTCCGCTCGAGAGCTTTAGACGTTCCGGCTGAGTGCGAGATAGCGTATGTCTCGTGTTTCACTCCTCGTCTCGGTGAAGATGCAGACCACACGACCTGCAAAAGTCCTCCCGTCACGGTTCGAATCTCCTTCTTCACCCTCAGATGGTTATTTGCATCCTGCCATACCTCTGGGGAATACGTCATCGTATTGCTCTTAGGTCCACGTCACTGCACCTTATCCTTGTCTCGTACGAGACCAAGAAGAATCACAATAGTAAAAGCCGTCATGGTCTGTCGCGTCTTCAATATGACCTCGAGGATCACCCAGGTCTGGCGTCTTGTGCTTTCAGGGCTCTCTACAACATGAGTAGAAACAGCTCGTCAATCGGACTGTTTTTGCCTTTGATCAGCCTCTTGATGTTGTCCCTGATCTATACGAGTGGCATCCCTGTAGTGAAGTGGTTGAAAACAACTTCAATCACCAGCATGACCCAGATAAATACACCATTGGCCTCATTTACAATGTATTGATGGATTGCAAGACCAAGTGGTCGGCCGGTGTCGGATGCCAGCCAAGTGAAGGAGGACCCAGGTTGGCTGCAACGAGGTTCTTTATGTCGTTCTCGGTAGTCCTGAATCACGAATGAAGAGTATCCCCGTAAGGCCTGTTTAAACTCGTTGTCTGGTTGACTTGCTGCGCAGACCCGACCAGAAACAGCCGCTCAAAAATAAGACTATAGTTGTTTGAGATATGATGAATGCTAACTCGAACAAGTGCTTTACGGCCTGATTATTGACGGAGAAGGAAAGGAAGCGTGCCCCCTCACGCCAAGAGAGCACGGCAGAAGCGGCTGTATCCGACTGAACGAACCTGCAGAAGGCGCTCGTATTGACACGACACTCAAATCCGAGGAATCAACAGCTTCCTCCGAGAATAATACATACGCTTCCTATTCTTGAGCTAGACTCAGCTTAAACAGAATCAGGTCACACGCACCCTTGAAAGAATGGCGATGAGAAATCTCTGCCTTGAGGCCTGCCTCGGGGGTTTCAATCAAGGATCTGAACAAGTGCTCCGTATGTATTGGGCAATTGGCCCTTACCCTCGATAGCGAGACCTCACTTGCCATTAAATTCCTGTATGCTATTCGTTCTGTTTCACCGTTTAGTCCGGCTTCAACTCTACCAGAAAGGGCTACAGTACTGATGAGGGGCGTCGATAGCTGATCAACCACTGTCAAGTCGTGCAGCCTGACCAGATTGAGTGTTAGCACCTTCAACTCACAAATCCCTTAGTCCCTGTACCCGCTGAGCATGTAAGGGTTACGTGCAGGGCTGATGATACTGCTAGTAATGGCGCCCACTCTCCTGAAGTCGAGCCCTGCCATGTGTTGCTGTAATCGCCGCGCTATCCAGCTCAGTCCTCACTTGACATATGGCTCTATTACTTCTGAAACTGATGTCAGTCCCTCTTAATATAACTGGCGCTCTTATCTTTCCACGTTGCTGATGACGGTCTGCGGAGCATTCATCTGTATCCGCAAAAGGAGTTTTATGCCAATAAGCTAGGGTCCAATGAGACTACGGACTAGGAGACACCGGTCGTGCTGGTCTTCAGCTCTTTTTGTCTCAACCCTCGCGACTTCGGGGCGACCGTCAAAGGGGAGCAGAAACTGCTGGGTTGGTGGCTGGATTGATCGGGGATAGTATGTTTCACGCTCATCGCATGCTTCTCTTATTGGCGCCAGGTTGATGCACCGCGAAGGATGAGACACAAAGAGATCGTACAGTTCTAGAGGAGTCCGAGAAGTTTCGGGATCAACTTGACCATCGTATGTCCCAGCGTTGAATGTAATGAACTAATCGGCGATGCACACCTTCGCCTCGCTAATCTCAGTACTCCGCCCCGTGGGGTTCACTATTACTCTTTCTGGACTCAAGGCACATCGTGATTCGTTCTAGCAAGGGCCAGCTAGGAACGATCTCAACGGGCCGAACCTTATCCTGAAGCAATTGACAATTACTCAGACGGAGTCATAACAAGAATGTTCGAGATTAAAGCGGCTGAAAATTACAAGAGACATCAGCGATCTGTATTGGTCACTTCTTGATGCTCTATGTACGTTACTGCGTCATTTGAAGCTGGGGTGGGTATCAACAACACGACGCTTTGTTGATGGAGTCCTCGGACCAGATCCTCTGTGGTGCGTGGTAGATGAAGCCCGAAACAGACAGTCAGGCATAAGCTCAACTGAAATCTCGAAAGCCCATCTCGTTTGTTGCAATAAGGTTAACTAGGCTATCCAGCGATCCCTTTCGCCTGATATGAGCTATCACTTGGTGCTTTTCTACAGGATGGCCACCTCATGCTTCCCCTCTTGGTTGTTGATGGCCATTGTACATTGATTTCATCAAGTGTACGGATTAGCATGTTCATGAACTTCAAGAAATCACCTGCAGTAGACCGAAACGACACGCCTGAATTTCCTTTCCCAGCCTTTCCGGACCAGCCCCCATCTTGGTGAAGACCCGCGCGTCTTTGGTATCTACCCGTCTTCCCTCCAGAATAGAAACGTCATCCCCTCGCTCTGGGACTGACACTTCCAGGTCGCATACTGACGACGATACAGCCACCTTGGTAGCAAGACGTCACTGCACTAGAACATTGGCCAGCCTCGTAAAGATGGTGGAGGTGCTTATCTGGACGCTATCCCAGACGACGGAGAAGAATTCGCCCTGGGCATTGTGGGCGTGAGGTATTAGACGTCTCTAACACCAGCCGTTCCGAACTTTCACGGGCTCTCACACATCGACATTGCCAGTCAGCGTCGCCGAGACAAACATATTGAAGGCCTGAGCTACCTGAAGCAGCATCATGTCGATTTCGGTCACCAAGTCCTTCTCAAAACCACTTCAGTGCCATTCTACGCGCTGTCTTCTGGGAATTGTTCGCGCATTTTTCTGAGGTTGGTATGAGAAGAGGCGCCTCCTCTGAAGCAACAACTTCAACGTTTCCAATGCCTTCTCGCTGGATCCCTTCCAAGCTCCGACCGGCAAAGTCTTCGAGGCTATACAGTCGCGAGTTGATCATGGCCCCAAGCCCCCTTCGAGCTCGCCTGATTCTATCAGGTGGGCTACAAGAATGTTGTAGTCTGGCTTCAAGTCCTGGCTTCAAGTCCTGGCTGTACAGTTGGCCGACGGCAGATATAGTCTTTAGTTTTCGTCAAGTACTGTACGCAGTCTCGAATCGAGTTATAGATTAGCAGTATACCTAGACAAGCTCTCCTACCAGTTAAGTACCTTACATGAGTTCCGGATGAGTTATTCTATCTCAGAGCGCGTCTGCATATTTCACCTATATCTTTCGACTTTTGCGTGTCGCTGCCGTTGTGTAGCGAAAGAGATCGTCGAATTTAGCAGCATTCTAGAAGCCACCTCTTCACTTGACGATGTGATTAGCTGTGAGCACAAAAGAAGCGCAAATCTTGAGCAGACCATAAGATAAATAATATTCCAATGATAGCGAGTCTGCATCGTCAAAGAACGCCAATTGTGAAAACTTAGCCGGTAAATTACTGACCCCAAACTAACTTTGGTCAGCTGTGACTTCTGAAAGTGTTCGTACATGTATTCAGCCTCAGAACCATCTCAGGGATCGCATCAGCTGCATCCTTAAAATGAGAGCAATCAGTGGGAATGATCTTTTTAATTACTCTTTTTCTACACAAACTTCGCTTGGTCTAGGAGCTTCGTCCCTCTGTATCGTGTGAGGAAGACCTGTTTACTCATTGCTGCTCCGGTCGCACAATTGAACTTCAACTACCCTGTAGTTCACAGCCGACCATTTTGCTGCTGAATCCTCAAGGCGAGGAAAACATTGTCGGGCCTGAGGTGCGAGTGGGGCACTGTGATAAAAATAGACTGCTAAACGCTACTTGCTGAGAGTCACAAAATGTGTGGAGACGTAAGTATACCTTATCAGATACTAGTAACGCCGGGTAAAAGCTCCGACTGCACATGATCAACCACATAACCAGAGCTTCTGAGATCTTGCGTCATTCTGTCTACCGATGTCATTGCCCATATTCACGTTCATCATCAACCGCGCTGTACCGCATTTCCGCTGCAGCATGCAACACGCTAAGGACTCTATCTTGAAGCCGGCGGCATTTACTCGAGTCTCTGATGGTACGTATGCCTGTCTTGTTTGACCTGTCCCTCTCAAGCACGCATCAGTTGCACCCTCGACGCGACAAACTCGTGGTCTGAGCGACGATATGCCTTTATCGCAACCGACCTCCCCTTGTCCCTTACATTTGCAAAAGCTTAACCGCATTCTACTACGATGAAGTCACTAACTCCGCTCGCTTAGGGACAGATGGCTATTGATGACAGGAGTAAGCGAGGCGCCGAGATGGCTCCATTTCTCGATTGATCGATCTTACGGCTTTCGACTGCCTCGATGCGGGAAACCAGGCAACCTGCAAATCACAGTCAATACAAGAGGCCTGTGATGGCTCAAGTCAATTTGGCTACAGACCACAGCGAACCTCCCTCGATATGTCTCAATGCGCCTCCATGGCTAGCTAATGACCTTTGGCTTTCCGTCCTGTGCCGACCACGAAGGGTTTGCCCATGCCTTCCCATCACCATAGAAAGTCCCCGCTTCGACGTCAACCCGAGCTTCGCTTTGCGCCAGAGCACCATGCGAAACCCTCCTTGACGAGTCATGATTCCCAGTAAATTGCACACCGTTCAACCTCGACAGGCGACACTGGTACAAAACAACAATTCAGCATGTCATCCGCCCAGCTTGGGGAGTGGAAATGTTCTGCCATTGCGCACGTGGTACGTTGTGTCACCCTATTTAATCTTCGCGAGATTTATTTGCTGATTTTGGCGTAGCCAACATTCGCACCATTGTGGCATGGCATCTCTTGGACGACCTCGGAAATTTGCACACATGTTCAGCTCACTGGGCACCGATGTCCCCTGTTCACGAATCCCCTCTCCTTCCTACCCGCCGAAGGGACGATAGCCTCAATACGATTACCCGCCTCCACGGTAGTGGAAAGTCAAGCACCCTCTATGCAATCCTTTTCGCCCTCGGAATTACAAACATGCCGACGGTTCGAGCGCACAGGGGACGAGGGTTGCTATTCCCCAACGGCAGTGGAGAGTCAAACATTGGTGTGATGGCGAGCAGGCAGGGACTGCAGCAACGATGCATTCTAGTACCCGAGGACGAGTATGACATGGCAGAGGAGGCGGGCGCATAACTTCAACTCGTGCGGAGTTTCGTTCTCGGAATTACAAAAATCTCAACGTTCGAGCGCAAAATCTACAGGTCAGTCACCACTGGTCCAGCCACCCTTCGTCTCAACTAACGACAGTGCCGAGACAGAGACGGGACTCTTGTTCTCATGCAGCAGGTTCTGGCGGTCGGGGCGACGATGGAATCTTGTGTCAGATTGAGATCAGTCCTTCTCAGGTGGTTATCACATCCACGATGGCTAGAGCCGCGGGACTTGAGGCCAGTACTGACAAGCACATTTGCCGCTGTGGGGATTGTCTCGAGGTCGCCTGCTCACGGTCATGGGAATGACAAAAACTAAGCCCCCGAATCCCATAGACGTTATTGGAGATCCTAGAGGATGCTGCTGCTGTTCAGGAAGCAGCCCGACTCGACCTGGGACCTTACACACTTCCGTCCCCGGTCAAGGCCGCATGCAAGCACCATCACTCGACCCCCTACCGACGACAAGGATCTCAATGGCGCGCCCGATTCGTATCCCCGTCTTCAAACCAAGAGACCCTGCACTTTCGCCCGCTCTTCCTCTCGTCGTTTACTTCAAAAATGTTTCTGCTCTGTGTACCATATCTTTCGGAGTCTCCCCGCATAGCCTCACGCACAACCACCAGCATCGTTACCTATGTCGCAGAGACCGCGGCAGACGCAGGCACAAGCTAGGTAATGCTCAAGGAGCCACCATCGGTGCCCATCGCTAAGACTTGTTGCAACCATTCGGCTTCATGCGCTTGCAGCCCAAGCCTCTTGGGACGGAGCATGAGCTGAAGGGAGGGCGCAGGTTCCCAGACAGATCTGCGGTCTTGTTCAGCCTCGTCGGGCGCGAGCATAATAAGAATGTTGCCTCCCTACTACAAGGCAAGCTCACTGGCGTCTCGGCTCATTGTGACCGCAGGGAAAACAGATATCGAAAATGCAAGCAAGATGGCACGAATCGAGATCATAGGAGAATTACGGAATGCCAAACTCAGTACAGTATCAACAGAGGCACTAAGATCGATTATCCCGCGCTCAGAGGGGCATACAAAGAGGGGATCAGGGCTTCAAGGACATTCACTAAACATCAGGCATCGCGATCAAGAAGAGAGAACCTCATCTCCTCCGTGTCGCAACATGCTCAACCATCAATTCAACAGTCGGCATCATCTTCGTTCCCGACTCTCCCTTTCCCTGTCGATCCTTGTCTTTTTTATCATCCAGGTCGAACACCGAGACTTTCACCACGCCACTGCTACGCAGAGCTGTCAGTGGGTGCCGGAATGCCCAAGACCGAGCCGGATCTCGAGTGGAAAACCTTTGGGTCCTCGTACGGAATTGCAATATTGCTGCTGATGCAAGCCTCTCTTCAATATGGTCAATTGACGACCAGTCTTGCTGCCAACCATGCGGGGCTCAATCGCAATCATTGCTCTCCATCAACCAGTTCTTCCAATCCCTCACTTCAAGGACTGAGATCGTTCGCTCCAATTACCCTCCAATGTTTCTTCCGATTGAAAGCATAGTGATGATCTGGTTCAGCCCGAACCCTCTCAGCTGGTCCATGCCCGTCTCGGTCATCATCGCAACACTCAGAGCTGATGCTCTGCTTGTGACTCATCAACTCCGCAGCCCTACACATCTGACATCAACATGCATCCGATGTCAAGCCCCATCGGATTGCCTCACTGATCGTATTCATCTCATTTTGGCCGCCGGGGACCGAGCTCGACATCTCGAAGCAGCAACATTCTCCCGCCCGCGACAAATATTCTTCATCCTCGCCCACAGCAAGCCTAGCTTTATCGTGACCAGCATATCCAACCCCCTTCGCTCGCAATCGCCCATTCGCGTCGAACCGCCCCACAGGCGCCTGCTGTTTCCCTCATCATAGTTACCGCCGAACCACCAAGCCCCGACCTTGACTTTCTGCCCCGTACCGACCTCCCTCGAGCGGCTGAGCGATATCCTCTTATACAAACAGCGAGCGACGTGAGGCCTTACTACTGAAGCTCCTCCCGTATACCGACCTTTCACAGATTGGCCAATCATCACCAACAGCGGTACAGCCTTCCCCACTCTGCGTCGTCCTCGAGGACCTCACTGAGCACAATCGCAAAAGCGTCAACCTCAGAAACATTCCCCCAGACAAGGAGAGGGAGCTGTGCAGAAAGGCATCGAGTACAACAGTCACTCCCAACTCCAAGGCGCTCCCAAAACTCACGTTCGGCAGACTAGACCTCACCAATCGCTCGCAAGGTATGCCGTTCCAAAAGGCGCTATCGCCGTTCATGTCCCACCGACCATCTGAGCGACGACATCGGATGGCTGCCGCATCACGATCAGTTCCCGGATCGACCACCAGCTACAATCCACGACGCCAACGATAACGACGACCTCTTTTCTTGAGTATAAGCTGTCGGGGTGGTGGAGCTTGGCAGTGTCATAGTGGCCATGACCATGCCGAGGTTGGATATCGATATTGCGCCTTTGTCAAAGTGCTGGGAAGGTCGTCCGTTCTGGCTCATCAAGCTCATGCGGTGGCTTGGGCGGACAGGGCGCGGAAGGACGGATTGTGATGCGGATGCCATCCCGGTGTCTTATTGCAACGCCCTTGCATCGCATCGTGTAGGTATCGCAGAAGGGCCCGGCGGCGTTGGAGCGCGCTCAGTTCAAGGGACAGATTCGCGGGGACCCAACCGGAGTTCACTCCAGCAACGGCGCCCGTTCATCCATGCTTTCGGCCAATGCTGCCTCCCGCGTGCCAAACCCCTCTTCGTATCAAGAGGTACATCCATCAGATGCTTACACAAGCCGAACTGATCGGTTGCCTTGGCGAGACCAGATCCCTAAGGAACCTGCTCCAATATGGCCGGGCGGAGATCCTCCTTGGTGATGCCTTGCCCATCTGCAGAGACCATTCACAGGACGAGAATGCTGGCGTTTTGTCTTCACGCGAGGCAAGATTGGGTGCTTCTCAATGGTACACGATGTTTCACGGTGCACGTCTGCCGTGTTTCCGTGGTGCAGGGTGCAGCGAGAGGATCAGGGCCCGGTACACCACGATCACCACACCTGGGTCAAGTTGGAGGAAGGGGATCAACAACATCGACCACTGCTCGCACAGGGTTCGTCACCTCCGTGCCATTGTTGGCCTCACACTTCTTGCCGAGCACTCGCCTGCACGCATCCGACCCTGACACGCGCTTGTCGTCGATTCCTCTGTTGCCTCGGTATCCAACTCTTACGGCACTCCCCTCCACCATCTTTTCCTGGTGACAAGGACAGTACATGCCATATTCCTGAAGATGAGGTTGACGCATTTTCCTCCACGCCTCATGCCACAATAGTCCTGTGGCTTCCAGCGATACAAGCGATAGCAATGGTCCTCTTGTTCCGGCAGCGTTTTTGCACCTCAGTGGCAGCCTCCCCCCCATCCGGACATGGGCACCGGCATGTAGTGCTTCCTTTCGACAAAACCCTTGAAACATCACCTTGGACATGAACTTCTCGGTGAGGTCCTCTTGGCGAGTGCGGCTGCTTCTCCGACGCAGCTTTATTCCGAAGTCCCCAACTCTGGCTTGGTGCCCCAAGTTTCTCGGATCCTTCGGTCAGTGGACAATGGGACGGAGAATAGGAGCAGGGCGGCTTATTGGGGGTGGATTTCACTCGGTACGGTGGACTCAGAAATGGTCCGGGGAGGTCATCACCTCCGGCCCAGGAAATAGAGCCAGAATCTTGTCTCGGACTTCACGAGACTTCTAAGCGTTGACCTTCATCAGACCGACGATATGTCGCTTACGGGACTCATCGACTACTTGCATGACAACTCTGCGGAGCAGGAGAGGTGTTTAGGGTTGAAGTCCAATCAGACCAGAAGCAATACGATAGAGCGGTTCTCCTTGGTACTTAATGATATAGATGGAATACCACCTTATTCTTATATACCTGCCAATGTCTCCCTTTCGCTTGACGTCCTTGTTGGTGCTCCCGTTATACAGCTGCGTCTCGTGCCATTACCTGCTGGAGATCCTGATTTTATGCTCCTCAAGAGGGCCAGTCCAAACCCTAGAGCAACACGACTCGCTGCACTACCCACCGAGTTAAAACTATACCTCTCGTTACCCCGCTGGCCAAGGGCACCATCTTCAAGATCAGGGTGCTCAAGTTGTCTCTCGGTATCTCTGGAGCTTCAACGAACAAACAGGCAGCGAGCAACCGAAAGACCAGTCTGTAGGCTTGTATATCCTGGCTTGTCGATGGATCACAAGCCGTGCGGCGTCAAATTCCCCAAATTTATTTCTCTATTGCTTCCGTCGCACAGCTTTCGATTTCTCCTCCCTTTCCATCACTCATCTTCCCTCGGCCCGTCATTCCCATATATCATCTGCCGCTTGACAACAGCGCGTCTCCCCGCACTGTCATAAACTTTGCCCTCTCCAGCTACTTGTGTTCTGACAAGTCGACCGGGCGTTGATTTGAATGGAGGCAAAGGACGAGGAAGAGGAGGATGGTTCGTGGCCGTCAGGCTCCATGATAGAGGCGGGATATCGTCAAAGAAGGGGGGGGGAAGGGAAAAGAGGGAAAAGAAAGTGAGAGAGAGAGAGAGTTGGATGTTTTGTACCTTTGGTGGGGTCGCCGATGATGCAACCGTCAGTGATTCAATTGCATCGCGTCGCGCGTTGGTGGGTTCACCTTATCTTATCGCAAGCCGCCACCCCACTATCCCACCATCCGGTCCAAGCCACTTTTTGTGGCTGCGCTTTTCCATTGTGGCTCATGACACATGGAAGAGCCTAAAGATAGAGGAGGAAACAAAAGACTTAGGTAACTTAGCATAAATTTGGTGTATCTTTTGCTAACTTAGTACAGGTTTAGTATATCTTTTACAGAGTTTAAGGTAAGTGTTTACTGGTGTGAGTTATAATGCGGATTCAAAAGACATACACAAAATTGCAAATACCACATAACTCGGAGACAAAAGTCAAGTACACACAGACCCATTTACATTTCTAGAGCTGGTCTCTTGCCGCTCTTAGCTGAGTTAATGCTGAGCTTGGGCTCAGGTATCTGAGCAGGCCCATTTCAAGGACCATACTGGGGACCAAATCTGGGCCTGATGCGAAACCTGTTGAGATGTGGATACCTTAGGCCCACATCCCTCTGTATGTAGCCTGCCCTTAGGGCCCAGTTAGCTAGCTTCCTCCTTCATACACACCTTATGCCCTTATACCCTTGTTGACAAAACCAACCATATCAAGGCCAAAACGTACCCACGTTAACAGATAAAGATAATCCGTCAGAATATCATGAGTACTAAGTCTACTATGAAGATAGAAAAAACTATCTCATAGAGACTGAGAAGGAATTCAAATATGTAAAGGAGTTATCAAAGCTTAATACTACAAACGTAGAGAGGACAGAACAGAGTTAAAGGTAAACCGAGTTTAACAAAAGAAAGATATAAATATAACACCTGTTGTCCCAAAACGAGATATTCCTCAAGCTAGTCATGTATAGTACTATCACCCACTTGCCGACTTTTCAACCAGTTCATTCTGCAAAAAAGCTTTGAAATGCTTCACGTAACTTTTCGCATGAGCGATTATCTTGAGGAGTCTCGAATATGAGCGAAAAAAAATGAACGAGGCTAGCCATGAGCCTCGGAACCCGTTGCTCCATGATTTCCGTCTTCATATCAAGGCCCGCAAGACCATATGTACTCGGCTCTTGTACGAGATGCCAGGGAAAGTTAGACAAGAACTCGCTCTGAAGGCTTTCAAGTAGTTTCCTGAACTGTTCTGAGCGCGACAATTCATCGGATGGAACGTTCCGTCCTGCAAATACTTGCTCGGCGACTTTCGCGACGCTATATATGAAGAACTGGTAGGTAGAATGTTGTGACTTGTTCAATGATGAAGACTCCAAGAAAGAGCGGAGACACCACGTGACTACGTGCCACAAAAGCAAAGCCATCTTTCTACTATGAGCAGATGGTTGAGAAGCATCCAAGATATCAGGTCCAAAAGCATGCTTCAATTTACGACGAAGCAGTAGTTGAAAAGAACGAACCCTTGAGGTTTCATTTCTTAGGTCAGGGATCTGGAGTAAGGCTTGAAATAGCCCATCAAGTTTGTTGCAGCTATCCTTCAACCAAGAGCTTTTGGATAGCAGAAGAGCCCTGAAGCCAGAAAATTGAGCGAAGTTTCCTCGGTCTATGACTTGCTCGATCTTGGCCAATGGATGAGTTGTATCTGAGTCCGATCCTAGTAGAAAAATCGCGTCTCCGTATACGTTTGCAAGACCGAGAAAACGTAGCGAAGATTCGAGACAAAATTCTCGGTTCATCGCATCATGAACAAATAATAGATTTTTAGCTCCGGTTGCAAATCGGCGTCGTGATTCGCTGCAAATTCCCAACCCAGGTATGCAAATCGGGCACTGATATGGGCAGAGTCCAAGGACTCTATGTTGAAAGGTCAGGAGAATCATCTCGAGCCTGTCGCGCGAAGGGCTGACACCATCACCTCGAGAGAACAAGGAGGTACTGCCTATAGTTGGCGAATTGGCTACTGCTATAAGACTTCCGAAAAAGAATCGAGCAGCTGTGTTGCGTTCAGCCGTTGTTTTCGGAGATATGATTTTATGGTTGACATGATTCTCGACCAATCTTAGCAACCCAGAACTAGTGTTGACTGACTCGCGGTTCCGATTCATAGGTATGTGTCGATCAATCTCCTCATATAGGTGTTTCCAGGTGAGGTTTTTGGCCGCCCTCTGTGTCCACTCCAGTCCATCGCCTGAAGGATGCTCTTCCATAAGAGGCAAAATGTGAGGTAGGATGCCTTGCTTATCAATAAACTGTGAATCCCAATCTTTTCTCAAGCCAGAGTCAAACTCCTCCAGGCTACTTTTGAATGTTTCTCGAGGAATCATGCGAAAGGATTCCATTGATTTTGGCAATTGCCTCCAAAAGTCGGTCCACGACGGAAGTTTGTCAATGGAGATTGAAGCATAAATCCAAAGTGCGTTTCGTACACGCTGCCGTCGATCTAGTAGATCTTCAAATTCGTCTTTCGAAATCTGGTTGACGGCTTCCTAATCAGAAGGTTAAGAAGGAAAAGTAGATAGTCAGAGGCAGTAGTCTACTGACAGGCTCGCAATTTATATCACTCTGTCCAGGGCAACTGATTTTCAGAATATACAAAATAGAGTATATGAATCTGATTTGGTCCGCAGTACTGCCTCTTAGACTGCTTGTCGCACGCTGTACAGTCTGAAATAACGACAACTCAGTATGACGTCTGACGAGCCATTCTGAAATAGAAAATGCCGAAAGTGCCACATCATTCAAACAAGCAGTATCTCGACCAGGTTTTTCAACTTCACTCCAGATGAGCTGACCATTGGAACAGAAAGATGAAAGGAATGACTGAATCCCGTCAGTGTGAGTTCAGGTGGTTCAGAATAGAAAAGCTTACAATGAGCTCAAGAATATTATTCTCTGATGGGCGTCCAGGGAGGCTAGGGAAATCTTTGAGAAGCTGTTTTTCAACTTCAACTATCTGATGCACGGAAGGCAACCTATAAACTCCACGCGGGAAGAAGAGTAGTTGGAAACCATGAAGTTTAATAAAAAACCTTATCGCAGTTGATTCCGCGGCCGCGTCCGACCGCAACAGTTTATCAGACTTAGAAGGTGAGTATTTGCGGCCTTGTTCTGAAAAGTACCGAAAATATTCCAGGATAGCCTTTGCTTGATCAGCCTCTAGTCGTGCGGTTATCTGGCGGCACTTCATACTTTCTGAAAAGATT
Organism: Aspergillus subversicolor; assembly: GCA_037044295.1. Taxonomy (NCBI): domain Eukaryota; kingdom Fungi; phylum Ascomycota; class Eurotiomycetes; order Eurotiales; family Aspergillaceae; genus Aspergillus; species Aspergillus subversicolor. Next base: position 435,158 of record JAWLTM010000025.1, on the reverse strand, counting down.
GAGCTTAGAGTCGGTTCAAGTAAGCACATCACTAGGTGGCCGTGGGACTTACTTAAAAAGAACGATCCAGTTTGTATAATTTCAAAAAATTGTGCCTTAGTACAAGGCACTTTCCAAATACTTGGCTTGCGTATTGCTAGACATCTGTTGCATGGGAATCCACCCTTACACTAATGATATATCTGTAAATAATAGTCTAAGAGTAGAAAGTGTTGAATTACCGTTTTCTTTTCCCACCAACAACGGATACAGATCCCATTCCGCCTTGCCATTTGTCGCTGCTGGGATTGCTGTGGTGTTAAGTGCCGTCTTTGCACTCCTCTCCTCCGAGAAGGAAGAGGGACACGCGGTGGGTTGATAGAATGAGAAGTGAGTGGAGGAATGTTGGACCAGGCTTGTGCACCTGTAATACCCCCAATGGTTGGATATCCGTCAGTGAGATAAGGCTCGTGTAGCGTAGTAGGTATACAGGTCGCTTCAGACAGCCTGACAGGATTGGAGTAGTCTATCTGAGCATTAGTCAGACTACTTAGGATTGGTTCGTGAGATAACTGGTCTAGAAGAGGAAAGGGATAATTTGGTCAGCTTAAACAGGATGAATAGAAAGTATATAGGAAGATACAAATCACTTACCAGGGTTCTGAACCTGATTATGATTCAGACAATACTCGTCGAATTGATGTTTTCCCCATGGGATGTGGTGAGCTTGAAACTGCAGTGCAGCATCGAGGCTAAGATCGCCAATAGTGTTGTTTACGAACCCTAAGGATATAGGCGCTGGATTGTTCTGTGTAGGATGTTCTCGAGGCCAATCAGCCTCGGAAAGGCCAGGGAGGGTTGCATAATTATCCGCCGAGATCTGAACTTTGTTGAAGCCGAAATTCGGTTCATGTGTTACATAGGCTGTTTGGTCTGCAATCTGGAAGACATCTGTCATGGGTACGTCTGGACAACGGTATCAGTCACCAACTATATTCGACAGTGTAAGACCTATCTCATACCTTGCTTCTCGACTGGATTTAAATTCTCAGACTCAGAAACATCCTCAAGGCATGAAAAGTCAAAATCAAAACCTGGAATTTCAGATAGGTCGAGATTTTCCAGAAAGCTTGGTGGTTCGAGATCGAAAGGAGTATGTGAACTGGAGACCGTTCTATCAGGAGAAGCTGACCGAGGGACGGATGAGCTTTGTAGCGGTTCCATATTGTTAAATATCTCAATTAATTGAAGGCATATCAAGTAAGGATGACGAGCTTCTTATACTCAGCGTGTGTCTAAGTTCTATGCGAACTAAAATTGCCTTATTATGGTCGCGGCCAATGAGAGGAGACATCAGTAACGTGGTCATCGTGGGGTTTAGTAAACAGCCAATTAAATAAATAAGCGGTAGAAAAGGATGGGGCACGAAGTGGAAATGGGCTAAAAAAGAATGAATGCCCTAGATGCCTAAAACGTACACCGCGTGTTACGATCCCCGCGGCGAGATCATGTGTACCCCACAATTTTCAACCATTCAGAAAAGACAAACAGCGGACAGTAAAACTTGGATTTTATGGGCTAGAAACAGAAACAGGAGCGGTACTACTCGGCCATAGAGGTGAGCAGAGCTGATCAAGGCTGAGCGGGAGCTGAGGGGCTGATAAAGCCGTGACAAAAGTCGGCAGTCCGTGACAGGTCACGTGTCAATCGAATTTCGACTCAGGATACCGAGGGAGTCATGATGATACTCTAAAATTCGATCGCCCAAAATCCACCTAGAGTACAAGCAAGATCAGCCGGGTCAATTGCAAAGCATAGGCCAGTTATTTTATACAAGTTAAGCTGAGAAAACAAATCACAGAGCAATAATGGGTATTTATGCAAAGGCCGTTAGGTGCCGTGTTCAAACCGAAGCGCAATCAAGGCACCTTCCTTGTCTAGGACGTACGGCTACCCTAGACTTGAACGATCGCGTTCGATGACCAAACGCTGTGTTTGGTCCTTCAAGGTTGCAGCAGGCCAAGCACCCCCACCCACCCTGAACTGCCCAAGCTCATGCGGCTCTGCTGATAAGTTATCAGCAAGCACTAGGCTTCGACGTCATGAGGCCATGCCATTGATCATTTCGCACCTCCAGCTGGCGCTGCCAGCACTAGAGACCGTGTAGCAGCGTTCACATTATATCGGCATCAAGACTCTTGTCTAAGTGCTGAGTGCATTTTTATTCGCTGCGCTCTGCCACAAAACTCATTGCCTCCTTTTCTGGAAGGGTCGTGGATTACAGAAGGTGACTAGCCGTTTTTCTTCTGGAGCCCGGTAGGTCGCCTGCCTACGAGCCCGGTACTCTTGATGCTTTGCTCAGCGCTCAGTTGGCCGAGGGTTGTTCAGGTCCACTGAAGTTTTTGGGTTGCTCAACAAACTGTGTATCGACGAGTATGGCCTTCTTCAGCAGGATTCAAAAAGTTTATTCAGCCTAGTAAGCCCACTAATAACATCTCTTATACTAAAGCGATCAAATTGCCGGCATAACGCTTCCGAGATATCTGGACATCGGTTTGGAGACCTCCGTCGCCCTCACATGGGGCTCGAATGGCGAGGCCAACAACCAGGTCTGCAAACCAACCTTTGGATCAAATACCGCGCGTATTCGTCACGAGTCCCATATAAATCTCCATGTCGCCAAAGGTTTTTTAACAAATTTAAATTCTATCAACCGATTCTACCCAGCCTTGTTAAACTATCTTCGGACCCGAAGGTCGTGGACAAGGAGCAGTTGAACCTCCAACTGAAGCCGGGAACCTCCGGCAACCTGGCCACCAAAGATGCTGGCCACGATCCCATACAACGCCAGCTAGGACGCCAGAAGCCATTTTTTCGTTTTCGCCGCCCGACTATTCCGCTCCTGCGTAGTAGCATCCGAGCTACCAAAAGACATACTAGATGCCATCGTCGCTATCATTTATGATCCCGCGCCTGATAACACGTTTGGCCTTTTGCTTCTCAATACTGGAGCCAGACTTGGTTCGATGACCAATACCGAATAAACTCTTCAATTACCAAAAGCTCGCGGAATTGCGGGCTAGAAGCCTCTGCGACTGGCTGGCGAAGGAGGCCGAAGATAGATGCTCCAGCCGTGAACCTTGATTTGAGTCCGAACCCGAGCGATGGTTCGAATCTGAGCTTGAACAGAGTCAAGTGTGGATCAAGCAGAGCCAGACACCAGAACTGAAAGTAGCCAGGCCAGCCACTCCTCATAATGTGCCAGCCACTGAGAAAGATTGTGCAAGGCTGACCGTGTTGCTAGGGGATGTTGTGTTTTGGCTGGAGTAGGTGGCCATGAGAGGAAGCAAGGTTCTTGACATCCGAGACTTGATAGGAATGGTGGCGGAGAGGAGAGGTCTGCAGTTTGAGGGGATCGCTGAGCTACAGGTAGTGAAGAGTGAATGAAGGCCTGCGGAAATACACATGGTGTACATAGTCTCATACCTCACGGCTCTTACTACTGGTATTCTCTTCCGACCTCTCCGTTCTTTGATTGCCTCCGGGAAGAACTGTCAGACAGATCTCAGGTTCGAGTTGCCAGCTCCAATGCAGGAGTTGGTAGCCAAACCAAAGCCAAACAACTGGTCAGCCTCGCACATATCATGTGGTCGTGTCGTTGTTTGGGCTTTTACTCCACGGGGAATATGATCAGGGCTACAGATCATGCTGAGATATCTGACCTACTCGCGACACTCGGTCCCCGTTCGGAAGCTTGGTCCTGGAGCTATCTCACGGCGCTCCTCAGATAGTGGCGATGATGCTTGATCCCGTACCGCAGTGACAGAAGGGTTACGGAGATTTCCCAATATTACCCAATCCAAAAGTGTCTTCTGAGTACAACTATTACCACCTAATGTATCCTATACTCTTCAGGTTGCATACAGTAGCAACAATGCGGAAAGGAGAAAATATCACCTGCAATGTTCTTGAAGTGGACATGAGTGTCTCAGCCGGGAGCCATCAGAAATAAGTTACATCCATTCAGATTTCTGGTCACTACAGCTGAGAATGCCTCTTCTTCGTGGCCCTTGGAGGTAGATATGTCAGTTCTCTCCAGTCAATCACACAGCAAAGGCCATCGTGTTTTCTCTTCTCCCCGAGCCAACAGCCCGGTCGTTCCGATGATGCAATGAAGAAGCATGTATGGAGGATTCGAAGCTTCTAGCATCGCAAGGACCCATGCACAAGAACAGGCGTGGTAACGTCGCCGGCAAGGAGACACGTTTGCAGTCAAGCTACGAGGCCGAAAACGCGACTTATCAGGCGGTCTTACCCTCCGAAGCGCAATGAAATGTAGTGCGGTCCGTAGTGGGAGAGCTGTCAAATTGAGTAGACACACTCCTGGAGAAGACCTCGTGGTCCATGGCACGTGCGATTGATTGCGTAGCTTCACGAAGTCAACAATGGAATCGATCTCAGATACTGGGCCTGAGGAGAAAGTGCTGATCAAAAACAGGTAAACGGATCATAACAAGGTTAAGCCAAGGGGAGATGGTGGACTACGTACCTCTGTAAGTGCAGTAGAGTCATCCAAAGTCACACGCAGCCGATATCGACTTCTCTGGCTCAGAATCTTCCATTCATCTGAAATCCCTAACCGAACGAAAGCCATCGATGTATCAACGAAAATCAATTCAGCGCAATCACCTCTCACCCTTAGAAATTGCGTTCATACCATCATATCCGCCGGCCAACGCAGCCTCGTCATCTGGCTTGCACAAGAGCTCGAATATGTTTCTTGCTAGTGAGCCTAAAATGTCACCACCTATAGTGATGCCATAGTTCATGGCCGTTGCTCTCGGTCTTGGGGATGATCTGTAAAACTTTTGTGTAAACGGGTGGCTGCCTCAATGCTGCTTGTCCAGAATTGTCTTTCAAGCTCCCTTCAATATTGTGTGACTAAGACAACAAGGCTTGCAAACCACTTTGAATCACCCGAACTGAGACTAAAGGGCACTGTTAAATCCATATCTACAACGATGCATATCAGTCGCATTGCGACTTTCTTCAACTGGTGCTGATGCTCGTGGTGGCTGCGCCAATTCACTCACCAATCCAGCCCTGTGCGGACGGTAGGTCCGTACTTACTGAGCGGCTTTGTTCGTGATATGAAGTCGATGCCTAGTAATTTGAGAGTTCGAGCAAGCTACTGCTGTCGCGCAATTGAATGAAGTTGGGATATTGCCTGTTGTGTATTGTTTGAAAGACAGAAAAGGCGGGTCTTGTATTGCGGTCCCAAACAGAGGATCTTACGACGTCAAACGTATGAACCCAGCTTATTCTTGGATTGTGACATGAACATGTTCGCAATGGTTAGGTGGCTTATCTGTAACATGCCGCACTAGCCAGTCTCATGCTCGTTGACATAGCTCAACGCTTACTGACAGAAGGCAGGGGAGTTCGCTAGGTCTATGCAAGCGTCTGGTTAGTTGTGGAAACAAAGGTAAGGCACCGACAATGAAAAGGCACTGCGTAGCAAGCAGACATATGTCTAGAGTCGAATTGATATGAAGGAAGATGCATGAGAATATCGAGGCGTCTTTGACTTCCTCCATCAATTGTGCCAGTGCATATATGATGGTCGCTGGTGACTGTACGAAAGCAAGGGGACCAGTCATATCGACAAACGGCGAGTGTGAATTAACGTGGGTTTCATCCGGCAATGAAAAAGGATGCCCGTACTTTCATTGTCTGGGCTAAAGTTAATTATCGTCATGCCTCAAAGGGTGATGTGAGATCACACCAGTTTAAGATTTAGCCAAACACCAACATTTGGCAGTGAATTATCAAGTCGCAAAGCATCAAGAACAGCTCCATACTATAAATATTTGATATTCTCCAAAAGAAACCCCGATTCATTCCTTCTAACATCATCTACCGACTTCAACAAGATGGTAGCCCCAAATGACCACTGGAGACTCCGCGCTCGTCAGTTTCAGAGATTTTACTACCACGAACCACCACTGCCCAACAGAGAACTAATCACAGCTGCTGATTTGAGAAAGGCCTACTTCCATGAGCCTGTCTATGAACTCTCCAAATGTGCCCCTGACGAAGAAGCTTTTCCAGACACATGGGACGGGGATAATACAAGCTTATTCCGTACCGTCAGACACAAGTGTTGGAAGGACGTAACGGCTCCTCCTGGTGAGCCAGAGGCGGCTGGAAATAGCATGGCTGTAGGTTTATCTTGATCGAATACGGTCGAAACTGCTGACACAGGGGGCAGAGAGCCTCCCCGACGCTGGAGGTCCAGAATGCACCGGCGTTTGCCCCTGATGAGACAGAGATGCGCAACACTACCGCCGCCGTATGTTCACCCCATCTAAATGCCTCCAAACACGCTAATGGATAGCGCAGAATGACTATTCACACTCAAAGACTATGCGGTATCTTATCTCCGTCTTGGATGCACCAGGACCAGATGGCATGCCAGGCGGCTGGGGGGAGGAAGAAGAATTCCCGTTCACCGAGAAGCAGGTTACTAGATATCTGCGATGGAACAAAGAGCAAAGCAAAGAACACGGAAAGGAAGAATCAGAGGAATGGTAGGGTTTGCGCATGGCCACGTATGTAGGGGAAAATGCTGTCATAATAGACCATCTTACTTGCCGCTCATGATCGTTGGGAGAGGAACAACACTTCGTAACAGGTTCTCCCAGATCTTTCCGTGAAAGGGATAACAAACATCGTTTCCCAGACCAAAAAGCTCTCGGTAGGCACTGTCGAGCTCCTCCTCAGTCTCCCCCATCTCATCCACCAACTCACGCCTCTTCTCAAACAACTGATCCAGGATATCCATCAGCCCCCGACTATCACCATCGCAGCCGTCATCCTCTATCAGTATGCGGTATATCTGGAGAATCATCACGTTCCACTCGATGAGCTGGTGAGTTCCTTCGTCGATCTTGGCGCGGTGCATTTCAATCGTGGCCGTGAAGTTGTCGCCGGCGTTGGAGACGGACTCGGAGGCTTGGATGTCGACCTCGAAGTTGTCGTGCTCCTCAACCATCGGGGGCTCGCCATACCGGGCCAAGAGCAACTCTGCGCCTTTCTGAGAGAGGTCATGTCCGTCCCAATCGTCGAGGAGGAAGGCGCGAGACCATGGGGCGTACATGAGGCGGTAGCCTGTGTTGCGTTTGTCGTAGGAGTCGAAGCAGATGCCAGCGTCTTGGAGTTCTTTGTGGCGCCGTTGCACCCAGGATCTGACCTGTGAACTGTTACTTTCCTCGACTCTAGAGAGGAGCCGTGCGGTCAATTACTTGCCTTGTGGGGGACGATGTTCTCGAACTCAGCCGAGTGGGAAGAACCGTCTTCCTGCTTCAGATACAGAGACCGCTCGATTTTAGGCCAGCCTGTAGTGCTGAACCAACATGGCTGGGCATGTTCTCGAATAAGATGTTGGGTTGCTGCCTTTTTGCATCCTGGGCAGAGCATGAAGTTGACACCGGGGCGTCTGAACTTCTCTAGGGGCTGATTGCAAGCCGTCTGTTCGTAGGCCTCAGCATCAAATTGTCTACAAGGGGGGGATTCGTACCTCTGCGTCGTTGGTTATTCCCATCGTTGCGTTCGAGTCCTTTTTGAAAAAGAAAATTCTGCACGAGTAGTCAGTATCATGTTTGGCTTTCGGGCAACATCCCGCCCCTAACGTGACAGTGCCCTAATTGTGTAACCGTGGGATGTGTGTGACGCGAATTTCAGCCATCCGCATCAGACACATATCTTAGACAACAAAAATAACCACTCTTCGTGCGCTTTACAACTTCATCCCCTGAAACATCGAGTAAACTCACCAATTCGTCTGTGAGCCATCAAAATGGACAACAGTGGACGTTTCATAGATACCAGAGGCAAACCCTTTAAACAAGTCTGCGAAGAGGATGGGCAGAAGATACAGCAGTACATAGATGACGGCAGAATCACGCCTAGCGAAGCCGGGACCTCAAGAACTGGCAGTACATTGAGAACCACTGAGGTAGACCTGAGCCTCCTCAGCGAAAGCAGAAGGCATAAGCTGGCCGAACGAATGTACAAGACTCGTGATGAGTGGGACCGTAGTGAGTTCTCTTCGAGTAAGTCTTCTTCATGTGCATAGGAGTACATAGAGAATGCTGACATGGATACTATAGGTACTGTCGATGGAGGCTCCGTTGCGCGCAGCCACAAGGCAAGCCAGGTGGGCTTCAGTGACCTGAGAAGCGCTCCCCAGACCCGGAGCGCTCCTGCGGCTCCAGCCCTGACTACTAGAGGTCAGAGGGCACCGAGAAACCTGGGCAACAGTAAGTCTTCAGCTGGCACATGAGAAAGGAGTCAAGGCGCTGACATGAACACTCTAGGTCCCCTCGCCGGCGGCTCTGTGCCTGCTCCAAAGGCGCCCACTGCGGCTGGAGCCTTTGCGCCTGTCCCCAAGCCACCTGCGGCGACCAGTGCTTTTGCGCCTGCTACTACCACTGGCATTGGCGGTTTTGTACCTAGCTTCAAGGCAACTACTGCGACTGGCGGTTTTGTAACGGGTAGCAAGGCACCTACTGCCATCAGCGCCACGACGACAGTTGTTCGCGACCCGACCGCCAACCCAGGACAAACCACGAGTGCCCTCTCCCCAAAGATCGCCAAAGATGCGTCACAGCTCGGGACTGGTTCCTCGGTGCAGACCGAGGAAGAGTTCAAGGAGCTCATCGACGAGATGGCGGCCCTCCAGCAGGGCATGTCGCTCAATGAGCAGAAGCAGAGGTGGATGTTCTTCAACATCCAGAAGCAGCGGAAGGGGAAAGAGGAGGATGATAACTAGAAGTGGATAGGGTGATGGTCAGCTTGTAGTTGGGCAGGGAGATGCTGCTTCCATGAGCAGATGGATGAACGATGTGATACATGTACACATACCGGCTCTACAATGGAACTGCTTGCCTGATATCCCCCCAATACCTCACGAGGCATCAGTGAAGTCGTGAGACGCCAGCGTGAGGCTTGGGTATTTATTTGCGCATGGTAGAGATTACGTGCCGTATGAGGTACTGAAGGATCAAGATAAATAGCCCACATACATTCCATTCTCTCAAGAAAGCATAAGCCTTTGCACTTGTGATCCAGTGACGTCCAAAACCGGCCAACCCCCGACCCCGAAACATGCCTTTCTACATTTACCTCTTTCCAGAGACACCTATCGTCACCCTCTCCTCGCCCTTTTCTCCCTTCTCCTGTATCGCTTATACTTGGCGAAGTTCTCAGGGGTCAGGAGTTCCTCCACATCATGATATGTCTGCGGATCTTGGCTATTACTTCGCAAATTCGTGACAGGCTCAGTCGCAGGAGCACCATATAGCCAACTATCGTTCTCTTCCTCTTGTGAGGTGGATTCAACTGGGGATTCACGTCCCGCACCCTCATGCTGGTTGCCACGAAGATCCCAGGGCCGAGCGCCGAGTGCACGCCGAGTTAGTTGCTGCGAGTCGTCGTAGAATTCGGATGTCGTAGGAGTTTGATCGCTTGTATTAGCTTGATCCCCCAACGCTGGGGACCAACTCCTCGCGTATTCGTGGTGTGATTGGGCTTTCGGGGGCTCTTGAGGTAATGGCTCGCTTGATGGCGCCACATGGGGTCCCGTAAACTGCCATGGGTTGGTTTCTAGCGGTATCGTCACCGTCGGTGCAGATTTTGACAGCGAAGTCTAAGTCAGATGTTAGAATGGGAATATCCGCGAGCCGACTGACTTACAGGTCGCGGGGTGCGTAATTGGTGAGTGACAAAGTTGGCTTTCTCCTCTACAGCGGAATGATCCTGCTGAGTCCGCTGCTCACCATGTCAGCCACAACCAAGTCACAATGAAGCATGGGTGGATACCTCATGATTATCTGCCATGTTCAACCGATCTAGTGTCATGCTAAGAGACGTCGAAGATGGAGCCGGACAGAAGTTACTGAAGCTATCAAGTCCTCTCTACTCCAATCCTCTACCCACCGGATCTCACCCTCCTCGCAGGACCCAAGAGAAAGATCGGTTAGAGCTCAGCACGAGCCAAGTCTTCCGGTTTGATACGTCCTTGAGTGGAGTGTCGCATTCTGCCTGGTAGTACCGCTGGATTTGTCGGGCGCATAGCCGCATATCACCAGCCGCCATGTTATTGTCGAATTTGAAGGTGGGCTGAGTGAGCGGGCACAAAGGCTATTTTGCAATGGGGTCCTCATCATATGTGTGGCATTTTTCTTCTCGCCGTATATTCTCTGCGTACTACAAAGGGTGAAGGCATGTCATCAGCGGTGCGGTCTACCTGGCTGTCCATTTCTGCAGTTTGACTGAATGACAGGGGGTAGGTTACACAACTCAGACGTGATCCCGGAGCTTCCCGTTGCGTATCTCTTGCTGTGATATCATTATTGCTCCTGTGACTAAGATATGTTTGTATGTAAAATGATGGAGTAGAGTGCAGTCACACGATCTTTGACCAAGGGCTATTGCAATATCGATGGACGGTTTAGATGTCGTCCTGACGGTGACCATATCTATTCAACACAGGCCGAATTCTCAGCTAACCATTCTTGAAAAATCGCCAATCTGAACACCCTCCTGAACACTCCACGATAGCACAGCCTCCACCTAGCTTTTCCATCCACAGATATCCTTCAATGCATCCGACCGCCCACGAATCTTGTTCCAAACCTGGTTGTCGTAAACACTTCGAGTGGGACCGTCCATCAGAATACCAGCAGCGCGAATAAAGATCTTTTCCTGGCGGGTTTCCGTCCCAAGATGATCTCCGATCGCGGCTATCGAGGCCTTCCACGCCTTGATGTCGACCTTCTTGTCTTGAGGCTCCTGCACATCCATGTTGAGGATACTATACAGGGAAGGCGGGCTGGTGCAGCCTGGTGATTCTTGCCGAATCAGGCTGTAAACAGCGCAGATATCATCTGGTGTTTGTTAGTGTTGGGATAGAGTGTGTAGATGAAAGGTCAAATACCGATTGCGGTATCGGTTTTTCCGATCGGAGTCCCATCTCCATGGTCTGAGTACCACCAAGAACCTAGCCCCATTCCAGAGAGGAGGCCTATTCCAGAGAGGAACATCGTGATGCGGAGTTGGACCATTCTCGGTAGTTTAGAAGATTGTGTTTGAAAAGGGTGAAGAAGGATATTTGCTTGGTTATCACCTGGATATTTGTACCTACTTCACTCTATCATTTCTCACCTGGGCAGGCGAGTGACTCATTGCTCTCAATAAGGGTCTCCAGGTGAATTAGAGTAAGTGCTGTGTATGCCATGGCATTCAAAATGGTTCAGGTGAATGTCTCCTGTCGTAATGGCTCATAATCCTGTCAGTCTCTCATAAAACCAGGGTTGGGAGAGGACATGTCACTTGTGGCGTATATTAGGACAGCGCCATGTGCACCACTAGGCCGTGAATCTCAAAGAAGTTCTTGCTTAGTGCTAGCCATATCTATCTAAGACAAAACTGCTTCTCTTAATAGCACACACTCTGGGCCCAAAAAGACCTTGTTAGTGTATTGCACCACATTGATCAGCAAGCCGATATCTCTCACGGACTTCTCACGACTGGGAGTCCTGGTAACGTGCCAACTGGCTAACCAATCATCCGACATTAGGTAAGCGCCAACTTTTGGGTGCTTGAGGTCCCGAAGAGATACCAACTACTGACTCTCCCGTCGAGAGGCCCCCACACAACACACTCACACCAGAATCATCAAAATGTCCGGAAGCGGGCTCACCCGAGAAGCTTTGCGTAAATATGAAGCTCACGTGGAACGTCATGAGAGAAGAGCCAGAGCTGAGCAAGAAAGGGCCGAGAAAGAGAGGGCTGAGCAAGAGAGGGAAGCAGAGAACAGAGCTGCAGGAGAGAGAGCACCGGGAGAACGGGCTGCAGTACGCTTTCCCACCACAGTCTATATGATATTCACTAATTTAACAAGAAGCAGCCTGCTGATGCACCAGGGAATGTCAATGCTGGAGATAATTCCTCGTCTCCCTCGCCTGGGTCCTATCTAGACTATCTAGACACAGCCTCCAACCGGATCGTGGCATTCTTGCGATGTCTCTGGAAACACAGATACCGTGTTCTCCGTTTGATCGGTGTCTTGATGATTGCAATTCTGATCAAATCTATCCTCGACATACCCATTCCCTTTCCTGGCGGCACTATAGGCGGTTTTATTCTGGTATTATGGGAAACAATGTGTCGCGACCCTGGTTCCGTGCCTAGCGTACTTGCATCAGTCGGAAATCAAACTTGCCTCCGTGATGGGCCGGTCTTTTCTGTCAGTGGCAAGGTTCTCAGAGACATTGCCAAAGAACTAGACAAGAAAATCGTTGAGGGGATTGAACTGAGCTTCGACGAGACGTTGTTGGTGGAAGTCCGTCGGGCGGATGAACGGCTTGCGACTGTCACCAGACGTATTGCCGACCATTCTTACGACGTTTGCCAACATATATCTCGTCTCGATAAAATCATCTCCTCGAATCCAACATGGTTGACACCTGTTCTACAGTTTCTTTACATTCAGCATTCAAAGGAAACGGAGATACAGAATGAGGCAGAGAGGTTCCTTTCTACCTTGGATCATGGTTTGGAAGCCCGCAAAAAAATGATCAACCAAACCAAAGACGGCTATGAGTCTATCCGCGAATTGCAGATGGAATTCTGTAGAGGACGTGACAAGATACCTAAGATCAAAAAAATTATAACCCTGGAGATATCCAACTTGACGGACATCATCACAGCCCGGGAGAGATCTAATGTTTTATGGAAATATGCTGCCAGTCCATTTCAAAGAATCGACACCGCAGCTTTGAAATCAGACAACACGACACTATGGGAAAAGCTAGTAGCTGCGGATGATTTACGAATTTATATTGCATTCGGGTGTAGCGGGAGCCAAATTTCCTGCTCTGAGTTGCACCAGCTGGAGGCTGACTTGACGAAGAATGACAATTGGTACGAGGTTGCAAAATGGGAGGTAGGGCGGACCCTGGATGAACTGAATAAGGATAAGATTGACTTGAAGGCTGCTGGAGAGGAGTTGTCTGGGATTATGAAGAAGTATGATGGCAAGATGAACAAAGCGTACTATGGAAGAGCTTGATGCAAGGCTCGAGGGAAGGACACAGGCGCTGCTTTGTATTGGCGTGTCTTTAAAAGCATGGTCATCTGCATCTTTCCATATTTCTTGTATGAGGCTGATACAAGAAAGACATGGCATACCAAACAGTTTCCAATAGACCCAAGCAGAAAGGAAAACAACATAATTCCGTATTGACCCCTTAAGCCACCCATGTGTTGCGCTAATACTCATGCTGCCCCCTTCTGCTATTTTCATAAAACATCTGGCCACACCTTGCCGACCAGTAGCGACACCACCACCACTCCCGCGCCCACCACGGCCTCCTATCATCATCCAACCCGAGCGGTTCTCTATACTTATTAGGTAACAAATCCAAGAAATCGGGCTCTATAATCCTCCTCTTGACCTCGCGACGATACCATTTCAGCGCCCTATCTTTCGTACGTATCATGCGCTGAAGCTTGTTTCGCACCCTAGACAGCCCAACGGCGACTTCCGAGAGATCGCCTCCAAGTCTCAAGACGTATTTCCTTTTGAGCTCGCGAGAAAGGTGATTGACGGCGCTTTCCGCGATAGCTGCTCTGCTTAGGCTGAGCTTGTAGAGATCGGCTATGTATTTGGCGTCACAGGCGCATCGATTTGCAAACGATGCCTCTCTTTCGTGGCTGTGTCTGTTAGGGCATTCCGTCACGTTTCGTTTATTCCTGGAACTTACTATTCGATCGTTTTATAATATTCTCTACAGGCCTCAAGCGGCATGATGGCTTGGCTCATTTCCTCCATAAAAGCACTATAGCTGCTTGTGAAACGGTGTATTGTCTCGCGAAGTTGGTCCATACGTGTGGTTACTTCCTCCAAGATATAGAGACTATCTTCAGAAAAGTCGGCCATCCTGAAGTTGCTTGGGTGCCTATCGCTGAGGGTCATAAAAGCGTCCTCGATCAACGCGATGTATGTCTTGGTAAGGCGTAGTGCCGCTTGTGGCCCTGTTTCTTCAGGGCGTCTCATTTGATCAAGATACCTTATGTAGTACGCATCTACCCATGTTCTGGTGATATTCTTTGTTTCTTCATCCTCTGGTCTGTCATCTTGTGACGCTTTTTCTAGACAATTGGAGATGACCTCGTGAATAGGCGCGCGCGCTTCAATGATCGCAAACTGCGATGATTGCACCCCATTTAGTGGATCTAAAGCGCCAGAGATTTGAAGAGGAACGAATGTGTAAAGAGGTAGCTGAAGCACGGAAAGGGCGAAACCAGCGTTCTCGGCAATCTCATACATGAGGTCGACAAATGGAATGATGCCTTTAGACGCATCGTACCAATCGAGGCAAATGGTGCAAATAGTCCAAAGAAGCCATACAAGGAAGAAGGAAAATACTGAGAGGAAGACCCATCTGTAACGGCGCAGCCCATCCGAGGTGCGATGAAGAAGTCGATCGAGCTGTTCTTCTGTTGGGGGAGGGATAGGGTTTGTTTGCCAGTCAGGGACTGGGTAGTTTGGACACCTCAACAAGCACCAGGGACAGGCGGTCTTGTGCTGGGAAGTGGGATTTCCCGGTTCAAATGTGCAGTAGTACATTTAAGGCGAAAGAATGATGGATAAAAGTGCTGGGGTTGAGAGGCGGAGACAGGAAGACTGTTAAGTTGATATGGAAGAGAACAAAGAACTCGATGCACGTGACTTTGCACAATGGATGCCATAGCACCTCAATACCAGCTAACGCACGAACTGTCATCTTCTGAAATATTGTGAGGCTCTTTGTTCTATTTTTGGTGACATTTGCTATCATGAAATGAGTTACATGCTTGAAAACGACGTAGTAAAGAGACGGCCTACTCCACTTTCACTCTGGTGAATCCCAAGGCCTTCGTAGCTTGCAAACGAAGACATACAGAAGTGTTTCTTCTGAAATCCTAAGAAATATGCGCTACACAATTGAAAGAGTCTTGGATACAGCCTTGTTGACAATACTTGAGATAAAGATGATTGAAAGCGTGCTCTTTGTTGTCCCCCAACCTCGACTGTCTAATCGTATCAAGATATCGTGATACTTGTCCCCCCATTCAATCTTTCTACGGTTCAGGGTAGTGCTCTCCTCCCTAAGACGCCGTATCTCTTCCGCCTGAGCTTCAATATCCTTCTCCCCTTCTCAAGCTCCGAAACCTCCGTTTGTCGAGGCCCAGCAGGGAAAGGAACCTGATATGGCATCATGCACCAGGCTCTCCAGGTTGAATAACCTGGCGTCAATGTGATTCATAATGCGCGATACTTGCCCTTCGACTTGGCTGCGGACGCCGTCGATCTTGATGCTACACTGCTGCGTTGCTCTGATGGCCTCGATAAAACCAACGTCAGGACGGCTCCTCAGCTCAAAGTATCGAGCTTCAACGTATACCAAGCCCGTAGGCTGTCAGACGAGTTACTTTCGCTACATAGTCGATCGGACTCTACTTGCAAACGGAGTCATGCGGTTTGTGTCATGGAAGTAGAAGTTGGCCTCGCTCATGAGCTTGCTGATTCCTCTCAGCAGCACAGGCATGTCATTCTGTACCGTCAGTATCAATCCATTGCGAAAAAGGGGGTAGAAAAGCGTACCATTTTGCACGGTCCTCGCCCGCCAGCACAAGATTTACAAGCCTTGACATTGGCGGCAACCTGAACAGATCCCGCTAAACATTGTCAGCCAAATACATGATATATGGCTAAGAACGTACTGCCTTGCTTCTCACACAGGTGGCCAGTCTCGGTATCATCATCTATCCTCGCGAACAGGTCGGCACAGGGTATACAGGGCGGTCTGAAGATGTGGCTTGGAATAGGGAATTCCTTGAGCTTTTGCTGATAGTAGGCGTAGCACTGCTGGATCTTAGGGTCTGGATCTTCGGTAAGGCTGTATATCATTGCGTGTTCATCCAACATCGCGAGTTCGATGGCCTCGTCGGTCTTTGAGGTTTCCTTTTTCTTGCGTGCAGACTTTGTCTTTATCTGTTTCTTTTGGATAACCATGCGACTTCTTTTGTCGGCCTTGGTGCTCGTCACGCGTACTTCGGGACTTTCTGCGATATTTGAAGCTTCCTCAACTGCACGTCTCCCTTCACTCTCGGGCAATTCTCTCTGCGACATTCCCCTTGAGATAGCCGGCTCTTCTTCTTCGCATCGTTCGTTCCTGCGGGGATTCCCATCATGGTCGATAGCATTGAAGTCCTCTACCCTGGTTTCGAGTACATCTCCTTCATTAACGCGCTGGATGTTCTCGAGCATAATTCGAGCAACCATCGTGGCGGCTGCTGAGGCGTTTTTGACAGCACTGGGCGTGATCCTGGCGCCACGAGGCTTCGCTGCATGAGTCTCGGCATTACTATGATACGTGTCGCAATTGTGTGTCTGTTGTGCCTCTGAAGCCACAGTTTCATTGACCCCGCGGGTTGTCGTCTTGGCCTGTAAGCCATTCAGCCATTACCCTCGAGAGAACATGAACCAAGGGAAAGCTTACCTTTTTGACTGGCCTGATATCATCCTGAGCCACGGAGACAGCTCCGGTCGGACGTTTTCTGCCCAGTCCCCGTAAATAGTGTCAACAACTGACAAAAAGGAATTGAGATATGACCAAGAGCATACGCGAGGTGATTCCGTGCGAGCCATTGTGTCTTGATCATTGGCGTTACGGACCAACAAAGTCACAGCTTTGCCCATCAATGCTGGGAAACGCAGCTGATCGAAACAGAAGTAAGGGAAGAGGAAATGTGTATCGAAATAGAATAATTGAAGGGCGGGAATTATCGTTGCTTACTTGCCGGAGCCCTTGACATGACGGTAAGGGAGTACTGCCTGTCTTGGCAAACAGAAGACCAAGGCTTCGCTGACACAGGCACAGCATTCCTTCATCACGTTTGTGCTATCGAAAACGGTCTGTCTTGGTGCTTACGATTGTAACGAGCATATATAAACTCACGCCATGTTGAAGATCACACAGCAAACAGCGACTACGCCTCCTCAACTTCCGAAGTAGTTGATACTCCTGATGATGCTTTACGGACTTGATGGTTCACAGAGAACCGCAGTACCACACCGAGAACTTCTCGTGAAGCCGCCAAATATTTCACCCGTTTCGTCACGATAAGCAGTATATCGAGGCTGTTCCCTTACGTCTTCGCCATTGGATCCTGATAACGTCCTACGATGTAATCGAGGTTGCAAGTGCAGCTGTCCTTCCACGAGCTTTCAACTCCGCCCGCCATTCATGACTCGGAGGTGAACGTAGCTCGAGGAAGTGTCTCGTTGGCGTAGCTTTGAATGGTCGAGCAACTAGCGACCTTAATCAGGGAGAAGTGAGGCTCGGGGATCTTGGCCGCAGGAATGGCAAACTTACGAGGACGGCCGGTCGCTGCTTTAGCAGAGGCTGTAGCGACTGCATTTGTGGCATGGAGTATATATGAAATTTGCGCTTCTCTGCTGCTGGTCGCTATGATCTTGGCCTTAGTGGTGCCAGCCAAGACCGATGCTACAAGCTTGATGTAAGTTAACAGATACTGTGGCGAGCTTTCCTTATACCTCTCGTAGTACCGCTGCCAGGTTCTCCTCCGTATGCGGTTTCTTTGGTCATGTAAATGTCGTCGAGCCACTTAAGCCACATCGGTTTGACCTTGTCCGGCAGGCACTGTTGTCTGATTCGTGATTTCTGGACGTGTTACTGGGCTTTGTGTATTGTACAAGGCTGCCGTGACTCAGCGGCGGGGTGGCAGCGCGATTTCTATCAATGTCATATTTGACAGATTGAAACCGCGAGAATGAAACCTCACCTTGAGGCTTAGAAATGTGCTCTGTGATATGATACTATCTCTATTTTTTGCATCTTTGCCAGTCTACATATTGCTTCCAGATCGACCCCCTTTGACGGTATGCTCATACGCGCCCGATTTGCTCTGTGTCTGCATCACTCTAAAGACACCACTGTAGCGGTACCGTTTCTAGCCGTCGAGACTCAAATCGCTTTTGCTACACCGAGCTGCTTAGTTCTACCGTTCCCGAGGCCTCAAACCAAGGCCTGCGTGAATTGAGAGCCCAATTTTCAACAGTAACGCCATCTATTCACCAACTCCCCCTTGATGAGTCCCGTTGTCAACGCCGCTCCCTGTTCATTATCGACCGCGTCACTTGCTTTTGTACTCTTCGTCCCAGTACCAGTGAAGTCCTTATGTCTCTGACTACAACTGAGGGCCGCCACTCTGTACTCAGTGCTGAGGCAGAAGCCTCCTGTTACAGCGGGCAGCCTAAGAAAAGCAGCCGGGCAGTCAATTTGGAAATTCTCATTTTTCGCAGAGATAAGTGGCATCAATTTGTCGCGCAGCAGCCTATTTTTCAGCCATGAGAACGGTGCGGTGATGCGCATACAGCGTCTTGCAAGTGTCGCAGATTCGGGCTGTTCATTTGTGTTCGGTACTTGCAAATGCAATATGTTAATCGCTAATCATTGGACTCGTTGAGTGCACTCTGCGTGTGTGATGTCTTATCCTGAATTCGACTCATCGCGAAAAACGGCTTGGAGACGTGCTGGTAGAGTAAATGAATTGGTACCAAGGTCATGGGCGTCCACGCCGCTTGTTCGAATCAGGCGAGGCACGCATATGATATCAGTAGATCAGCTTGGCCGCCGCCCCGAGGAGACGGAGGAACACCATGACTCCAGCTTCAAAGGTACCGAAACCCTAGGGTAGGGTTAACGAGGTCATTCCTTGTTTTCATGGCGCCTCTGAGATCTGAAGCATGCAAGATTGGCTACTGTTTCTTGACAACGGTTATTGCATTTGCGCATTTGTAGGCTTGCGTGGGCGACGACAATTTCTGAGGAGATCAACCCTTCAGCGCTCTTGAGCACAGAGTGTTCCATGGCGAGACTGTTGCCAAGTCCACTATCTTCAAGCGTTGTACCAACTTGCTTGATAATTCGAATGTTCTCGGGGTTGATGTTATCGTCGCTCTCCAGGTCGATGGCCGCATTCACCGCCATCTGTCCAAGTCAATTTAAGCATTAATATATAATCTTGGCTGAAGCCTCTGTAACGACGCGAGTTTTCTTCTAGTCCAAAGGAAAGACCAGATACAGAGTGGAATAGCATACCATACAAGATACACATAGGAGAAAAGACATGGCCATCTGGTGAGCAAATACTCAGCCCGACCGACAACGATTGTTACCCGGATGCGACCAGCGAGTCCTCTTCGTGTACATGCAGACACCAACATGTTTAACAACAGCGCAAACTTCAGCGGCGGTTTTTACAAAGCCTGCCAGACGACACAAGATTGGCCGATCGGGGATGATAGCAAACATCATAAACAGCCAGCGTCATGCATTGCACACAAGGACAAAGACAGAACTCATTGGTGCTGCCCTGTATAGTCCTAGGTTCCTCCATTTCGGCTTTCTATTCTCATAAAAGGCATGATGGGAGCTCCTGTTCTCGAAGTCAGTTCCCGCATCATCAACCTCTCGGTCACAAGCTCCTCGTCGTATCCCAAAAAGGCACCATGATTACCAAGAAAACTACAACGACAGTTACGACAATAAAGCCCATGCTCGACGCCAACAGACTCGCTCCACTGAGCTTATTTCGGCAACGGACAAGACTCGAACCTTCACTTCTAACGTACTCGGCATGTCCTGCTTGCTGTCCGCGGCGTTGCTCAAGATATTCGACACAAGCTCTAGTTACCAACAAGATCAATTCCTGCCCTCGCTCTTGGGAACTCTATGTAAGTGACAGGCCAGATAAGACAAGACTTTGGTGGTGATAGAATGGAGGGGCATTTGGACGGGGTGAAAACAGGTACACAATCCCGACATCATGCATTTTTCAGCTTTCTTTCTTGATGGCCGTCGGGCCTTGTTTCGCAATGGCCCTTTATATACAGCGGCAGCACGTTTAACGGCTTTGTCTGGCAAAGAGCACCGAAGAGGGAAGGTTGCCTCGTTCACGGTGCGATCGTGCATAACGCGTAGATAAATGTCGCACGGGTGTACATGGTCATATATTTCGACTGTGTAGGCGCGGGTGGAATAATGCGGCAGGGAACTTGTCATCGCCTGGCTGTAAAGCGAATTCAAGGCGGAGGCAGGAAGTCATCAAAACTCCAGGTATCGCGATGCTAACTGAGAGGTCGGAGAGATTGAGAATTCTAGCCGTTCTGTACGCAGCGCTGGCCCGGAGCAAATCGCCGGCATTGATACGATCGGACAAAATAAGTTGGCGTGTTGAGGATTCTGAATGCCAGAGGGTTTGGTATTGATGGAATGAGGAGCTGCCGCGCATTCACATGCCTTGGGATCTGAGAGAGCATCTTGGGAATTTTATGGGGCTCCACCGATGGATGGGCTGCTCTGTATCAAGTGTACTTCTCAGAAGCTTGAGCTTCCACTTTGATTTATGTATCTCTGATACAGCAGCCGAACCCCCACTATTCGGACTTCTTGAGGCTGGTAGATGTGGCGCATCGGTCGTCAGCCAATCGATTCAGTCAAGGCCCCATAAAAGTGCTCCAAGTGCTGCTACTCCGCATTCGTGGTTGGCATTGCTTTATTTTCCGTCTGACAATCACCATGACCGCCAGCTTCATACTTCTAGATGTCGATCGGTGTAGGGTAGGTGGCCGACATAACGACAAGCCAGTCTGGATGAAACTTGGTGACCTGAGTAAAACACGTTTCAAAATTAAATACGACGAATAACTAGATAAATAATAAGGTCCTCGAATAGTCCAAAGCCAGGATGGTTGTAAAATATCCTTGAGTCATTGCCAGAAGCCACTACTGTCGTACTTAGTTAATCACAGACACTTACAAACTCATTCGATGACCCAACCACACCCGTGCGTGCTGCATCAAGCTGACGTCTCCCTGAGCTCCTTCACGCGTTAGTATGGCAGAGTAGAATTTCAGTTCTAGCTTCCTTTGCTGTTCTCCCTATCATTATGGAGGTCGTCACGACTCCCCAGCCGCCATTTCTGGCCGCCCATTGGAGCTCCTTGGATTGCCACAGCGATACCTGCAGCGACTACCAGGGCCCAGTATCCTAATTGGCATACACTTCGCGTCGTTCGTTGATTGCCCAAGTGCATTCTCTACTACTATTGCACTATAGAGTCTCCAGTAGTTGTACAGGGTGCACTTCGAGTTCCGGTATGCCTATTCATCCTCATAACCCCTTAGGAAGTACGAAACCGGAACAGTGAGTAAGGTTCAGTTGAATGCAGGTAATGCAGCAATGGCTAAAGAGACCTGGCGAGTAGAGGACTGCGGGCCGATAATGATTCCTGGAAACGAAAACGGTAGAGTTGAGATACCTTGCATTGTATACGGGAACTATGTGGCCAGATCAAGCAACTTTATAAGTCGCCCGGATTCTTGATTGCAAATGTTCCCAGCTTTTCACCGGCTCAGAACTTTGATACCCCTTCCTCGCTAGAACCTCATTGAATCCCCGTATTACATCATCATTCACAATCCCTGATAATGCGTCACTGCTGGACGTCTTCAACGGTGAAAGGAGAACTTCACGATCCGGCTGGATGAACACGGGGATGCTCAGGCGCGCCACGTTTTCGCTGGCTGTTCGAGGAAATGCCACACGGTGGACAGTGGATCGCAACCTCCCTGCCGTCCAGAACTCCAGAGCATCGCCAATGTTGACGACGATGGTGTCGTCGAAGCAGGGCACATCTTTCCAGGTCCCATTCTGGTAGACCTGCAGGCCTCCCTGGTCTGAGGGCTCGCGGTAGAGAAGAGTCAGGGATCCGTAGTCAGTGTGCTCACCGGCCCTGATGTCGTCCGCCGCACCATCATGTGCTGACGTCGACGTGGCTGGGTAGTTGATGAGCCTCATGCGGCAAGCCTCTCCTGTGTGGGCTTCAGTCAAGACGCCCTCTGGGATCTGGGACTGTCAGAAACAAAGAATTGTCTGGGGCTGAAGTCTTACCTCGAGACCAATCTCCATTGCCCGCAGGAGACGATTGGCGAGCGCCTGCGTGTCGGTGAAGAATCGAGCCAGCTGATCCCTCCCGTTCTCCAGAACTGGGTGTAGTTTCTGCAGGGCTCTTTGCGATGGGTCACATAAGTAGAACGACTCCTTGACATCTCCGGGGCCCATGCCTGCGAGACTGTGAAGCTTGTTATTAGCCAACGTGGGCACGCGATGAGGTCGAGCGAACGCATTGCAAAAAGTAGAATGATGGCAGGGATGTGATATACGCACGATTCTTCCCTCATGCCTGTATAGCCCTAAGAACAGTTTATTAGCATTCCATAGCAAAGAGAGGTCATCTTCCCTTCAAGTTCATCTCGTACCAAGTCACCACTGCCGTTGCGGTATCTCGTCTTCTCAGCTCTTGGAACTTTGAAGAACTCCCTTGCCAACTCAAAGGCAGGCCCTGGAGCTATGCCGTGACCCGTGACGTAGAAGAAGCCGGGGTCACTGCCAACGCGTATAAGCTCAGAGGCCAGTTGCGCCTCCGAGATTGTGCTGAGGTCGATGATTGGAAGAGCTGCCATGTTGAGTCTAGGAGGCTGCGCTCTTGACAGATGCTACTCGAACATGGCGGTCTTGAACACTTACGAGTCTTTTGTAGTAACGACCCTGAACATTCCTCCCATGCGTCGTCGGCAGCGAGGCGGCTAAATTGCTAAATTGATTAAACTTTATAGGAGATAAGCTGATAGCCCGCCGGCTTGTCTTAGCGTGGCCCATATCAGATCTAGCATTGACTCTCCTTCCCCCGCATCCTGATAGGAACCGATAGTCTGGTTCTCGCTGCTTATTGGCTGGCGGTAGAATTACCGCGTATCTGGTGATGTGAAGGCTCGTCTGGGCTCGTGTCTACATCAGCGTCTGTATCTGTACGTACTGACGATAAGACAACGCCTTTGCGCAGTCGTCTTTGAGCATTATGGGGAGACGACGGCCATAAAGATCCGGGTTGGAACGTGTTTTCCGCCATGACTTGTTGACTTGAACGTGTTCATCTCTTTCCTTGCCATCCTACCATCATTGTCGCTCCAAGAAATCTACAAGCACATTTACAGCCATGGCGCTGCACACTCTACTCAAGCGTCTCGAGATTCCTCGAGAGACAGATGTACAGACCAAAGCGTACATGAACCGTGACACAAGGCCTCTGCCCCTGGAGAGACGTACCTATGGTCCCTGGGAGTTCGTGGGCCTCTGGGTCGTCACCGGCGCCTTCAACGTCGGCGGGTGGATGACCGGCTCCTCTGTCATCGCTCTCGGGCTTAACGTCTGGCAGGCCATGCTCACCGTTATCATTGGCAACATCCTCGTCGGCATCATCTGCGTGCTCACGGGGGCGCCAGGGTCCAAGTGGCACATCGGCTTCTCCATCCTGCAGAAGGCGTCGTGGGGCATGTACGGCGCGCTGTTCCCGCTCGTGCAGCGCATCATGCTCTCGTTCATCTGGTACTCGACGCAGATCTGGTGGGGGGGCCAGTGCACCAAGACGTTCCTCACTGCGCTGTGGCCTTCGTTCCGGAACCTCAACACGCCTCTGGCCCACGGGACGATGGATAGAGGGGATTTCACCGCCTTCATCGTCTTCTGGTCTCTGTGTCTGCCGCTCATCTGGGTCCCGCCGGAGAAGTACAAGATTCCCTTCGCCATCGCCGCCTGTAGCGTCGCTCCCACCGTCCTCGCTCTCATGATATGGTGCACCGCACAAGCTCACGGAGCCGGGCCCCTGGTCTCCGACATCTCCGTCGCCGGCGTTGAGCAGGCCAAGGGGAGCCACCTCGGGTGGATGCTGGTCCTCGGCATCTGCACCAACATCGGTGGCATCAGCACCCACATCTTCAGCCAGTCTGACTTCACCCGCTTCGCGCGCCGCCCTGGGGACCAGTTCCTCTCGCAGCTGCTCTTTGTGCCCCTGAGCACCGTCTCAGTCGCTCTGATCGGCATCCTGTGCACCTCCTGCGCCTCCCAGCTCTTCCCCGAGACCAACGGCACGTTACTGTGGGAGCCGTACCGCTTGCTGGCCACCATGCAGGCCCATTTCGAGGATTCCCCCCGCGCGCGAGTTGCCGTGGCCTTTGCTAGCCTGGCTTTTGTCGTGGCGCAGTTTGGCATCTCTGTTGCCGAGAACGCGCTGTCCAACGGGATTGACCTCTCGGCTCTGCTGCCGCGTTACTTCAACCTTCGCCGCGGGGGCTACCTCACTGCGGTCTTTGCTTTCGTCATGCAGCCTTGGGAGCTCATGAATGGTGCGAGCAACTTCCTTACCGTCATGGGCGGGTACGGCGTCTTCCTCGGATCCATGACGGGAGTCATGTTCTCGGACTACTATATGGTGCGGCAACGTAGGCTCATGCTGACCGGTCTGTACGATGCGTCCAGCACCAGTATCTATTGGTACTGGTTCGGGGTCAACTGGCGTGCCCCTGTGGCCTGGGTCGCCGCGACCTGGCTACTTCTCCCCGGCTTTGTTCGCCGCGTGCAGGATCCTACGGCAGAATGGAGCGGGTGGTCGCACCTGTACTACATGTCCTGGCCCCTCGGCTGCTTTCTCGCCATGCTGTTTTACTATCTGCTCGCTCGTGCGTTCCCTGTGCCGCAGCCCCAGGCTGTTGACGATGCAGATTACTTCGATACCTTTGGATTGGCCAATGACTCTGTTTCCGTGCTGGAAGGCGAGGTTGTTTCGGGCAATGATAGTCTAGCTAAGGAGGACCAGGCTGTACTTTCTTCGGAGGAGATGAACCGGGCAGTCTAGATTTGAGTAGTAGAACTCTCTGTCAACATGCAACCAGTCCAGTTTTATTACATTTCAGGGCCAAAAGACAACCGACTTATAAATAAGTGCCTTTTGCTTCGTGATTCAAAGATCGGGACACGCAGCTGGAAGTGGAAACCCATGCTCTCGTGCTCGAAAGGTCTGTCATCGTAGCAAGTGACAAACCGATTAAACTATTCGCTAGGAAAACAAGCGTAGTGTTTTCAAGGCCTAAGCTAAGCTTACCCATGGCGAAGGTTTATTAGCGGCGGCAAAATTGGTAAATAGGTATCATTAACTTTAGTCTGATAAGCTCGTCGGTATAAGATAGTGGCGCAAATCTGAACCAATATCAAATTACTGACCGATGTGAATAGTACAGACATCATTTGAAAGCGATCTGACGCCATGCCTCCAAAGAAGCTGCTCTGCATCATCCCCATCTCGACAACCGGGATAACGCAGAGCCTTGCAGCCATCTACACATCGACAGCACAGATCCAGCTCGACTTCATAGATGGCAGTGGACTGACAACTTGCCCCCCGTGTATCGAGAACCACGAACAAGCCGTCGAGTCGTCTGCGGCTATGCTGCCCAGAGTGACCGACTTCCTTGCCACCCGCCAATACGACGGCATCCTTACGTGCTGCTTCTCAGACCACCCGCTAGTGTACGCTCTTCGACGACAGACGAGCACGCCAGTCACGGGCATTTTCCAAGCCGCGCTCATGATGGCTGTGCCAACTATGGAAACGGAGAGTGAGCGGTTCGGGATAGTAACGACAACGGCGGCCTGGGAGCCAGTTTTGCAGGAGTCTGTTCGGGAGCTGGGCTACGGGGCTCATTGCGTGGGTGTACGTGCAACGAGGCTTGGTGTGTTGGACCTGGAGAGTCTCCCGGAAAGTCATGTCGTACAGGTCTTCCGGCGATCAGCCCAGGAACTTGTGGATGCCGGGGCCACGAGCATCATCCTGGGATGTGCAGGGATGGCCAGTCTTCGGAGAGGCATTCAGGCCGTCCTGCCACCTCGAGTACGCATAATCGACGGCGTGGAGGCCGGTATAGCAGTTCTAGCCAGAGAGTGAACGGACAATTAGGCTGTGCAATAAGAGGATTGCCGTGCGAACGTTGACCTCATGAAATCAAGCCTAGACTTTCCAGCTCATCTGTGTCGAGGCTGTCTGACCAGGGAAACGTCTGCAACCAATCGAGAGATGGTACGACATAGGGACAGTCATCTTGAGGTTGCGAGTCGTCCAGATAGCTGGAACGCATTATCTCAATATGCCCATCGATGCGATCAACATGCCGTGAAAGCAGTAGACTTGCCGCACTCGCCGTTGAATTGTCCATTTCCCGCAGGAAGGTAGACATTGACACACTGTGGCAGGGTTAAGATGAAAGGTACTCAACGTAGTCATAAAAGGGCAAGACTAACATTAGGTTGCGAAGCTCTTGGTATTCCGTCCACAGAAGAGGCCGGCCGATGAATCCGCTGAGCAGGTGCCCAACTCCAGAAAGCTCTTGGAACTACAAGTGCAGATGAAATAGTTCAGTTACAAGGCCACTGGCTTGCGTAGCGAGACTTGATAGTACTGACCATACAAGAACCAATGGCTCGAAGATATGCACTTGGAACCTTGGAGATGCTGTCGATCATCTGTTGAGCTGCGGCACAGGCCGAACTAAAGGTCATGGGGTCGCAGGCAAAACACAATGTTCTCAGCAGCTATGTAGGTCGTTAGCAGAAAGTTCGTAGACGGGATCTCCCTCTCTATGGTGTGGGAAAACGCGCCTGGCTTGTACAGACAATATTGGCCACTTGAAACCCGCAAAGATTCTCCTTGGCATTGGCAGAAGGCGGCAGGGCGGTCAACATGTCGCTTGGAAGGGACTCCAACCCATCTTGAAGCGCAGACAGTATTGACTCGATGTTGAGAGCTGGTGGTTCTCGCGGTGGGAGACGAGAGCTGTAGGCGTCTGCCACCGTCCTGCCGGCCCGTTTCACTCGGTAGTGGTTGATGACATGCTCGAGCGATCGGTACAGGTCCGTCACAAAGTTCCAACCGATGAGCCAGTTTCCTTCTGTGGGCTGTGAGTCCCCCGAACCATCGCTGGGGTATGCAACCATGGTCTGCTGCTCAGGACATCGAATCACATGGCCCATGACCAAGGCCGAGTGGACTTCCAGCCGATACATGGACCAGAAGATGCGCCGATATCTCTGCCTATCTGGTTCTGTGAGCGTTGACGGCCAGTTGACTTCCTCGTGTAGGTTTTGTTCTGCTATGAGGCTGTGAAAGAGACCCAGGTAGCGGTGGTGAAGGGAGGAGTGCCTGGTTTGGAAGGCAACCAGGACGAGGGATGCGATAGTGGGGAGGTATCTGAAGGCGTCTTGACCGCGAATATCGGCCGGGATGCTACGCTCGGCGTTGTCTATAAACACAGAAAGAAGCCCTGTCACTGGGGCAGCCGTGGCGAATGCCTCTTCTCGGGACGGCAGGACTGCACCGTCCTTGATATGAGACAGACTTAGAGCACATAGACCCATCAGATGAGAGAAGGAGCACCGGTCTGAGGAAAGGTCAGATCTGTGCCACTCGAGAAGAAGTGGTTGCTGATCAAATATGGGAAACCTGAAGAAATGGAACGGTAATCAGCACAGCACGCAAAGTCAGATGACGCAGGATGCAAAGATAAGCATACACGGGATACACGGTCTGGAAGAATGTGTCTATAAGTGCGCGGACAATGTCCCTTGAGCCGTGAATCCGCTGATCGTAGATCCACGGGCCAACACCACAAGATTGATTCGTGTTCTGCTGGGCCAATCTACCCGATCGAGGCTTGACACCTCGCTTGGCCGTGACTCGGGTCCATGTGCAGGGCACGTCGTGCTCGAGGCACGTCAGGCATGAGAGCGATCCCTCAGCCGACGGTAGCTTGCATTTGCGGGCTCTCTTGTGGCAGAAGTCACAGGCTTTGGAAACCCTTCTGAGCTTTTTCTCCATGGTGTAGGTGAGTTCGCTGCTGGGAGAAGGGGAAGCTGAGGGTATCGCTGATATCACATCCATGGGGGGTTGTGAAGCTAGCGGGTGTAGGGGACACCGCGCTAGAACTGCACTGGGACTGGTACGTGTGGGGTCTAGCTACAGTGGAGCCGACCACCCCTCCATCTTATCTCCATCTCCATCTTCTGCCATTTCCATTCATCGCTTCAACTCGAGCCCGTTATCTAACGCTCGCACGCGTCGCTGTCGCCAGTTCATCCACGGAAACGCCATGGCTGCTACGGACTCTGCGCGCAAGTCGACGGCTGTAGATGATCCTGCCCCACGATCCAACGCGCCCTTCGGTTATACAGCCCGAAACATTTGCACCTTTTCCAACATCGCGTACGCCACCCGAGACGATGCAGACACGATTGTGGCGGCTGTCCTATACTGAGAGAACCGATCCGATTTTCGGATGACGAGAACGGCTCGCCAATCCATCGACTATATCCTGCCGCCGTCCTCGATTTTGCCCACGTCCCTCAATTGGTCCTCAAAGCTTCGCTCAACAACTTCCGCTCTTCCGCTAGCGACTGCATTTGCTGGCGTGTCAACCGCTCGGCCGATAATCCACACACCTTCGTTCCGATGGTAAAACAGTCTGGCTCCGGCTAGGCCTGCTTTTCAGGCGCATCGCTGAAGCAAGCAGCTACCCCAGTCCTGCCGACATTTGCTACCGACATGGATGCTCTTGAAGCGCCAGAAGTCGCGTATCTCCAGATCACCAAGCCTGACGAGAAGAAGCGAGGGACGAAATACAGTATCCCACCAAGCAAGGCATTTTGATCAAAGATGTCGGCGCTGGAGAGTTGTCTGTTCTCCCTTTCTTCTCTGTACGTCAAAGCCTGACTGTCGCGAGCCATGTGACTGCCCAAGGTGCGTGTGTCGGAGAGCAGAACAGCCGAGGCCACTTCTGAAGGCATCAATCCGAGGCAAGCAACTGCAATGGAGCCACCATCCTCTGCCAGACCGGAACAGCTTGCCTGCGATTGAGCTTCCCCTTGTGCATTCGAGGCCACCAAGGTGGCGGGCTGCTAAACAAAACGAATTCGTCTCGTAGCAGATTCCGGAATGTTTGGTCACAAACGAATTTTCGCAAGCAATCATCTGTCCACAACTACAACCCCAAACGCAACATTCAAGGCCTGTACCGACAGCACACATTTGGCGATCAACCTTCGTTCCGACAAGCCGCGAATTGAATAGCCTGGTCTCTCACTCGCGCCGCCAAATTCCCCCAAGGCTTCGCGACCAGCGTTGCTGCCGAAAATGTAGGGCGTGACCCGAACGATTGCTGCACCGTCAACCCAGGGTCTTGCGGTTCGTTGCTCAATTGTGCGTCAGATAAATCGCCCTGTTCAACGACCGAGTCAGCATCTGGCTGCCCTCGCAAGCAAGCAACTCCGATTCGGTCAAGATCACCACACCAAAAGCGCTCTGTTCGCCATCAGGGGAGGAGCAGGAGTCACAGCCAAATTACCCAATAAGCAAACCAAGAATGCCAGCTCACCAGACTGGAGTATGCCCTGGTCCTTGCCAGGCTTC
Source organism: Aspergillus subversicolor (assembly GCA_037044295.1). Taxonomy (NCBI): domain Eukaryota; kingdom Fungi; phylum Ascomycota; class Eurotiomycetes; order Eurotiales; family Aspergillaceae; genus Aspergillus; species Aspergillus subversicolor. The sequence continues at coordinate 405,691 of JAWLTM010000025.1, read as the reverse complement.
TTGTACCCCTGGATATGTCTGATGCTGAGCGACCTGCTCTGGACTAGAACAAACTCGACGACCAAGTTGAGTTTCCCCAAGCTTCGGAACCGCCCCTTGTTTCTCAGCCATTCTGACCTCCTAGAAACCCGTCTCTGTCCCAACTTGGCCACTTGCTTTAAGGAGAAATGCGCACTCAAGCAAGTCTACGGACACGGCCATTCTATTCCAGCCAATGAATCACACGCCCGTCGCACAGGTAGCAGGCGACAAGCTCAAATTTGAGGATAACTCGACAAACCTCATGACTGCCCATTTAATCCCAAGCAAGAGCATCACTGGTGCGACATTCGGTCACGAGAACGCCGAGGTCGCCTTGCTGGCTGACTCCTGCCGGCGAGTTTGTTATTCTTCGCCCCTCTACTGGCCATCTCAGGGCTGGAAGCAAGGTGACCGACGAGTACACGTTCTATCAATGAACCCTGCACCAACTCTTCGTCGACAGTTCTGCTAGCATGGCGATGACTCCCGCAACTACGTTTACCCCTGCTGCCGTGACGACTCTTATAATTGCCGCAGCATCAATGCTCAAAACGAGCATGTCGTTCTGCCTCCGCGAACCTTGGCGGTAGCTATCTCAATACATGTAGCCAATTCCACACCCCGACGTAGCCAATAGAATGCATCACACCATGTCACTCCCCCCAGCTATGATAACATCCAGCTTGGCTGGGTGTGCTTGACTTAGCGAGGCATTGGTTTTTCGGAAGTCTGTTAGTATGTATTTTTGGCGATGTCTGTCTCGCTTCTAAGATTCCTTTGTACGCTTGCCATATCTGCTGGCAGCCTTCTATGTTGTAATCAAGCAAACTATGGCATCAAAAGGGCATGCGTCGTCAACTCGTAGTGTTGAACCTTGCCTTGATCTCGCAGCTAGTAATAGACTATGTCTTTATTACAAAATGACGATACCTTTCCATCTTTCGCCTTCTCTGATTCATATATCTTTGCCTCTCACCAAGCATCATTATGTTTCTCATCTCAGCCGGCGCGACAATAAATGGCTGGCAGTATCCAGCAGCGTTTGGCTTGGCTGGACCATACAATCGTTACTCATGGAAAGCTTTATGATCTGGCTAGTTGTGGTTTTAGGTGGTGCGACTAAGTTTGCCTGCAAGTCACCCACAAACATCAGCCATGCATCCTGAGTGCAAGGCTTACGGTTCGCTCCCTGCTTCTATCTCTCAACAATCGAATGATGTTGCTAATATACTTATTTCCCCTTTGCTATCCCTCCTTCGTCGATTGTCGCGATGTTAATATGCATGGTTCGAATCGACTGTATAAGCGACTGAAGCTTGGTCTTGTCGCTTTCGATCACATAAAGCCAGGCATCGTCACTTTGGCTTGATGGAGCGCACTCACTTCAAATACTTGATCAAGTAGCTGGATCAGCATTCATGACGATATCTCACACTGTGATCATAAGCAGGAAGCTGATAAGCGTTTATCTTAATGACCCGGAACGCTCTCGCTCAGTAAGACCATCCGCCAGCCAATCGGCTGCTCCCTCGCGTGGAAATTCTTCATCAACTACCTACTTGCTGAGGTATACACAGTGTCACCACCGTTATTTCAGGTCTACCGTCGTCGGGTACAGTATCGTAAACGTAGTGGCGAGAAATTCAGATGCAAATAGTAAGCTCGGTTGTACTCTATCAACGGGTCTAACTGTATTATGTTCTTTCTGTGGACGACTCGACTTGTACAGTTTCCCGGGGTGGTGACGAGCAGAGCGCCGAACTCTGTGAACGTAGAATGAGGATATCGGACTTGAAAGCATCGTTGTAGATTCTAGCTGTGCGGTCTTGGCTGATGTAATTTTGAACAATAGAGTTACATGTGGCTCTGTCTTGCGGCTTACACAGACCATCGGCGGCTGTTATGAAGTTTCGGTCGTGTTATCTTGTTGGAAATCTTCTGCCTCTAAAGGTGGATGTCGGTCGATGATTGCTTGTAGAGGTTAGTCGAAAGTGGGATGCGCAGTATCTAGGATGTAGATTAGGTAGTATGATCTTATAAAGATTAACAGGCTCTTACATAGGAATAAAAGAAAGCGGATATGACGCTGCCATATGACGCCTTATAACAGATAGGGTCTGATTTGGAAGAATACTTACTGCCTGGGCGCCTGACCCTCAATATCCGTCTAGGTTTAGGAGATGGCAGTATATTAGCCGTTCCTCAGCGCATATATTAGGGCAATTCCCGAGCCAATTACTCACCTGCTTGAAGGCATCTGAAGCGGTTAAGGATCTAAGTGTTGAGCTATTGGTTTGATGTAGTCATCAGAATCGAAATTCCTCATAAATAGATGTAATGCATGTTGGCCAAGGTCAGAGAGTTAAGTCAATAGCTGTTGGTCAATCGTCTCGAGGCCTGCGTCAGCGTATCTTAGATTCCTTAACACGTGTCTTAACCTCGCGCTTGGGCCGTTTCGTCTTGACGAATTTAAGATCTCTTGAAGCATTCTGAACACTTAAAAGGCAGAGAGGTTAGTATTGACTTTCGAAACTTGGGATAGTAGATGCAGTTCGAAAAAAAAACATATTATTCTGAGTTTTATTCCCAGGCCCGTCGAAGTTTGTGCTGGCATGTACGCCATCTCAGGTATTGCAGCGAAGTGAGCATGAAGGACAGCCCTCCTCGGACGAGTCAGTGGCCCGTCGATGGTGAAGAAAATTGATCAGTCTGTGGCGAATACATCACTTGTTCCTTGCGTAGAGCTGATCAAGAAAGCGATTTACAACATCAGGTCTCCTGAACAAAGACAACAGAAAAAACCCTAGATCGTTTTGGCCGCTACATCACCAGAATAAAGAAGACGCCAAGTCGTATACTATTAGTTAAGTAAACATTATGCACTGCGTCCCGTACCAGGCTGTTTAGTTTGCATCTAAAGATCGAGTTAGAGTGAGATAGGTAGGAAGATTCTTATATAAGCGGAGGTAGGCAGAGCGGCTATCGTTCTCATATGTTAGTAGCTGTAGATATCTCTGCGGTTTTCTCGTGTCTACATTTAGCGTCCCCTTATAAGCTTTTGCAAAGCAACTAATAACAAAATGACCGACAGCCTAGAAAGGCAATCGTCGCTCTCACCCTACACGCGATGGAGCAGATCTTTCTGCCTGGACCCTGTATATCAAGACATATGAGGCAGTTTTCTGTACAAGTCCAGACGCATGCTTGATGCGGATTCATTTCAATAAGGCAGTGGCTTCACAACAGATATCTGGAGATCAGTATTCGAGCCGAATATGCCTAGCATCCTAGCTGGCCTCCGTTTCACGATATTGCAAAACCGGAGAGCTCCGCGGTCCGGATTCCGCGAAATGTGTCGTCGACTGTGCAAAGGGATATCTGGCGAATCCACTCCGAACCAAGTCCGTAAAGATACTAGCTAATCTGAAGAGTCACAGCCAATATTCTTTATGCAGAATCCAAAGATCAGCAATCGAATGCCAGGAAGGCTCTCAAACGAGCAAGCACTGAAAAAGCCCATTGAGTTCCGCGCTCGGGCGATGGTTAGTGAGCAGCGCTACCCTAGACCCAGACCTTCCCTAACTGTGGAATCCCCGTGATCTGAGGTAGAGGTTTGACCGTCGAGTATAGCATCTTGCAAAACACTCCAAATGAATCGCAGAGAACTGTGAACAAACTGTTCTAGTAGTAGTTACTGAAGTTACTGAAGTGCGCGTCTCTCATCAAGTTTACTGTTTTTTTCCTGCACCGGCGTCTCATCAATTTCCATATATTCACTTTGTTACAGTCTATTGACCTCAGGCGGTAGAAAATCATGGCGTGCTAGAACTTTCCTCCTAAATTCAAGATCTCATGAGTAATATCATGTCCCAACACACAGCCTAACCCATTCTCGAAACTCGCCACTGACCCGGTCTCCCAATAATCTCAGAACAGCCAGCAAACGATTCATGTCATCCACCGTCCCTAGTCCTGCAGTCCAAAATCAATCGTAGAAAAGTCAATTGTTATACAATTGATTTAATTTACCCCGCTCACAGGGGGTAGACTTGATGTCGCAGGCTGGGCATGGTCTCAACGAGACTCAGGTATAACTGTTGAATACTGGTGAAAATGAGACCAGCTAACCGGATGGCCGAACTATGTCAGCAACAATTGAGTATCTATGTGAATATGAAAACTATTCAAGGCTAACCGGATTTGTAATGGTCAACGAGGCAGCCTCAGAGAAGTGCAACTCTTACTATTGGTCCCTCTGATTAAGACCATATCTTTGTCTCACTGTCAGCTGAGAAGAAACCCCGCATTCTACAATCACATTTCAACCAGGCAGCCATGACATGTGCCTGTTTCTCTCAATTCACAGTGCGGGACGATAAGTTCATTCACCACCTTTCTTGAAGACATGGATCCTCTGTCTGCCCTCGGAGTCGCCGCTGCTGTAGTACAGTTTGTAGACTTCGGCCAGAGACTACTCTCGGAAACCTGGCACATTTATCGCGATGCAACTGGTCAGGACATCGAACTCCGCGAGCTCTCAACTGTTTCACGGGATCTCACTCAAGTCGCTCAAGCTGTGAGAGATGCTATTGCTCAGCAGGAGGCCTCGCAGAGTGTCTCTCAACATGCAGATACCTGGCTGCTTGACGTGTGTCACGAATGCGATATCATCTCTAGAGAGATCGAGAACATTATACCACAGATCGACCCTTCCTTCAAGATTCAGCTTGAAAGTGGAAATCGAACCGGGTTTGTGTCCTTTCTCAAGAAGGACGACGATGGGAAATTTTCGATAGGAGATGCTTTTCGAAAAGCGCTGAAGTCGTTATGGAAAGGTCGAGAGGTCGAGGACTTGAAAACCCGTCTCAACAAGATTCACCAGCAAATGATGACGGCGGCAACAATGTCAATATGGTAACCTGTCACTTTCCATTTCTCTGTGACTGGCCTTCATGCTTACTCTAATAAGGCTCAATTCTCGGGACAACAAAGGCTGGGAAATGCAATTTAGCAACAAGCTCGACACTATGATTGAGTCATTGACTCACGCGCTCGAGAAAACAGTTGATATGGGCCCCGGAAGAGTCCCAATCAAAAGCGAGGACCTTTTCCTAAATGAAACCATTGATACCAAGTTCGACACTCGCTTGGGTCGGTTCATACCAATAACGGAAAGCAAAGGTCGAGATGGTACATCTCATGAGGGTCTACAGAAGGGACGAGGAGACGGTATCGGGCTAATTGAGCCAAGAGCCATTGAGTCGATCCGCAATAGTCGAGTTGCAGAGGAAATTATCTCTCGGCTATGGGCGAGGGATTGGAAGCCAGATTCTTGCATCCTATCGACATTTCCTCAGGAGTCATCTGCCTCTGCCAATGATGTAAAGTCATCTATTATTGAAAGTCTTCATTTCAACTCCATGAATAACCGAGAAGAGGCTATCACATCAGCCTTCCAGTCCACGTATCAGTGGGTGTTTTCGAGAACACCAAGCTTGTCAAGTACTGGCGAGCCAATGTGGTCTAGTCTCCCAAACTGGCTCGAAAGCAATTCCAAAGTTCCATATTGGATCACTGGAAAACCTGGCGCTGGAAAGTCTACCGTCATGAAGTACATCGCGAATCATCCTGCTGTTAATCGTTATCTATCCAAATGGGCTGCAGGGTATCCCATATATAAGATCAAATATTACTCTTGGAAACCTGGCTTGGATCTCGGGAAGTCGGAGCAAGGGCTTCTTAGGACACTCCTTCATCAGACTCTTCAGAAAAACCCGAAACTAACCTCAATTCTTTGCCCAAGGAGATGGGCACTCTTTCATACAATTCGTGAGTTTGAGACGCGGGACCTACCCCCGTGGAGCGATTGGGAGTTGCATGAGTCCTTCGCACGTCTTTTAAGCTTCTCTAAGACGAGAATACGCCTTATCATCTTCGTTGATGGTCTTGACGAATTTGACGTTGCTCCAATGCAACTTTGCACCTTGATTCAACGTGTGGCCCAGCATGAAGCCATCAAAGTCTGCGTCGCGAGTCGATCGTGGCCGCAGTTCAGCGACGCCTTTGCTGATAGCCCAGGGATGCAAATGCATCTCCTGACACATGATGATATCAGGGCATATGTGTTTGGAAATTTCAAGGGAGTCAGGGCATTCTTAGAGCTGAATTCACTCTACAAGAATGGAGGCGATCAACTACTCAACCAAATCGTCTCCAAAGCCCATGGTGTCTTTCTCTGGACAGCCATCGTCACTCAGACAATCTTTCAGTCTTTGGTCGAGGGTGCCAGTCTGCCGCAGCTGCAGTCAACCCTAGATAGGATACCTCCCGAGCTCGAAAGCCTGTACGACGCAATCTACTCGGCAATCCCTGAAAGGCTCCTCCCAGAAGTTTCCGTCATGTTGCAAATCCATGTGTCTGCCTGTTCACCCGTGGACTGGCTAACTCTGTGGTTGGCAGATGAGACAAGAGGAGCCAGGGCGAACATCAATGTCCATGCCCTTGACATAGACCAAGTGCACCTAGTTCTCAAGAGAAGGCTTAGCGCCAGGACGCGCGGAATTCTCGATGCTGTTAAATCCACTCAAACTGTCGACTTTCTTCATCGAACTGCTGCTGAGTGGATCAGACAGCCCAGAGTCTGGGAGCAGATTCGGTCCGTGAGTCCCCGGGGCTTTGACCCGTGTATGTGTCTCCTCCGCGCCGAGATCATCAAGATGGAAAACTTGCAAGACGAGACATTTCCAGGAAGTGATGAATTTTGGAATTGCATTACGAGATCCCTTCTCTATGCATCCCTTGTGGACCAGAGCGCAACTTCAGACAAAACGCTTGTTGAAGCCGTTGACCAGCTTCACCAAGCGGCGTCAAGCGCTTTATCGTCAAATCCCAGCTCCTCCATAATCGACATCATGTGGCCCACATTCCAACCAAACACGGACGCGTCTAAGGCCTTTACACGCAACAGCTTCCATGGGTTGACAGTGCAGTTTGCTATACTCCGGTATATCCGTTACAAAATGAATGAATCTCCTGAAGGGTTCCATCCAGTTCCCGCCAAAGAGTCTAGGGCTCTTCTTGAGCAAGCTATCTTTGGGTTTCAAAGATATTCCGCGCCATCGATAGTTGCTGGAGTAGATGCCTCCAGAATCCCTTGTTCCCAACGACTTGATACCATAGCTTATCTTGTATCGAAAGGAATTAGACAGACTGGGGTTTCCTTACTTCTAAAGGAGGCTGAGCTGTCTTCTAATAGGATTGGTGAGCAGCTTAATATGGAGTATTTGGTTAATGTCAAGCATTTGTTAGAGCAGATGAATGCTCTGGAGGATGGAAGGAGGGCATATGTTAAGGACAAATTGGAAAGAAAGATAAGGAAATGGTTTCGCTAACGTATTTGCTTAAGGCTCATAATATAATGCAATATAATTTATTACACCTGGCGGTCTGTTCTGACTGAAAGGGCACTAATTACTGATACTTATATATATTGCCTGCTTTTCGTCTTTATCTCCCTAAGCCTATGCTATGCCATAAATTGCTCAAATTGTACTGGCTTTTCCCAAAGCCCTTATTATACCTTAATTTTATCATCCAAACTGAGAATTCATTTCCTGAAGCCTATACCTCACCTAATTCTCATTTCTGCTTTTTCTTTCTGTATTGCTCTATGTGTTCTCCATATGCTTTAATAATATTGCTAGCAAACTAGCTTGAAGGCTATCCTTCAAGCATTCAGTGTCCCATCTATGGCCGATGTCAGCTTTTATGGTATAGGGAATACAAGTGGCTCAGTAAGAACAAATGATTAAAAGTTTCTCAATCTAATATTAACACTTTTTTCTCTATGTCTTAATGCACTGCAGCATTTCTATTCTATATACTGCCCATTTTATGCACTGAGAGAGAAAGTGTTTAACAGTGTCTACTGCTTATCTATATATTTATTACTATTACAGCACTACTTAGATAGAACAGAAATACTTAGGTATTTAATCTAGCTATGCCTATTTCCAGTTATATTAATATACTAGCTTCTCTCTATAATAAGCTATTATTAAGTAGTTAAGTATATTTACCTAAAATTATAGTTTTTACTCTTTCTAAGAACTTTTTAATATTATTTAATAGCTATTTTTTAATATATTAACTTAAGAAGGTAATATTTAAGGTTATTAATTGCATTTTAGAGAACTTTAGGTAAAGTATTACTATCTTAAATTATATCTTATATCTCTATTTTTATTATCTATAAGAGTCTGTATTTAGCAGTAATAGGTATCTATAATATATACTTTTAACTATATTATTACATTATAATATTCTTATTCTTAAAGTTTAATAACCTTAAGACATAATTTAGTATATTAAATTAAGAGATAATAATTATTATTAAAATTACTATATTTAAGCCTATTAAGCTTTTCTATAAAGAGATTTTAGTAATATAATCTTGCTGACTGAAACTTAAGTAACAAAGCTACTTGTAACTCTATCTTTAATCTTTAAACGTTTATAAAGACAATTGACGTTCTGTTTGTGGCAATTTGGTTGTTGGCTCATTTGGGAATCTTAGTAGATATTGATGGAAGCTTTGGAGAGGAGGTTCGACGAAAAGTGGGAAGGGGAGTACCAGCGATGTGGACTGGACAGCATGATCCTATCAAGATTAGCAAACTTTATATAAGGACAGAAGAAAGTAACCATAGCGTTGCCCGCTAGCGCCGTCTAGCACATAGGTTGTATAGGTGGTTCGACTTACAGTGGTCTGACTTATAAGAATACTTACTGCATCAATGCTTTATTTTCTATATATATCTGGGGGACGGCACCATCTCAACCGGTCTACACTACGCCCGGATATTTGATTTTATTAAGCTATAATTGACAACCTGCTTGTTAGCATCTGAAGCGATTGAGGCTATAAGTTTTAATTTATTGGGATAAAAGAGTTGTTAAATCTGGAAATTTCTAATTAATAGATATAATGTATATTAGTTAAGGTGGGAAAGTAAAGTCAACAGCTGTTGGTCAATCGCGAACCAGCGCTTATCTTAACCCGACGCTTGGGGACATTTCGTGTTAGCCAATTCAACGTCTCTTGAAGATTAGACTCTCATCCTTATGTTCACTGCACGTAATTAACTGGATCTTGCACCTCAGATGACGTGCCAGAACAAACTTCACAGCCCAGGAGTAAAATTGAGAATAATAATGATCTCTTTACTTAGATTCTATACCTAGAAACGAAGGCACCAACCTCTCTTGTCTTTTCAGTAGTCGAGACGTAACATGACTGGCAAACAGCCTTTAGCGAATTAACGGTCTGTTGACTGTGAAGATTGTTGATCAGCCTCTCCCGAGTATGTCTCAAAAATAGAACCTTGCCCGCTAGCAATTCCCAGTCAACCAAGAACCCTATTTCATTTTACAGTGCTCCTAAAGGCACCTCCCTTGATGAGGTCATCCGCGCGCTTACGCAGCGTGTGGAGGCATCGATAGCAGAACCTAATTAGTTCCTCTGTATTGTTAGCCACCGCACAATGGCAATAAGTAGATCCCAACCATAAACAAGTTCCACAGCTTAGAGGTTTTTTTATCTTGAGCAACTGTTCGAAAAACAAGATATCGTGCAGAAACAAGTCCACCTAGTCCCCATATTATCGCAGAGCTAATAGGTGGCGCGCCAACGTAAGCTGGGCAGACAATCGACCAGATGGTCATAAAGAAAGCAATCGAGAAGCGTCCCAAATTGTCACCAACAACAAGCGGTACGGTCTTGCGGTTGCGAGAGGCGTCACCCTCCTGATCATGCATGTCCATTGCGTGAATGGTGGTGAAGACAATGCCAGAAACAATGGCCTCCCAGGCTAGTAGCGACGTACTGGGTGAATGTATACCACGGCTACCAAGTACGACTTGAAGAGCGCCAGTGTTGAAGCATCTATATCCCAAGGAATTGAGAAGATGGCGAGATAAAAGACCCTCAGCTCCCTGGAAATCATTATACCAGACTCCCAGCAATACTAAGGACAAGCATGGTTCAAGTCCACCAATGTAATAGCTGGTGATGATGGCCAGAGCATAAAGAACGACCACAAGGTTCCGAGCTTGATGAGGCGTTATTCGCTTGGAAGGCATAGTTCTCCATGGCTTGTTGATTTGATCTTCAGCAATCGAGCCTGGGTGTCTCTGGTTATCAATAGTAAAGGGCAACAAGTTGATCCATAGCCACAAGAGAGCCAAAGGCGCTCGGGGGATAAGGTCGGCCAGAGCAGCGTCTTGCATGCCAAATTTCGATAGCGCTGGAGAGGTACCCAGGGCAAAGAGAATACTAGGACCGATAATGGTCTTAAGATCGTTGAATGTAAATAACCAGATAGAATAGGCATGGTATACAACCAGCTGAAGTAGCTGCCACAGATGGAGGCTGATCTCTTGGCGTTGGATGATTCTGTCTTTCACATATTGCCTTTGTCGTAGGGTGCTCCATTTGATTTGTGGCGGAATAGTAAGAGTTTCTTGTTGAGAAGAAAACATGGTTTTGGTGTAGTAACACAAGATTCGTGGGACAGCTAGACTTGGCGATCAGAGAGCCTTGTGCTTAAGATCTAAAAAGATAGGCCAAAATTATCCCTTTAGGTAGACAGACGATCTATTTCTAATACTCACATTCTATCCCGTAAATGCTTGCTGGCATTTGGCAATATATATACACTGTTTATATGACATAAACTTACCATATAGATAAATGACGTAGATGAAAGTTTATATGGAAAGTTATGACGTAAAAGGCGAGTGGCTCGACATGTTGATCCTTGAGAATGTGATTGCTAAGTGACAAAGCAGAGGATTCCAACAGGTTGACTGAAGGAGGTCAAAGTGAAGCCTGGCCTGTAGCACACCTGCCAAAAGTGCTCCTGCAGACCCCACCCCACTCACGAAATACAGGGCACTCACTTTGGTCTGACGCAATCTGAAACATCTGACTACGGCACGGGAAATAGTGCAATCTTGGGTAAGCGTAGGTGATTCATTTGAGGCCCTCAACTTCTCGCCACTTGGGGAGATAGATCTCGGCATGTCAGTAAAAATAACACATTAGCCTTTTCCCTATTGGGCAGAATAGGTTATATTTTCCGCTTATCCAAATATCAACTCTCAATAAATAAACCATTTCATAGATGTTTTTATTAAACATAAAAATCACAATAAAAATCACATTATGTCCCGTTGAACAGAACTGAAGGAGCGTGGCGACGCCCTATCTCACTGGGGCGCAACCTCAGAGCGCAGCATGCGTCATTGAGCCCGCATCACGGTCGCCCCAGAGACATTTCCATGCGTTGTTTCCATTGCTAGTGCGAAGTTGTCGCATGTACTCTCCACTGCGCAAGATATGGTGCCGTGAATTCTGTGGGCCCCACGGACGGCAGCTGGGCCCCTGTCGTGCCTGCCGCCCGCGGCGGTTCCATAGTGGGAAAAGATAATGCACATGAGTGGGGTTTCATAACTGAATCGATCAATAGATGTTCGATTGACGCATAGCTTCTTTCTCAACTGCTGACGCAGGTTGCGTGCCCTCAACGTCAACGGTACTATTTTCTCTTATTCGAAGGCGATGGATCAGCATAACTAACCTTCTATTGAGAAAAAGCCGGAGGAATGACGACGTGTCAGCGCTCTCCACTCACTCGCATTGTCGGCTAGCCTTGACCCTGTTCCCAGTTTCTACTTGACGTAGGGTACAACAGGCAGGTTTCAGCATATCTCTGAATTACATTACTTACTCTTTGAATAGAGTCTTGCTCAAAAGGGCTCCTGTGGTTGCTGACAGTCATTAGCTCTCTAGGCCTCATCACCAAAGCTTAAATGTTCACCTTATATATCCAGTGTATGCTTTTCCCTGCTTAACTACAGTTTAGAGTATGTAAGGCTGCCACAGCGCATGGTGAATCTTGCAATAACTATATGCTGTGTTACCCTCTTAACAACTGTGCGAGGCTAATTATTTGAGAATCTGTGTGGGATTTATGTATTATCTCAGACTATAGATGCTGTTTTGTAGAGATATTACAAGAGATCCCTCGATGGCGATAAACGTTTCTAGCGTTTTAGTTACTAATAATATAGAGAGTAAGTTTTATTGTATCAATAAGATAAAGAGACGCACAGGATGGCTGTACTCTCTGTCAAGTTCTTAAGCGCAAGATTAAGGAGACCAACGCGCCACCTCTTGAAGCCCGGAGCTACATAAGAATTAATGCTGTGCCGGGTGTACAAAACTGCTCCGATTGTTGAAGATATTGGAATAGTCAGCTGATGAAGGAATCCAAGACGACTCCCTAAAGTTGAAAATCCAGCCAGGACTCCCCGTATTGCTGCAATCAGGTAACCCGAGTCACTTCAAGCTCATTAACAGGTGGCTTCGACTTCGTGACCAAGGCAAATGCGGTCCTATGCATGGATGTTGTCCCTGGTCCAATGTTGCTTTGCCGACCCAGGTCATTGATGTGGGAGAAAGCAGGAATGGCCCCGACACCGTGTGCCTCATCCCATCAAAAAGATATTGACACATAATGGGGGACAAGGGACACTCCACGTTGCTCTGTCCCATTCCTGGGGCGAGCCACCGAAAGGCCAGATACCCGGATGGTGCACTACGCGCAGCAATGAGATGAAACGGTTAAGTAGATTCCCTATTGAACAATTGCCGGCGACCTTTCAAGATGCAATTAGTGTCACTCAAGAGATTGGTAAGCGATACCTCTGGATTGACTCACTTTGTATCTTTCAAGGCGACCAGAAGGAGTGGGAAACCGAAGCGAAAAAGATGGAAACAGTCTTCAAGACTGGAGAACCGAAAGAATACTACTGCATTGGTGCGGTCCGAAAACATTATTTGCCTACGCAGAGTAAGGAGATTAGACTAGCGATTTATGAACATCTATTCCCCGGGCATACATAAGGGTGAAGACCCCGCCTGCATCATCTCGGCAGCTTCTTGATGCCAAGTCGTACGCCAGGTGTCATCTGATTATTATACTTTACGTCCCCAAGGCCGATGAATTTGTATCTAAAGATCTCATTAAAATGAAACGGCCGGGAAGACTCTTATATAAGTGGAGGAAGGCAGAGCTGCGGTATTTATCTCATTTTAGTAGCGCCAGGTATCTATGGGTTTTTCTTATATCTATATCCTCTTTTAAGCCCTTGATAGTCTAGAAAAGCTAATGACAAGGTGACCCACAGCCCAGTAGGGCAATCACCGTCTCACCCCACAGACAGGCAGGCCACGTGACGGAGCAGATCTTTCCGTCTTGACCTCGTCTATCGATGCAAATGACGCGGCTTGCCAGTTTCTGGTCGCCTCTTCAGCTCCCGATGCCCACGCCCCAGCCTGCTCGTACACTTACCACAATAACACTTGCCATGTAATAGACAGAAGTGGCCTATGCTGGCTACTCCTTATCGTCGAAACTGACAGGGCTGAGACTCTTGATGCAGGGGAGATTGAGTTCAAAATTCGAAATTTACTCATTTTTGAAACATAATAAATTGCAATGTGTTATGTAAGATATAAAAACAGACTACATTAACAATCTCAAGGGCCATGATGCTCTGACCTCTTAACTCGACCATAAGAACCTGCCCTCATTTCTGCTGTCCTGCCAGGTGCCCAATCATACCTTTGGCGAGGTCGTCCATTTAGAGAAGAACAAGACTGAAAATTCCCCCCAGCATATAGGGTAAGTTATGCAGTGCCATTCCCGTTCCATACAATGCTTTATCCCTTCCGACTCGACCATAATATCGATGAAATTATCACTTCTTTACCCAGGACTGGTGGGAAAGAACTGTAGTTGTGTGCAGTATTTCTGTTTTTATCGTTACTTGTGAGGTTGGTTGGAGTTGAGGCTCTTTTCGCTTCGCTTTACTCCGTGCTCTGGACTTGGCTGCATGTCTCCACCGTAGAAACTCACCTACGGCTTAACCCGTTAGATTCAGATTCACCCCGCTTTGCTTCCCATTCCACATCGGGCTAGGTTAAATGAAACATGTCGCCCTGCATCTGCACTGCTCCTCTGGTAAATTTCATTGCTCCTACGACAATTGAGCTGCTAAAGGCCCTACACTTTGGCTACTCCCACGGTTAGTCAATTGCTCCAGCGAAAAGCCGTGCGTGGTACTTCAGTGGGTATCCTCTGTAGTTATATCTGCGCTACTCCCCCAGCAAAAACATCTTGCTCCTGCGATGGCGCCGCTACTGAAGATGTCTCCAGACATGCTAGACATAAGGGTAAAGAAAGAATAAATTAACGATTTCTCCCAGTGACTTTGAATGTTATTGTGTCTCTCCCTTCCGTATTACAAGAGTGAATGAAATCCCTCGACTTGAAGGCATGGGCGGCTGATAGGGTTGGCGTTGCCCACCTGCGTTGCTCCTGTGACCTGTGACAAAATTTATTGCTTCTGTGACACTGGCCCCCTTACTGCGATGCCCTGGATTTTTAGTCGCTCCGATGTTGAGTTGATTGCTCCGGCGAAAAGCCACTACCTAGGCAAGATACTCTGGACATTCGCCATATGGGAACACCTCAATTATAGATATTAGTAATAGGCCTTTATGCTCTTTTTTTTCTCGGCCATGACTCAGACACAGTCACGCTTGCGTTAAACTTATATACATCATATGATCAGATACACTCGTCTGTTCAATGCTAAGGCACCTCTTCTTTTCGTCTGGCTAATGTTCTCGCGGACGTGAGTGCGCTCGGCGTTTAGCTTTTTACAGAATCGCCAAGGACCAGATCTTTCGAGCGATCCGCAATTACTCCAAATCACCATAAAGATCTTATTGATAGCCATTTTTTTATGTGTTTATCTTTGGTAGTACATCGGGTCTAATGATACTCAGCTGTCATCAACAGCAAAGGGGAAAAAAAACAAGCCCTTTCCTGCAGGTCTCAATTCGGAATAATTTCTTCCGACCCTCCATCAGCAGCTTCAGCCTCACTTTCTCCGCCATGCAGCTGAAAAGCAAGTCTGACAGTCTTTCAATCCCTTCTCCACATCTTAAACTGTCCTCAACTGCAGAGACGCAATGGACCTCGTGCAATCCGCACAAGCGGTTACATCTTCTGTACCGAAAAACGGGGATCACATTTTGCAAAATGCCATCAACTCTTTTCGGACCGTTCTTACACCCGAGCAGCTTGTCGAGTTCGAGTGCATTCAATCTGTACCGGATACAGACGCTGTACTCGTATTTACGGCTGAGTTGGATCTTCGACGACAAAATCAGAGAGGCAAAAGTATTGCCAGCCGCCTATTTCCCGTTCTTCAGGCAGTCCACAGCTTCACATCTGTTATAGATACTTTCGTTTCATCAAACCCTACTATTGCAGCTCTTGTTTGGGGAAGTGTCAAAATGACAATGACGGTAAGTCTGTGACTGGCAAGCTACGATCCCATCATAATTGATCATCACCAGATCATGCTCAACGCTGCATCTTATTATGAAGCCTTTGTTGAATTATGTATGGAACTCGGCAAGATTTGTCCTAGGTTTGAGCAATATCAGGCTCTTTTCCCCGCTTCAGAACGCCTACAGGATGCCTTGTGCACTTTCAACGCCTCCATCATCCAGTGCTGTCGACACGTCATTGCAATACCGAAAAGCTCGCGTGGGTGGACTTCGCCACTAAATCCACTTAACCCCTCGTTCTGGCAGTCATTTCAGCAGGCCTTCGAGTCTGATTTACAGAAGCTCCGCGATGACAGTAAGAACGTTGACAAGGAGATAAGACTTGCAGCAGATCAGTCTCAGAATAGGCATAACGAACTCCAAAGGATAGAAAATGAACAAGCCAACCGGTCCAGGCGGTTTCTAAGTCGTTTTGAGTCCCGCACGCGCTATGATTTCGACAAAATGCACAGGCTGCAGATGATCAGAAACGACGAATTAGAGAGTGAGTTTGTATCTTGAGAAGAAGAATGTTCTTAACAAATTCAAGGACAAACCAATCAAAAGCTTCTAGATTCTTTATCTTCTCATGATTACCTCAAACCTCTGAAACAAGCCCGTCAGAAGCGATACCCCAAATCAGCAGAATGGATCTTCAACACAGACGAGTTCAAACGCTGGGTCAATGGGAATACACCAAACTTGCTCTGGTGTTCTGGGAAAAGTAAGTCTTACTTGTTCCTATTGATCTAGTCTCCCTAAAACTTTGTAGTGGGATCGGGAAAGTCAATCATCTCGTAAGTATGTACACGCGAACTTGAGTTGCCACTAACGACCGTAGTGCGAGTGTAATCGACTACCTTTTGACTCACCGGTCTAGCGCTCAAAGCCATGTGACGTTCTTTTTCTCACGATTTGACGATTCAGAGTCAATGAGAGCTGAAACTGTTCTACGAGCCATAGCTAGGCAGTTGATCACCATCCAAGATGTTTCAGGTGATGCTAAGCAGGCTTTGGAGACCATACAAAAAGCCCAGGAAGATATCTTATCAAAGGTTTCTCGTCTCTTGACCCTTCTACTATCAAGAAAAGGTCCACAATCATGGGTTATACTGGATGGCATAGATGAGTGTCAAAAAGAAGAGCGCCAAATAGTCATTAAGGTGTTGACATCATTGCTGGATGATGGCGCTAACGCCAAGTTATTTACCACCAGCCGGGATCATGCGACTTCTACCTTCAAAGAAGACTACGTCAATATAGAGCAAATATCTATGAATTGCTCTGCTGCCCAAGATGGCATGACACAGCTAGTTGACCAAGCTGTGCAGAAGTGCCTTGATGCTGAAGAGCTGCTGGTTGGTGATCAGACACTCATCAATGAGATCAAGAACACCCTGGCAAAGCACGCCGATGGCATGTATGTATCATATGTATTGCTATGGCTGGCAGAAGCTAATCTCATTCCAGGGTTCTCTGGGTAACTCTGATCCTTAGACACCTCTGCAGCCAGCCAAACAACGAAAGGATCCGCGAAGCAATCGCTTTCAAAAATCTACCTAGGAGCTTGACGGAGCTCTTCAACCGGATTTTAGATCGCACGATCTCCGAGGAGAAAGGCAGCATCGTCCAAGCACTTCTTCCGTGGCTAGTGGCGGCAAAGGAGCCTCTGACGCTTTCCCAACTCGAAGAATGCTGTCTGATCAGGCCACTTCAAGAGTACACTATCCGAGATCGATATGTGAATGGAATTCATCTCATCGACAATTGGTTCCAAGGTCTTGTTGAAGTTGACTATGAGACAAAGGCGGTTCACTTTATCCATGCTAGCGTTCAACAATTCTTTCTCACCGCGTCGGATAACCCGGCCTTTTCGAACTTCCATGTTTGTCTCGAAGACGCTGATCGCCATATTGGAGACATTTGTGTTACATACTTGAACTTCAATGATTTCACGACTACCTTGGCCAGAGTTCGTCCAGCTCTGCCACCAATTGCCCCTGATGAGATCTGCCAGAAAGCTCTCAGCAATGAGTGGAGCTGGCCTAGGCTCCTGAGACTTTCTCAGAGAATCCACGGTCACAAGCGACGAGTTGCTGATATTGATGCAACTATTGCTTCCTATACAAGAGCCTCCGATGCAACTGTTCAAGAAAAAATACTCCTGAATCATCCATTTCTTCCATATGCTTCGGCCCATTGGCTCTCACACTCAGTTCACTTCGGCGAGGGAAAATGCCAAACATGGAGTCTATGGAAGACTATGTTGATGAGTGGGCATGAACTAGCTGCATCGCCAGTGGTTCAAGAACATCATCGGCCTATCGACGAAGACCTTGTTCTTTGGGCTGCTCAAAACGGACATTCCGCACTTTTGCATTTTGTCTTTGCATCGGCGGAGTTGATTGAACAATATGAAACAGCTCTGTTCGACTATGTGATGAAAGACGATAATTTTGAAGAAGATATATTTAGCCCGATGCTACATTTACTATGCTGCAGAGCGGCGCAGAATGGTTGCTTTGAGGTCATCAAGACGCTGTTCGACGCAGGCGTGGACATCAATCCAATCAAGAATTCCTCAGATTGCCGCAATCATCTGCCTCTTAAAAAGGCTATTGACCAAGGCCACATAGAAGTTATAGAGTATCTTCTACGACAGGGAGCAGACTCTAACTCGCAGACTGAGCCTTGGACGCCTTTGGAATCAGCGGCGATATTGGGTGGCTTGAAAGGACTCCAGGCTTGCAAGTTGCTTATCGACGCCGGGGCTAACGTGGATAATACCAAGGCCCTGCTGATGTCTTGTGGTCGTGGCGACAGGGAAATCATAAAACTCCTCCTTAGCGCGGGTGTTGATGTCAACGCCTCGTTTCCTGCGCCTCGGTTAAGTTTCCTATCTGTAGGCATTTGGATTAATTATCAATACCCCCACCAGGCGCTAACTTCAACACACAGAAAACCGATCCCTTTGTGTACGAAGGAACCACCGCCCTACTGGCGGCTTTCTCCGTCCCAAAGCCAGATGTCTATAACATTGCGCTTCTGATTGGAGCTGGAGCGGATGTAAACATAGCAAGTCCACAGTACCATTGCTACAGACTGATGCGAGAAGCTATCAGAAGTCACGATTTCAATTTAGTGAAAATACTGATACGGGAAGGCGCGGATCCGAATGGGAGGCCTGAGCTTTATACTGATGATACTCCTTTAGCGCTAGCAGCTGATAAAGGCTGGTTTGAAATTATGCACTATCTACTGGATGCTGGGGCTCGAGGTGTTCATTTCAGCCTCATAATTAGTAGAATACCGGCTCATTTGAAAGATGGAAGGGACTATAAGAAGCTATTAACTAAACTCAAACAAGCAGACCAACGATAGGTAGGTTTGCTTCATCCTATCCCTATGATAACTCAAGCTAACTTATCAAAAGCGCCTTGCTCTTTTATTTCTGACTAGTTCAAATACAAACTATTGTCTACGCTTACATATAACTCAGGACTTTGGAGTAAGCAATCTCGTATACATAATTGCAATACATGTCAACTACATATAGGCTCACCTCAAAGCTAATCAATTGTAGCTGGTTTGCTACACCGACATTGCGAAAATGTTTCAAGCGCGGACTGATGCCAAATTCAGTGCTCAGGACCACGTTAGAGCCTGAGTTTCTAAAGCAGGACCCGGCAGAGGATCGCTCAGACCAGAAAGGGTTTGCTTGGCTTACCATCTTACAGTATGACACGCAGTAAAGACCACGGGACTTTTCATCCAGATCGTATAATGGATCGCTCTTTGTAATATTTATCCTCGGAATCATGCTTCCCCAGAAGTATACACTCGCGCGCGGGCCACTCAATGTCCATCTGGCAGTTGATGTGACGGAAATACGCTCTATTGGTTTGAAAGTGAATAAAGATAAGCTATTTCTGCATATAGAGATCAACCACAGTTACCACAACTCTCGCCTTTGCCGGTGCCCGGTGGAACAGAACATCGACAGGGCCGTTGCTATCTGCATATTACAATATTTAGACATCTGGATAAAATTGCTTGATTAAGTTTAACGCCATTTATTATTACGCCTGTACCTTAATTGTCTGGTTTGACACTGAGGCCAGCACGTTTCTTTATCCTGAACCCTGTTGAGCCTGCGTCCTTGGCAACTTCGAATTCCAGCCAAGTAAAGGGCACATCTCGGCACTGAGATCTCGAAAGTCAAGGAAGGCTACTTTAGACCCTGATAGTAAAAACCCTAGTTTGGAAGGCTTCTGTAGTAGTTTAGGAGTCTTGAAAGTCAACTTATTGTCTTGGTCACTCAAATTCAAGTATGTTGGGATTTTGGCAAAGAGATAAGACACAATAACTTGCCGCTACCTGAAACATCCTAATCGATACTTTAGAAGGATTGCACGGAATAATACGTTATTTACACCTGATTTCTTCGTCAACGTTTCAAGAAGTTTAACATCAGGTTTGATAAGAGGCGTGCGTTTTCTCAGCTCAAGAGGCTCAAGAAAACCGGCTTGTCTCTTATACATGGATTTTGAGTCTCTCATTGATGATGAACCAGTTCCTTTCTTCCTTTACAGGCTTCAGACGCCGTGGACCTCTGTTTATTCGTGTTTAACTTTGTGCATTAAGGCGGATACCTCTTTTGACCTCAACCGTATCACAGATCCACTAGGCCCTGAAGACGCTATACTTCGGGGCTTTCTCAGCCTGCCGTCCCAGCACTATATCCAGCAAGATTCATTTGGTATAAATGAAGGAAAATTACTATGTGGAGGCTTTTCCGCATATCTCATACTGTGACGCATGTTCATAAATCATCAGCCGATATCACCCCAGCCCTCGTTCGCAAGGGAAAAATGTCAAAGGACACCAAACCTGTGTCAACGCAGCGTGAATCGTGCTACTTGGAAAGTGTGGAAGATTGCGTGTTGTCATACAGGTGCCCATGAGGCCAACGAAAGCCGCAGTATAATGGAGTTCCTTGATCAAGACGTCATGGTCTTACACGATTACTGTTCATAGTCTCACCTCATTTCACGGTCTTTTTATTTTCTTTGGCTCCGAAAGAGGATCAAGTGTATACCAGGATACAGTCAAGCCCTAAGCCAAAGACATCCGCAGCGAATGTCGTCTTGTAAATTGCTGAATCTCCCTTCAGTTAAGACAATTCATGGAATATCGCGATTACGGTTTCTTTCAAACGCAACGAGACTTGTCAATCTCCAACATCACTACTTGCCCCGGGAACCCCTCCTCAAGTTGATGATAAAGGCCCTCGAGCCTCTCAGACTCCTCATATCTCATCGGACTAACAAACATACGGCCTGTCCGTACGGGGTAAAAATGATCATGTAACTGAACTATGGAAAAGGACCTTGTTACTGGTCTCGGTTGCATTGTCAACCTTCAGATGCGGACACTTCCAGATGCCGTCTGTCAGCATCACGTGGAGGGCCACGGGATCTTACGATAGACGAAAAGGGCGTTATATTCTGAACATTTTATGTAGCTGCAGCAAAACTTCGCCGTTTGTTGATTAGCTTGACAGTGGTTTCTGAAGAATCTAACGCCATGTTGTTGGGTTTCCTCTTTATGATTACGACAGCCAGCATGATATTCGTCCGACATTGTGCGGCGCCTACCTGAGCCTGCGGTATCTTTCTCAATTACTTTCCCAGAACTGACACTGTGAGCTGACGTTTCACTGGAGGTTGGGGGGGCTCCCAGGTCGTACAAACGTTGTGTCATCATCAGGTGAAAACTCTGACCTACGATGCGGCTCTTATTGATTTGTTTTTGGAATTGCAATAATGATTTCATCGGCGCCGTAGATACCTCTGAAACACAAGTGAGGTGCCTAGCGATAATGCATGGCCGATAAATACAAGGAGTATTGTTTACTAAGTATCTGGAGATGTCAGTTCGATAAGCCCAGACTCATCGCGTAGCCCATCGCTGACTCTATCCTAATGTTCAGCATCGCACAGATGGTAACTGCGCAGCGCTAGCACCATGTCCCCAGATGAAGGACAAGTCCAATGACCTTTGGAGGCAGTGTTCCATCAATTCCAGAGGCTCGCGCCTGAGATCCACCATGAGATTTGGGGCCTGGATAGCCCATGAATCGTCGATGTCTATTGCGATAAAGACGACATCCGACACGTGACGCTACACCCGTTCCTTTCTGCGTGCCCCGAAAATCGCAAGTTCTACCACTAAGTTCTCTCGGCTGATTTAAGCTCTCAGCTACAGGTCTCAGCGGTAAATAACACTTCTAGCTCACAACTTAGACATTGTACCAAGATGTTTGACCAATTGGCAAGTTCTACCTCGGTGCGACATATCTCAAGGCGCCGATGGAAAACTAGCAAAAACCCCATCTCACTTCGACCGAGACTCTTTCCGCCTCCATTCTCCCGGACACAAACTCAGTCTACTTTGGCTTCTTGATCAGTCGAGAAAGATAATACTGCCCTTGAGAGGTTTGAGGATGCAGATTCCTAGGCAATAGTGAGGGCGACGAGTATTTTGCCTGTATGTGTTTTTTTGGTGTTCTTTACCTTTGTGACCTTGAGGCTGAATGAAGCCTCTTTTGACCCCTCAAACCCTATCACAGAGGATACAGACTAGCTGAGACCTCTCTACCCTATGACAATGGAGATCTGGGTCTGTCTTGCCGATGTCCCGAATCATCTCATCCTGTCCCCGCACTCTGCATTCCGCCCTGCTTGCCAAGATGGCGTCTACATGAAGCAGGAAGAAGTGTATTTCCGTGCCGTTTCTGCGTTGGGCAAGGAGACGATGGAACTTGATCTGCTTCGGGACCCGTATCAACCAACGCTCAAGGCAGAAGAAACGGTTCGCGCAGACCATTACCTTGACCTATTCAAAACACTCAAGGCCTGGGACCTCATGTTGGATAAAGATTTACCAGACAGGCCACCGATCGAAGAAATCAAGAAGGCCAGATTGCCAATGTTAGTATATCTTCCGGCACCTGCCAGGACCTTTCGTATTTTTTGGCTGGGTTAGCTTCTAATACTCGAAGAGAGGTTGTTGCAGCTAGCAGTTGATTATGGATCGCCTGAACACGGAGAGGAAGTTGGAGGAGAAGGTTTTGAAGCCGGAATGTGCCACTGGCTCTTGCATACACTAAATCTGGTGCCAATTCTCTCGGGTAAAGACCAGGTTCCAAAATGGGAAATGCTGTTTTGTTCAAGGATGCTTGGGTCAATTTTGAATTAATTGATGCTCGACTTGTTGAGATACTCAAGCAGGGAAGTCCAAGATGAAGAATTTGAGCACCGTGATATGATTAAACGCTCCATAAGTGGTATCAGGATACTCTCACTGCAGGTATTTCATCCTTGTCTCTTGATATGGATTATCTTAAGACGTAGAAGTATCCGCTCGCGACATCATCCAGTCCAGGCCTCTGTCTTCCTATGAGCTATCGTCCTGCGCTGATGGTATTTCCGCTGACAAAATCGCCGCTGTGGGGTAGTGGGTTGTTCCTCTCAGTCTGTTTTTGCCAGTAACTTGAGGCTGTAGATAGCGGTATTGGGACAATTTCAACTTCAAAGGGTGTTTCGGCTGTCACGCGACCCTGCCAGAGCTCGCATCGGGGTCGAGGTTAAAGTCAGAACGGAGAAGCAGGGATCGGAAATACAGTCTACAGGAGGGCTTCCAATGTTGCGACCTGTTTTCTTTGCCTCCTTCTATACAATTTGGAATGGATCTTAAGCTATTCATCACCTCTGGAACTTTTGTCCTTGCTTTTTACGACTATCTGATATACTAGAGTGGTGCAATGGACCCTCCTGTTGAGTGAGCATTGATAACAGCGCAGCCTCGAAAGCTTTGCTTCTGAAACTCCCCACCGTAAAAGAGGTAGCGTCGGCTCTGACCCCGGGTCGTCTTTGGGTCAGCCCCCTAATGGGCTGTAACCGACTCGATGATCGAGACCATAAGGCGTCTGGCGCCTGTCAGTTGGCCTGCAGCTAGAAAATGGCAGAATATGCATTCGCAGTTTGTCTTACAGTATACTGGTTTTTGGTCTCTCCAGGGACAATAGCCTTACGCTCAACTGAGCTCACAACATCATAGAATTCACAGGTCTACCACAATTACTCCACATTGACGCTCGTATCGTTTCCGTACGCCTTGATACAAGACTGCCCAGCCATGACCTCCGCCGGTCTCTGTGATTGGCAGATGGAATTATTTACCATGAAAACTTCGTTTTGTAGAGACTGGGGGAGCCTTGATTGATCTCATTTCTCGAGACGCTTTATACTTATTAACCCATTAGCTTAGCTACAAAGATCTATATGATGATTCTCTTCTACTATCCAGTTTAGGCCGCCATGTCTGGAGATGGGATAGAAAGATTTTATCTGTCTTACATGCAGGCGGTCATTCTTTCCTAGGATGCCAAGGTCAATATATTTGTGGCTGAGAGCTTAAATCATCAAACAGAACTTAGTTGTCATCCTCACTCCTAAGCTGAACTTTTTTCTCCTCTCCCTAGAAAACCTAAGACACTATTCGCCTATTTCCCTTTATGGTGTTGTCCGACCTTAGCAATACTTAATACTGCGTCGTTTCGAGCGCAGAAGAGTTCTCAAAATTCACGTGGGTTGACTTACACATTCCGGAAGATTTATGATCCAGACTGGGGCTGTATTTTGCCGAGCTATGCTAGGACACGAAGACGCCTGCTTATGTGAATCAAAATTTGTCAATAAGGTAACCCACCAAAGAGCGTTTACTGTCGCCCCCCTTCTGTTCTCGCATCGTTCCCTGGAGCTCTTTGAAACAAAGGGCTTAGCGCAAGCCACTCCAAACGTTCTGCGCGGCAATTTGTTGTTGCCATGCGTCATGTACCTTCTAGCGCATTCAAATCAGGTGGACAGTCCTTACCATGACTTACATAGACGTTCTATCTGTATTGCCCAATGCTAGATGCCATCAAAAGAAGCCGTGAACCATAATCCTATCACAATGCGTCAGCATCTGAAGAGTGGGTTGGATGCAGAGGGCTAACTTGAGGATGCAAAATATTGTGCAAGCGTACCTGAGTTGACGGGAGACCGAGACCTGATCTCAAGATCACGGGAATGGCGTATGGCTCAAGTTCTAGTGGTGGGTGCAAAGATCGGGGATGAAAAGGAGTCGTGAAGACTGAATTGCGTGTCACAGAGAACAAATAGTGCACCAAAGTTCGCTCAATATTTGGAGCCGCCAGGGAGGATCAGACATCTGATACCTAAACTTAGCCAGTGGCTTATGAAGTTGACTCTAGCCATGAGGCTGAGGAGATCTGACCCAGGTAGTCCGAGTTGTCAAGCTCATGTCCCTGAAGAGCCTTTTCGTGCAGCATTTTTTCGGGTTGTGTCAAACTTACCCCAGATATAGAGATCTCAGAAGATCCCGGTCATGGCAACATAACACTAGAGTGAGGGGTGTTAGGAGGTAAGTTAACTCCAAGGAGGATCTTCTGGTCCCTATCTCTCCAGCAGTGTCTCCCACAAGTCTTTTCGTTGGTGAAATAACATATTCTTTAATTCTAGTCTTTTCAAACTCTTCGAGAACTGGTCGAAAGCGTGTATTACAGTACTTAGTCGACAGGGAATCCCAGAAGTTTTAGCAAGAATGTTCCGAGCTCGGTTGACGCATTTGCCCACCTCATAGCATTGCCCTTTATCGCTGCCGGTACAAGTATTAATGCCTTGAACATATCAACAGTATGTGCGCCAGTCATGAAGGCGTTAATGATATTGTCCGGAGGGCCACTAATGTGAGTTCCGTTTCTCGGGATTCAGTATGGGGAACTGAGACACAGTGTGATCTCGGAGAGATTCGTGATCAGTCTAGTATACAGCTACAAGCTGAGTTTATAAAAGCAATACGAACAAAGGCGCCTCAAATTTCAGTCTTGTATTTATATACGGAGCGAGAGTTGCGGGCATTCTGTGCTTACGTTGTTGTGTTCCAGACTCTGGTGCTCCAGCCTCTGGGATTCCAGAACCTGGACACAGGCACTCATAGTCATATGGAAACCGCTTAGGTAGAAGCACATATTGATGAAAATCACATCAATTCCTTCTGTTTTTCTTGCGTTTCCGCACTAAAGCTTAAGCTTATAGGAAGCAATCAACCATTTGTACTCAAATTGATGGCGTTACAGTTACAGTCTCCCGAGCCTCGGTATTGCAAATGGGGCAATTCCGAGCTTCAAAATCACGAGCTGTAGCCTTCTGGACAGGCAGTTCTAGAAACCTGAATATAGTGTTGCTGGTTTTGATCATACAGTCAGAGGGACTGAATATCCATGTCAGACTTGGAGGACCGTCTTAGGACTCCATTTTGAACATCTGTCACTGGAAATTCTCTGAGAACTCCATAACAAGCCCACCAACGGCAGGAAGCTCAAGTTCATTCATCCAAACAGCCTTTTTTCACATTCACGAGCCACTATGCATGGAAACTCCGAAGGTCCCGCCGTTGTGAGAGCCTCTGGAGTAGCCTCGCAGACTTTCCACGGCATCTTGGCCACATTTCAAAGGAGGAACAAGAGCCAATTCGCTGCAAGCAAGTCCTGAGGCTGCACAGTCATCTCACAGCTTGCATAAGTATTCCCGACGGCATGCCTTATGGCGAAGCAAACGAAGGTTATGAATCAGGCTTCGACCAAAAACCAGCCAATCAATATACCGAGTTAAGGACCTTACATTCTCTGTGATCTGTATCATCCCGAGACTTGGCAGAAGGCTCACGTGGAACCTTCTAGCTCCGGCGTTCTCGGTTTGTTTATTGATGACGTGTGAGACTGACCGGTGATG
The DNA here is from genome assembly GCA_037044295.1 of Aspergillus subversicolor. NCBI lineage: Eukaryota > Fungi > Ascomycota > Eurotiomycetes > Eurotiales > Aspergillaceae > Aspergillus > Aspergillus subversicolor. The sequence goes on along the minus strand of JAWLTM010000025.1, from coordinate 379,345 downwards.
TCTAAGTTCGCTTCATGAGGTAGACAGGCAAAGCTTTGTGACTGTTCCTGTGCTTTAGAGCTGCTGACTATTAACTTGTCAGTATGGATATTGACTTTCTTCGCAAGGGGATGAAACATGGCATGCAAAGTCTTTGGTTTAAACTGAAATTTTATAAGAAAGAAAAAGCATGTGTTCGTGCAGATTCGAAGACTATCCTAACACAAATGCAATTAAGTAGTCATGCCAGTGGCGTAGCAAAACGCCGATCTTAGACATCTCCCCTAGTCCATTCATGGCTGGTAGATTGAATACCCTGACTGCTGACTCTGTTGCGCGAGCGGGCTAGAAACGAAGTCAACGCTTACTTCTAATTTACTCTTTTTCCTTCCTATAGCATAACTCTCCAAGTATATCAATCCACTTCCCGTGAGTAGCCCTATGACTATGTATTAAGTGCTGCCCAAAGTGATCCTCTCGATAAAATTTCTTCGCACTGTTGCACTCCATAAACTTATGGACCTCATGCAAATGCTTTATGCGTTCATCCCAATCTTGTTCTGTAGCATAAGTCCCGTTCCTGGCCGTACCAGAACGTGGAAAGTCATCACCACAAAATCCGCACGTGTCACATTCTTCAGGTCGCTGGCTGGACTCCTGGAAGGCACTGTCGTATCCTGGTAGGTTTGAGCAGGACCAACAGTGTTTTCTAATATGCAGCGAGTTCTGGTGCCTCTCGGCTTCGGCTTGTGACTTGAGTTTATTACCGCAGTATGAACACTCGAATTGTTTCTCAGACTCGTGTGCTCTATTATACTATTAGTAGAGGCGAAGATGACATGACTGAGAGACTTACGCGAGTTGTTCTGGTGTATCGAACTTTTTCGGTTTCTTGGGGCAGCATTCACACATAAAGAATCCTACGACCTTTGTTCCTCTGAAGTCCTTGGAATTGACCGGCCTTGGAGATTCGAGTCTTGGAGAGAATCGATCGTATCCATCGTGGCTACTGGCAGAGCCAAAGCTGGCGACACTGACTTTTCTTCTGGGCACGCGGTTAAGACTTTGGGGGCTCTCACCTCGCTGTCTTGGGCGTGCCATCGGACGAGGGGGTTCTTGAGGATCAACTTGGGGCATTGGAAGAGGCACTGGAAGTGAACTCCGGCGTGACTCGTCTCCCGGCAGTTGATGATCCGGCAAAAGAGTGGATTTTCGAGTATCAATTGGTGATGTTGAGAGGTCTTTCATAAGAGGACTCCGTTGTCTCTTTTGACCACGACCGAATCGATCGTTAAAAGCGCTGATCCAGGAGACAAGCCCCATGTCCTCCAAGAAATCAAGGAGTTTAACTCCTTGCGGCACATCTTCTCTCAACGATTTCCAACGAGCCCATGTTGTTTCATCATGAAGACGATCGAGAATTGGAGTTACATCAGCCCCGTCGATAGGCGCTAGGCGTGCGTGTTCAAACAGTGCGAATGTAGCATACGAGAGCAGTGCCGGATGATCCTCGAGAATCTGGGAGTGAAGTGTACCAGAGACATCCGATAATGGAGCCCGTGGAATATCGATTAGTAAATCCGACTCCGCAGTACAATCGGTGCTCTCTTTCAGCCATCGATGTACAGCCACAAAAGCATCTGACTCGGGAGAGTCTGTTATAGCTTTCTCTGGTCTGCTATCATCCACTGGTATTGTCTTGTGACGTAGAGGTAGAGTGATTGTGCCTTGTAGTGCATGTTCCTCATGTCCGAGAGAGCAGTCACTATTCGACTCGGTCAGTGAAGTCGGGCTCTTCTCTTCATTCTCATCCTTCCCTTGAAGTCTAACCCGTTGCCGTGCCTCTACCAAAGCATCGAGCTCGCCAATGTTTACGTAGTCCAGACAAGTGGCCATGATAGACAAGTGTCCACGACCAATAGGATGGGTCGAGAAACTCGGGTCTAGCGCTGAGAATCCATCGCCCCTCAAGAAGAAGTCTCGCACTGACTCGTGGATAACCTGTACAATCCTAGTACCACCGTGTTCAAGGGTTAACGATCCCGCGTCTACACCCACTGACGATACATCAGAGCCCGAGCCGTGCCGTGGGACTTCGATCGCCCCTGTCACCTCGACTAGTCCCAGAGAAAGAGTATTGATCTGCTTCACCAGCTGCTCATCGGTTGCTGTAAAGTAATCTGATGCTCGCCATTCAGCAAGCGATGTTGGCGTAGGATACCTGATAAACCCCATTATGTGATGCCACTCGTGAAGACGAAGTGGCTTTGTTGATAAGGTAGCCCATTGGAATAGCTTCACAGCGACATTCTTCCTTTCGGGTGTGAAATGCGACAACATCTCGGAGAACAGAGTCTCAAGAGCTTGCGGGGTGTTTTGAACACGCTTGGTCAAGTATTCAAGACTTCTGCCCTCATCCCAGCCTCGAAGCAACTCGTCAACCACCAGGACTACCCAGAGAAACATACCATCTGACCTTTCTCTGATCTTCTCTTCCAAGATTTGCCATTGCGCGTTGTGGATGCCAATTCCAATCTCGATTCTCTGCTTTAGATATATTGAGATATCGTGACCGTTGTGCTGTTCCATGATGATTTCTGGGCAGTCACTCACAGTGACAGAGGGAGAATGCCGACTCGATAGACAGACTTTCAGATCGATCCCCGAAGCGAAAGCTGACTTTGTGATCTTCCGCCAGAAGTAAGCTAGATCTCGCACACTACCTAAGTCACACTCATCCAGAGCATCGACAAAGATCAATAATTTTCTACTTGTCTTCTGGAGAATCATGTTTTCTAGGGCAGCCTTGAGTTCAGCTTCTTGCCAAGTCAAAGCTTCTGATGCCATGAAGCATCCAGTCTTGGTCTTTGTATCACAAATTTCCTGGAAAGATTGCATGAAAATGGGGTTTTTGGAACAAAGCTGATATATCAAGGACCGAAAAAGACCGAAAACCGAGTGCTCAAGTTCATCACCTTTGCCGCTAAAGAAGAAGGCCGCTGTTTGAGATGGGGCTGATGCTTTTGCTTGTCTTTGGGTTGCTCGACGGAACGCTTCTCCCATCAACATTGACTTTCCGGAGCCCGGTTTACCCTTTATCCAAATGAGTCCTTGATATCTTTCCTGGTTCCGTCCGTTGAGCCAATTGTGGAAGTTTTCGTCACCAAAAAGCCAATGACATGTATGCTCGGCTGGGCTGCCCAAAGTCTCATAGCGTCTATTGATGGCTGGAAACCACAATGACTGGAGCCATGCTTTACCAGCTTGATCCTGGAAATCATGCCCTGAATATTGAGACATACCAACACTCAGTACTGGACTGTTGTTCCTTTCTCCCCAGCGTCCAAGTGACTCTAGTTTGTTCGTTGTCGTAATTAAAAGGTAGGTAGAGCGGATCTCGCCAGCGACTTTGCGATAGTTTGGGTCGTCTTTACCTGAGTACCGACACATCTCGAGATGATCAGCTTGCAGCGTCTCAGCATGTTCTCGATGATTTCCAAGGAGAGAGGAGTACTCAGGAACAACCTTCTTCCCCAACTTGGGGAGAATGAGTCCTTCTTGGAAAGTCTTGACCCGAAAGTTACTCGTATGCCAAAGTCTGGAAAACTCCTCCTGCGCTCTCTCTAGATCTGTGTTCTTCAGGCCGAGAGAGTCTAGAATGACTGGAGTTGTGGCTACCCCTAAAGCACTGAGCAGCGACCGAGCTATTTCCCCCTTAGCGGCGATGTCTACACTACCGCGATGTGGTGTACCAAGGAAAATAACCGCTTCGACCGACTCAAGGATGTTCTGATGCTCACGTCGTGTGGACGATGAAGATCTCGAAAGCGTCTGCAGCATAGATTATTAGTTGAGATTAAACCCTACCCATTGACATACCTCCTTGAAAATGATGCCGCCGAGGCTATGAGCCACACATATCAGAGGCCGATGAAGGGGTCTCTCCAACGCAAGAGCAAAAAGAAGGTCTTTGGCATGTGAAAAGACACTATTCTCACTGACTGTGCCAGCCGAGTATTTAGTTATCTTGCTATCATATCCAAACACGAGAATGCGTGAGTCCGGGAAGTCCTTGGAGAGAAGGTCGACAGGCCAAAACACCAGGGCGGGGTTGGCATCGTCGCGCAATGTGTCAGGCCTAGGTTCTGCCGCCGTGCTCCGAGATGTTCGATGGAGACGACCCAGAGCGCGACCGAAGACACTCCTCCGAGAATTCTTCCTTGACGGCTCAGAGGCTGATAACGACTCGTGTATTCCGGGGGGTCCTTTGGAACAGGTCCATGTCTTCCGAGGATGACCACCGAGGCCATGTACGAACAGGATGCTGGCTAGTCAATACAAAGCCCTGGAAGCACCATGAGAACGTACTCTACAACTGGAGCGCTCTTTTCAGGTTCATAAGCGATAGAGATTCCGGTATCTCGAATGGAGCTCTCCATGTTAGAAGGAAATAACACTGCGCTATATAACTGGAATAATGGTGCCTAGCTAAACCCGATGGCGGGGTTGATGCTTACCTACGTGAACGTGGTTGTTGATTGGATGACCTTAGGAACCCCGCTAATCATAATATTCCCATCTTTGAATTAGCATGCATATTTAAGAAAGGTTGGCAAAGGTGCACTATGGCTAGAATATTATTTACGTTCTCAGGCTTATGGTTGTCTTGGCTCTGATGGCGATTCCAGCAGAAGCAGGTCAAGAGTTCTGTATGGAATTTATGGCGACATCGTTGAAATTACCTAATCTAGACCAGTCCCCTCTGGTATCTCCACAGTCGCTCTATAATCTCTTGTAGACCCAAAATTCAAGGTAGATGAATACAGACAATAAGGCGATAAATAAGGAGGCGACCACAAATCCATATGAATCGTTAACGAAGCTCATATTCTGCCGTAGCTGGCTCGTAGTATTACCGACCTGTATCCTCGAGAGGAGGAGCGAAAAGAGAGAGAAAAAAATAACCCAAAGGTCGAGCAATATTGCGTTGTGGAAAAATGGTCTATATATCAGAGGAATGAGTGGCTGGTTGTAGTGAAGTGGGCGTGAGACTGAGGTCAAGAGATCTTTAATGTGGGAAGAAAACATCTTAAGATGGATTTTAGTGGGACAAGAGGATGACTGGATTGGCTGGGATTAGGTTGTGTGGGGCAATGACTACTCGCGTCTGGGATAAAGGTCTCTTAAGATGGATGCTAGATAAGAAAAGCAAGCCAAGATAAGCATCGTCAAGCTACTGGTAATCTTGGCCGCAGCTTTCCCGAAAGTTGAGTCACATAAGAAGACTTAACTAGTCTTATGGTCTGTACACAATTCCATTTTACCTAAAGCGCAGGTTATTAATTACTTCAAGTATTCCAATTTTGATCCAGAGAACTCTTCATTTCTAATTGAATGTGGCGGATATTCTGAGGATACTTCAGCAGTTGATGCAATCCCGAACGTCTGAGGTACGTATCCGGAGACTGATATATTATGGGCTTCCCTCAAGTGCAATTCCTGACCGTTTTACAAGTCTCCATTTCTGAGAGCATTATCAACTCCTCCCCAGAAGTCGCTTTTAGGTGTTTTTAATACTTGATAAAGGATCTCATGGTCCGGAATGGCCACAAGGGCTTTCCCCTTCCTTGTAGGGTATTTGGGGGGCGAAGCCTGTTTGGATCTTGACTCGACTAGAACACTTATGTCGTTATGTACAGTCCTGCTAAGTACCAGGTAAGTTATGGAGTCCAAAAGAGTCCACAGGGTCCAGTCACTGCTGCAGTCAAAGAAACATACTATACCCGTAATCAAGCTAAAGAACTCCACGGTTCGAAGGCTTTTAAACCAGCCGCGGGGCCTGTCCAAGGGTCTGACCTTACCCTCTTACGAGAGTTACACTTAAGCTTGTAGGTTTGCTTGCTCAAAAGGATGGGATGGAGCATTGAGTAGATTGCGTGCAGGGTCCCTCGCGTGGAGGAAATGTGCAGCGTCTGAGTCATAGATATCATTGCATGAGTCAAATACCGAGAAACATGGGGCCAGAGCAAAGAAGCGTCCTTACGCAATTAAAGCCTCCAGTGCCATGAAAAAAACATTATATTGTACAGAAAGAAGAGCTTACAAAAATTCCATACGCAGGATTAACCGAGACAATCACCCCATTCAATCTCGTATTAGTTACATGGCATTACCTGCGCAGCCTAGCCATGAAGTGTGCAGAAATCTCCAATATTTACTCATGTCACCCAGATTGTGTTGAAACCCGGGTTGTTCTCGGAATGCCGTACTTTGAGGTACCATAATTTCGAAATGTCTGGTTACGTAAGGCCAAACCTGAGCTGCGGCAGCTAGTTTGCATCTTCGACAAGCTCGAAGAATAGTCCGCGTGGGGCCCAAGCCGATGACTATCTTTGGCCATCCTGGCAATCAAACATAAGCAATGGGATATCACAGACTTACTGAGTAGGATTCTTTTAATAGATAAAGGAAAAGCAGGCATACCTTTTGCGTCTGTTTTCTAGGCGGTCCATACAGTTCAAGGCATCTCGTGTCTGCCCATGTTGTTATCGCTTCTGATCCAGATCCACATAAACGTGATGTGCGGTAACATTGCTTCTGCGCGTTCTGCTAAGTCAAGAATGCATAGGAGGTCCGGCGTCCAGGGATTGATATGGTTCAGAAAGCCACAGGGCAAACTATACATGGCTGAGATAAGTCGATTCTAAAGATGTAGGGAGAGGTCGTGGTAGCTCAACCTGGTGCGAATAGTTGCTTTTTGTCAGTCCACTGGACATAAAACTCTATGGCTTGGATATCGCTGCATCATTCATGAAGCAATACATGCCGTCGAGTTGTCGAATGCCGTTGGATGAAGGCCCTGAAAGAGGTGACGGAAAATCTGAATTGGATGAAGCCGAGATTCCATTTCTCCAGATCCTCTCATGCGTATCTGTCATCGAAAAATTAGGATTGCTGATAGGTCTGTACCTCTTGAGAGCGCCACAAGGTCTGGTCTATGGCGATATTACCGCGCGAGGACTTGAGATGACTCGGCCACCCGTGATACAAAGTCTCATGAAGACTTCCAGATCAAGGTGGCGCAAGAAAGTCCTGTTTTCGCGCTGGCCTTAGGGTAGTACTTTCGCAAGATGCAATACGCATCCGTACTTGGCCGCTGGAGTTCTAACTAATAACTGTCCTGAGGCCACCTGGCAGATCTGGCAAGATATTATTCTTACCGGCCATCTAGGTAAAGACAGGCTATACTTATCGCAGACTTGTTGTCGGATCTTAGACAAGAACCACCATCTATAGCTCAGAGCGTCTTGACATCTGGGAGTCGTCATTCGAGATGAACACAGACATGGAAAAGGGAGAACGGAATCAGCAAGTCCACTGCTTCTCTTCGTACAATAATGAAACCGGCCCTCTTGAGAGGGAGAATTGGCTCTCAATGTACGGACCGCAACCACGGGCGCCACCTCGCAAGATTATGAATCGTATCAGTTTCTGGGATTAAGACCTGTAGGAGAAGAGTTCACCATCACGCTCTTCTTTGGCGTGCTACTGTCTTGCATTTTAATGTGCTCTTTATCTATGAAAATGGGTAATAATTTCGCGATAAATACCAAGCATTATCGGGGACACCTGACATGCCTTTCAGTGAATGAGTAGGATATTGACTTTGGGGATGAGCGTTGTAAAGGATACGAGACAGAACTAGACCGTCTAATAACTAAAATGTCGCCTCCTAATTGATGATTGTATCTCTGAACCTGGTAGATATATTGTTACTGTAGATTTAGTGGAGTTTCTGTGATAGATATGACCTGGTATCCTTCTCAGCTTCCCTGTCTCTTCCTTACTCTCGAATTCGCCGACTTAGTGATCATACCGACAAGAATTGGAACCTCGTGATAAGTGAGTACGATAGAATCAGATTGTCGTTATTGCATGATGAGGAAACTAAAAATCATTCTTGTTTCTGCGTGTTGAATTACTCAAGCGTTCTCCCTTTATCCTTAAGGAAAGATATCGGGTTATTGGGTCATTGGGGTTAAGATCTAGTAACCCAACCAGATGGTGCGCGTATAAAACCACTTTATGATGAACTCTTCTGCTATGTAGATCGGGTTGGGCTGTATCTGTCGTCAACATCAGATCTTTTCGCCATTGACCAGATGATTGGAAACTGGGAAATGATTTTCGATATGGCGGGACTATCCACGACCAGATGTCTCTGGTCAGTGGTCGGATGTAGGCAGTCTCTCCTATTCATTGGCGGTCTCGGCTTCCAGGTTGATGATGCGAGACGAGAGTCTAACTCAATTGTGCTGTTAATGACTTTCCCGTTGGAAGAATTCGTCGCCTGAGGTAATGGTTTTCGTCAATCTTTTGATCCAAAAAAGGCATTACAAACCCCCTCCTCAGACTTCACGTGGATATGTAAGTATCCTCCTTGGCCAAGGGATGAGGGGAAGTTGTTTGTACCAACGACAACGAATGGTTATAGTAACTTAGCCACACGAAGCTGTGCACTATCGAGGTGTATGATCTCCTTAGTTGTCAGGGTCACTATCCCTCTGACCCAATATGATAGCGGCACTTCCCCATCGTTTACCTTGGAATAAGCGAAAAGCCCCAACGATAGGCCTGATGCATCGGAGATGGAGGGCTTTTGGTATTTTTGGTGCTAGTCCGCTTACTGCTGGGACGACTACAAGGTGCAGCATGTCTCCATAGTTACCACAGCTCCTGTCTAGTCATCGCTGCTTCAGGATAAGATTGGAGCTTGAAACAAGGGGGGTCAGTTCGGGGCGGAATCTGTAGCGACATGGAAAGGCACTTGGTGAGAATACGCGAGGGCCAGTGATGTGCGGACGGATAACTGAGAATTTAGTTCAGTATCCTAGGCGAGACAATGTGTCTAATAATAGCAGATGCCACAGTTGACATTACCGTGACAGTGCGACTGTTTGATCCGTCAAGTGCCTTCAATCTTGGATGCCAGTTTGAAGGGATGACCGGATCGCGTGAGAGTGAAGCACACCGTCTTGACGTGAGAACCCATTAGCGTTATGTAATCGTGTCAGCATGGCCAGGGATGATTCCTACTGTTGATAGAAAGGGCTGCAAGTATTGTAAAATGATATTAGATCTTCTAGCATTCTCACATTTCCCGGAGACTGAAACTAGCTGAATAGGTTGAGTCTTGAAGGAACCCTATCAGTACATTATAGTCTATAAGATTGCCAGTATAAGTAGTTACTGTAGTAGAGCTCTTAGATAGACTAAGAGCTTAATGCTTAAGCATAAGTTTAATTAAATTATAAATCTACTAAAAAGAATTAAAAAGGCTAAGCTTATAATTATTTAATATTATACTAAAAGAAAGATATATATAATATAAAAGAAAACTAAACTAAATAAAATATAGGTATAAAAGGTAGAGAACAATATAATATAAGAGATAACTAAGCCAGATAGAATGTAAATATAATTCCAATTTTCAACAGGAGGTGTATTCCTTGCAGTTGACTCTGGCTGAGACCTGAAACCAACGACGTGCTCTGCAGACGTGGTGGGTTGCTCGGGATGCGGCAGTATCTCGATGTCGGACTGGGTAGAAAGGCTCGAGACATCATTCTCCAGGCTGGGTTTACGGTTGAGAAGTCCAACTCTGCTCCTCACCGGCCTTATCCCCACGCGGCCTGTTTGAAACTCCAAGGGTGTAAGCAGGACACATTGATTGACATGCTCATGCTTTGAGTTGCTAAATCGGGTGCGGCACCTCCAAAGATCCCTAAGAAATCGGTTTGGATGGGGAGTCTTTGCCATTTCAGGGTAAGGCAGAGTGACTATGAACTCTGGTTTCAAAACATTACAAACAGCTACAGCCCAGTTGTCATAATACTGCAGATTATGATGTGTCGGGTCGTTTCGGTACTGATGTGGCGCCACTGCTATTACCTGTAGTGGTGTAGGAATTAGAATATTCTCAAAACAGCCTCTATAGGAATGAGTTGTTGGCTGCACTGTACGCTAGAACAGAGTTAGATAAGAAAAACTATAAGGTAAGTAACCTACCTCATATATAGTGCCAAGGATCGGTCGCTCAAAAATCTCATCACGTTCCACATGGTATGGCGGATACAGCGAGACACGGCCAACATAATCAATCGACTGATCTGTTTCGAGCAGGATCCCCAATTTCCTGAAGAGCATAAGGATATTAGGATCAACCCCAATCCACCTAGGAGGTCCCTCGATGATAACAACAATATTCTGCCAAGGTGATGCAACCTGCTGAGCGAGTGCCGCAACATGAATGGAAATAAAATTCCATTGCGTTTCGAATTCACTAGGAGAAGTGAAACCATCTACTGGGATATAGAATGCGATCTTGATCTGTCTGGGTGGTTGGAAGCGGCTAGGCCGAAGAATGTCCTGAAAAGCGAATTCACGTCCCGGGAACGTCAATGCCGTGAAATGGGTCGTGGAAGATTCAAGGGAGACCTCGTCAGCGAAAGGGTCTGGTATATCCTCTGACGCACTCCAGTAAAAACTCAGACTAAAGGCATCAAATAATTCTGGAGGTACTGTAGACGGGGATGGGGGACGAAAAAGACCAAAGGCGGCATCAAAGGAATCTAAAGGTACTTTAGACAGGGAAGAGGGACGTTGCTCTGCCATGACTGCTGCTCGGCGCCGTCGTCTTAAGCAGATGTCGCGCCACTCTCCCTCTATCCCCTTATAGTAGGTCTCCACGTTTTTGATGCACTCCCACACCGAAAGTCCGTCCTCTTCGGCTACTTGATACTCGGAATGATTGTTGTAGACGTTAAAATGCGCTGACTCAGAAATTGAAAGCTGTGCAGAGCCAATACTTTCTTCGTCTTCCATAATAGGAGACGGGACCCATGTACTAGAACTTTTCCAATCGATAGATGCTCCATCTAAGTCGTTCTCAGTGTATGTCGTCATATCTTCTAGAAATTTCTGCAGGATATAGTCATCTCGATTTGATAGCTGTGCCTGGAGTTGGCTGATCTCTTGCAAAATTTGAGCCGTACCATCCTTTATAGCTGATGTATCATTCCGGATCTCTGTTGTGTCTGTTCTTATTGCTTTAGCCGTATGCCTAGAAAAGTCAGCCTGGGAGGTTAAGTATCCTAGGCATAGATAGGCCTTACAGCGCAAGCATATCAAGAGCCAATTCCAGTGCCGCCTTATGAGCCTCTAAATTTGACCGCAATTTCGCAACGTCTCCCTGGCCACTGATAGCCCAGCTGGCCTTTGTCTTTAGTCGATTGTTGCCGTATTTCGTAACACAGCCTTGCAACTCGGTGACGACTAAATGACAGTTGGCCAAAATATTTGAAACATGGTATGCAAGAGTGTTAGGAAATGTCTTATCCTCGTCAATTGCATCTTTAATGAGCTCAAGGACTGTCTGTAGGGAGAGGAGCTCTCTTACTACTCGATCTAGGTCATTACGAGCTTCGCGACAGGTACGCACGAAGCTATTAATGGATAAAGAAAGCGTGCCGATAGTCGAAATTAGACCTACGCAGCCTGTGGTTATTGACAAAGGATCCATGTTTGATACGAGATGTTTATTGTTATCTTACCCAAAGCTGTGAAGTTCTTAAATGAGGGGTATTGGCGTTGGCTTTCAGCTGACAAGGTTGCCACGACGCCTGATTGGCTGCAGGCTTTAGGGCATCCTCTCCGGCACCTCTGGGAATAAGGCATGATTATATAAGCCTGAAAAAGCTGTTGTTTGGTTAAAAAAACCGAACTCTTTTCAGAGGCTAGGCACAATTTAGCCAGCATAAGGAGATTTTGATCTATATGTTTTACATTTATATCTTTAAACATTTAAGTTTAATATAAATACTACTGTAACTACTAGACTCACTATATCTGTCTGTCGACATTACGCAAAGGTGGCGTGATAACGCCTGGCGGGTCATTAAAGAGTCGTGAGATGGGAACCAGAACCCAAGTATCCTGTCCGCGCTATACATGTAGGACATGGAGTTCTTCATATTCACCCTGGCCAGACTTAGTGGTGCGAGCCGGTCAATAATATCACAGAGGTCATCAATTGATTGCATCAACCTTGCGTGAAACGACTTATATACCAATGGTCCCTAACTTGGTGTGTTCGCAGAAGCAGTCTACCTTATTGAAACAAAGTGCCGCATCTACCTGATGGTTTCTGGAGACGTGAGAAGCTGGACTACCTCTTTGCCCAAGGCAATCGTTAGTGGATAGGGTGGCTATGGGGATGACTGCACCACTATTAGCCAAGACAAATTGTGTAGCTACATTGCAACGCTAGTGATTATATTAATTCTTACTTATGGATGTTAATTCACTAGACAGAGCGTGTTCACTAGTGAGATATCTTCAAGCATCTTCTCATATAGTGTAGTAGAAGTAAATCTAAGCCTTCGTATTTACTGATCATGCAACGCCCTAAAACATGATCTATCGTCAAGCCATCCATCTCTCTATTTCTCTCCCACCTAGCAACATGTACACAGCATCTAGCCTTCACTACCGAAGCCTCACTAATATACCCCTTCCCAAAGGAGAAAGTCGCTCGTTCATCCACCCGGCCACCATCTCCGGGTCCAGAAGCTGCTCCTTTAGCTGAGCCACCGCGGCATCGACGTGACGAAGTTCAAAGACTCGCCCTCCCATCCGAGCTGCCAGTCGCGCCCACCAACCAAGAACCATTGTATTGTAATTCTTGACGGCGATTTGGATGTCGTAACGGAGGAGGTCGAGGTATTCCGAGCGGTAGTCGACCTGCAGGAAGGTTGGCGAGATCTGGTAAGGAAGCTTCGCAGGGCCTTGGACTCGATAGAATTCTGTGACGAAAAAGTTCCATGGGGATTCATCATTTGGCTGGCAGATGATGATGGCGAAGATGTGGTCGCAGCCTGCTACGAGGCAATTATGGGGGGTGCCTATCCCTGTACATTAGTCAGTAAACTTGTTCTGAGTAGAAGATGAGGGGGACTTGCTATGGAAGTCATATCCAGCGTGTAAAACTTGAGGTTGAGGCTGGAACGAGAATGGGGGAGCGACATTCTCGTCCATCTCATTGCTTCGCAGCATTGCCTTGATCGCAGCAAAAGGCTTTTGTGGAAGGCAAATCAGATTGTACGCATGTTGAAGGTTGCTGAGCTGTATTTGAACTTCGGTGGATATAGATACATTTGTCCTTGGTAGAAGCGCCGGGAGTTCTGGCCTCGATAGTGCCTAACCATCGAGACCGTTGAGTTCCGCTGGGCTTTGTTCCCCATAGCCTTCTGCTCGGTGATCAAGAGAGGATGGACCGGCAGGGTGAATCTCTGAGGCGTTGGAGCGCTGCATCGTGATGGCTAGGAGTGTGGATGCGGTCGTAGAGAAGAGTGGGAGTTGATGGAAAAGCTAAGTCGGGGAGAGTGAGAGGGAGAAATCATGGTTGAATATCTGGCGCTGTTCAAATGAAATGGCGGTGAGTCTACCATTTTTGGCTTTTTCATCCAGATCAAGGTGAGGCAGCAGACATGACGCATCCCCCGGGTTGTCACAGATGGAGACTTCCGCGACCTATCAGAAAGCAGTGCCTGGCATGTGTCAGTGTCTGGTTGAGGACGCTACCCCACCACATGTCACGACAGGGATCGTTTATAAGACTGAGATTTTGGTGCCCTATCGGGTCTGACTTCGACCTCTCCGTCTGTCTCCCCACACTTGTCCCGCATACTAAGGCTGAATAGGGCTAGATAGCTGCGATCAACCTGCGAGAGTGTCAATAAGCGTAGTTGCTGCATTCATTAGGGTGGTAATTGAAGAGCCAGACCAGCTGCAAGATGTAGAATGTCCATGTGAACTTTGACCTAGCGGCCATTCAGAAAACACCAACAATACCTATGGGTGCGACTTGATTCCATGAATTGACGCGATGCAAGCGACGACAAGAGACGTATTTGGTGCGACATGCGAAAACTTAGATGTGTCGACTTTCTGTTTTGCAAGAATCTGCTGTGACGACCATGATGGTGCTGTTTTGCTTGAGGTCAAGGCACTAACATGTTACCTCGCATAACGCGGTGTTGTACCAGTGCAGACTTTCGTTGACAGTAAATCCATCGTCAATTGAGAGAGGGAGCTCTTGTTTTCATCAATTGAAGGTGGCGGTCGGATCGGCTACAGTCAGCCACCTAAATTGCCATTAGGTTTGATCTGATGAATCAAAGAGTGCGAGCTGTGAGTCTGGAGTTCTGCGTCCCAACGTGGTCCTACGATTGAAGCCGAAAATAGATCCCACGGTCCAAGTTGTCGTATCTGAGATGGATATTTAGATTCGTAAATAGATTTTTACTTTGAAGCTCAAAATACCCGGGACTTCTGTTACGACTTGGTGTGTGGATTAATGCAGGCATGAGGTGTGGCTGGATTGCTCCAACGACGCGACGCGACGCGCTGGTTGTTGATCAGAGGTGGCACCAGGGGCGAAAGCACAAAGACCAGCACGTGAGAAGACTACCGCCCCTGCAGTAAGAGGGTGCAGACGCGCAATTGTGGAATTGGAATACCTATTAGACAGCGTTTCTAGAGTACCAGTCTTACAAATTTGTTATCCCAACCTGACTATGATGTCAAGCAAGTAACCACGGTCGGCTTGGACTCACTAGCTCAGCTGAGTCACCTACCTCATGTGAGTATTTATCTCCAATTGATAATGCACTGAAAAGTGTTTTTTCATTTTGATGCATGTATTTCGACATGTCTACCCTTGCCCGAACTCGTTTCATATCGTCGTTCGTCCGCCCAGACGCCATCAACTAAGAAAGATCAACCAAACAACCATCCACCAAACTCCATCCCGCGCTATTGAGTCCTCGAATCACTTCATCTCTCAATCATCTCCCAGCTCCCAGTCCCATTATCACCTGTATCAAGTTGCTGCGCCTCAACAAGTCGATCAAGAGCACGCATGTGCGCCTCTGCACGCTTGATCCTCTTCTCAGCCTTCTTGCGCTCAAGCGAAACCTTCTTCATAGCCGCAGCAGTTTGTGATTCCTCCTCGGTTGGAGCATTGCTAATGCCAAAGCCGAAAAGAGCGAGGAATAGGGCGACGAGGGCGACGAGGGCGTTGACTATGGTTTTCATGGCTGAAGGTTGATCTTCATCCTGGGGAATGGCAACTTCCTCATGCTGGAGTTCTTGCAGAGTGGCATCGGCGGTTTTGATGTCTTGTGTCGCTTCCTCGATTTCCAAGAGACTGTACAGTCGGAGTTGGCGAATTTGGTCGCTGCTGAGATTGACGAGGATGTTGCGCGCTGCGAGCCGGGATATTGGGCCTTCATCCCTGGTGGATCGCTACTCCTCCAAGGTGGGGAACTTGAGTTGTCGAGGTGGCATTGTGGCAGTAGTAGTCTCAGAATTTAGCCTGTCTTTGAATTTTTGAATGCGCTTTGTCTTTTTGGTAGAAAGTCAAGGTGGAGTTGAAATAACATCAAAGTTGGCTTCATTGTTTCTTGTTGCGTGTTTGCGAAGGTCGCAGTCGAGGTTTAGAGGATGACATAAGCGGGGAGGGAGTTGGGAGAAGCCAATCAAATACTTGATCTGCGCACCATGTGGAGCCGCGATTGGGATCGCGGGAGTTTAACAGCTGTTGTTGGCAGTGCGAGCCCAGAAAGGCCATGGCTGCTTCTGATCTGTAGACGGCATCGAACTGCCTTGCAATCAGGGGGCTCTGCGAAAGGAGAAAGATATGAGATCCATGGTTGCATTTTATGAGGAGTGAGTCGCTGTGTTTTGCGCGATGCATTAGATATCAAGACATGCAAAGCTCAACTAAATCATCATTTAAATTGAACAGACTTTTGTGTCGGCTCTTGCAAGCTGCTAACGTCGAGGTAAGTTTTGGAACGACCTGTGGCCGGCACGGTTGTGGCGGACATGCTTGGTGGGCTTTTAGAAAAGTCAGACGGGCCGAAATGGACATAGACAGAGGCTACATCGCTTCCCAGACTGCACTTGATATTTAAAAGAAGCTGTGGACTGTGCCACTTGTCACATCGCTATCACTGAAGTTTTACGGGACCGGGTTTGGGTAGAGAGTCCCACAAGGCTGGCCAAGCGGAACTACGCCGATGACTTATCGAGGAAGCCAGCAAAAGACAGAGTAAAAGGGCAACGATGGCGAATAAAATTTTGACAGACACGAATGAGAGGCCACGAATTTAAACCTGAGAGGCGGTAAAAGATAAATGCTTTAAGAAAACATAGAAATCTGTAATGTGGAAAGCAAGTGGAAGCTAAAGAAAAAAGAGACAAGTCCAGAGAATTAATCAGGAGAATTGGCGGCTTGATGAATTTTGTGTTTATTTGGCGGGCAATATTACTTAATGCCTTGGAACGAATAAAGGTCGTGAGTAAAAGAGTAGATGCAACTTTATACTGGGGACAGGACGTCTAATGTCACCATGTCAATGTCATTGCCAGCAAAAGCTGGATATGCTGTATGCAAGAAAACAAAGCGCTGCCGAAAAGAAAGGTGGCCGTTTCTTAAGCCTTACATAGCTATAATGAGTATTGTTGCTAATTACTCTAGAGGTTGCAAAAGAATAAAGGCGCTATAGTTTGTCGGAAGAGCAAGTAACTTATCATAGGAGTACCTGAAACAGTGAGGGCGCTACCGCAGGAGGAAGCAATTGCTCGCGGGAGCAGAGGAGGTATAGGGCTGCACTGCTGAAAGGCGCTATAATTTTCCGCGGGAGAAAGTAATGACCCCAGGAGCTATTCATGCGTACAGCGCTACCCTGGTCCATACCTAAGTATAACCGCCGCGGGGAGTCAAAGGTCCAGAGCCTTGCAGTCAGCGCCGCAACCATTTTGTCTCTGCTAGTTCAACTGGCCAGCTTAAACCTAGCAATCACCTGCTCCGAGACTCACGACCTGTTGATGGTCTGTTTACGATAATCCCCCAGTTATGTAAAACTGCGATTTCATGACATTAAGCCCTGATGCAGCCACGTGCACGACGCGACGCGACAACTTCACAGCGATGCGACCAACCAATCCTCCCTCAACGAGAATAGACGTTGCGACGTGAAGCAGAACAGCAGCATTGATACACCGCATTTATTTTCGATACTATAAGCAAACCCCTCAATAGCGACAGGTCGACTCGGACATAGCCACAAACTGATGCAACATAGGGCTTTAGGGTTCTTTATCTGGGATGCTTCGCTTAGGTGACAGTTGGTATAAGACAATGCACGATCTCTCATAGTACTCAAGTTACTGCGCGATGAAGTACTGGGCCGACTGGGACAAGGGCATGATGAGCTGCCAGCAGAGTATCGGTACATCCAAGGTGACTCGTATGCTCAGAACTACTTGGTGCTCTCTCCATTCGCCAAACACGAGTACAATTTCCGTTGCCCGCCGAAAGGGTGTGTCGATTCCTCCCACTACAGCCGCACTCCGACACGCCGCTGGTACCGACGATTTCCACTGCGCAAAAGCATCTGGGTCGTGGGCCATTAGTTGTAAAGACCGCGAACCCGCTACTGCTTCGGAAAGGAGGCTTATAACTGACCGACGTCCAAGAGCAGCGATATCATCATCTCTGGGTCGCCGCCTTGCCACACCTCCTCCCCTAGGGAATCATTGGCTACTTAGTCAAGCTGGCGACCGTCAAGTCATCACCGCTTACTTGACGATAGTCATTAGGGACGTCAGAGGTTTCAGCACTGCCCGTCTACCGCACAGCCCCTTAGGCGACAGGGTTCGAGTGACCAGGGCATCGATGTGAAAGAACACCAACATGACCACCGGAACAGCTCCCGCAGTTCTAGCCTGCACAGCGGATGTCACATCTTCGTGTTTCTCTTTAAGAACATGGGAAGCGTCCAACAGTGTCTTCTCAGCTCATTACGTTCAATCCTTTGATCCATTTTCACCGTCTCCTCTTCACCTCTTGCCTCGCCTGGAGTCAAGTGCCCAGGGCCCACTACCTTGGAATATGGCCTGTCAATGATCAGGGTACTGGATTCAGCCGTAATGAATGGCACAATACTCGAAGTTTCGGGATTGAGGGACTATTGGTCGGCAGCATACGTCTTTGGCTGTGCTGGGGATACAGTAGTCCTGTTGGTGATAACCGTGCCTCTGTCACCGACACCGATAACGTTCTTACTGCTCACCAAGCCACGCTTTCTCCATCTTAAGGGTTTACCTGCCAGGATCCTGCCTCAGCTACAGATACGCACCGCTGCAGGTGCCAATTACATTAACTTAAGGCGCATCAGTCGCTCACTGAATCTGGCTGCTCTTGTTGGCACAATGGGTAATTACCTTTGTCCTAATCACCACACGGGGATGCAGCACGGGACTCAATTTCTGCTTCCTTGGCCACTCATCATGGCGTACAGGCGCGTTATTGGCTGTACGTGGAGATCTGCAGGGGAATAGGATGTGTTAATGGGGTTGCATTGCTCATTTGGCAACCGGCGCTATTGCTGAAGACTATCTGGCTTATTAATGCAAGTTGCGTCCCCAATCTTGCTCCGCGTTATGCCAAAGTCAGAGTCGACGTCTCTTCTCAGTATCGCAGCTCGCCGAATTCATCGTCGTGCTCGATCTCCAACAGGCCCTTCTTACTCTTGTGAGCCGTTCTGAAGCCTGTAGTTCATATTGGTTCTGTCTTATTGGTGATGTGCTGTTTCGATGCATAAACCTATTGGAATGGTGACATTGCCAAATCCCAAGAGATCGAGATATAGTTGACGCAATAGCATTCAGACCTATGATACACACCAGGAGGCAAGTCTCCCCTTTTACGGCGCCCTAGCAAGTCAATATGTCGATATTGCTTTGTCTACTGGAGGCGTTTGGGAATGTCCAATAACCCGAATTGCGTGGTATCGTAGGTAATGAGGCAAAGGCATAGTTGGGTTGTCCGAGCAAATCGCGTCAATGCCACTGCAAGGGCCAGATTGTGCCTGAATACTACAAGTAGTTCCTTATCGGTGTGTATAGAGCTCAAGAGGGGGCGCTTATGTGGATCGGGTTTCTATTTGAGACCATGGCAGTAACATGACCGGAAGATCAAACACCAATAGCTGCCTTCCCATTCAGTAACTGAAGGAGAACCAACTGCCTACCTCCATGTCTTAAGAAGCTGCGGTCATCAATACAGGTTGCTAATCAGGGACCCGAAACCTGGAACCGTATCACCAGTGACATTCTCACATGCGTGGTTACTTGTTTGATGTGCACCAGTGCTGTGAGAGCAGTTTGGCTGGCTTTCAATTTCATACACCGTTTCGGCGTCCAACGTCAGTGTTGTTCAATTTCTTTCTACTCTAATCGTCTGAATGTGGACAATTCACTATCTTTTTGTTGGAACGAGGTAAGACGTACGATGTGCGGCGACTCACGGCGACGTTCAAATCGAGAAGCCTTACCGGCACAATACAAGCTGCTCGCTCACTTGCTCGCAATTCAACTATGTATTCCATCCCCCGGTTTGGCAAGCATTAGGTACACTGCATTTCGCTCGCTCCCTATCCCGCGAAATTTGTCTTGGGGGGTGGGGATGAGGCCGTCGATATGCGACAAGATAGGGCTGTATGCCGGAAAACAAGATGTTGCAAAGCCAAATTTCGTTGTTTATCAGTAATTGTCGATATGGGTGATTTTCTGTTGTCTATGATGAACTTGCTTTTGGAATGACCGAAAGCTCTGGGAGATAATATATGGCTTGACAGCGTTGGAGTAGGAAAGGTCAATGTGCCTCTCTCACCATATCACCATATCATCTAGGGTAAGAGAATAGGACATGGTACGGAGCTACGTTAATACAGTGAATATTCAGGCACCTACTTGCCGGAGATACATATGTCAGGGTAAGGGATAAGGAGCTTTTCTCGCTATCAGGATCTGAGTGCTTTATGGTCATGGCCTAAAGGCGTAGACAAAGTGCTTGAAGCCGCTGATTGAGTGAAAGTGGTATTCATAAGACAGAAAGGAATAGCACCTGGAGTCCTTACCTGTTGGCACCTGTCCTGAAGAGTCGTTGATTGGTGGTTTGTAATGACGATTAGAGTTTCGATACCGTGGCTGTTATTTCCCCAGCACGATGACAGTGTTATTGACTGGCGGGTTCTAGTAGATAGAAACTTTCATTCTGGAGTATATTGCTTCACACTTGGCATGTTCTGGCCCAAGACTGGTCGCCAGAATCACACAGCTAGCTGTTCCGTAATAAGGAAACAATAAGAAGCTATCATACAGGAAGTCTACCATAACAAAGCCTACGATAAGCTTGGAATGCCATGGACTGCATCGAACAGTTGATGAACTTACTAGCGAAGGCGACACTCAATTGAGGGGCTGGGCTAGGGATACTCAGATAGTATATCGTACTCTGCCCAAGCTGCTCTGTTGTAATATTTTTGACGACCTTAACAGTCATAGCTATCCTTTGACGTCTATCTTTTCCAAATATAAAAGGGTCCTCAGCCAGCATCCGCTGCTTGACTAGGTATCCTGCCAAAAACAAACACATATTCAGAGATCATCGCGACCAACTCTCATAACACGAGACGGTTCTAGCAATCTTCTTCACAATATCTTGGTTAACAGATACTTCTCCTCGGTCAGAGTCATCTGCTTTTGCGAGGACGCCCACAAGAAGTGACTATTACTCAACATTCAGCAAGCCATCACACAGTCACGGCCTTACACTTAGTAGTGTGGACAGGTAAAGCAAAGATCTGGGAAAGAGCTACACAATACACATAGCGAGGTATGTGTTACTTACGGAATACCCAATCAGAACAATGTATTGGCAGACGGTAAGAGCAGAAGGGGACCTTTTACTCAGGAGCTTTTACTTCCTTCTAATAGAGCTACAATCCTAAAGCCAAAATCCAATTTCTCATTCCCCAACTAGCCACGAACAATTACAGTAACCTCTGTGGGTTTTAATGTATCGAGAACCCCTCACGTCTGCTTGAACCGTCCCTGATGAACTCGGGGTAGACAGAGTATAGACCCGGGGGTCGTCGCTGGTTGCTCAGGATAAGCAACGACAAAATACGCATAGCAAAGAATACCATTCCAAGAGATCAAGGCTGGTCCATGCCCACATTGGTTAAATCAAGAAAGTTGTGCTTTCCATTAGATCCTAGGTTTCATTGCCGCAACCTCCTGAGGCTACGGGGGGAGATCCTTGGCAAGCACTGGGGAGTGTTCGCCAACTGGCCGATAATATGTTTTCTAACTTCTCATATGTTATAACCAGAGTGTATTTGCCGACTGGTGTCGCTGCCCCTTTCGAGATGACGGTGTTCAGACCATTGGTCAACATTTATGCTACCGTTCGTCAGTGCGATACCCAATTTGCATGGTCCTACAGATTCTTAAATGTGTTAAAGGCAAACTGGCTATATTTCTTTAGAGCGGTAGTTCAAACTTCAGAAACACTGGCCAAACCAGTTCGAAAGCGATTTGGCTGGACCTTGAAGAACTTGAGTCTGAGGCGTTGTCTTTCTGTGATCATCATGAACAGAACCGGGTACGCAAAGAAATGGCTCCCATGTCACCCAATACAGATGTTGGTTAATAGTGATTTGCGTCTCCGCTCGATCTAAGATTTCCCTGAAATGTGTGCTATGGGAGTGCTGAGATATTCCCTAGCATGGCTGCTGTGGAGTGAGAACCTGCCCTTCCCAGTAAGATGATACTTCCCTGCTATATCTGATGCAACTGATGCAAGATTTGTCAGTAAAGGCCCAAGGCAGCTATGCACCTTTTCAAGGATTCCAAAGATGCATTGGGCTAGCATTAGTCAACCGCTAGAGAGAACTAAGTAAGTCTTTGGCAGGGTAGATACAAGATGCATTCTGTAAGAGATTATTACATTCGAAATTGCTGCTTGACTCTTCCGTATAAATAATACCATCAAACTTTTGGTGACCTATACAGCTCCGAATTCTCAGTAGTAGACCATTCGGAGATGGAGTGGACTTCATGTTCTAGCTATCAAATGACACACCGCGTAGTGCTTCCTTAAAGGTACCTCAATCACATTGGATTCCATGCCTCGTTCACAGCCATCTCCAAATCAGAATATGGTATCGTAACGAAGATAATGTATCGGAGGCCGGAAGCTTGGGCTAGAGGCTATCCCACAGCTTCTTTAGCAGTTACTAATGTGTGTCAGCTGTTCAACCAGAACGCCCCTCTCAACGGAGAATTGCCTTGGCAGTCTTGCCTTCATATTCTCCGAGAGTCGGCAATCTGTCTTTACACGCACAGAAACTCTGTGAGGGGAGCGCTCGGTAGACGATAGTAACAAAAGCCGCATTTTCGGCATCGGCCATTTCCATTCGACACGAATTTTACCTTGGAACATGTTTTGTCTTTCGACTATATAGACATCCTTATTTTTTGTTTATATCAGCAATCTTCTCCCATGTAAGAATTCTCTATGCTCATTTTCAAGGTAGCATCTGCGTAGGCGGAGTAGATGCTCGATGCGTTGAGTTACCCCGGAACACTGTGTCGTCAACCTAGTGATGACCAATTCCGTCTCCTCGGGTGCTGTTCAAAGTCAAGGCCCTCTGACACCCTCAAACTTCTTCATCCTATCATCACATCCACTTTCTTCAGCATCAAATCTGAGCACTTTAGCACTAGACATCTCAACCAAGGAGGTTTTTGTGACCATAGATATAACAGACTCGCATCCTTAGTCTCACAGAGGTCCTCTAACTATCATCAATCTCACCCTCCCTGTCAGCAATCTCTCACATCACAGAAACCACCAATACTTTCACGGCTTTTTCACTGTAAAATGCCTGCACAGATTGCGCCATATCTGCCTCAAAACAGACATCCAGCTCCAGATATCATCAAAAGGCATCTCCCACCAGGATCAGGAGATCCCATTACTGCAGTGGTGCTGAATGGTCTTGCTCTCGGGCAAAACAATGGCCAGGAACCCGATGCCACTTTTAAATTTGAATTCAGACGAGATCGTGAACAAAATAGTGCTATTCCACAAGCCGTAATGCTTAGCCACGGCCGCGGTTGCGGAGCTCGTTGGTAATCATTACATGCTGTTGCTG
Source organism: Aspergillus subversicolor (assembly GCA_037044295.1). NCBI lineage: Eukaryota > Fungi > Ascomycota > Eurotiomycetes > Eurotiales > Aspergillaceae > Aspergillus > Aspergillus subversicolor. The sequence continues at coordinate 356,234 of JAWLTM010000025.1, read as the reverse complement.
AGACTCAGTTGCATCTAGTATTCTTGTAAAGGACTTTTGATGCATTTGCAGGCTCTCTACGTCAAATGGATACCTTGTCTGAAGCGACGCTTAGGCAAGGTAGCCGTTGATGTGGCGGATGCTGTCAATGAATCCGTGGACAGGATCATGAAAAGATTTCCAAATTCAATGTTCTTGATGAAGCCCCTTCTCAATCTTTCTTGTCTCCGGAGTCGGTCCCATTCATGAAAAAAGGGTCTCTTCACTGGCAAACCGCGATTCATAATAATGAGTCTGTCTGAGGAAATTGTTCAGATGATCAAGCCACACGAGCAAGTGAAACCCAAGACAGTATGCGTCCCGATGAGGCTGTGGGACAGAATCTCAGAAATTGCATCTACAATCAATGAGAAAGAATGAATGATCTAGGATCAACAACTAAAGGGGGACAAACAAAGATGTACCAGAGACCTGGTTGGCAATGCCCAAGCTACTAATATAGGCTTACTTGCGCCCTTGAGCCGGCATGCATCGATCCTCTGTTGAATCATGTTTACTACGAAATGATAGAAGGATGGCAAAGGTGTTTTACTAGATGGCATTGAAAATCTTGATAAGGTATAAATGTTTTGTATCTCCTTGAATCTTCTGCTGCAGAACAAAATACGCAGATCATAAACTCCATTTTCGTCGGTGATTGTATCGTCAATAATGCCAGTTCAGCGCCCTCTCTACATCTCAGCTCAATGTTACCACCTTACTTCCCTTTTCATAGTGGTACAATCTCCAAAACCCTCTTATCCATACTTTTGCTGCCCCAAAGCTCCCCGTGATGGATCACTGTCAAGCCATCAACCGGTCCACCAAACTGTGTCAACACCTTGTCACCTGTATATGTGCCTCCAGTTGATAGTCCTGCCATCGTCAACGCGCGAACTGTGGCCGAGGCCCAGATAGGATTTGGCCACTACAGAGTGGTCGAGCTCTGTTTTGACAGTAACTGCTTTGATTTAGTAAAAGCGTCTACTGAAACAGCATGTGCATGGCAAACGGCTGCAAGATCGAGTAAAGGCCAAGAGCGAATAGGACATTGTTAGTCGAGACAGTTATGAAGATAAAGTCATGTATAAAGGACGGAACCTCAAATGCTTCTTTGACATGGCCCTTGGGTGCCTCCGTGGTTCTGGCCTGGCTACCAGAGGGCATTGGCACAGTGGTGGTATTGCCGAGATTGTTCAGCAAAGAGTCAAGGTACTTATTATGATCTACTTAACGCTTTGGCAGGTCAGTCAATGGACCTGAGTAGAGAGCAGAGGGGACCTACCGTGTTTCCCCGAAACTGGAGTTGGGAAAGTCTGGACTGAAGTTCTAGATCTAGTATTCTGAGTTCCAGAGCTTCGAGGCGATCGCATGAATCACTGGAATTTCCGGCTTCCGGGGGTGACTGCTTCGTAATGAGAGGCTCCGGACTCCCGATGCCGCCACTTGTCTTGGTGTTGAAAGGAGAAGATAGAGGATCATGGGTTGGTAATGAAACAAGAGTTTCAGCAAGAGGTTCAAGTTGATGATCGTCCTTGGTGTCTATGCCGTTGGTGGGAGTCATGCTGAGACGTCGGGTCTAAGACTGATGATAGATTCGACTTGTTCTTATGAAGCGTTTCTGTGATGGGTCTGTTTGCGTAGTAATATTGAAGTTCGTAGGAGCGAAGACTGGGATAGGATCAACGTTAACAAGATCAGGTTGAGGTGTATAAGGGAGAATTGAGAACAGTTCTGTATGCTCAGATTGGGTGGCATTCATTGAAAGAGCCGCGCATCTGACGAAAAACTATCGTAGATCAGTTACTAATCTCCTGGGTGATATGCAGTAGTGGTCTTTGTCTCGTAGTCGTGACACCTACCTGAAGCATGATATCCTTTGTCGTTGTCTGCAGCTTGGCATCTTTGAAGCTGTCACTATTGGCTACCTGCAGATTTACGTCACCACTTAACTATCATTTCATATTTACTAACCCTGAATCCAAAGTTCAAAGAGCTATGGTAATATGAAAGGATGTCTTTTGTTGTCGGTCCTTCAACCTTCTGCAGTTTGGCTTCTCTCACGGTTCCGCCATTATTCAACTGGAGAGTCTTACTTCACCGCTTGACTACCACTTCTATAGACATTAACGGCGAGACTCTGGTATCAAAGAAATTTACCATTATAAAAAGATCGTCTCCGCCCTGTGATCTTGAACTTTCGAACTTCAACTGTCTTCAACTTCGCAGACGACTACTGAACATTTACAAAATGCCACTCCCTACCTTTTATCCCGATGACAGTGGGTTCGAGTACAGACTCCGAAAGCATCGCAAATCCCCCGGCTATGAAGGAAGTGTCCGTCGTAGACGAAAGAGAAAGCAGCTGCGAAAGACTGCCACCCGGAAACCTCACCGCAAACGGAAGCACCGTGGTAGGTTGATAGATCATGATTGAAAGTCTATGGGTCAAAGACTAATATATCTGCAGTCCCTTCGAGAGTGGGCTACAAGCCTGCTGTTTCTGGTTGATCCGACGGCGGCCGGTGATGGGATGAAGAAAGAGGGGAGGGGGAAATCTCGACTTGATGGATGATGATCTACTTGTGGTTGATGTATTTGTTCTTCGCTGCATTTATATACACCGTGTGTTGAGCGAATAAAATATTGCCCCTCTTGGATATTACATATCGCCAGATAGTGACTAACTAGGATGTGTAGTATTTATCTACCCGTAATACCCTGTCGTCGTTTGCTCTTGAAAGAGAATACCACCGCACATTGAGGCAATAACATGGACAAACACAACGCAAGCGATGTCCTATCGGTCCTATAGCACCCTATTATTTATCACCGCCTTCATGGACTCCCACTATGCAATAATCAACGTTTCCTGAACTTGCACGTGATCATCGTCGACGCTGCGTATTAATTCTGGCAAGATTCGTCGCCTGATTATCTGGACTTAGAGAAAAGACTCATGAGATATTGTACTCTTGATTTTATTGGGTTGATCAGTTTCATGTCTTGTGCTGCGCTATGACATATGGGTCGAAGGGGGAGTATTCACGAGCAATTCGCCAGATACTTCTTCACTTCAACCCCGTGTACAATGTCTCCATCTAGCAGTCCATAACCAGCTAACCGTCGTCAAAGACTTGCGAGAGTACCCTCGCGCTAAATTTATAAAATGAAGCAATATGCCTTCGATTTCCAGGATTGGACTCGCCGAATCTGCTCTGACGCATTACTCTTTACGACGTGCATAAGAGGTAAAAGATCTATGTAATTATTTTCAGCGAACACTTCTTTCGCCTTGATATTAATAATCTGAGTATCGATGTCTGTATTATCGAACTTATTCATGCGGTTCAATCTCATATCCGACTATTTTTTGTGTGGCTCGCTGTGCGCGAGACGGATCGATTGATTTGCGAACATGGAGATGAAGCGAGAGGATGTGTCGCTGCGCAGAATGAGCGGTATCGATAAGGCAATGCACTAGTACATATTTGATTTAGTGTGACACGAGCCAAGCGAAAACGTCGATTATTTTACAACACTGCCCCAAGTTCGCCGTTCCGAATACCGGTGTTTGACTGGAACAGCAAGACTGTAACTACTCTGGCGCTACGATGGTACTCAACCAGAATCTCAATCTTTTATTCATCTGTATTGAATGCTTTTCTTTTAAAGTCATTTGGTAAAGTCTGGCGCTGCTGTCTTTAAGGCGCTGCGTGCAAGGTACGTACCGTTTCGGCAAAGCCTTGTGGAGCTGTGCTCAAGACCATGGTCAGTCTGAAAATTCCCAGCTCAGTCAGTCAAGCGCTTGTCACTCCAGGGTAGCCAGATGGCAAAATGGAACACCAGATCAAGCATCGCGGATCTCCAACGTCACATAAGATCTGATTGCTGAACAGCATGTCCTGATAATTCATTTTCATCTAGAGATGATATCAACTCTAAGAAAAAGAATACCGCGATATAACTTTCACTTTGCACATCGGCGCGAGTACGTTCAACGACCGAGGTGCATTTTACTAACGTCACTTCAGCTTTCCAACCCAAAAGCACGTCCAACATAGACGAAGAATTATGCCCCAACACAAAGTTGATGTTGTGCCTCTTTTTTATTTTTTTTATTTTTTTTTAGAAAAAAGTTCGCAATTCCCTCTGCGTTATACCTGTATCTGTTAATAGGCCAGCGCATTGACAGGCGGAGTTTTATGGACGCAGCACCACCAAATAGCTTCTCCAACCATGCTGACGATATGACAAATGCTTTTGTGGTGTAGCGTGATATTCACTGACTTAATGCAGCACATACAGTCCGGACAGATGGCTTGTTTGTGACGCTCAATTGAATGCAAGACAAAGAGATATCAAAATTCATTCACAATATGCAGCTTTGCAGAGAAATGAAAGACGCCAACAAGCAGAAATATTAACTGCATTTCAATTCTGGTCACTCTGAGTTGACATGTCGTTTCGCGCTATGGCCTCCAACACTGCATTATTTGGGCTACATATGAGGCTCAGCTGCATCAAGACCTGCTGGGATAAATGAGCCATATTCATTCAGACAAGGAGAAGTCTGTAGTGGCTGTATTAACCGCTCTCCGCGTCGTCACCAACTTCTGCAACACCTCAGAACAAAGAACATCACGACTAGAAGCCATTCACGATGCAATACCATGTTCGGTCTCATATGCTGCGAGCAACGTGCGCCGTGTTGATGAGACAATGATATGACATGCTACAAGCTGCCGGAGGCCCCAGCTGCTGGCCCGGTTCCGAAGATTAGAGAAGGAGAAGGAATTGTTTGATGGGTCGGATTGAAGGTCCGACTTATAGGCGGCTGACTTTGGCTATGCTCACTTAGGTAAGTCAGCGGAAGAAGAAAGATCTGCTTGACGTCACGTCATAGCATCGCGTAAACAACAACACCACGACATGTCCCAAGTCGTCGATAGACCAGCAGACACCTATAACAGAGTCTCTACACAGACTGAGCATCGACAACCCGTGGTTCGTCGTGCATCCTTTATTCCGGACCCCTTCTCTATGCGATCTCATCTATTGCAACAGCGCTTCATGGATCGTTGCAAGAGAGACAGGGTTCTGGTTATTCTCCAACTGCCACTGCCACTTCTGACTAAGGCCGCTGAGGTTCTCAAGAGTTTGCGCTCCCCATGAATCCCGCGTCGCTTCTGGTAGGAAGCTCCAGGGGAATTGATTCGTGAGATCCTTGAAGTTCTTGGCCGCTCTGCATGCACACTTGTTGGGAGTTTGGAAGATTTCGTCGGTTTCCACCGGCGCTTCACTTGTCATTGTGTATTTACTGACTGTGACTAATTAAGGTCTCGGGCCGAGTTGAATAATTATTCCCTGAAGCTATTAATTTTTGGTGTTTGCAGCCTAAAGGTTAACCTTATAGGTCGCGTTCATCCTCATAGGGATGGGGATTTGGAAGATAAAAGGCTTCTTTATTTGAGCCTCTTTCCTCGATCTGCTCTGCAATGTTGCCGAAGGAACTGCGCCTATGCTTTGCATGGATAGTATGCTGCATATGTTCCTTCCAAACCGGATCCTCTCTATCCATGCATTTTCCAAGGTCTTTCCAGGATGTCATTACGATATAATTATTATAAGACTTTTCTAATCTAATAATATTCATAGCATAATCAGTCGAACACCCACCACATGGCCATATACGACCGTTTAGGCAGCTGTCCAATCTTGACCTTGCTTCACAATTAATCCAGCAATCGTCTTTGTGAGTCCATAGGCATTGCTGCAGGGCTCTGCCTGGGAGGTCGAAATCCTGTATTGACCTCTTACGAAATGACCACTGGCCTTGGCGCCACTTGAACTCGTCATCTGGGCGGAAGAGGAAAGGGTAGAGTTCAGTCCAGCTAGCGTGTAGACAGACTGCCCATAGTTCGGGAGCGTCGTGGATAATCCAGCCTAAAGTCCTAGCTCTGCTAAGGATTCCTAATAAGTCGCGACCGGTACTCTCTCCAGTAAACAGTGTTCTTTGTGACTTGATCAGGATGTGATCCTCTCCTGAGTAATATATAGTCTGCTCGACCCGTACGCGTGGATTCTCTGGATCATCAGGATAGTATGTGGTCCACTCGACCATGTCCTCTAGGTGGTACCACTGGGCCGTGAAGTCTGACTCGGCGGTAGCTTTATGTCGGAAACGGCTTGATCTCGACAGAGCTGCCATGATGTCAAAGTGAATATCTTGTAGGTAAGGAGAGAAACTCTTTTCCTCAAGTTTAGGATCTCCGTATTTAACACAGGCTCGTCGTGCCTCCCTGGGAGTGAAGTCACGGCTCTTTCGTGGCTCATGAAACTTTTGACATATTTCGCAAAATATTTCAGACAGCCACATGCCGTCAAGCTCAAGGCGGCGAAGAAATTTTGAACGATCAAATCGATTGAGCTTCAGGGCGTACCAATGATTCTGTGTAGCCAGCTGGATGTAAAGGCAAGGCTTGCGCGGTCGATTGAGTGTAGAGCGGTCGCTATTTTGACGACGAGTTCTGTAGGAAGAGTTTTAAGCCCTATATCAGAAGGCTGTCCAGGGTCGGCGTTGCTGTGGAATGTGAGTTCTATATCATCACCTACCGATTCAATGTCATCAGTGGGCAACATACCGCTTTTTCGAACCATCAAGTCTCAGCATCTCGAGGAGCTTTTGGACCTCCATAGTCGGTGCTGAATGAGATGCCATCTTTTGACTGACGCATGCATTTGGGTTTATGACTACCTTGCCGAAGCTAAGTATTGTAGAGGGGCCGCGAAATGTAGTATGAAGTAGACTTGGGGAGGTTACTTTGTGAACACAATGTGCAGCTATTGTGAAGATTTCTGAGATGTAGAAAGGACAAGAGCAAGGAGAGCAGAGGTCGCAGTGGGGGCGATTAAGTACTAGATTTATGACTTGTGGCCGAGAGCTTATTGCGGCAGACAGAACTTACTCCTGGAATCATGTATAGTAAGGTTTATTGAGCAAGGTTTATAAAACTGAATCTGGGGGTGGCTGAGCTCCGGGCACCACAATAAAGACAGCCGTTTCTAAGAGTGTTATTTTGAGTTGATAGACCCAATAACTAATGACTCACATCACGCACCTCACACGACCGCCACCAGATCATCAAACATGCCACGCGACACCGATTAGACAGCCAGAATCAGCGGCGAAGCTCTAGCTAAAGGTACCTGCACCGTTCCCCTTCGCTATCTATCAAAGATCAGTCAGGTCAATCCCAGAGGCAACTTGTCGCCAACGTCAAGTGCGGTCAATGGCCGCGGGATAATGGGATTTGCATAGATCTAAGGCCATACTACATCTTCGCCCGCCATTGGTATCGCCACAGCGAAGCGTGGAATATTTTGAGTTGATAGTTCCCACAGCTGATGGCTCACATCACGCGCCTCACACGTCCTTAGCGTTGATTGAGGCTACCTCAATTCCGCCCTGGCTTCAGACCACCTTTCGAGCCACAGTTCAATTCATCGTTGATTCTGAAAAGCATTCATCAGCCGGGCTCTGAAGATCGCAGAGCTGCATCGGCAGTTCTACTGGTATCTAAAGATCATTGCAGGATCCGATACGTGGCCTTGAAAAATATGGAAATCCATCGTCGGAAACCAGCAGCGTTGAAGTAGATGTTTTGGATATATAGCATAGCCCTATGTATTCAAAAAGAGTCGCTCTACCTTGTCAGAGGCCAGAACTTGGAGCTTGATTATCAATAAGGGCGCGCCAAAAGCTATCATGTACTGGCTTAAGGACTAAAGGTAGCCCAGATGCAGCAACTCCGACGCTCGGAAATGCGGCTTTGCTTCGTGTCAGTATGTGATAAAAGTATGCAAAGATGCTGCGGAAAACAGACCCTTTCTTTGCTTTAGTTCATTTTGTAAGTATATATACTCCAGTTGTTTGAGATGGAACATAGGCCAGTGTTTGTCCGGGTATGGTAACTCCCCGTAGGAATCACTTGGTCGGATGTACAAAATAGCGGATAAGAGCGACGAAGAACTTCCTCCGACTTGAGCGTTATTTTGCACGTTGTTACTGCGAGTTAGAACTCGTCACTATGGGTTCTGATCTCATTTGATTCAATCTTAATTCTCTTGTATTTCAGGTTGAATGTATTTACAGAAGGGGTATTTCAAATGCAGGACCTCATTTCCAGGGAGATTCACATATCGGTATACTGGCACCGGACATCCGTAATACTAGGATCCTGATCATGGAAAAGGAAGATTCGCTTCAAAGGTGACATTCTAACCGCAAGACTGAATGTTCAATCAGAAGAAGCATAGATTTCAGTAGAGTACTTCATTGGCATCTAGAATTGTCTGCTACACTGTTAAACTGTCTTTCATCCCTCACATTCATACCCAGTTCCTTGTTGACTATGTCTCCCTACCTGAGAACAGAGTCGTGCCATCCATCATTCCCGTATCTTACTTAGCTGCTTATTATGCCACCCGTGGACTACAGAGAAGGGCTAGACCTTTACTGGGAGAATGGCAGCCTAATAAAAACCTGCTCACGATTCCAACTAAACCGCCCGACTACGCGAAAGCGGGATCCCGTAAATCGGTATACCAAAACCGGAGATGCAGGCTGCTTGGATACTGATCATGGCAATGAGAAGCCTGAGATGCAGTTGATCAGAAAAACCGACCCGGAATTCCTTGCTGCAGATCTGGAAGCCGCTCAAGGCCGTGAGTAAGAGGTTTATCCAGAACTCCAGCTTGAGTTGTAAGCATATGTTGTATTCAAGAGGGCTATGAATGTGGTACAGAAATTTCCCTTCAGGTCAAGAAAGATGTAGTGAAATTGACGTTGCATTCTCGGAATCTTATGACTCTAGTGGTTATCAAGGGATCTTGAGATAAACGAGGGCAACATAAACACCCCAAACACTTCCGGCAACGCGGAGGAAAAGAACACACTGAGTAGATCTGAGAAACAATATGTGATGCTTTTGTGATCAAGCTGACTTGAAACCTTAGTGCATGAGTAGCTGCTTGAGGAGAGGTAAGCTGCCTTGAGTAAGGTATACGATTGGGGTAGTCTTGGATGCGGGTAAGCATGAGCCACGAGAATAAAACAGTCACGATAACCCATGACATCTTTAGTTTCGCTGCAGAGAGCTGCTTTGGCTTACTGGATTTTTTAATGACAGGAATACTGCTGCTATGCATTATCGGATCAAGTGTGAGAAAAAACAGATGGAAGACATCGGCTGACTTCAACGCTTCCTACATTCTCTGGAGACCAGCCAAGCTGTCGGACCCGTGCTTTGAGGTCGATTCACTGGTGACCTACCAGATGTCTAAGGGCAGTCCCCATACAGGAGATGCTGTATGAAGTTGCTTTGGTTAATATGAGCTCAAAGCCACGATTCGCGATCACAATTCGCAAATCTGAGTATGCTGGACTTGCAATTCGAATTCTAACTGCAATCTACATTTGTTTATCAGCGGGGAAGAACTATCAGTCTGGTAAGAGCTGTCAGCATCTAGACGAGGCTTACGTCTCGATCATGTACACAGGGATCGGGATGAAGCCGATGCCTGGGAGCCATCAAAGGGTCGCAAGACCGGAACCAGGGACCCGATAATCCTGCCCACGGCGTTCATATATATATAGAGTTCACTATGATGATGTTAGTCAGATTTCGTGGCGCGAGCGTAAGGAATGTCATCACAGGTGCCATCAAGTGATCTAATGAACCTTACTTTCGAACGACCTTTATACTAATCAGCCCGACCTCGTGCTTTCACTATGGAGGGGGATTGGCATCGTAAAACAGACGTGGTATGAATACAAGATTTACGACTATCTCTGGCCTTATAACCCCAATTTCTCCAGGACATTGCTCAGCAATAAGCTTATCAACCACGTGACATCGAATATCGCAATGGAGACATACCTCTACCGACTTCAATAGCGGAAATGTAAGAACCTTTAAAACAATCAATCGAAGCCCTCTTTGTGAAGTACTTTATGGAGAACGTACGTATCTGATGACATTGAAGCTCGTATCGACACTAAGATGACGGCCAAAATTATGATGTAGGTTTTTCCCGCCATCGAAGGGTTGAGACATGACAGTCTGCGTGCCGCTCGAATAATGCATCATGTCAAAGTAACACTTTATCAATGTACTTATCTGACAATTTTCCTCTGAGTCATGTAAGTTCTGACTTGGATCCAAGATTTCCTTTTCAACGGGAGCAATAGGTACTTAATACAGATATCACATACACTCACATAGTCAGTGTCGAACCAAATGGTGCAGCATCTGGGGTAGTAGGCCTCGGTAAGAACAATGCGAATAGCAATCTGAAGCTTGTATGGAAAATTGACGCCAAATGCGAGGCTGTAAAAGAGGAGCTACGAAGAGGCCAGACATAACCAGAGACCAAGAATGTCTCTGCTCCAACTTAAGTCTGAATGTGAAGCGCTTAAGCCAAGCAATACAAGATGTCTTTATAGAAAGTTATCGCCCTTTACATGTAGGGGCAATCAATAGAACTCGGTCTACAGACCTTGATAAGCTAGAGGACAGCGCAGCCAGGTCTGATCGGCGTCTGGAAGGCGTCTGGAGCGATGTCTTAACTTTGGTGCATACCAGAAGGACAAGGTAGCCCATGAAAACTCAGCAAAGAAACTGCGAGATACATCTGACTGGATACAAAGACCAAGTTGACCAACCCCTTGTAGGGAAAGAGCTACGATGAAACGGCGCCAGGGATGAAGACTTCGGAGGCTAGATCACGAAAGTCAGAGCTTGCTACACCGACAGATCAGGTCAAGGCCCTTGATACAGAAGTGTCATGAGTACATAGTCAAGGTGTCAAAAGAAATTCGAGATGCAGATTTTTTGGCCATGGTATACGATAGACAAGCTTATGGAGACTGTGAGGTACGTAATGTGCTGTGACGGCGCCAGACCAGATATGAAAGCAAAGTATATTGATTGACTTTGGAGCATAAAGCGATTTTATGTAACCTAAGCCAAAGAACCATGTATTTATCTTAACTTTGAGGGGATAGTGAACCTGGACGAAGGAATGTGTGTTATGGTATAATGGTAGGGACATAATCAATGCAGTAGGCATGTAGGGAGACATAGCAGTTGTGAAGGCTACAACGGGAAACAAATGATTTGAATGCAAGTAATGACTAGGTATTGTGATGAACACTCATAGAGTGCAAGTAGGATACCGGCTTCTTGGGTTTATACTCAACAATCGATCCAAGTTTCAACAGCTCTAGCTACAACCTGTCTGGTGAATTCAGGACCCAGTCGAACGCAACCTAATCAATAAATTACGAGAGGTGTCTGGCTGCATTTGCTTTTTCCATCCGCATTTGTCACCACACTCGTTATCCATCTTCACATCCTACTCCCGATCCTCGTCATCGTCATCTCCACTATCCTCAAATCCTCACTCCTTCTTGAAAAATACCTGGACTTCTTCTGGCAAAGGGTGATCGACACCCCAGTCCTTCTCTGTGACTCTCCCCTCGGAAATAAGCCTTTTTTTAGTCCCACGCAATTTGATGAACAAGCAGGTGATACAACGGCCGTTGCTTTGAAGCTTGAAGCCGATGTGATAAGTCTACCGTCACCATGCCCATACATCCATCTACTGCCGGTGGCCCATGCTAGAGGTGTGAAGTCCTTGGAGTTCGCATTCTTCAGGTCTGTCTCTACATCCTGGATGTCCTTTTTCTTCGTGATACGGTGTACGTTATCTGGCATCACGGTGGGAAATGGTAGTCAGCTGTGAGAGGTCTTATGAAGACACAAAGCTTGCTTGCACGAGATGATATTCGGGGCGGAATAGATTCTGTATTCATTTTGAGGGCTGGGTATAGTTGAAGTGATAGCTTTATAGAAAAGAAGACCATGGTTTTCTTCCATGAAACGAGCGACAATTAACATAAGAGTCATTCAAGCAAACCTGCCAACATCATGTTCGTAAACATAACCAAGTTTGACTACGAGAGACGACGTACGCGAGATTGATGCTTTAACCCCGTTGCATGGACAATCAGCTCAGCCTGCGTCTAGCAGCGGGTTTTGAAGACCTACCGGTGGTTTGAACGAGCTTGCACTTTGAAAAGAACCCATAATTGGGGAAGCCAAGGTTTCTGTATGGTTTGTTGTCTTGATGAGGATGGCCAAGCTGGTTTGTTTTCTGAGAGCATGGGTCGGTGTTTGGATGGATAGGATAGGATGGCCTGGGACGGGAGATGATATCCGTTTGGAACAATTAGGGTATTTCTTAATTCCGTATATGATCGCAGTTCACGGCCCAAAAGAGATTCCTCGTGCTTGTTCGCTGCAAATGTGTATTTGGAAACAGGATCTTCGGGGAGGGGACGTTGTTAAAGAATCTTGATGAACATGTAACACAAGATATCCGTAGGTCCAACAAGCGAGGTAACCCTTTTCTCCCCGACTTGGTTGTCATTATAGCGAGGACGTTTAATGGTGTGGTTGCACAGTCGCTAATGAAATCCTTAGCGAGCTGTTCACAGTTCACTCGGGAGTGCGCGCTAAACTGTTGATGTGGGCTCGCACACAGACAATCAGATGAGTTCAGTGCACCCTCTGAAAAAGAAGCATTTGGAGCTGCACTACACCACAGCTTCGCTTCTCCACCACAAGCCAAGCTTCTTTCAATTGGACTCCAAACACACACTTGACGACAGCTCAACAGAGGCATCAACTAACCCTTTGCTTCTCTCAACATATTCATCTTCATCCTCGACATAATCATCATCACTGCGTCAGACAGGTCGACTCTTTCGCTTCTTCAATACCTTTCGGGAACTCACACTCAATCAACATAGCTGCAACTCCACGACGGAGCCAAACAATCTCGTTCCTGGATCCCAAGAGGATGCCATTCTAAAGTTAGACATAATCGAAAGCCATCAAGCTGCTCTCTTATCGACCGAAACCGTCAGCGCCCAAGTCGCGCAAGTCATAACCGTCACCATGTCCCCCGTCATTCTCGTCAAGCTCAAAACGCCAACGCGCCAAACATGGCAATCCTCAAGGTCTACGACCGACGGTTTGGCTCTTCGCTTCGCAGGAGCAAGAAAGGCAAACACCTCCCGTGCCGTGTCCAAGACGAGGCTGCCTTTCGCTCCTTCGTCCATCGTGGCGATATCGGTCCTTTCATGGGTGGGATGGAAGAGGATCGTCGCACGGAGCTGAAGCGGCTGATTGGAGACAGGAGTCTGGGGGACAAGCCAAGTTTGAAGCTGCTTTGTGGTGGGAGGCTAGATCGCATTTTGACACGGAGGTTGAGGCTTACAAGCGTCTCAAGGATCTCCAGGGTATTTTCATTCCCTGTATGTATGCCTCTGTTCGATTCTCTCCTGCCGGGCCCAGGACCATCAAAGACATCGACGATTACTGCAGCGTCAACGGCATTCTTCTCCAGTCCATTCCCGGTTGGAGCCTCTGGGATCTGCCCGAATCACTCTCCTCTCCAAACTCACAGCAACAATGGACCTCGATCGTCCTGCGCGCTGTTCAAGGCGCCCACGAGATCAACAAGCTCGAAGTCATCCTCAACGATAGCTGCCCTCGTAACTTTGTAGTCGACGCAGACTCCCATCAGCCATTCATCATCGATCTTGCCCAATGTTACTTCAAGGGCCAGCTCTTCAAGGATTGGGAGCATTTCAGCTTTGGTGACGGCCAGAGGACTGGACTCCCGAAGTTAAGTGGCGCGAGAGCATGAGATCACTGGATAACCCTGGCTCGATTGGTGTGCCTATGCAGAGTGAGCTGGAGAGGGTCAAAGGGTTCTTGATTGGCGTCAAGTATCCAGAGTGAACAGCCGGTCTCTTCGGTTGCGGAGCCAATGCTCCAAAGGTTTAGCAAGGGCGGAAGACCCGAGGCCCAAGGCGGGACTGGGACTACGGAACGTGTCGAGGTTTCGAGGGGCTTAATCGTTGAGCAGACCTCAGCGAGGATGTTGAGTCTGCTGCCAATGTTTAGAGCAAAGCTGGATTATCCGGGGAATCGCAAGGGCAGTGTCGGATTTCCTAGTAAGGTCTCTTAAGGTGTTCTTGCTACTACTCACATCTCATAAAATTGTGTGCTCTCCATCGATTATGTAAGACCCAGTGATGAGCCTCTCTACATCCTCTTGAAGAGAAATTCAGCGTGTATTACGCGTATTTGAAAGAACTCGGCTGTCTTTTGGCCTATCTCGGTCTGAAACTACAGATCTGTAGAGGACTCTTGGGCCATTGGTGAGATTGCCGAACGTGCTATATCCCGAGCTGCTGAATATCGTTGAGCCGATTCCCGTTAAAACGGAAAGCCGATTTCATGGTTTGCTGTGACCGCAATACCGAGAATTCTCTGCAATATCCGATCGATCATCTTTCCCGTAATCCAACATCTCGGCCCTAACTTCGTTGGAGATCCGAAGTTATATCTTACGAGCTTCGATTTGACTGGCCATCTTGATCAAAATTTTGAAAACATGGGTCAGAGTTCCGGATGTCGGAGGTGAACTGATCGGGGCTCCCACTGAGTCTGAAGGGGGGCTTGGATTGATCCATGATTTCAAGCTTACCTGTAACTTCGTATCTGCCCTGATTTCTAGTGACAGTGATTGCGATCGCCATGTTCCAAGACGCAAGGTTTCTGGACCACCTCGAAGTACCTTGCAGGTGACAAAAGCGTGAGGGTATGATAAGATCCTCCATCAGAGAAGTGGTTCTTGTGGTATTAGCTTGTAAGGGATGTCATGGTGATTTAAACGTTTACTATCACCAGTTATGCCAGAATTATGCCCTCATAACCACCAAAGAACAGCTGAGATCGCCATTGAATCCTTGTTCAAAGTCTTCTGTAAGTTCTTATTCCTCATGCTGTTACGAAGGCTTACTTATTCGCTGCCTTGAGGGTGTACCTACTTTCGCTATTGTCTTTGTTTTTCTTCCCGGAAGCCTCCTTCAACGCCTCAGTGATCTCGTCCCCCTGGGTTTTCTCTACAACGATCACCGTCGACAGGTACATCCAGGTCACATTTGGCTCTTGAGAACCTCATAGATGTTGATGGCGATGTTTCTCTGACCTGCTATTGACGTTTATGGTAAGAACGTAGTTCAGTTTCCCTGCAAAGATTGTCATTTGACGTCGACAAGCGATATGGCCTGGCAATCTGGATATCTATAGATGTGGTGATGCTGCCATGGCCCCCGCGACGGCCCCAGATAGTCCATGTGGCGTCTCGATGAATTTATGCCCTATCCAAAGCCATCTTCAAGAAGAAATGGGAATGCCTTATTACAGTTCTGAGCAGTTCGAGCTCGAAACGGAGCAAGAGAAAAGTATCTTACGGTTGTTGAAATGGAAGCCATCCGCGGCATACCTCTTACTTCCGGGAATAACTATTTTGCATAAGAACGCGATCAAACTAACATTGCAGTCGCGCAAAATGTTGGAGAATCGGCCTTTCTAAACACCTTTGCAATGAGTTCACAAGCCCTTGCATTGTTACAGACAGCTCGTTTCTTCTAGCAATGGCAACTTCAATACTTCAATTACAATGAGAGAATCTCGCGAACTCTACTTGCTGAAAAAAGATGGACTGGGCGAGGATTCCTGTCCTCGAGAGGTCTCACCTTCCACATCTGCCTCGTCGCTCATGCTATTCCATATCAATGGATTCACTCAAGGTGAACACAGTGATCTCGGAGATAAGGCTTCTCTCTTCTATGAACTTAAGAACCGACTTCTCTTTTCAGGTCCTAGGGTGCTACACGCGGATATTCGATTCGTTTTCCAGCTCCCTAATACGGTAACAATGTCTAAGCTGTAAGCCAGATGTCTTCTCTGCAATTGAGATATGTTGCTGGGAGCTTATATGATCCTAAGAACTCAGCCATTGTAATATCCAGAACTTATGATTTATTTACCATAGAAGCTTCGGACTTGAGTTTCCAATCTTGGATGTTGGCTTGAGTGCTCCCGGTATCCCGACTATAGGAACTCCGGGAGTCGCAGAGAAAGCTGCCATAAGCGGGATTTCCTCTTATAGTTTTGTGAGACTCCATATAGGCCAGCCAAGGTTTACAATAGCTTTGATAAGCTACATGAGCAGAAACATTTTAAATATCGTCGAATGCCACTCATCCTTTATTGCATTAAACCACATTACCCGACAATACACGGTCTCCGAACGCAGGGACTGTGTGTCCTGCTGACACCAAGATAGGCGTTTTAAGACCACCCTTAGCATGGCAAAACCCACCGATACAGAAGCGAGAAAACTTAATCACAATAGCCACGAGGGTGAAAGAATCCGGTTTACACTCCGGCGCATTGCAAGTCATCGCAAAATTTGCGTAACAGTATTATTGGCCTACTGCATGCCATTCGTAAAGGATTCTTAGAACGGAAATGAAGATCAGGTTCTGGACTGAATGAGAGTCTTGGGTGAAGGGGCTCCATTGAGACGATGGTGCCCTGTACCTTGGCGTAGCGGCAAGACGTTTTAAACTGCCAGAACGTGAGAAACATTCAACCTGTGAGACAGGTTTTATGGTGATTGCAAGTGATTGCTGTCAATATTCTACTTCTGGAACTCTTTATATAGAGATCTTCTGCTGGAAAGTCAGAGCATTGAATCGGAAAATTGATTATCTGCTTTTGCATCTTTAGAGATTTGATCATACTCGACATGGGAAGAAGGCGACCTGTGGCGACATTGATCGACACCAAGGTCCAAAACGAGCACTTTGTGTTAAGAATAAAGAAAATAGAAGAAGAAAAGGCTAAGGAATTAACAATGTCCAAACATCTCAGTTTCCAATGGAAGCCATATATCAGCAGTCTCTCGCTCTCTCGCTCTCGATGCCCATCACTGATCTCATCACCCTCAAACAGAGGGCTAAATTTGCCTCCTCAATCTCCAAGACGACGCGGTCTTTGCCGATTTCTCCAGGAGACGTTGTTGGCATGCTGGTACCATTAGACGAAAGTCAAGCAACACAAAACCTGCTAAGTACTCTCCTCGGCTCGCACTGGCCTGCTCATCCCGTGGCTCCTGATTCCGTTTCTCAGATCATTACTTTAAATACGGCCACCCACTACAGGTCGTACACCTACAGTAGCAAACCCAGCTAGGACCAGTTCAAGAACCTATTGTTGAGACGTGATACAGTCTATTTTCTCTACCAAAAGTCTAGAATCTGGTTTCATGTGCATCCTTCTATACGGAGCAAACACGAAAGTTCAGCTAAGCTGAACTAGACTTTTTAGATTTCCAAAGGCTCTCGAAGCTGAAATCTGGAGTGTTGGACCAAGCATGCTCTATGACTGTTTGCATCTTGCCACTTCAGAAGAAGCATCCTGGCACCATTCAAAAATGACAAAGTTTTCGACTATACGCTGTGAAGCATCCAGTCATGTACCAAACGACACACTCCAGTTTATAGCGGTCTGTTCCAGAAGTGGTAGCTTCGTTGACCTCCAGACAAGGGCACGGATCTCAGACACGTTGAGGAAGACCTTCACCTCCGAGCCGTTCCGTAGTCTCAAAGAACGGAACCGGTCGCCCTACACGCATCATCTCTTTTTGTGAGCTTTACTGCGATTGGATGGCTGATATGGTGAACTTTGGCTCATCTCAAGCCCTGATTTTGAATCACTGTCTCTAGGCAGGTTTATGCCGCTACTGAAAGTCTGCAAGAGTTCTCTGAAATTCATCTACCTTCGGATTCGGTGGTCTCGAAGGCATGCTGAGGTTCTGGTACTGGTTCTGATTCCAGTTATGCCCACTATCAACACATTTCGAACTCGTGAGGTGCTGAGAGAATCAACATAGGCATAAGACATCAAAGGTCAAATGAGAAACGTTGCGCAGCTTGAAATTTTCAGACCCACAGAAGACTTTTGATGATATCGAGAAATACAATGACTGGCCATACTAAATAGCTTCATCAAACCTTTCTATTTGTTTCCCATGATCAATTTCTGGGAGACCATCTTTCTGTCAAAACTTCTCTCAGTTGCAAATCCTCTAATAGGACATTCCCATTATCGACACAGACGGCGCAGGAACATCTTGGTAACATATCCTTAGTTGCCTTGGCTATTGGGAGACCCCTGCGAGACCATCACTCCCCTTTCTATTGAGGACAATACCGAACGTTCTGAGTGTTCCTGACCTTGCTTTTATGGCATGCTATGCTAGTAGTCCGGTAAAGTACTTAGCTGCGCTAATATGATCTCTACAAAATGTCCCGCGTGTTCAGATCAAGTTCTTGGCGACATGAGCTATCTGAAGTCAAGAATCAATCCATATCAGATATGTACTACTTACTGAAAATGTATGTCCTTTATACTCACCTTTCGAGATATCGTTATATTCGCATAGATCAATAGGCTGGCCTGCAAAAACATTGGGGAATCCCAAATGGTGTCCTCGAATGAGAGGATTGCTTTTATAGAACCAATGCTTCTGCAGCATGTATTATCCTGCGGCAGAAGGCAAAGCGACGCATCTCTACAGGTTAGAGTAAACTTTTGTGGTCCAGTAAATGACGCAGGTTTATTGAGAGATGAGGTTTGCTGTGAAAAGATGTTTTCTCACGATCCGGAAGACGGAGGTAAGAATGTTAGACACAGGAATTCTGATGTTATATGATATCTTGTTGTTGAGAGGCCTACATGAACCTCGACAGACCACGGCTTCCAATCTTCCCAGTTTCTATCCCATGGGATAAATGACCACAATCGTACCATCTCGTTTATATGTCAGTTATTTATCCGCTCCCAAAGGTTGGACCCAAGGAGGACGAGAATCGTGATTTGGACAGATCTTACACTGTATCTGTTTGCAGACTCTTACACCGCGAAAGTTGGAGTATCAATATCCGCGTATGACATCTAGCGGAAGCATCGTCTTTTATAATGCAGAGGGCGTAGGGTCCACAAGAAGAATCTATTGATGACCATAAATGAGCCAGTAAATTAAATCGAATTCAAAAGGTAATTTTCATTGCGGATGCAGTCGTAGACGATTAAAAGGGGAATCTATTGATTGCCCGGACCAGCCCGGCGGTGGCATACGCGCAGACAACATGGGAATGGATAGGTCCTTGAGTACGTTGGCTCTTATCGTGGAGACTCTTCTCTTGGCCTATCCGTGATTTCAAGATTCACTCGCAGAGCCAAGTGAGGCTTTATCCCGAGCAACACTTGTGACAGTACCCTCTGCATGTAACTATGCTAATCTCCTGAGCTCCCTTGAATGTCTTTTGGCCTGTACTCTGCTGGAGCCAGTCATTATGAAGTCACGAGAGACACAAATTGCATTCATAATAATGCTTTTTGTATTATACAACATACAATAGTAAAACTATCGCCTTTCAGGAGAATAGCTTCCTCATAGAATCATATCCACTTTGCAAAGGCACAGTAGCAGTGTCGCTTTGCACTGGTAGCTGACCATCCTGGGGAACTTGGTGGTGATCGTTTCAGTCCGGAAGGATATTTGTCGAAGTGAATGCCACCATCCAAGACCTAGAGAGAACCAGCTTAAAACTAAGAGGTAAGTCAAGAGATGGAGCACAGGAAAGTCGCACTCATAGTTTCAGGATCATATTCGTTCTCCGAACAACTTTCGACCCAGTATTAGCCGATTTCCATAAAATAAAATACTATTTGAGAGAATAAATAGAGCGCAGGCACTATTACAGCGACAAGCAAACATGGATTGGTTTGTGAGATACAAGGAATAGCCTCTCCTACTAATGAGCACTGGCGTAGACGGTTTTGGGTGGGCGGATCTAAAAAGATCACCAAAACGACATTCAGCTAACTCCAATCTGACTTAATCTGACCGCAGCGAGTTATGTCTACGTCATAGAACCACACTTGAATCCAAGTGTAGGGAGTCAGGCCATCAGGCGAGTCACTCGCCTTAGGCAAAACAATGACGTTACGATAGTCCCCTGTATCGTTCGTCTTATAGTTGAAGCTGTATGTTGTCCTAGTCCCCTCACACTATTTGTCAGCATGAGGAAATGCATCCCCGGTAGGTCTGACAGCTTGAGTTCCCGAGAGTGGGTTTCAAGGAAGGTCGGAAGATTATCTCTACAATCACTAGTCAATCCCTCGCATATGTCTTGTCTGGGGTAAGCAGCTAGCTTTCTTTGGAAGTGTGATTCAGCAAGATGCTTAGCTCTCTCTGCTCCTCTCAGCCACTGAGCTTGTTATTCAGGGCTAAGAGCAACAGATTATCAACAAATTCTCAACAGTCCGAGTATACGAATCTTGTGGTATTGCCAAGATGCTAAGCTTCTGGACATTTTGAACCTCTCCCATGGCTCTCAGAGCTTCCCGTAGGAAAAGTGAGTCTATTCTAGAAATCTAAAGTCATCCATGCGATTGTACAGGATCCCTTCTTCCATCTGCATATAAATAATAACATTCGTATCCACACGACTGTAAGAACATCGTGAGCGACGCCTCGCAATTGTTGTGGGTTCATCGAAACGTGATAAGGCAGACGCTGTGTTTCAAGTTAGCTCCAGGGCTTAAGTTAAGTGTGCCAGTCATAGTTCTTACAACGGGGGTCTTGGGCTGCATTCTTATGCCATTTATATAAGATATATATAGTGGGAGGAAGAGCGATAAGCAACGTGATGAGCGCGATAAGTGATTCCGTATTCATAATCACTTAAGAGAAGGGATTACCTGTTGGTCAATGACAGACATACAGAATGCTTTCGCTGATGGCGGGAATTGGAGAAGTTGATTGATTAAAATGTCGAGTGATATAGGACAGACTTGTCAGTTAATATATAATCAGTCAATAAGGGAGTTCCGCAAAGCTCCATAGATTATTCCCTGTGTCCAGTTCCGAAGTCTCAGAAGCTGGAAAAGATGCCGGTGAGCCTGGCACCTTTCAGATTCTGGCCCATTGGTCAAAAAGAACACTAGCACCATTTCAGCGTTTTCAGATTCTGGGTCATTGGTTGATGAAAATAACGGCAAGACGTGCATATGCATTCAGATATTGGGCTATTGGTCAAAGTGAGCCGTGGCTCCATATTTGTCATTTTCAGATTCTGGATCATTGGCCAAGGGCGGCGGTGAAGGGAAGTGGCTTGCTGTATACGTATTTCGGATTCTGGGTTTTCAGCCACTGATGGATGAGCCAGCCGAGTCCTTGGTGCCCGATGTGCATTTCTTATGCACAAGCCTCAGGTGAGAAGTATGAGGCTCTTGAGCCTGACTATTTAGATCTGCAACCGCCCCTCAGTATTCCCCCGATCGCAGCTCAGCATTCTCACCTATTTGTCAATCAATAATCGCTTCCATTCCGTCCATCCATACCTATTATCCTTTTGACCTACAAGTTCGTCATGGACCAAGTTCGGAAAAAGGATGCCATAGAGGCAGAATGGCTGCGAAACTACCAATTGATTCGGAACTTATACCTCTCGGATATGTCTCTCAACGATCTCGTCTACTGGTTGGGTATCTTTGAAAATTTCACCGTCACGTTGTATATCAATGCCCTCCTGTATTACTTGTGCTGACTGACTCCTAGTAAATCCCAACTCGAGTACCGACTAAGAAAGTGGAATATTTCGAAAAACATCGATCGTGACTCATGGAGGTATATTGACCAAACGATCAACAAAAGGAAGCGGCAAGGCAAAGAGAGCGATGTTATTTTATGCGGTAAGCGAGTAAAGCAATCCACCATCGAGAAAGAAACAAATCGCCACCGCGACATAAGTATCCCGGCCAAAAACCTCCCTGGTAAGTACACAACAATTTTAGTTACCAGGTTGAATTCCGAAATTGACATTTCCTAGGAAGCCGTGTTCAGTCAACTGCATCATCGGATCAGATAATTATCTGTACGCCCCAACCATACCTCAACGAGTTTGAGTGGCCAGAGACGCTGCCATGGTTCAAGTTCCGTTCCAAGTTGCAAGAATGTAAGTGTCATCAGTAAAAAGAATGAGGGCCTCATTCTGATTTCGTTTTGACTAGGGTTGAGCTATACTCAGCTACATAGAATGACGAGTGAGCAAAAAGGGACAATACTCAATCTTCTCATGTCGAAGACATTGCTGGTTGGCTACAAATTCGATCAAAGTCAGGCAAGCAACCTAATCCCCAGGTTGGCTATGAACCTCGTTATGAGAATGCCGGAATACCTCCCTGGCGAACACCTACAGACCGCTCAAATCATCGCGACCGGCACAGCAAGTGTCATGATGCCCGAGTGCTTGAAGCTTATTTTCTATAAAGTGTCGAACAACATGGTCTCAACCTGGGAGGCTGATGACTTTGAGAATCTTTACACTCTCATCTCCAGGACTGGGCTCTTGAGTGCCATAGACAGTCTAAGGAGAGCCCGACAACAGGATCTGACAATCAGAGCATTTATGGATAATCTTTTCAGGGGCCTCATCATCCTTATCTGCTATAATAAGAAGATTGTGAATATGGAGAATCCTAAGACTTTGGTCAAATGGCTTCTTTCTTTATGCCAGGACCCTAACATCAAGCTTCGATCCTCTTCCAAACAGACGGCACTGGAACATGCGATTTTGTCTAGACGGGTAGACATAATCAAACCGCTTCTGAAGGCCGGTGCTGTTGTCAGTAATAATCGGGGGAGTTCTAACCATCGGTCGATCATAAGTTTCGTCCTGCCTGATCGAATTTGTGATGACGAAGGAGCATCCATTATCAGGATCTTGTTAGACCACTATAAGGTTTTGACCGCAGAAGAAATCCTTCATACGGGTATCCTACTACAGGATGAGAGTCTTTTTCAACAAGCCTTAGACATGGGCGCCGATATCTCGCTTCCTATCGAAACGTTTACAGATGACCCCCCATCTATCAAGTCCAACGTCGTCAAAGAGGAGACTGCTATGAGTACCGCTGCTGCAGTCAGCATTCATGCTACAAGTGTAGTTTTTGACCTTGTCCGAAACCAAAATCAGGAAGCCATCGAAGCGACGTCATTTATCACGGCTGACGTTTTCATTTCAGCAGCATGTATCGGGAATGCTGAGGTCATATCTTTTCTTCATGAAATCAACCCTATCGGTTTTAAGAGTAATGCACGCGGCATAACACCTCTGGAAGTTGCTATCATGCAAGGCCATCAAGAGGCGTATCAGTTACTGTTCCGGCTCTATCGTCAATCCAGCGCCACTCTTCTCCTCATTCCCATATTAACAGACCAACTCGACATAATACAGTACCTTCTGGCGAATGAGTTTGACGTCAATCTTATCGCGAAACAGGCTGATATAGATGCGTGTCGGTTCTTAGTGCCAAATCAAGCCCATAATCGGACTTTTCTATCATACGATGAACACAAATCCCCGACTGTTTTAGAGTTACTTCTCCATCGTATATGGGACGAACTCGATTGGAATGATAATTGGAATGACGGGATCAAACTCCTTATCAAATCAGGAGCGTTTTTCCCTGCAGAAGCAGTGCTTCATTTGTCAAGTGCTGGACACGACGACATACTTTCTGCTGCTCTAGACGCGGGGGGCAACCCGAACATACAGAATTTGAACGGAGACAGCGCGCTTGGGTTGGCTCTACGGAGCAAAAACACAAACTGTGTCCAGTTGCTTTTAGAAAGGGGCGCTGAACTGAAAACATTGACATCTAAAGTGTTTAATGCCCTCGTACCTGATCATATATATAACATTCGAGGAGAGCGTGGCGGATGTGACCCGCATCTCAGAGCGCTGCTTTTGAAATACTGGGAGAACATTTTCGACACCAGCAAGGACAGCGTGGTTGATATCGACGCTGCGATCATCGCACAACATGATTCCCGGCTCAAAAGCGCGTTTTCAGAATTGCCAACATACTACAGCTCATCAAGTTTATGCTCTGCCGTGCTAGTTGAGAACCACTGGGTCATTAACTTTCTTCTGAAGAACAGACCTATTCAAGCACCTCACGATATTTTAGAGGGAACCGCAGTTGGTTTGGCCGTGATGCTAGGCAATCTGCCTTTGGTACGAAAGCTTGTGGTGCAGCTTCGAAAACCAGAGACAGCAATGCTTCCGGTTTTCGCCACGCGTTCTTCCTTCGTCTTTTGCGACGAGAGAGGCCTTAATATCACTTCACCACACACTTTCTGGCACCGACACTCGAACGATAATGATGATTTTGATGATTTTCATAGGTATTCTCGTCTTTCTAAGGGCAGTCCGTTGGCTTTAGTCGCATCCCACCGAGGAATAGCCGGGGCCTTAGAACTGCTAAGGCACGGTTATCAGCCTGACGATATTACATGGGTGAGGGCTTTTGATATGGATACTCAAGATTATTTGAAGGCGCTCATGGACTACACCCTACGAGTAAGGGGGATTCAACTGCCGCTATTGACACTTTCGCCCTTGCTGAGATATGCGATAAGACGTGAAATGGGGGAAGCAGTGATATGGCTCATCGAATCAGGAACGGATATCAACGAGAATTACCCACCTCATAACACGGTCTGCTCACCTCTCCAATTTGCTATCGAGCTCGGCCACTTGACAATCGCTGAGAGACTTCTGCGGTCTAGCTCAAACGTTAATGCAGTACCACCTTGTTTTTCTGGTACAACAGCTTTACAAAGTGCCGCCATAAAGGGATATATTGGATTAGCAAAGCAGCTGCTAGATGCTGGTGCGCGAGTCAATGCTAGGGGTAGCCGATTGAGGGGCAGAACGGCCTTGGAAGGAGCTGCGGAGCGCGGGCGGCTTGACATGGTTGAACTCTTACTCCACCACGGGGCAATTACCACAGGGCCCGGGAGATTCCAGTTCTTTCGAGCTATTCATTTGGCAGAGCAACAAGGACATTATGCCACAGCAGCATTATTACGGCAATCTAGGGAATGGACGGATGAGGACGCCCTTATATGTGGTGCAGTATGTACGGGGTGTGGATACTACTTTTCTGAGCTGACACCGTGTAGGGTATGGTGTGGTTTTGCTTGTAATAACAACTATACCCAACGGCTATGCTGCTGTGACGAGATCCACATGCCAGACGATAACTGTTACCACTACTGCACTGAAGGCCAGGAGAGGCGTTGCGGTCTTGGAAACTCAGAAACCGAGGGAAGTAAATCAGAATAGGAAATCGAATTAAAAGAGAACAAAGAATCGGAGGACGAGACGGAGTTAGCACAAGATGATTGACGGGATACGAGTTCAGATATTTTCTTGCGCTATACTTACCTTTCAATTTCAGATGTCACCCTCATTAGACGCTGACGACACTGATGGAAAATAGGGTATAATGGACAATGGCATCAATAGGGATCGGTAACTTATTGGTGTTTGTGATTGATTGATAGAATAGGGGACCTTCTGGCGTCATTGTAGGTGTTATGTTAATAAGATTAAAAAAACCATCTTTATTAGATGGGCTTGATAGAGATGCAGTGTGTTTCCATACACGTTCTGCCAAGTCTCTCCACTTGAGGACTTTCTAATCAGAACTTCTGTAAAGTATATCCTCAATTTTCCTAGTTTCAAGGGTTACCCTAAAGCTGCATGATACACTTGGCCGTTGTTTATCGACCCTATTCTCATACCTAAGAGCGCTAGTGAGTCCAGCCACCAGTTGGCGGCTCGGTCATTGGTGCGCTTGGGAATACTACGGGCTGATACTGACTCAGTCCAGTTGACCCACTGTGGAAGCTAATAGGGCTGGCTGTTGTATGTGTGTATGGTTCTTCGTAAAGGAGCGCGAAGAATTCGCCCGACACGACGCGTCTCGCGCTAAAGATAACGACAGATTCTGACTCTATGGGCAACAGCAAGCCCTCTCTTCTGGCACTCAATGCACCAAAATAGAAGATAAGAGGCAAAGTCGCGTTAACTTACGAGATCGATCTGGGTTTAGAACTGTAACATGTTCTGTCATGGCATTGCAAGGGCTCTGAATAAATAATTGATCTTGACCTCACGCGAGGGAGTTTTCTTGCGTACAGGTTTCAGTCGCGCATGCACCGGTGAGAGCATAAGGTGCAAAATCCTGGCATAATATCTTTCGGGCCATGAAGACTACGGATCTCGCTGGGAAGAAGCAGATGAAGATGAGAAGACCTGGTCCTGGATTATTTAGCAAGAAATGGCGAGGCAGCGCGCTACTGGACAAGATCGGAGGCAGCGTCCATTTCATTTTGTGCGGGTATGACACCAGACACGGAGTCAGACGTACGCATCGCCTTGCAGCGGCAATATCAACGACTATTTCAGACACACATCGGTCATTCGCATTTATTATTTGCTTGTAGATATAAACGACGAATGCACATGCTCAATCCAGTCTGGTCTAGCACCAACTCTTTTCGCCGAAAGCGAACATCTGCAAATGCTAGGCTGGAGAAATAAAGTATCATTGAGTCTTCTTCTGGCCAGCATGAACATGATCAACTGTTGCTATGTATTGGCTTTGGACGCATTTGAATAGGAAACCCGTCTTTCGACCTCCTGCCATTTATCTGAGAGGGAATCGCGGGCCAGTCAAGTAGTTTCGCCAACTGCAAAGCCCCGTCAATGGCTATGCCAATATTTCCCAGTTACCCGTATTCTGCACCAAAAGAAACTCAATTCATTTTTCTCAAGGGCTAGGAGTTTAGATAACATCTACACCAGGGTGAGACAACTCCAGGCCACCACCCCTCACTCATCCCCTGTGGAAGATGAACCTTCGCCAAAGGACTCGGATTCGTCAGATGATATGACCCCATAAAAGACACTTCCAAGATCATTCTTATCCGCAAACTCCATCCAGTTCACAAAACCTGCCAAATCATATTCCGAAGGTGTGAATCCTCTCTTCAGAACAGATGAAACCAGCACAGTCGCCCAGTTCCAGTTATTCTCTCGTACCGTCTCGCGCATCGTATCCCTGGCTACATCTCGGACTCGGTCTTCTCAAAACTTGACGGTAATGCGAGCGTTGCGAGGCATCGAGAAGAAGACTTGGCTGGGGTTCTCATCTGCGTCTGCGGATTTGGAGAAGAAGTACCGGAAGGATGGACCGTGCCACGCGATGAAGCATGCGGCGTAGAGGCGCAGGCATTTCTGCGCTTCGCAGTCATGGGCCGATTTCTTTGGAGCTGTGGATCTATCAATATTGATGAGACTATTGGCATGAGATTCAACTTACTGCAGAGGAAGCCGATATGTATGTCCAACGCTTTGTCAGGTCGAAGGTTGAAGTTGGTGCGAGGCCGTCCAAAATCGTCAAGATATCCGCTGGTGTACTGTTTATGGTACTTTTCAAAGAACTGAACATCGTTACGCTGATCGAGAATGTGGACGCTCTTGTTATACTCCACAAGTATCCGATCGATGGCCTCCTTGTTTGGTTCGATGACAGTTGCGTGGAAGGCTTCGAATGACTGCGCACAGTCCGTTGGATGACGGGAATGCTCGAGTCATCGATCTCATCAGGGTTGGTGCGCCACTTGGTGAAACGTCCTTACTCAGCTTCCTCTTGATTCTTGAGCTCCCTGCTGGTGCATTTCAGAAAAGGTCGGTGACTTTGACGGAAGACACCGGGACGGAATGATAGCATCTTGCCTCCTCGGGGCGGGTCGGAATAACGAGCAGCCTTGGTTCCCGGCTCTTGTGGTCGAGAGAGCATTTTTCTGTTGATGTCGTCATCGGTATTTCGGGGAATGATGGTAGGGTTGGTGTCATTTTCGTCTTCGGCCTTGACGTCAGTCACGTCTTGGGCGGCATCCCCAGGCATATTGGGGGACTTTGATCAGGGCGAGATCAACGCAGACAACCGAGAGATGCTTCGGAGCTTGCGATATCTACACGATTTCTCAAGCCAGTACAGAAAGCGGAGATTGATGGAAATGACCGCGCTTGCATAGGTTGGAAGGCAGAGATTTTCTTTGCACGTAAACAAGAATGGTTGCTCGTCGCGACTGACGCTGTGTAACAAAGCTACAGCGCGTTATGTTTTGATGCATCAAGAGCGACAAATATACTCGCTTATCCTCCATGGTAAAGACTGATAATTCTCTTGTGACGAAGGATCCTTTGCCGAATACACAGCATTTTGTATCGCATTTGGCCTCATTGGGTGGTCCCGTTGCTAGAGTTCAACGTACTGTGGTTTGGGGCTTCAGCGGCCAGTAACTTCAGTTCAGGTTAGCAGTTCAGCAAGAGTAGTTCTACACCTGAGTTTATAGGACACTAAACGCGGTGTAGGCTTGGCACTGGTGTCGATAATCAGAGATTGTGTCCGCATCTCGTGTCTCGGGTCCTAAACTCTGCATTGAATCATGATTCAGTCGCTGTTTCTTCTCATGTCAGCGATGACGAAATAAACTCACGGTAGATTTCGCCTGCAGGCCCTCCTGCACCGGTGTCTGATTAAATCATTGGTGACTGAAAAGACCAGCGCCTGATGTGACAATGCCGAGACTGTGCCTTACATAAGCGTGTCTGTACTGAACCATACGAAGCGACAACGTTACAGACAGTCAAGATGAATTTATGCAGCATTAACTTGCAGGTCAGAATGAAAAAGTTCACAGTGTCAACCTCCACGTCCAAAGCTGGCATGTTTGTTCTTGAGCTGCTACCGATCACGTCCTGTCTATGTATCCGCGGTGCCCGTGCGCATCCACACCATACAGTTGTGCAGCATTTATTCGGCTGGCCGTTTGATATCATCACAGGCTCCTCTATTTTTAGGTCGCTACCCGCCAAAATGGCCTCTAGACCAAGCGAGCCACCGTCCAGCTCTGGTCGGCGCTGTATCGCCTCCATCAGAGTTACAAAACCCCCCATCGCCGCCTGTTCTTTGCATCCTCACTTCACTCGCACTCACTCTTACAATATACCATTGCACAATGCCTCCAAAAAGGCGAATCTCGAGCAGAAAACGACATCGATCGCCGGGTGTCAGTCCCGCCTCGCGGCTGACGCAGGCTGCACGCCTCGACAACGACGACCCAGTCTTCAGCCCGGTCCCCGAGGCCGACAAGCCCCAAGACAGTCCTACTGCTGGTGGCGAAGAGGAATGCGTGTATGCGGAAGATGACTCCCACAAAGTCGTAAGTCAACGGTTTCTCTCATCTGTACGATACCAAGTATTAATACATGGGCAGCCTAACATCCCTGACCGAAAGCTTACCGAGAGACAGCTTCGTCTTAATAGCATCTCAGAAGACATCAGTCAATACTGTTTTGCTTTGGATAAAGCGGAAGAGACTCTGGGGGCAGGCTCCCTCGTTGTCAAAGTTGTAGGTACCACTGGTTTTGCTGTGAAATAGATGGAACCTGACTTTGACTAGTTGACAAAAGTCAAAGATAAAGCCTGCACCCTCTTCAAGCGCGTCGGTGCTGAAGAGGAGTCTGATGGGAAGGCGCCTGGAGATGAGGTGAAGGCTGAGGAGCAGGCTGAGGTCCCGACCTTGACACAACGTCAAATGAACCTGGAGAGTGAGCTTTTCCTTTGAAAGCCAACGTGTTCCCCATGATTGAGCATTTGGAGAAAGGGGTGCTGCCATTGAGAGAAGAGATTGAAGGAACGGCAGGAGGAGAAGGTCTGCTTCAGAAGACTGTTAGGTGTATATTTTTTGAGAAACTCTTGCGATCATGGGGCGGCTTCTATAGTCTTGCCTTTAGCCTGAATTCAGTCGATTCTATCGAGGCGAATAAATGCTACTTGAGAAAACTCCCGAAGAGACATGTTGACGCGTCACGCTGCCGACATAACCGCAATGCGGCATTGTTGTTTTGATGGTGTTTCCACGTGAAGTCCGATTTGCAAAACTCACGGAGTTTTGAAGTCGGAAGAGAAGGCTGAACTGTGTGAAAAATAACATAACTCATGGGAAGTGTAGTTCTCAGGCCTTTTGTCGCTAGATGTGCAATTTGCGGCACTTTCAAAATTGTGAGTGGACTGTTGGTCTCGGGACTGGCTCTGCACAGAAATCTCGATTGGCGCGTGTATGGAATGGCGTACTAACATGATATCGCTCTAGGATGCACTTACTACTGGATCTATCTTGCGACTCAATTGACTCGGCGACTCGCGATGGTTGGGGTCGTTGTTCTTTGTGGCCGCGTGACTTCATTGATAGAGGTTCAGAGACGAGGATTCGCGAGCTACAGTGGTCCGAGGCAAGGGTTGTGTCAAAAACTCCACTGCTCACCCATGTAGCCCCATCTCAATTTGATCTGATCAGACTTGAACGGAGACCTCGTCGTTGTCGCCATGTTCATGCGCGTTCATCGGTCGCGTGAGATGATAATGGCACCGGGTTGGCAAAGTAGAGACTCGACTAGTGATCAGTGAAAGATGCTGGTCGACCAGGAGGAGTTGAGACACGATGTGAAAAATGGGAAACGCCAGCTTGTTTCTCCTTTACGTCCGGTCAATTTCGGGAATGAATACCCCTCGAAGAAGACCACATCCTACTCGATTGTAGGTCATGTTTTATTTTGTATCTGCTAGGCAATTTGGTAGGCTGGGGCCTTATCCTGAGGCGAATGGTGAGGGGGCAATGAGACTGTGCCCCAAGCTAACGTTAGTGGCGATCAGAGATCTGAAGCTAAATTCGACATAACCGTATCTGGATACAAGATCTTGAATAGCGAATTCTGATTTGGTGCTTGATGAATGTTTATTCGACGGGTCCAGATCTTGGTGCTCAGGCATTGACCAGGTCTAGCCTCATGAAGCAGGCGAGGGCTCCGTAATCCACTGTAACTAACGTTAACCTGATTCCTCTCTAGCGAATGAATGACCCATGCTCTTGCGATAAATGCCCCCCAGTTTCACTGCCGCATCAAAACAACATCCAGCTTTGCGCAGTCATTGACCAACCAACCCTATCACAGTATCACAGCTGTCTTCGTGTCACTTGTGATTAAGTACTTTGCTCTTCCTCTCTTCGTTGGCCACGTCCAATTACATCCCCCCTAAGTCTCAATCTCATCATGCGCGAACGAAGCAGCACGCCCCCCTCCTTTCTCTTGTCACCTCACCGTTTTGTGCTAGCACGCGACAAGCTGCACGACCGACCTTTTCCCAGCGATACGACCGTCGAGACCGATCTGGTCTATAATGGTTGATAGAGAAATTGCTGGAGACGAGCGGGCTAAACTTCTAGAGCATGGCCACTTCGTCATCAACTACAACAGAAACGACCTCCGATCGCCTCGACCTCCGTCACGATAAAACCTCTCCCACCGCTTCGACACGGCTCGACTTTACATATCTCAAATAGCCAAAGATGTCTCGTCCGAGCAGATCAAGTCGGCAACGGTCTAGATTTCACGGCGCCCGCCCATTTCGACCAACGCATATCGAAACACCGGTTGAGCCGGCCAACCCACATGCTGAGACATTGGGGAAAGGCAATATGCGATTAGACCCTTATGCGACGTTGCTGCAAGTTCAGGATTGCGGTGTCCCCTATTAGCAATGGCAGAGAATCAGACCCTCAGCTTTTAAGCTTCGTTCCCACGACCGACCGCCGCCATCACTCCGACGTTCCCTTCCCTACTTGGAGGATCTCAATACTGGTCAGCATTACAAAAGCGGCCGCCAACAAACAGAGGACGGATGAAGCGCTGCTTCATACGAGAGAGCAGGCAATACCGTGGATGAAGTGGACAAGCATGCGCTGCAGCCCTGCTTAACCATAACCTGCGGTGCCCCGTCGGCCAAGACCAAGACTTCG
This sequence comes from Aspergillus subversicolor, assembly GCA_037044295.1. Taxonomy (NCBI): domain Eukaryota; kingdom Fungi; phylum Ascomycota; class Eurotiomycetes; order Eurotiales; family Aspergillaceae; genus Aspergillus; species Aspergillus subversicolor. The sequence continues at coordinate 324,434 of JAWLTM010000025.1, read as the reverse complement.
ACTCAAGGCGAAACTAGAAACGGCATAGGTGTCACGAAGCAACAGATAATCGCAGGGATACTATCGGGATTCGTAGTTTCATCTTGACTTGACGGTTGTGGGAGTATGTTTGAAAGGAGCAGCTCTCACGGAAACGCTGAACTGATACGTTGCCGCTTTCTCTGCAATACAACATGAGGCTATACCTACCTACCTGCCTACAATTTCGCCATCAAGCATCGAGGGGGCTTGCGATACTATCAAGTCCGGTTTTGCACCGATTACCTCCAACCGAGATTGAGCTTTTATATACCGAGTAGAAATATACATCTGACAGCAGATTGATCGAGGTTTTTATAGCGCCAATTTTAATTCCCAAGTCCTTCTAAGACATCACACCAACTCCTAATATCACGGAACTTCCCCAAACTTGATCCGTTGTCTTTGTGAGACGGGAAAAGAAAAGCTGAAATGCAGCCAAGACCAATTACTCCCAAGTTTTCCGGAGCCTGATTCAGCCGCAGTGTGATAATTGCGCATTCTTCAAAGCCTTCAGCAAACGAGGCCTGTTAAGATTTTCGCATAATAGAACCACCTCGTGCACTGTCATTAGGGTATTACAGATGATCCATGTCTACTAATTGTACATCTCGTCGTTAATGCTGGTAGCTAGCTCTCCGGGGACCCAAACGTGGCCGCATCTTGACGGAAGAAACAGTAAGTGGAGGACTTTTCAAATGTCAGTAGGGCGTTTCAGCTCAGAACGCGTGTACCACACCATCAGAGCCAAGGTTGCATATTCAACCTGTTTTCTTTCCTTGCGCATGTCTTGTACTGCAGTGGCTGGCACATCGTATCGACTCTCATTGGTTTACTGAAGGCTAGATTGCAACCTTATGTTCTGTCTTGTGATGACACAGTCCCGTGGCTAGTTGACTTGTTGTCAGATCATGTCAAGAACCTTTTCTTTCAAGAAAATCAGTCTGCGCAGAGCCTCAATTGCGCCTTTATCTACCCCAGCCGACGCCGGCCATCTGCGTTCCCTTTTCGTTCCTGCTGTCTACACCATAGAGTTCACCAGTTACCTTGTCTCGCACCGCCAACAACTACTCAGAATCCCATAGCGATAAGTCTCAAGATGGCAGCCGCCGAAGTTGAAGTTCTCGTCGACCAATGCGAATTTCGTACCAGGAAGGACAATACGGGCAAGTATTACCGATACAAGTCTTGGGACTGCCGACGGTGCAATTGCAGTTACTTCGGCGGCTGTGGACAAGACGATGCTTGTACTTGTTTCGGATCCCGCTGATGGTATGTTTGTCCTTGGTGTCATGAATAGTACTGATACGCCGAGTACTCTTTAGCGACCTGAAGGAAATTTAGTCAAGATCTTGCCAGGTGGACTACAACGGGGATCAGTCAAACCCTACCAGAATGTTACGGTAAACGAAGAAGTAAATATAACGAGGAAAATACACTTTCATTGCCTGTGACTCGATAATTGTTCAACACTAAGGGCGCCAATACCGTCCCCTCAATCAATCAAAAGTGGCCTTGCCACCACTAACAATGTACTTCTTCAATTTCTCCAGGCCGTGAAAGTCGTTCTCTGGTGCTGCAAGTTCTGCTTCTTCCAACTCCCAACCAAAAGTCCGTCTCTTGTCCCCCATCTTCTCCCCTTGGAGCCTGCAAGAGTCAAAGTCAATAATGACTGGGATGTTTCCATCGAGCATGATGTTGGCAGGATTCAGATCGTTATGGATGAGCCCAATCTAGTGCAAGTGTCGCACCCCTCTCTCAGCCCCTTCGTAAAGCTTCACTCTCTGATCAGGAGTGGAATCGGCCACCTTGTCGGATAGTTTGGAGGTGTACTTGCCCAAGACAAGACCAACGATCTTATCGTCATCACCCAAGCATCCGAAATATCGCACGATATTCGGATGCGGATGGTTCTTGAGCGTCTCGCAAATCTCGGCTTCCTGTAAAACTAGATCTGCAATGCTCGTAGGGTTTGGATCCTTGGCATCCCACGAGATAAGGCTGGGTTGCTTGAGGTATACGTCGTCAAGCGACAAGGTCTCGGGTGCTTTGCTGATGCCTTTTTCTAACTTTGGACAGTAGTGATGTCGCGGAATGAGCGTGAGGTCAAGGGAAGAATGATCGAGGTTCTTGAGCCGTGATTCTCGCTGTTGGGAACTGGCGGCAAAGTAATCGTTGCCAATTCGCAGTATGATCTTGGTGTGATCGAACAGCCAGTCGTCGTCCTTCTCAGAGAAGGCCTCACTGTGGGCGACGATTTGCGACTTGGCCTTGAACTCTTGGCTTCCAGCAGGAGCACAGCCGTCGGAAACTGGCGGCGATGGAAGAGGAATGCCATGCGTGGTTTTGCTCTGCTCTTGGAATACAAGGTTAAAGAGCCAGGTGCTAGATAGGCCGTAATGCCATAAACGCAGTAATCTGAGAGGGTGTCAAAGGAGCCAAGAGCGAGGAATCTCTGCTCGTTAAACTTGACCTGATATTTCGTGAGTGCCGGGGTAAATGCGGCCCGTCATCTCGTAACTATCAGTAAATGGCACGGAAGGTCGGGCTTGAAAACCTGTCGTCCCGTCGCGTATCAATTTGGCCGCGTTGTTCGGTTCTTGTTTGTGTCGCATAAGTATACACTGGGGTAGTGTGGTGTACCTAGTATTGTGTAATGTTGTATCGTGGTGTTGAGAAAGGTAGGTAATGTTACATGTTGATGTTTAGTCGCGAGGAGGAAGCCGGTTTCTGGAGAGCAGCGTCATTTACCGCAGGAGCAATTATATTCCAGTGCATGGGAAGTGCCCTTGATTTGTGGTAAGAGCAACATTATTTACTGCGGGAGGGATAAGGTTACAGTGAATCTGCGCTGTATTTCTCACAAGAGCAGGGTTGTTTACTGTGGGAGCAGTTAGGTTATAGCGAACGTTAGTGGTGCCCTACATCTGTCGCAGGAGCAGCAGTATTTACCGCAGGAGTGATTTGATTATATAGACACAGGCGGTGCATTTGCCCCAGGAGTAACAAAACCCAGGAGTCCTACCCTAAGCCACAAAAAGATTTAGGCAACTTGGTACATATTTACAAATCCCTTAAACTAATGATGTCTTGAGGACAAAGGTCTGGAGATTTTTAACCCCCTCCTACCAGATCCCTGAGCGCTTTGGCAGGAAACTAATCACTCCCGTCAATTAGACGTGTTGGCTCCAGACTGGCGGTGAGGGAGGATCCTGATATCTTCATCTCGTTTATGTTACGACTCCGTCCATCTGGTATATAACGGGGGAAGACAAAGATCTTTCTGGTGTAAATCTTGGTTCGTCAATGCAGGGCTTCTTCTTCTCGAGAATAGAGGCGGTCGCTGCCTGGCGACCACTCTGTTTCGCTAATAGCGCAACTGAACACCTGATGTGAGTCATCTCTGTGGCCCAGTTAAGCGAATCTATCCGTGAATAAGAGATCCGCTACGTGCTCGTTCTGGGGCGCCGGTTTTGGTGGTGCTTCCACACACACTGTGATGAGCCAAATGGTGGCGGAGGGCTGTGAGTGATAGCTGATGACAAGATGCGCAAGCCTTTGTTTTTTTGACTCTTGAGGAAGGAAGGGAAAGCTGTAACGGCGTGTAAACCACGAGAGACGTCGAGGTCGCGAGGCTGCACCTTCGGAAGTGACATATAAGAGGGTTGGATAGCTAATGCAACTCTTCCATGTCGACGTACGTTGGTCGCAACGTTCGTGAAGGAGCCACGGCCAGTGCTATGGAGTATGTCAGGCAAGAAAGGCCCAGGTCCACCACTTCTCTCCTCTCAGAACGTCTCATCTGCCTTGACCATCTTATTGGCATGATTACTATCTACTTGTGAGCCTCCAGAGCTGATCGTAAGCTCACCGATGAGCCGTTCACCTTCCGACATTCGAATGGTATATAAAGTGCATCGGCATTGAATTAAGCGACGACGGTCGCGGCTAGCCCCTTTCGATAGCAACAACGATGACGAAGACCACGACGGTAAAGACGATGATTAGGTGACCATGGAGATAACAATAATGATCAAAAGAACTCAAGCGAAAGCGACAACGAAGGAATATTCGGAGTGGTGGCGGTTCTGGCTCATCCTGCTGCAAATTTGGCTCGAAAAACGGAGTGAGGTACGTGCTGCTAGAGGTCATATCGCCAGACTCTCCATACCCTTTCTCTCATATCTTTCAAGTGTGCGCCATCTGGTTCGACGTTCTTCTCTTCGTCTGCGCCATCATGCTTGTTCTTCTCTGGCTGTGCCGAGTTGATCCTCCCAAGTGCCGCTCAGTCACCATCATACGCAACCGTGCTTGCGCCGAGCTTCTTGGACCGCTCATGGTCAGTGCAAAGCCTGTCTGACGGCCGGCGTTGTCTTGGTCTGACTCTCCGTTGCCTTCCTCGAAGGTATGTAGGATCCAACCGAGAGTCAAAATGCTGTTGGCCAGTCTCTATGGCCGGAACTGGGAAGGTGGTGACGGAACTCTGCTGCTTAATTGGGACGGTTCAATACTCAGTGGTATTCTTGTTCAGAACGGTACTTGTCTTTGGCTGGGCGTTGAGGATTTGTGAAGTCGGTCGAAGCACAAGAAGAAATGAAGCGTGAATGGCGTTACTAGTATATGGAGGTTGCGGAGAGAGGTTCAGAGGAAAATGAAGACACAATTCAGGGACTTCCGAGGATGGATTGCATGACAGAAAGGGAGATTGTGGAGTCAGACGCTTCAATGTTGATGGGAGCTTTTGTACAAATCTAGAGCTCATTCGCTTCGCTGGATTCTTTCCTGGCTCCTGGGCTACACGTCGGAACCAAAACTGCTCTGTGCTGGCTCTTTAGCGTTCCAAATCTTCTCAGATGAGGACTGGGATCGCTTAGAACCGATCACATTCGTGACAAGATCTTCAGCACGAGCGACATCCCTTTTCTGTTTGAGCAAGCCAAAGCCACTCAACTATCCCCAAGATCGGAATGTCGTTTTCCGTCCTCAGTGGACAGGCTTGCTGGTTTGACTGTCGGAGGTGGTCATCGATTTTCTGTCCGACAGAGTTCATCTGTACTGTATTGTCTGCTCTTAACTTCTGGGAGACTACATCCGCGTTGCGAGCTTTGAAAATGACGTTCAAATGTGTAGGGTAAGCCTGTCATCTCTACTGCTTTTAGGTCTCGTATTGGCTTATGGTAAGCGTCCGCCGATAAAAGGCACTCCTCCGTAATGGGAAATGCAACGGTTTATTGAGAGTCCAATATTTGCAACATTACATGAGATGCCATATATGAATGCAATCTTTATTAAAATTAAGAAAAGTCTGGCCCGGAATACTATTTCCAGCCCTAAAGAGAGAATGCAGTTTCATTTTGCCGAAACATGTACCAGAGGCTTTAAACCTGCAGTCTTTGCCTACTGGACTTTTAGATACAGCTATGCTTACGGCCAATCCCCAACGACGCACCAAACATCCCCCGCCGTCCTCGTCACTGAAACCTGATAGTGGCCGCCGTGAATTGGGCATCAAACTCAGTTGGGCATCAGTGGTGTATACCGTACGGAAGCATCATTTGACCAAACCCGCGCCTTGACGCCAAGTTCTGCTGCATCGCTTTCTTTACAACGTAAAATTGAGTTGATCTCTGCTGGGAAAGAGTTATATCCACCTGCCGAGCCATGAACGAACTAGCCGCAAACCTTACCGCATTACGGATCGGCCGACGAACCCATGTTGGCTTTGGCGACGAAACACCTACTGAGGTTCCGTTCTGCCCGCCGTCAGGCAACCTCCTAACGAAATTGGAAAACACTCCTCGTTATCTCTTTCGTGTTTATTCAGATGCGTCTGCCGGATCTGCCGGAAACAATAGCAGCGAATGGTTTAAATCTATTGATGCCTTGGAAAACAATCTGACGGACATTTTTGCACGAGATAATGCTGCACATATCGCTATAACCCTCAATGAGCATCTTCGATGGGAGCCAAAATCATATGGAGACCCTTTCATATCCTGGACAACTTCGCTCCTCGTCGCGATTCAATACGCTATCTATAAGCATAAGAAAGAAGGTGCCGAGCTGGAGGCAATTCACCTCTGCATTATCGATACCACTATGTTCCCAAAGGGGGTGTTCATACGAGACCTCGACCTAATCGAGGAATTCTATGACAAAGTCCCCAGGGATCAATCGATCGTGGTTAAAGGTGAAGAGAAAACCTGGGAAGCGAGAGGACTCGGCGACTTCCGCCACTTGAGAAGCAAGTCACACAAGACATACTCTGGCGTTTATTACTTCGGAGAGTTCCTCTCACAAGGACAGATAAACATTAAAGGTCGTTCATCCACGGTGACATGCGACAAAATTATCAATAATGCTTTGTTCGCTATGCTACCTCAATTCCAATTGGAACTAGAGGGTAGTAAAGTACGATGGGCAGAAGCAGTAGTTGAGTCTCGAGAGTCGTTCTATATGGGTATTGAGCCGGAGGAAACAAGTGCCCCCGAATTCGTGGCGGCTACGATGTTAGCATTGAAATTTCGGAGTATGTGGTTTCTGCCCGTGCTAGCTAATCTGCTGGCTCTGCGTCCTCGCGCAGCGCATGATCCCGGCATTCTGGACCAGATCTCAGGCCTCTATTCAGGTGCGTAACCATTGTGAAAGGTGTAGGCTTACTAACCAATAGGTAGATGAGTTGAGGTATAGCTGGTCGTCCAAAGACATAAAAATTGTGGCCGATGAGACCATCCCAGAAGTCTTGCAATTTGGGAAGATTGTTCATGATATTAATGAAGCTTTTTGGGAACAGTCTCTCCATAACTTATTCAGGTCCATGGAAGAAACTGCAGGTGCGCTCTCTGACTCAAGTTGACCCAGAGTAGGAAACCATTATAAGCCCCAGAACACTAACTTCAATGTTTTAGATATTGCTCGCCGCTTTGTCACGAGCTCCGGGACCGCTGGAGCTTCTAGGCTGTTGGGTAAGAGTGATTCAGCAGGCGATCTCTATACCTTAGAGAGTAAGCATCTGCAACCACTGATACAGATGTTGGGAACACTGAATGGCATCATACAAGATCTTGAAGAAGGGACAACTTCTACGTAGTATTTATATGCATACAACTGTGGTCAGCTGCTTTGGAGTCGAAGTTCAATGACTTGAATGCATGGAATGGAAGTGAAAGACGGTATCGTTGGCTGAGAAATTTCTGGAAACGACCCTCCGTATTGATTTCGGACCACAAGAGACTTGATTAATAACGAGAAAGAATGAGAAGAATCATGTCTTGGCCCTAGGAGTAGCTGTAAGTGACGACAGTTTCTTCCGCTAGCGCCGTTTGAGATGCGTATGGACATGAGCTCACGCGACGAAGTGTAATTTAAGTACGGAGTATGGGAGGGTAAGAAGTAAGAAGTGGCCCTGAACATTTCAGCGGATCATCATCTCCAGTCGGGCCGTGTCGGAGCTCAATCTTTCCTCAGTATCCGGTTTTGTGGGGCCGTGCGGCTCGGCGCAACGGCCCGCAAGTTTATCCTTGGACTGTCTCATCTCTGGTGCTGCTTCGTCACTTACGGGGTTGACCTTCCCCACCAGCAGTCGGCGCCTTGAAAACTACGACCTATCTTCTCTGGGTCACTGCGATCCAAGACCAGCATATACGTTCGCCATCATTTGAGCCGACGCGCTGGCACCTTGTGCATCCCATTGCGTCGCGTCTTCAGCTAGCGATGCTGCAATGTTCAGCATGCGCGGCGGAAGAAGCGAGAAGCACAAGACCACAGCCACCCGAGCCAGTAGAGCACGCACCGGACGATGATACAACATCTTGAGAGCCTTTCTACACGGTCCCTCGAATCACGCCCTTTGATGGCGCTTTGGAACGCGAGCGACGCCGTCTGTTGTCTCTTCCTCGAGCCTTACGAACGCACCGTCATTATTTCCGCCCGACGACGCACAACATCTCGACTACAATCCTAGCAGCGACAGTCCCGATATGACCTACGGCTGAAGGCATATTCCTGTTCTCGTTTCTCCATCTTTCCGATAGACTCGAGGGCAGTACGACCGAACAAAATGAGGGCTCAGGACAGTGGAGGTGTTGAGCCGGATTGAGAAGCGCTCTGGGTCTCTCGAAACGCTCTGCTTATAGTTGATCCTCGTTTGTTTTTTACGGGCAACATTCAGTGTTGGGCCTCCAAGACGGGAGCGATCGCGACGGCCTTGGCCACGGAGAAGGGAGCATGATTGTCAAGGTTCTTAATAGAGAGCTGATGCCTCGAGCCAAACGTTGCTCAATATACCCTAATATCTCAGTTTGATCAACCCCAGTCCTGACCTCCGTTTACATCCTACCAAACTCAACTCAAGCAGCAACACCATAGCACCCAAGTCGAATCGCGATCGAAAAGAACATGCAAGACAAATAGCAAGATCAGTAGCACTGCGGGATGGGATCCAATTTCTGCTTAGTTTATCGATGGACACCTCTATCAACACTACACAACTCTAGATAGCTCGGCGCGATACCTTGCCCTTGGGCTGGGAAGAAGAGAAGACCGTCGGGCGATACGGCATTGAACAAGGAGATCCTGGAGCATGCTGACCAACGTCTCGGGGGCATTGCCATGCCTGGCCACAACAGCGAAATGCCATATCGCGAGATTGACAGCGTCGTTGCCGGTTCGAGCCTTTTCATCAGCCATCGTGAGATTCTCAGTGTATAGACTAAAGACTGGGGTTGAAGCTGCCCTGGCCGTCGATACTGATGACATTGCACTTTTGCCGGCTTCTGCAACAAGTCTCGTTATCAGCGAGGTCTCGGTATAAAGCGCAGCCGAGGGATCCCATTCGCGACCAAGTTCACCATTATATATGTTGCGGGTGGGAGGAGGTTTCATGCTCCTGTTCGCTGTTAGATCCCCTGTGGTAGACTACAATGGCCGCTCCTGATCAAGCATGTTCACCCATCTAAGCAAAATGAAGTTTTCACAAACTGCCATTCAGTGAATTTGTGGTTATCAAAGAACGTGAAACCTTGAATAATCGCAAAGGGCAACTGCAGAAAGCGTTCTTTGACGTCCCTTGTAGATGCTACAGTACAAAGCCCTTCCATCACATCCACTTCTTCCAAGGCTTCATTGCACAAGAAACATCGCATTCACCATCAGATTCCAGGTATAAAAGCTATTCTTAAACCGGAATTTGAGTTGTGATTCTTTACAATTGAGCACATAGTCCTCACTGCCGTATATCTTTCTCTGTCATACATCTAACCTGATATACGCACCTCGATCAACAATGGCTTCTCTCATCGGTTCATTCAAGCGATGTTGCTCTCGCTTCTGGGATTATGTGTCTGAAGAGGCGAAGGATAATCCCGTACAGGAACCACCCGCCACGATCGAGCCCGAGCCCGATCTCGCCCAAACACCCCAAGCCAGCGTCGCTGAGATTGATCGTTCGATCCTATCCGACCAGCCAGCGACGCCTCAGGCCATTTCACCACAGCAGTATCTCACTGACATCTCGCCATGCGATTGTCCTATCGTTGAGCAGAATTTGCGACTTGGTGTTGAACGATTGACGTTGGGCCCTTTAAAAGCTGGGAAGAGGGCTCGGCGAGGACGTCTTGATGATGATGCTCAACCTGCTAGGTCTGTTTTGGCCGACTTGACAGCTGAAGAGGACCTAAAGAGTTTTTGCTCGAAGAACCTCAGGGCTCTCTTAGCAGCGAGGGAGTGATAGGAATGTGTCCTTGGTCGTCCTGCAAAAGCGCGAGAGGGACACCTTGGAGGACCTTCCCTGTCTCGCCCGTGGGCCTCGAGACGAAGCTGTAACCCTTCTTGACTCTGACACCACTGTCTTGAAGGAGATCCCTAACATTGCCCGCCTCAACGACAACAGTCACGAGTCTGTCCATCTCTTACACCACAAAAATATCTCCGAGCTTCACAAAGGCCTCAATGTCGCCTCTCAACACCGCTACATCTTCTTCAAGCCTCTTTTACCGTTAGCAGTCACGATGTTTTGTGTCTCCATCAACGCAAGACAGAGATGCAGAGATTGCGACAGCCTCAATATCACCTCTTGGCATTACTATTACTCCTTCTGAAACATCAACGAGTAGCAGGGCCTCACCTCAACAGATATCGACACCTAAATATAGCACATATGAGCCATTGATTCTCGAATTCCCCAAATTGCCGTGTGCGCTTGCAGAGATTATGGTTGACTTCTTATCTAGAAAGAGTCTGTTTTAGAAATATGCCTGGTATCTTGAATCTTGCATTGCAGTATCATTGTCGTGTTTCAGATTGCGAGCGGAACACATTCTTCATCCGCGAGCAGTGAAATCACCATGATATTCCCATCTGTAAGATGTACCGATACTCGCTAGTCACGTAGAGAGAAGGATGAAACAACTCGGATAGGAACGGAGAAGGGAAAAATTTCGCCGTTGACAATACCAGCATGGCAGGGCCTGCACGTGGATTGCCTACACAACCGTATGCGGTGACGCTGAGGATACTAGTTTCAACCTGAAATTGGGGCAATTTGGAGATTACAAGTGCATGTCAAAAGGTCAAAGGACGAGTCTCGCCGTTATTGTCCTCACACAAAGGTGATAAGAGTCTGGATTGAGAGGGTTGCCTGGACTTATATTTCTTGATTCCAGCATTTATGCCCTGCTCGGAGCACTCAACAACCAAAGACCATAGACCTGAAGCGAACAGAACATAGAGAACTATAGACAAAGCCCTTTCAAGAATATAGTCCCCCTGGCCTCATTCGGAGGCGTACACGCTGACCCAACCTATAGTATTGGCCATTTCGAACCTAACCATGTTCTTGCTGATCAGATGAGGTATAAAGCAGGCTAATAACAGAGAAGGCACCACTTGACTACACTCCCCAGTTACAAATCTATCGTGGGTTTAAATAGCGATTTTGGCCCTCAGAGGCCTCGGTGATGAGGTCCAGAACGCCAGGCTTCAACGAGGCATTAACTCTGCTCTCATGGACGTCAAAAGAACGGATAACTTACCTCAAGGATCTTGGGATCCCTATCCCTTAGCAGATGCTAACACTAGCAGCCAGAAATAATTCTTATTCCGAATCTCGAAGATGTGTCACGTGCTAGACTACCCGTAGCCCGAAGCCTCGCAACCTGCAGCCCAAACAGTCGCGAGAATCCCTTCTCCACAACACCACAGCGCAGCCTTGCCCTCTCACCGCCACCGCCAGCCATCACACACACATCAGAAAGCAACCCCTTGACGCTTAAAGACATCCCAACACTATGGCGCTCAAGGCTCAAGCCGAAAGCAACACCGCCGCTCCTCAATATGCGGATGAAGTCATCGCCGCGGCAACGCAGGAGGTCGCGCCCTCCAAGTTCAGGTCGACCCTGACTCGCCACTAGGCGCGGCGTACATTCGGAGGCGACCTTTCGCCTGAGATGCGCGTAAGTACGCGGTCGCCGAGGTAGTGAATATGCGCGCTGATGCACCTAGGAACGACTCCAGGATCAGGAGAAAGAGTTTCAAGCTTGGCGTCGCAGTGGAGCAGGCGGCACTGACGGAAGCTGGAACACGTGGGTTGCGTTGAAGAGTCGTGAGAATCGAAACTCTGCGGCCAGAGGCTACACCAAGGCAGGAGGTGCGACTCGAGGCGATGAGCAAGTCAAGAGGGAGATGTGATATCGACAGGAGGTTGCGGCCACGAAGACTCTGTGCGTGGTACGGACCATAGCATAATGATGCATCGCTTGGGCACAGTGTAGAACTGCATAGTCACAAGAATCATGATGAATATGATCCCTTTTCTGTCGGATAGTCTTGTGTGTAACTAAGTCTCTTCATCAAGTCAGAACAAAGTCCGGGTCTCCTTGCCAGTGGTCTGCCACACAGAGCCATGTTCCAGCATTCCGCCACCGTGCTGCCCCTTGCGAAATGAGAGCAATGCAGTGGCAGGGGCATGCCCACTTCTGTTTATCACCTCTGCGAACTTCACAAAAGGCTTATAGAAGTATACTGCCATCTTGGTATATCAGTGAGCTAGCTAACCTATATTTACACTGCGTCACTTTACACTGCAGTAGTTATTGTCAGGCCGCCATCAACCACCATTGTATGACCAGTTATGTATTTGGCAGCATTACTGCTAAGAAACGACACCGCGTTTGCCACGTCGAACGCGTCTCCCAACGCTCCAATCGGGATGTTACTGCTCATAATCTTGTGATACATATTCTTCTGCTCACTGTCCTCCGAATTCTCCCAAGACTGGATCAGCGGTGTTAACATGATTCCTGGCGCGACGCAGTTTAGTCTGATGCCTTTTGGTGCATATTCAGTAGCTGTAACCTGCGTGAAGTGTACGACCGATGCCTTTGCCGCATTATAAGCTATCTGGGGCTTTGAAAGGGATCGAAGACCGGCGATGGAGGCGTTGTTGACAATAGAGCCTGAGCTCTGGTTTTCCATGATAGGTAAAACGTGCTTGCAGGCGAGAAAGACACTCTTCAGGTTCACGGCCATCTGGCCATCCCAAGCCTCTTCAGACAGCGTGGCTGCATTTCCTGGAACGGGAAACCCGACGTTGTTAATGAGTATGTCGATTCGTCCGTGTTTGCTGAAGCAGGCATCGACTACGGCTTTGACATCTGAGGATGAAGTGACGTTTGCCGCCATGACATCGCAAGGTCCAGGGAGCCGAGATTGGGTGAGCTTGGCTGCTTCAAGGTTCAGATCGCATCCAAAGATAGTCACACCGTTGTTGGAAAGGGCATAGGCGATGGCCGCGCCGTTTCCCCAGAGTTCTGGCTCTTTTGATGCTGTCTGCGTCTGTCCGATGCCCATGATTAGAGCGACCTTGCCTGCAAGGTCAGGATGCGTTGAGCAGGATTCCATGTTTAATGATAGCGATCGGTGTTGAATGATTTAGGTAGTGATGAGTCTCTTGTGATCTGAATATGAAGAAAAGAGGGCTGCACCTTCTTAGAATCGAGCCTATTTATTGCACGAGCAGGCACCTGGGATTACAAAGCATCAACGTGTGTGTGTTCAATTACCTCTTGGTGGCCTGACTGCATGACCGTGATCGAAGAAGGTAGATAGCCCATGAAAGACAAACTGGGAAATGATATGCACTCTCAATCCAGCCTGTTATATTGATCTCGATATGAAGTAGCGTGTACCGTGCTGTACGAGTCTCAAGCGCCTAGAACCAACGCTACCGCTTTAGTCCAGACTCTCCGGAGTGCTTCGTCTCCCCCCGGCCTTTTAGATTCCAGAGATCTTCTCCAGAAAACCCCGGGTCTGACAAGCGTCACAGGGCCAAGAATAACGCTATCGCTTTAGTGTAGACTGTCCGGAGTGCTTCATCTCTCCCCGGCCCTTGGTTTCCTAGAGAGTTTCCCCAGAATACCCCAGATCTTATGGGCATCTTAGCGCATGGGGTAAGTAAAGTAGCGGGGGTGGACGCGGGGAACCTGGATAATTTGTGGAGTATTTAAACGCCTGCATCTCGCTTCTCGTTGTCGATCACTTAGGACATCTCAGCGGACTCATATCCAAGGCCCACTGCTCGGGCCTGCTCTTTTTGCAATCTTCACCCTTTGCACTTATACGCTTGTAGCTGAGAGCTTGAATCAGCAGAGAAAACTTAGCACATCCGCTCATTGTTAACCGGTCTATTCCAGTACCAGAAACACAATGAGCTCTCCAAAGCACTCCATCGATGTCGAGATGCTCGAGAGCCGCGATGAGCAAGGCGTTCTATCGCTGACTCCGGACGAGCTGACGATGGAAAAGAGGTTAGTAAAGATGCCATCTTTTTCAGCGCCAAGGGAATTCGACTTTGCTGACGGATAGATACTTTCTAGGATGGTTCGCAAAATTGACATGATCTTTCTTCCTGTCACAGCTCTGACGTATCTTCTCTGCTATTTGGATCGATCTAATATCGGTATTGAACCCCATTTCACCTCTTATACCCTTTGTGACATTCCCTCCAGTGCCTATCTCATATGTTTTGGTAGTTAAAATCAGCTGACGTCCAAAAAAAGGCAACGCTCGCATCCTCAACGCAGACACGGGAGACGACTTGATGCATTCGCTGCACCTGTCCAAGTACGAGTACACCATTGCTCTCATGTTGTTCCTTGTAGCATACTGCGTCTTCGAAACCCCAAGTAACCTAGCTCTCAAAATACTCACCCCGAATCGGTACGAACCCCTCCTCCTCACCCCCTCAAAAACCCCCGACTGACGTGTATGTGTAGGTGGCTCGGATTCCTCATCTTCGTCTTCGGATCGATCTGCGCAGGTATCGGTGGAATCCATAACTTCGCCGGGATTAGTGCAATGCGATTCTTCCTGGGCGCTGCTGAGGCAGGCGTATTCCCCGGAATGATATACTACTTCAGCTTTTGGTACAAGCCAGAGGAGCGGGCTTTGCGCATTGCTACGTTTCTCAGTAGCGCCTCCTTAGCTGGAGCATTTGGAGGGTACGTGTTAAGATCTTTTCATCTTACTTATTTTGTTAGTAATGCTGACTCTGGAAAAACAGATGCATCGCCTACGGTGTCGGGCACATGAATATGGTGGGAGGCCTGGAGGCTTGGCGCTGGCTGTTTATCATCGAGGGAATTCCATCCGGTATGTGAAGAGCAGACTACCTGAGTGATTTCACTGTATTACCTTTGAAAACGCCTGACCGTATCCGCTAACAGATGTGGTTAACAGTGATTCTTGGTGTCTTGGTCTTTTTCTTTCTGCCCAGCTACCCAGAGAACTGCAATTTCCTGACCACCGACGAAAAGCGCCTCCAGGCTAGAAGACTTGGTGAACTGGCTAGCAGGTAGGTCAATGTCCTGTCTCCGGCTTGTTCTCTGGTGAGATACAGCGCTAACTATATTCTTCGCCCAGTAAACAAAAGATTACATGGCTCGATGCTAAAGCGACCCTCTGCGACTACAGGCTGTATGCTCACTATTTGGCCTATACCGGTATTGGCTGCCTCATCAGCTCCCTGTCGCTTTTCGCGCCAACTATTGTTGAGGGTCTTGGTTTTGTAGGACTTCGCGCGCAGCTGTTCACCGTGCCTCCATATGCACTCGCCTTCATCTGCTCCATCCTTGCTGCATTCGCCTCTGACCATTTCAGAGTTCGCGGCCCTGTAACCTTTGCTGCTCTTTCCACATGTTGCGTTTCCTTTGTTATCTTGGGTTAGTAGTGCCCTCCTTTCATCTGATGGGCTGACCAAAGCTAACTGGCCACGTTTTAGCTGCCCTTTCAGGCGAGCACTTTACGGCTCGTTACGTTCTCTTGGTTATCAGTACGTGTGGCGCGTTCGCTGGTCTTCCAAGCATGAACGCGTGGATCGGAGACAACGTGAGCAATACCACGGCAATGTCTATCGCCGTTGGACTGAATGTCGCGTTCTCTGGCCCAGGCCAGATCATCGGAGTATGGATCTACCGTGCTCAAGATAAGCCTTTTTACAGGCTTGGTCACGGAATCAATGGTGGATTCTCCGCCATGTCGGCATGCATTGCATTGGCGCTCTGCTACTACTATCACCGTAAGAATGTCAAGGGTGACAAGGTTAACGGTCGGAGCTGGATTATTTAGTTATGTTCTATGACTCCGGACGGAATGGATTTTCCATGCATCAGGGGTACATGTACAGGGTACTTGGTATGTAAGAAGTGGGTCTTCTATAGTTCCATTAGCTATATTAGTTATCAGGCTTGGTCGAAAGTTTAAGAGGGGGGGAAGGGGGCGTGCAGAATGGAACTCGCCGCGAGTACATTATTCATAGCCAATAGATGTGATTGATTGGACACGAGATTTAAAACAGAAACAAATTCGTGCTATGATAGGATCGTTGTCTTCCGTCCGGCAGAAGTTTAAAGCGGCAGTGTCGAGACCATCAGCGTTAAGGAGCTGGGAGGCGAGCCCATGAGCTCCCTGTGTCACCCTTGAACCAATACCCCTGCTACTCGCCGTAGCTTTGCATCACCTCCCCCAAACAGCACTCGAGTCCGAGCTAAGCTCCACGCCATCAGACCAGGTTTTCGTCATCACCACTGCCGTCGCCCTGCTCCTGAATTCCCAGCTGCATCGATATAATGCAAGCACCATTCTAACGCTAATACGGTCAGCTGAAATGACAGCCATGTCGACTGATGGCTACAAATTCCTCGATACTGCTCTTCCCCAAACCCAAACTAATATCACATCCACCTTTAGCTCACTCCCCTCCCCCCTACCCCATCACTTCGAACGCTAAGACGCACTTCAATAATCAGGCCTCCCACACACTCAAAGCGATCTACTCCTCCAACTCATGATTCCCCGACACCATCCGTCCCAGCCCTATGGTACACGCTCCCGTCACGGCTGCAGCAGGTGCAGGACTGGGTCACCACGCATAAGATTCTGACGGGTTTAGTGGCCGTGGTTTTGGTCGCGAGTACGGTGAATTATAAGAGCGTGGAGAGGACGAGGTTGAGAAGGAAGATGAAGAGGACGAAGTACAGGAACAGTCCTAGGGAGGAGTTGCTCGGTTGCCGTTTCTACCGCTGGTCAAGTTCTTGGCCTTGCATATAGCGAGCAAGGGTTCATCGTCTATTATTGTTTTCTCCCTCGAAGGCTTATATATCTAAGTCTGCTGCATAAACATGACGCGCCATTGCACGCATAGATGCCTCAAAAGCCACGATAGACATGGCATTAGCAGGAAATGCCCTCAATATACATGGGAGAAACCCTCTCCAGAAACCTTTCCATCCAGCTTCTCTGTAAATTGTCCTAGCAGTATCCATCCAACTCCACCTTGGACCGTTAAGAGGCGAGGTCATGATGTGCTGCTTGATAACATCCGTGGGATACCCCGTTAGCCAATACATCTGCGCGGCAAAGCCAGCAGCAAGGAAGTTTATTAAAGGAGTGCTGAAGTTGGTACGTCGCTGCATTTGACGACTGAACACGTCGTAACTTGACCAGAAGACGGCGAAGAAACTCCTAAAGACGATGGTGGAGAAAAAGCCTCTGTACACGCCAGCCACGCCATAAGAGGTGAAAATCTTTTGAAGGCAGTCAAATGGCCCTGAATATAACCTTTGGGCTCCCGTCGTTGTGTATTGTATTTGCAGTCGTGCTTTGATGTGCTCAATGGGTGCTGCGATGAGACTGACTGTCCATCCTGCCAAGCCTCCTGATACCCCGTGTATCAGACACGATCTTGTTGATTTGTTCAAATACGAGAGTTTTGCAGGCGATGAAGTTTCTGGACATGTCCTCCTGAAGTAATCACGGTAGATAGAGAATGAACCGAGCAATATGGAGTCCATGAACACAAACCCGATCAGTGGCGGCGTGAAGCCCTTATATAAGCCTCGTATTCCTTCTTGGCTGATGGTCTCATGAAGGCAATGCCATGGCCCGCGAAAGCGCGATGTACTCGATGTTTGCAGTCGGACTTTGATGGTATCGAAAGGATGTCCCGCTGCAGAATATAGGTTAGTGGTGCTAGCCAAGGGGTGCAATGGCCGAATATTTTACTTACTGGACACTTTAGCAACACCGCTGAAAGCACCGGCAATGAAACCTTGAGCGCCTCCCTGGCTCTCCATGATAATACTCAGAGCACTTTAGGTATATGGTTCAGACGTAGGTTACACCTGAGTAAGAAAGAAAAATGCATTTGTCGTTTTTCCAATAAGTGGAATCTATTGCAGGCGTTTCTTCTTAACACGTTCTGTTTCCTTGCGATTCTTAGACATCTAGGCAGGGTAAGTGAGGACCAATGCTGAGGAAGCCATCCCCGCATGTTTCGCCCAGGACCGGAGCAGTGTTAGTCTCCCCGGAATGGTGGCAGTCGTAAGTGGGCAATCGTGGATGTCATTGGACACGATAGTTTTTCGTGTTATCCGACGGACTTAAACTTTCGTAGAAAGCGATCATGGCCTACAGTGACTGAACGCGGGGAACCCTGTATGGACGGAGAGTCTAGACTATTTCCCAACGACTACTCATCACCATCAACTGCCTAACTACGCTTGTGCTCGTCAGTCACAGCAATAGCCCCCAATGGTCCAGTCTTACCCATGTCTGATCTTAACGCATCCTCGCCCAAGAAGTCCCGTAGCTTCGTAGTCAGGCAGGCTTGCGATGGGTACCGCCCTGAAGGAGGGCACCTCCTTGCAGCTGCACATCACTAGCGGCAGAAGACACCAGGATCTTTGGCAGATACTACAATACTCGATAATCCTCAGGTTAATATAGATAGGTAGTCGAACACCTCGGGATGAAATTGCGCGGCCGACGACGAAACCCAGTTACATGTTGCTTGGAGCTTTTAGCCCCGCGATCCAGGTTCTACCCCGCAAATGAGCACCTGTACCCCGGATACCGGCCCCACGGGGAATCTAGACGACTTCCGACAGATTCGAGCTAGGGACAGCGCTAGACCACTCAGTTGCAATTCAATCTGGCGAAGATGACCCAAGAGACAGACGTCAGTAAGTACAAAGTGCATAAATGGGGTTGTCGGCAGCCAGCTTTGCTTGGTACCCCAAGCCTTCGCAGCTCAAGTTACATTGCATCTCCCAACAGCCACCATGAAGATCTTCTTGCTCACCAGTCTTTGGGCAGCTGCCATGGCCGCCTCGACCGCTAGAAACCCTTATGAACTGGGTTCAGTGCCTCACTTGAAGATAGGCAATGTCACCACTCAGGACGGCGTCGAACTACGGTATATCCAGGCGGGCCCACCTTCTGGCCAGCAGCTACTCTTCATCCCTGGGTGGCGGCAGACCGCTGCGCAGTGGAACAAACAGATTGAATACTTCTCTTCGGCCGGCTATCGCGTAACAACCTACGACATGCGCGGCCACGGCGACTCTGCCAAGCCAGACTTTGGATATCGTCTCAGTCGCTTTGGTGCAGACCTTAACGACGTCATCAACTCTCTTAGCCTCTGCAGCGTCAGTATCATTGCGCACTCTATGGGCTCATCCGTTACTTGGGCCTTCTGGGACCAGTATCCTGCTCAGCGCAGGCGAGTTTCCCGCTTCGTTATCGACGACCAATCTTCAGTATTGGTGCAGGACCCGACTTGGACACAGGCGCAAAGGAATACCTGGTCAGCAGCCTTGTTCTCGCCTGCGCAAGTGTATACATTCTCGGCAAATCTCACAAACGAATTGGTCCCCTTCATCAAGAGCATGTTTACATCCTCCATTTCCCAGTCCGATTTGGACTGGATGATTAAGCAGAATAGGAAGATGAGCGACGCCCATGCCGCTACGCTCTTGATCAACCACGCGTTTATGGATTGGCGAGATGTCCTGCCGAGGATTGATATTCCTGCGTTGGTTCTTGCAGGTGACGCAAGTCTCAACAACGCGACAGGCATCACGTGGGCTGCGTCGCAGATCCCGGGGGCTCAGAAGTATATCTTTACCAAGGCCGAAAAGGGAAGTCATTTTGCGTTCTGGGAGAATCCAGAACTGTTTAACCAGGTCGTGGAGAAGTTCGTAACGTCCTGATCTTGACTGTGGTCAAACGATACTCGTAGCTAGGGGGCGGCAACCTCCAGAGCACCATTCTCACATATTAGCTCAATTCAGAACTGGCTTATGCGTCATGAAAGATTACTCTTGAAATATACTTGATTTTTCCCGGAATCTGTGAACTACTTTCCCTCAGTGTGTGTACTTTAATCAAGGAATCTTATTCAATGAGTATCTTAATCTGCAAATACACGCAATGTTTTCCCTCCGCGTTCCAAGATCAAGACTCAATAGCGTAAATCAAGACTCCTAAATTGTAACTAACTTGAACTGTTCATGTCTGTTTGATCATGGGTGAGTGTGCTTGTTTCTATCTCCCTAATGGTATTGATAAATGCCGCGTAATGATCGGGGCAGTGCTAGGCTCCCCGCTAGAGAGAGTCCGACGCACCATCTGGAAGGGTGAAACTTTATATAGCTTCGGACATTTGTAGTACCCGCTGACCCAGAAGCTCCTCAACTTGTTCCATCCCGCACATAAGAAGCACCGAAAATTCTAGAAAGTATTCCAAAGTCATCTTTCGGCAGCCTAAATGGCTAGACCTAACCTTAGAAAGGTGGTTGTTGGCTCTGCACCATGCGGTTGATCAATTGCAAACTTGCGGGGTAGGACAACGTTTGCGGGGTATTGAAGTACTGTACGTTCTTGAAGAAGAAACATCGTAGCCATGACCAACCCTCTCTAGTTTCTTACTAATTGATGATCCTTCCCGTCCTCACGTTACATTTGCTAGATCCACTACAAGATGCATCCCCCTCTTCTTCCCGGAGTGCTATTAGTCTCCCCATGGCCATTCCTTAGCTTCCCAGTCACCTGATGATTAAAGCTTCCCTGACACTTGTTCAAACCAATTGTTCCAGGGTACGAAGAAACATCTTGGTAAGGGCCTACTTAACTTCACACATCTTTCAGATTCGTAAGGCGGCCCTGGTTGAACATCCTCCATCTCAGGTCAACACACCATGATGTCAGTGGAAAACAAGACAGTCATTATCACCGGAGGAGCTAGAGGCATTGGAGCTGCGACATCACGACTCTACAATGCTGATGGAGCTCAAGTGGTAATCGCCGACCTAGCCAGCGCACATGATGCAGCCAACGAACTCATACACTCCTGTCACCATCCTTCTCGCGTCGTTTTCATAGCGGTAGATATTGCCAACTGGGACGAAATGACAGCGCTGTTTCGGAAGACGACTAAGCGCTTTGGACGAGTGGACATTGTAGTGGCTAATGCTGGAATTATGGAGCGGAAGGATACCTTTGCCCTTGATGAGGTTGACGAACACGGTGAACTGATGGAGTCGAAGGAAGCCTCCAGAGTAATCGATATCAACCTGAAGGGGACACTGAACAGTAAGACTGTGCATGTTTTTTTCCTGGTTTAGCAACGCTCATACATGTCATCTAGCTCTGAGATTAGCCATGCACTACATGAGCAAGCCCAGAGCAGACGGTGATGCTGGCTCAATTGTGCTCATCGCCTCGACTTCTGGATACTTCGGGGGCACCGGCGTGGGTGCTTACGTCGCTTCCAAACATGGTGTCATAGGTCTCCTCCGCGCATGCCAGGGTGTTGCAATACGTCGAGGAATCAGAGTCAACGCCGTGGCCCCGTTCTTCACTCCGACACAGATCACTGCCAGCTATGCACAGCAGTGGAAGGATTCTGGGTTGGAGGCAAACACCCCTGAGACTGTTGCGGAGGAGATTTATCGGGTGTCTGTGGAACCCACTCTGACGGGAGAGTGTTCAATGGTAAGCTTACTATTCCTTTTCTTCTTTTGCCTTACTTATGGTCTGTATAGGTCGCAGGCAGATTTGTTCACCCTGTGGAGTCGGCAAGAACAGCCCTCATCCCGGCTTTTGTAGGCCAGGATATCGCAAAGTTGATGGCAGAGTCGAAGGAATTCTTTGATTCAATTGGCGGTTACAAGTTACCCGAACTGAAACAAGTTTCCTAGAGTAATAGAAGTTATAGCTACATAGTAAATTACTCTTTGTATGCCAATGTATATATTTGGCGGTGCATCTGATAATAACCAATGGATAGTCACAACGCCTCCAAGTCAAGCGCTCTGAGGCTATTTACAGAGACGACGAGCCGTAGTGAGATCTTGCTCACCCGATCTTCAAATAGGCAAAGTTCAATTAAGATCCCAGGCATAGATTTGTGAACTACAACTAAGAAAAACGAGGCAATACTGCCGTCCAAGTCCCTTTAAAGGCATCAGGAGGCAGGTAAAACAATCCCCGAAAGCACTCTGCTATGATAAATATCCGACACAGCCCGTAAATGATATAAACCGTGAGAGCACATCCTGCCCTAAGCCCCTGCGCTATTTTGATCAGTTTCACTCTCACAGGTTCATTCATATTGATCATCCAACGGCCACAAACGTCTAGCGGCACCCAAAATATATACCAAAGAGGTATAATTCCGACCGTTACCAAACTGGTGACTCTCCAAAGCTTTTGCTCCAAAGGCGTAGGGAATTGGAAGTTCCAAGCAATGAGATGAGTTGAACCGAAGACGACTGCACCAATGATGAATCCGATATCTTCCGTATTAAAACAGAAACCACCGCTATCATATCCACTGATGCGCCCGAGTGCCGCCTCAGAGTTATATGTATCGTTCGGGATAGTTAAGGAGAATGACCAATCATAATCATTCAGCAACACGATCTGAAAAAAGCCTTGTTTTGGACTCCTATTAAGAAATATCCGATCAGCTGGATTCAATTCGCGCACGGCTAAGATCTCTGTCGCTGAAACCAGATCTTTGGGCTTAAGAAGCCAGAATAAGTATGTCATGAAGGTGCAGATCGCGTAACTGAGAGTTGCTATCTCCAGTTGGGAAGAAGGGAGCCCTCGAGCCTTTCTTGTGATAAGCTGTGTAAAAAGCCATAAGACCTGGAATAGGGTCAAGACCTTAACGATAACGTCTTCTTTGCTTTGTCTGTTGATCTGGTCTTTTGTGATAGACGGCAATCGCTCAATAGCCCCGCGCTCCAATAGTTTACGCAAATCCTCAGTATTGACTGCGTTTGGCAGCTGCCATCCGCAGTCTCTCCAATCATCATCATCCGACGACTGGGAAGATCCCAAGTTTCTCATCTCTATAGAGTTGGAATCAGAATGGTTTGGAGGTTCCCTAGGCGTCCTTGTAGAGATTGTGTCATTATTGATAAAATGACAGCATGTCTCGAAGTTGGACTCAATACGAGCCTTGGTTGATTGAGATCGGGTCATGATGAGGCTTCGACAACCATGGCACCACTTCGATCCATCTATCAGTATGAAGCCGCCCATATTGGCATAGAACGCATGGGTCATTGTCCACTCGATACCGACAGCTTCTGCTGATCTTCGCATGACCTCGCAGTTGGCTGATCTCCATGCAGCAACAAACTCAGCTAAGGATTTGCCGACCAGGAACTCAGGCAGCAATATAGTTGCAAGCATCCACTTCGGTTTTCTCGAGTGCCATTTCCATAGAACTCCCAAATAATGAGATGTACCATGATTAGAGGCTGAATATTGAGATTCTTCAGGCTCTTCAGGTATGTTGAGGTGTAGAACAGTCCATGTGCAGAGAAAGATGGTGACAACAGAGCTCCAGAATATTTCAAGCGTGGAGCGAATGTTTGGCCCAGACACATAATTCACATTCTCATCCGGCAGGGAACAATGAGGTGTGAAGGAAAAAGGCCATACAGGAGGCAAGAAAAGAAGCAGGATAGCTGGTATCAATAGAGCTACCGCCATGGTCGGGCTTGTTATAAGTCTTCGAGGATTTCAAGATTTTCTGAAAAGAGTAGTGTTTATAATTATAAGTACATTGATGGTCTATGAGTGATATCAAAAGGTTAACACCATGGGCTGCAGGCTGGTATGCCTTTATGTAGGTAATTGCGAACAAGTTACTTGCAATTTTCGGGCCTCACATCTCCACTGTCAATCAACCAGTTCACGTCATTGGCTCTCACTCATTATGCCAGCCAGTCAGCGCGACTCTTTGGCCGGCTTCTGGACGATCCTTGCCGGCACGGGCCGGTCGCAACGAGAGGAACTTGACGTTAATTGGTGGAGTATCGTACGCAGCCTGCTTTATTGACTGTTCAGCTCGCCACTCTTTACTCTTGGCGCCCAGTCAGCAAAGTCATGCCATAATCAACTGGTGCTAGGTGGCATTCGCATCATAGTCAAGCTTATTGCCTCGCTGTATCCTGCATGTTTCATTACCCCGCCTTGCTTAGCGCCTAATCCAAGACGGAGTTCATAGCTTCCGAGGGTTACACAACATAAGTCAGGGATAATTATACGAGATCGTTGAACGGCGCGTGTACAGGAATGGCGAAAGATAACTTGACTCAGCCCGGCGAAGGGAAAATTCGAGACTCGGGGGCTCAAGCCCAAAGACGTGCAAGTCTAACCCTCATCATCACAGCGAAAGCACTTGGACAGAATGGCGCAACTAGTTTCCCATGTATGTGTGTGGATATCACCGCGGCAGTTTTTGAAATGCGTGTACTTGCGACCGGTGTCTTGTTACGAACATAGGTATTGCGGATGGGCAATGAAAAGACCATGGTGGTGATCTTGCCCATGGCTCAAGTAATTGTATCAGTCAGACTCACGGCCACACCGTCGCCGGCATTGTAACCCTCAATACGCAAGGGAAACCAAGGCAATATATGGCGCTTGTGCGACAACACACTTTCGTATAGTTTTGAGGAAGGTCTCAATAGTATTCCTACCTGCAAGACTCTACCAATGTTTCCATCTACACACATGAACGGATCTGTCACAAAGAGGAGTAAGTAAGAGCTTCAGAAATTGATGCGATAGCCGTCTTGCAAAAGTAACGAGTTGAGACTATTCTTAAAGACACAAAAGCATTGTGCGACACCAGAGTTCACCATAGCGTGGCCAAGAGCCGAGCTGGAGGAGGTGGAGAACACATTCATTGAGTCGCTAGATGTATCGGAAGAAGTTGGCTCGGATGTTTCGCCGACACCTTTGGTGCGGAACGTGTAATGTGTATGTGTATTGCGATAGCTTCAAGGGGGGAACATTAAGTTAGCTCAAGACGCAGCTTGCTACTCTTGGTGTTGTCGCGCGGAAGGAATTGTGAAGGAGTTCAGTATGCAGATTGACTTCAAGACTCGCAAACAGCTTTAAAGGTTGCATTCACGAACCTGTCCTTTCAGTGTTTTCCATAATTCAATGTGATGGATGTGAGCTGGCACGCTGATGTTGACCATCAGAATTGCCGCCCTTTACGAAAGCCAACGATGACTTTATCTCACCGACATCAAAGACAAGGATGCCGCAATTGACGTCACTGAAGCTGTCGCGATGCAAGTCTCATCATTCACAGTACATATCAAAGAACCACGTGCATCAGTGGTCTTGTCCAACCACCAGCAAAGAAACAAACAATTGTTATCTTTCATGCTCGTATCACTGAACCTGCTGAACTCCTCTTCGCTGCAGCTTGCCGCTTCTACAAGTCAATTTTCTTTTGACTGCGCGTCTGAATAAATGGATTGAAAGCAAGCAGCATATGCAGCTCTTTGAAGCCGAACAAAGGTTGACAGCGCAGCGGTGAATTGTCGTTGGTGATTACCTCAGCTACAGCAGAGCCCATTTCAGCAATCTGCAGCGTGCATGGCCACCCACAAAAGATCACGCAGGAGCTCATCACAAGCTGCATATATCTTTGATCATGTTCCAAGCTTTTGATATCACGGTTTGCATTGCCAGTGAGATGGAATGAACCATGGAGGCATATAAAATGTCACCGATCCGCTGGTCTGGAACCATCTTCTTCTCACCAACTCTTCTTCCGCATCTTCTAGAAGTTTACCTTTACGCAATCACTTTCATCCTTCTTACGAGTATCTGTAGCTTCCTACCACTTCATCCCACACCAAGACTCCGCAATGGCTATTCTTCCTGCAGTCTCAGCCTTCTCCACTGCCGTCATCGTCAATTGTGAGCCAGCGGATGAGTACCAGCCGCCGGATATCCCAATCCCCTACGACGCTGAGTTTGAAGGGGTGCCTCGCACTCGCTGCTTCATCCCAGCAGAGACTGGGAACACCTACTCTGTCCGCTTCAGATTATCCCCGCGTTTCGACTTTGGCATCGAAACGGACACCCTTTTGGTCGCCATCTACATCGACGGGGCCCTAGTTGAAGAGACAATTGTTTACAAAGAATTGCTTCGTGAGCAGGATTTCATCGATCACATTAAGTATCGCCATCAGCAATACACTGACGGGTCTCTCACCTCCCACGAGTTCTGCTTCCGGGACCTCGCTCCTGGTTAGTATCGCTGTTATCTTGACAAAATCAGAACTGACATTGCTGTAGCTGAATGTACTACTGTCGCGACTCTCAATGCTGACTTGCAGCTTGTGAAGACTCTGGGCACAATTCGAGTCGTCCTCAAGCTTGCAAAGAACTTCGGAAAAGATCCTTCAGCGGACCATTGTCTCGGAGAAGAGGTCAGTCGTTCTTTGGAGCCATCATGTAAGGCACTGGCCCTTAATGGGCATGGGCAAACTCATGGTACCGAGTAAGTGCGAATCGAACTCGGGGAGGCAATGACTAACATTGCAATAGCTACATGGAAGTCGATGTCGACGTTCCCATTGCGTACTACGCTATTGATACCAGAGAAACCATTGGATGCTTCGATTTCGTTTATCTCTCGCCGGGTATGTCACTTTCTTGTTGAGGTGAATCACGCTGACCTTCTAGATACCCTCAAGGCGCAGGGTATTATGGACCTGAAGTTCATTAACCAGGCAGCGCAGGGAGTGCCTCAGACGTTTGAACCTGCTCCAAAACCCCCTCGATTTCCTGCTCGGACCCTGTCGAATGGATGTCTTGAGATTGATCTTACTGGTGATGATGAGTGAGCGTTGTTGGCTGGACTTGAGTTGACGATTTTAGAAAAATTATGGTGATGGTTAGATGATTTGCTTTTGGGAATGTCTGATGTTCTATAGAATGGATCTGAAATAATAGACTGGCTTTTTTGCTTTAGAGATCAATGGGGGAGTACTTCATACCTTCAATCGATGCTACTTGATCACCTCGTACACAATTGTTGTGTTTGTTTTAGAAACCTGTCTATTTGCTTGATGAAGGATATTTCTACGCGTGCTTCTTTGTCTCAGAGTTCTTTGCATATTGCAACGTTTCGTCAAGTAATATCCAGGCGATATTGAAGTGTCTGTATCCATTTGCTGCAAGCGCGAAGAATTTCAACAAGGAGCTTCTATCTGAGCTCTATATATTGAAAGACTTGCAATTCGGAGAGCTCTTCGACACATGTCATCGCGGCGCAACCCACGATTGAACGGATGTCAAGATCATTATTAGAAGCCGACAACTCTCGAATAACTCGGAGAAACACATTAGGATTTTGGTCCTACTCCAAAATAGTCCCAATCTTTAGCTTTATGAGCTATACCAAGCATTAGATATTGCAACAGTCAGCAATTACATCGATATGTAGATAAGAGAGCAGATCCTCAACACCTTTCTTCAATCAGTTCTAGAACGGCGAATGGAAAGTTTGATAGTAGTCTGCGTGATCTTAATTGTACCCGTCGTCAGAACTGGATTTGTGCTCCTCTTTAGGACGGAGATAGTTGCGGGGATCAGATCAATTCAAAATAATTTTTCGAAAGGTCAAGACTAGTGTCTAAATGCACAAATCTACATGTACAAAACCTTGGGCTATTTCAAATGCGGCAATACCAGCACTTGCAGTTTGGCAATGTCTAACTGAGAACCCACTGGAGTGCGACTTTAAAACTGCTTGTCTTACAAGTTGCTGTCTATTGAGTAAAATGGTCTAAAAAAACATACAGCTTTCTGTACTGTAACTCCCTTGTTTCAGGAACATAATACTAGTTAGCCATAATGCTCTGACCACCGTCTGCGGTAATCCTCTTTCTGATGCGCACTTTCATTGTACTGCTCCCAAGTTGGATCAACGATGGTTTAGAATTGGACGCTCCAGCAGCGCCAATATCGATCAGCGCATTCGGGCAGAACAGGAGTGCTTCGCCAGGTTCCAGACCGACGATATGAGGGAACAGATCCTCATCCTTGATGTTCAAGTGCGAGAAAGAACCTAGCCCGTCACTTTCCTTCTTAGTGTTTGTGCCGTTTACCATATCTCGACCACTTATTTTCATTTCAGCGTCGGAGACTAAATAGACACCTGCCAAGTGTCGCCTTAGAGTTGCGAACCATGTTGGCGAAGTGAAGCGATGGACAATGACAGTAGAACATAAATCAAGGAGCTTGGGAGATATAGTGGGTTCTTGAGTGGAAAGAATAACTCTGGTGCCCAAATGACGCTGTAGACGGATGACGGAAAGCAGGGACTCTGTCAGTGTTTGGCTGTCAGAACTGTCTTTCATGTACTTGTGTGCTTCATCCAAAGCAACGATGCGCCCAATGGTCGGTTCTCGTTCCAGAAACAAACTAAGACAAATGTTAAAGAGCGAACATGCCGTCTCAGCCGTGACACAAGGACAAGACAGATCGACAATCGTGAGTTCTCCAGCCTAGGTTTCTATCATTAGTGACATCCTCAGTCACAGCATAAGAGAAGCTTACAAGCAAGTCCCATTCCACACCCTGAGCAGAAGTGTTCGCCTTCTCCTTCGGCTTCACTTTCGATCTGGAAGCGGAACCACCCACAAAAGTTTGTTCTGTGACCATGAAACTTTCCAAGGTCTCTAGACGTTGTTGCAATGGCAGTAGCTGCCCTTCTGTTAAGGACTCTTTACTGATAGCTGTCTTGAAAGCTTTATAGTCGAAGGCTGAGTTGGTCTGTTGCTGCGCGATACGCATATCGCGTAGGATACGACTAACAACGTGAAGATACAGCGGTATTCCACTACCCTGAATTGAGCTGACAGCCATCAAATCTAGCATCCTTCTTGTGTTCAGGTCCGATTGGCTAATCCGCAGCTCCTTTACTACCACCTTCGGGAGGTGCTGATAGATGCGCTTTGTGGGTCAGCCACGAGCCTTTTGCGAATATGAAAAAAGGGTTCACCTTTATGTGAAGAAAGTTGGACGGGGCACATAGTACTCTGACCTTCACGTCCGTATTACTGGCTATATACGCTGCTTCGCAGGGCATTCCGCCCGTATCCGAGACGAACGTATCATAGTGAAACACAAGGCCCGCCAAGGGATGGGGAAGTTGGTTTGCCGTGGACGAAATTAGGCAATTCTCCAGAATAGTACTCAGTGTATGGCTTTTTCCTGATCCTTGGCTCCCGCAGATGAATGTACTGGCAGGTGCGGCCACGTTGTAGAATAGCCGAGATCTGAGTTGTTCAACACTGCTAGCTGGCAGGGAAGAGGACCCTCCCAATCTTGAAATGTTGGAAGCTAGAAGTCCGTATTGAGCTGGCCGCTCTACATTGGGAAGCCTCGCCTCAATATTGTGCGTGAATAGCGGAACAGACTTCATTGTGCTTGTCATCTCAACCTCATGGTCGAGTAACTCCAAATGAGGGTGTGGAGGCTGGGAAACGTCAGGCTCAGCGGAGGGACCCATGATTGAGTGATGCAGTAGTAACTTGGTGGAATTAGTGAAAGAGTTAGCATTGTGTGAGTAAAAAGGCCACCACTTGTTGTCCAGCGGCCGTTCTTGTAGCTTTGTGGGAGCCTCAAACTTGGTCGGCCTCCTGCAGCCCTTGGTTCAGCCACCTACGCATTTGCCCTTGCTAAGGATCAAATCATAAAGGTCACATTTCTCAACCCAAGACAGTCTATAATCCAAAAGGGCGGTGTAAGGTATCTCATTCCTGGCCGAATCTATTATCCCAGTGAGTTTCATGTTATGAGAGCCTCGACATCAAGGTTAGATTTGAAGTCATACGATTGCGATTGCCCCACGTGCCGTATGTGACTTCGTCGGGAAGCTCTAGATCGCATTAAGCCCATGTCTAGGGCATTTAACCCTGGAGAAGCTACGTCGTGCGTCTGTAAAATCACCTTCCGTAGTTCAATCAAGATAAACCCACAGCTATGCTCAAGCTCTTCCTGAAAGTATATGTCAGGTCTTCGCTTGTGAGCGGTAGGGCGCGAGCATCATCAGCAGGCTGTCTGTTATTCTATGGACTGCTGATTACGGATAGGGCCCTGGACGGAAGGGAATAAAAGCTCAGAAGTCGCAATGATTAAATTTGGCTTCGCCGCTCCCATCTTCAGCAATATCCTTCAGCTGAACCCAGGGGCCCCCTCAAAAACCCATCGTATTCTTTGAATTTGTCGAGATAGCACTTACCACAGTGTCCTTCCTACCATTATATATCACAAAATATGAGAATATCAAGGTAATCTCGAGAGGATACACCTTCAGCATCTTCCAACAATGGCATATATTATGTTGCGGGACCCAATCTTCAGACCTCGAGGATGAATGCGGTTCAGAGGAGTAAGTTGTTTTATGTCTTTTGTGCACCTCATAATCACCAAGATAGCCGTAAGTAGAGTCTAAAAGATACAGCCTTGCGAATACTCTTCCAATGAAACATCATGAACAGCATGGCATATACGTCAAATTTCATACAAAACAGATTTCCAAACGCAAGAGACGGCATTAAGCATCTAATGTAGGGTCCGGATCTCAACCCAGGGAATCGGAACTCCGTTTAGCTCTACGCCGTCTGGTAACTAATCCCTGCTGCCCGGCTTGGTGCGTCAAACCCGCTGTATATCATCAGCTACATGAACATTTTACGGCCGTGTCATACTATAACTGGCGCTGAAGATTGTGGCGATACAGTCATGATTTGAGTCTTGCCGATCAAGTCATATCCTCACGTCAGAAGAAGGACACCAGCTTTACGTAAAGATCATCTAGTTGTGATTCTTTTGACAGCGCTATTTCATAGTCTAGCTGTAGTGGCTCTAAAGAATAATAAAAGTCGCAAGATTGGAAGGTCGCTGTTGGCCGAGAATGAGGTACAAGTGGCATTTGGAAATACGCTTTGTAAATGACTCTATCTCAATCAAGCAAAACCAGAAGTGCGCTAAGTTGAGTTTGAAGGACTTATATATCTATGAGTTCTGAGGATGCTTGATCTGCCTTGCTGCTTCCCAAATCCCGAATCGCAAGAGGCTAAGCTCAAAATTCTTGAATTCTTAATCGCAGAGTTGATACTTCTGTAGGCTTAGTTATATAAAACCTACATCTCTATTAAATTACGGCCCCGGATCTAAAGACATTCTCTCCGTACGCACCTCATGACTAGTGCCGTGCTTGCTTCATCATCATTAATGGCCATGGATCTCAGATGTGATAATAAAATGCCTTGGATAAAGCAACGATTTCTGAAGCCCTGATGGTGATTCCAACGTGGCACTTACTATGCGCAATTCACGCCGACCTTAGTCAAAACTATCTTTATGATCTTTTTCTAACCTTCTTGTAGTGAACTTAGCTGGCATATTTCCGAATGGTCAACATCACGGTGCAAGGGGAAAGCTTTCCAAGCACACCCACAATATTCCACTTACCTTCTCCTTTTAATGAAAATGGTGAGAGCCACATCTTAGGTTCTCCACTCTTTCAAAACCCAAAAGCAGCCCCTCGTCTCCGTTCACCTCAAGTCCGGGACTCGGAACTCAGAGATATACTCCTCCTCTAGAGAGCTTCTATCCCATGTACAAGCACACCATTACCGCGTCTCAACAGCGTTTGTGTATGTATATATCCTGAAATTGTCGCGACATATCCGGCCCTTGCAGCTCCGCCCTTTAGAGAGTCAATTTCAGAGCTCAGGTCCAGTAATTCACCTGGACCTTTCTTTCAATATCACCTCCACTAAGAGGGCCGGCATGGAATCATCAGTGCTGGAAATCAGCTGTCTGAAATCTGTTTCTGGCATCCCCTCATGTCTGCCGCTGGCCCATAATACGAGGGTTTATAAAATATGTACGCGAGGTACCTAACTGCAATATAGTTGCCAGGACAAAAGAGACATTCTGTGCCGATCTGACGCAATGTGCTGGGCAAAGAGGTGACGATAGAGTCATGATTGCGATGATGTAGGCAGATGGTTGAGTCTAAGATTGTGTCTGTTAGGCCTTTGACTTACCTAGATAATAGAGCTTTTTCGAAAGCTTCTATAACCAATATCGCGCATAAGAGCATGATAGGTTTCCTGGCTGAAGACTAACTGAAACCATTCGATGTTACGTGACGCAATAGTGGCACTATTGTCTGGCTGATTGGTAAAGCCTACTATTCTATTATCAATATGAGCTACTGCAATCCTAAGCTTTGGTCGGCGGCAGAAAGGAAAGGTCAATCATTAGGGTATTTAAAAGTAGGCCGTTTGTGGAACAATCAGGTCAGACAGGTGCGCAAGATGTGCTTTTGCCTTGTGGATACAATGTGTCTGAATCATTCTCTCCCAGGTCAAATCTTCTCATAACAGCAGTTTGACCGCCGTAAACCGTATGGTATGAGATGCATAACCCATCATTGCCTGTCAGGACACTCAATTGCATTCAAGATTGTTTTGTATACAGAATATCAACTGAGGCATAAGAAAGAGGGCGCAAGCTACAGAGGGTGCTAATGAGTGTTTATCTGCATTAAAGTGATTTTATCTTTACCTACCCTAAAGACGGTAGTGGGCTTGTTCTTCAGTTGGTGCTGTCAATCAAGATCCACCGCTATCGGTAAAATGATTTTGCGACCCCTCTTCTCCGAATGCACTTGAGGCTGGCTGCCTCGGTGGTGCGTGCCGATACCAGCCAAGCTTTGTCTGGCTACTGTAGATCTTCAGAGAGGTTGCAATCTTCTTTTGTATTAATGATAAAAAGTAACGTTTTTTTCCCTGCATGAACTTACAGGTATCAGCTCGGCTTACAAAAGCGTCTAGCTTGGTGATTGGTGGATGGGATTGCTGACTCATACCGTCGCTCGGTCAACAACGCAAAGGTACGGCGTCATTGTCAATTTGACCCATTTCCACTTTATTGAACATCAACACTCATTAAGCATACAAACTTCTACCATTGAACGCAAAATAATTATGTCTAGCGCGACTGTCACGCCTTCAATGCGCGCTGTCGCTTGGAATGTACATTTCACTATCGGCGAAGACGAGGACCCCGGCGCCTTTGCCGGAATCTACCAGGTTCCGGGGAGCAATCTGGTGACCTTTCGCAACGTTTGCGACGAGCTACGACTTTGCTTCGAATACCCATACGATATTTCGGATAACGAGAACGAAAAAACCTGGAATGACATTGCATTCTCGTTGAATCAAGACCATTCCCCGAGCTCTTTAGATCCCGACTTGTCTTTCGTGACGGAGGCAAAAATGGACCAAGCTGTACCAAGTCTCGCGCCTTTGCGCCCCAAAGAACAGAACGTCTTATCCTATCATATATACTATCACAAGAACTGCACTCTACCTCCCGGCTCACCACTCGAGTCTCACATGCAAGGTTAGCCATACAGTCCATCTATGCCCTCTCGCGATATAGCTAACTTTCTACCCAGCCAAATGCGCCAAACATCTCCCGAATCCTAGTCGTCGTCGCGATCCACGATACCTACCGCCGAATAAATCACCTTCCGATCCGAAACTCACAGTCATGCCTCTGCGGAAAAAGCTCAAAGCTCGCTCCGTGTCTCCGAGCAAACGATCAGCATCTGGGTCGGCTTCACCCACAAAAGAAGTCGATGACGATTTCGAGACCGTGGTTACACCGGCGAGCCTGGAAATCGACCTCGATGAGGCTAGAAAGGTCACCAACGATTTCAGGTCTTCTTGCCTCAACAGAGCAACATCATGTGCTGTTTCGGGTGAAGGAGAGTCGTGGTGTCCAGGTCCTCCCATTGGTCCCGGCATCCAGGCTTGCCATATCGTTCCCCAGCACCATTATCATGTGTATCCCGTCGCTGGCGCTGACGCAGATGACGATATACCTTTTGAAGCGAGTAATCGCAGGCTGAAAGAAGCATGGCAAAGCACATGGAGCCCGAGGAACGGCATCCTACTCATGAAACACCTTCATGACTTTTTCGACGCACGCCTCTTCTCCATACATCCTCGGACACTCCGCATCCGAGTTTTTGTCCCATATAATGCTCTGACGAGATTCAACGGCCAAAGAGCCTCAGTACCTAATACCATCGATCGAAAAGCCCTACGCCATCACTACGAAATGTCATGCATTGAAAACATGGCCGCTGAACGACCAATTCTAGAGATAATCTCGCCTACTGCAAGTAGGATGACTTCAGGCCTGGCGACGCCGCTTACTGCGAAAACTGATTTGCCTGCAACACCGACCTCCGGAGATCCGGGCAATGCGAGGGCAGGCGACCCGACTAAGAAATCGAGACCAAACTATCCCGATCAAAACCAACAAAGAGATATTTTGACGCCCGGTGACTCGCTAAATACACTTGATATAGCAGATCTGGTGGTTGAGCGAGGGCAGAAAAGGAAGGGACTAGGTGACGACGACGCTTGTTCGCTGGATATGTGGTTAGAGCACGATAATCGTGAGGAGTTCTTGAAAGACGTGGATTGGGAATTACGTAAGCTTAAGAAGAGACGTCAACACATTGGTTAAGACGGACAGAAGAATTCGCTTGATATCACGGTTGGACAAACAAGATTCGATCTCAACGTCCTGGGCTTTGGAAACGGAAGCATCTCCGCTGCATAGTCTCGAGAGGCTATACGGAACTTCGGAGCAAAATAGCAAACAAGAAATAATAACAGGGTTCTAGAGATGACAGCATGCAGCCAATATATTACACTTATCTGCAATTTCTGGCGATCTGTGCCAACGAAACGCAGTAGGTGGCCATGAGCAAATGCAGAGGCGAGGTCGTGGAGGGAAGGTTAGACTCTATGCTGGTGTTGAACCCAGGTTCGTTTAGTATGTCGTTCAGTACCGTTACCATCAACGTCCCCGTCCGTGTTATCCGGAGGCAAGGCTTTGCCAAGTTATAGGTTTCGACCCCTGACACCTCGACGCTAGCTTCTGGCAGTCTTCTGGTACAATTACCTTATGTATGTGCTTCCATTGTTATTTACCTGTGAGTCTTGGTGTTCGGGCCAGAGGCTGGGCAAAGAACTGTTGCGGTGAGCAGCGACAAGGAACGAGCGACCCTCCAGCTCTATCTTTAGATCCAACCATCTGTAACCTTCATTATTAGTGATACATGGTGGTGCTGATCTGGCCGGTTGAAAAGTTATCCTCTACATCTACGGTGGATGGGATGCTCATCGCATGGCCGAACAGCACAATCCCTCCTATGGCCAGGGTTGCCGACGGGTCCGTACTTTCATCTAGACCCCCTTCCGCTCTGAACGCTAGCCTTCATGAGCTTCGATGGCGACGATGTGTGGGGATTTATAGTGTCGATAGCGAAGGAAGACTCTGACAAGACCCCCAGGGGTTCCACAGAGGCTTATAAGGTGTCTAAGCCACGCAGAGCGGCAACTTTGTGAAGCTGAACCTATACACGTTGACGACAATGACCACCAAGGAGGGCCCCTAAGCCACACCTCCCACAGCGGGTTCGGTGCGGCGGACGGACGCCCTGGGGAATTTAGAGGGGGAAAGCGGATTGCCCTAGCGGTGTTGTTGGCCTTGCCGACCTCACTGCGCAAGGCGCGACTTCACCGTCGCCACCCAGTAACTTGTCTCTCCGGCGCCTCACGGCGCTGGTGGCCACGACTCGAGACTTCGAAGGCTCGCAGCCTTCATCATTTGCTGTGTGGTCTTTTCATAGCGATACGACGGCAAACTGGCAGATGACTGAAATGCGGCTTACGGCGCGAATTCCTCGGCTGCACGCATAGATCTTGCTAAAAATAACGACAACGATATCAGCTACCTGAAAGCCACTGTTTCATAGTTTCGGGGCTAATTGCTGCCGTAGGTGGTTATTTTCAGCCTTTGCAGAAACAAAGAGAATTTGTTCCCGTTTTTTGGGCTTCGTTCAACAATAGATATCGGAGTCCAATGGGGAACAATAAGATTCAAGTGTTCCTAAACGTAAGCTTGATCTGTACCAATCGGACCTTTCTGATACCCGGACCCCAACTGTAGCAGACTAGATTCAAATCAGGTATTCGATGTCGACCGACTTTAAGCAACAAGGATGGTCTCTTAAATAAAGTTAACTCCCACCTCAGGTCATCCGCTGACCAGCTCCAATGAGAGATTCATGCACAGCCCTCTTGCCTCATTTGTTCGATCGGCCTGTCTCTCAGCTTCTCCCCGTAGTTTGTCCTGGCACGTTGATGCAACATCATTGTCAGCTGTCTGAGGATCTCTCTCATATAAAGAGCCAGGCAACATCCATACCTTGATACGAATCACTGCTGTGAATAATCAGAATTCTTAATTCTTGAAAAGCTACGACAAAAATACCAGCAACGCCATTCTCCCAAATGTGATATGATTTTTTTCTGGGTAATGCTATACGATCGGGGTGTGTCACGCTGCAACTGGACGTCTCACGCTCAACTCGTTGCGCAACAGCTTCATACATTGCTAGCCAAGAGCCAACTCGTCACAACAAGCTGTTCTACATCAACACATAGCTTGCATCGCGCTGTGGTCTCTACCCTCGACGTATCCAACCAGTCCAACCAATCCAGGAAAGCAACTATAAATCCACAATCGCCATTATCATACTCTCAATCATTGTCGGATAAGAGACCGGTCGGGAGATCTGTGAAGTCACTCTAGTTTGGGTCGTTACCCTCCTCAGCCTTTTGATGCTCTTCATGTCCGTCACGCTCGCCACACTCCGTAAGTCTCCCACATTCCAGGGCAAACTTGTTGCCAACCGCTTCAAAGATACTGTCGTACGGCTGCGACCCCACCTGCCACGCACTCAGCATGTCAGCCCCAGGCCATCGCGCCACATTGGTCACAAAGAACAAGCCATGCTTGATGACCTCGGAGATGCCAATGTCCAGCCGCACTGCAACTTTGAGCGACTCAAACTCGCGAGGCTTGCGCTTGAGGAGTTCCTGTCGCTGGAAGATTGCAAATCTTCGAATCTCCGCTTCTTTGCGGTATGCTTCCTCTCTCGTAGCGTTTTGGGCACCGCGGTTGATCTTGCTCCAGTTGGTGAGGCAGCGGTCTGCGGTGAAACCGGAGTGGTGGTCGTCAGTGTTGGTCCAGACACCCCTGGACATTGCCATGGAGAAGATGGTGTCACCCACCATGAACATGCTGACCTCTCCCCAATCTGCTACAGAGTTTCTGAGCTCCTGGTGGAAGTACACTTTTCCAGAGTGGTATGTGCCTTGATTGTAGTTTGTGTGACATTTCAGCAACTCGGTGAGTTTTGGGTCGTCAGATGAACCAGTCCGCGTATCGCCGGGCCCTGTGCTGGAAGAACCCCGCACGATCATCCTACCCCGGTAATCTCCCATCGTGCACTCCCGAGATTGGCAATAGCAGACCTGGGGGCGGAAACTGAACTCAGGCGGTGTTGTCTCGTCGCCGGCAATGGCATCCAAAATCTTGACGTCAGGCAGCTGACACATATCGGCGTCGTCCTCTTCAGGGGTTGGGTAACGTGATATGTCATTGGGGAAAACAAGGTTTGCTCGCCGAATCTGGTCGTTAAGACTTGCAACATCAAATCGATGGTCGACACTCTCTTCTGACAGGTGAGGGCGCCTCATGTGTGTCAAGAGAATGGCATCTTGTTCCAAGTTTCCCAGGTACGCCCCAATCGTGCCCTCCTTGACCTTCCGCTGCAGCCAGTCCCAGCTCTTGAACTCAACCGTGAAAAGCGGCCAGTGTACTGTGCCCATAGAAGTGTGATAGCGATCCCGTGAACGGTCACTCTCACAGCGTCTGGTAATTATTATCTATAAGGTTAATTTTATAATTCTATTAGCTATATTTTAGAATTCCTATTTTTAAGTCCTTACTAAATAGTTTATTATATATCTAATATTCCTTTAAAATATTTTTAAGTTAATCTTATTTATATTTTATTTTTATTTTTTCTTTCTTTTTAGGATTTTCTTTCTATAGAAATCTTAAGATTTCTATTTTATATTTTATACCTTTTCTATACTTATATTATACTCTTTTTAAAGGCTATAATTAATTAGTTTTATATTTATTATTGCTATTTTTTTTAGTTAGTATTTAAGATCTCTCTTTACTTTTTATAATTATTTTATTATTACTATTAAAGTTACTTAAAAATATAACTTAACTAGTCTTTTAGTTAATATATAGGTTTTATTATTTTAGCTAGTTTATATCTAAATAATATCTATCTTTTTTCCTAAAGGTATAATATTAAAACTAATTCTTTAATTCTTTCCTTTAATAAAGACCTTAAAGTAATTAATTTCTTAATTAATAATACTATTATTATAGTTAAAGAATTATCTTTTTATATTAATAAGGTAATAAATCTATTTCTTTTTTCTTT
The DNA here is from genome assembly GCA_037044295.1 of Aspergillus subversicolor. Classification (NCBI taxonomy): domain Eukaryota; kingdom Fungi; phylum Ascomycota; class Eurotiomycetes; order Eurotiales; family Aspergillaceae; genus Aspergillus; species Aspergillus subversicolor. Next base: position 286,339 of record JAWLTM010000025.1, on the reverse strand, counting down.
ATAGCAGTTTTAGCTTTATAACTATTTTTAGGTTAATAAAGTTCTTTCTTACTTTACTATTAATTTAAATATTTAGCTATCTCTCTTTAATTTAAGCTTATAGTATTAGGCAATTAGGTCTATTATCTTATATAGCTTCTAGAGCTTTTATAGGTTTAAGTTATTCTTATTTTTAGCTTTTATATTTTTATAGCTTTATTATTATAAAAGGTATATCTTTTTTCTTAAGGCATTTTAATAGGCTTATTTATAATTATTATTATAGTAATCCTTACTATTAATATAGTTATTAATAAATTTATTATTAAATATCTATTATTAATAATAGTTTTTTAATTCTTTATATTATTTTTTAACTATCTTTAGTTATAATTTATATTATTATAACTTTATTATTTATTACTTATATAGCACTCTATTAATATTAAGGTAACTTTTATAATATCTCTTAAGGTCTATATAGCTTTTTATATAATTATAACGGTTAGTTCCTAACTATAGATAAATTAAGCTGTATTAGGTTTATTGTTAGCAGATTATATAGGGTATAATATTAAGTAGTTATTAAAGTATTATATCTCTTAATAGTAGATTTAATATATATTAAGCTTAATTAATATAAAGAAGTTTTATTAATAGCTAGTAAGTTAATTTACTAGAAGTATAAATAAATATAAACTATATACTACTAGTTATAAGGTACTTAATAATATTTCCTTTAAGGATTAAGATATTAATTCTTTAGTCTTAGATTAATATTATTATATTTTAATCCTATTTTAATTAATTAAATTAAATAGATTAAAAAAGATCTAGTTAATCTAGCTTTAATTAATAGAGATAGTAAAGAATTCTATAGGGTTATATATAATATAACTATAAGGGTTATAATATAATCTCTTCTCTTCCTTAGGTCTTATCTTTAAGACTATACTTACTTACTATTTTTATTAGTTTATATCTATAAGTACTAACTTAAACTTATTTCTATTTATATATATCTTATTAATTATTATATTAAGTTAAGTTTTTAAGAAGAGATATATAAAAACTTTTAAATCTAGTACTTTTATATAATATATCTATAAATTTAGTAATTTTATTATATTATATTTCTATTACTTTTATTAAGGTCTTATATATAAGGCTATTAATAAGCAGTCTTATTATTGCAGGAACTATATAAATATAAAGGTAGTTTATAATAGTTTTAGTGTTATATCTTTTTATAAGTTTATTATTAATATATTTATTTAGATTTTATATTAATTTTCTATAGTTTTAAAAAATATAAAGGAATATAAGAAGTTATAGAAAGATAAGTAAAAGGCTGAAGAGGCTCTTAAAGAGGCTATAGCTTATTTAGCTTATATTTAAAAAATAAAGCATTATTTTAAGGAATAAGGTAATAAGTTATTTTCTTATAGGATATAGTCTCTAAAGGAATAGGGTAGTTTCTCCCTTAAATAGGCTAAGTTATTAATTATTTCTAAAGCTTAGTCTTGCAGTATTATAGATTTAATTGACTGGAATTCTATTTTAGTGGATATTCCTTTTATTAATTTTATTATTTTTAATAGAACTTCTTTAGAAGTCTTTAGGTATTAATAAGATATTTAGGCAGTTTTTATATATTTTTATTCTTTAGGTAGTTTTTCTATTTTATTAAGTATTCCCTTTAGCTATTATTTTTATATATATCTTTAATGGCTTTTACTTTATAGACTTCGAGTCCTAAAATTTCTTATAGTTTATTGCTAACTTTAACTTATATTATATTTACTGCTATTTTAAGTAATAAAATATAAAAAATAAAATAGAGTCTAACTTTTAATAATAGATCTAGTTTATAGTTATTTTCTAAGATTTTCTATAATACCTTATAGGCTTCAATAAATTTATAGTCTAATTTATATATTAATTAGTTTATTTTAATATTTTTTATAGCTAGATAGATTATATCTCTCTTTAAAAAGGTTAGTCCCTTTAACCGTTTTAGGTTATAATAGTTTTTTATTTATTTTTTAATAAATTTAAGTTCTATTTTTATTTTTTTATATAGATTTTTTATATTATTACTTTTAATAATAGTAGCTAAGTTAATAGATTTCTCTTACCTTATATTATAATATACATTTAATATAAACCTAAAATTAATATAAGCTAGTATAAGCTTTATGCTTTTATTATATATAGTATTATAGGCAAGTTAGGCTATTAATAGTTTTTTAGCCTAATTATTCTATTTATAATTAATATAATACCGTAAGTATTATTTAAGTACTTAATTTATTTATTTAGTTTATCTATTAACTTGCAGTCTAAATGCTATTATAAGTCAGTAATTTAGTTTAAGTCTATCTATAAGTAATTACTAAAATATTACTGTAAATATACCTCCTCTATCTAAAAGGATTTCTTTAGGCAGTCTATATATATTAATAATATATCTATAAAAAATATAGAAAAGTTATTCTATATTAGTAGATTCTTAATATAATATATAATATAAGAATTTTATAAATTAATTAACTATAACTATAATACTATTATAAAAGATTTTAGTTAAGAGATCTTCTAATAAGGGTAACTTTATAATAAAGTCTATTATAATTAAGTCTTAAGGTTATTATACTATTAGTAAGGGTTATAGTTATCTATAAGGTTTATATTATTATACTTTAGTCTTAATATATAGGTTATATTATTTAATGACTTTTTTAATTTCTTTTCTTTTAACTTTATAACCTTATTTTTATAGTCTTTTAAGTATTTTTATTACTTCTTAATATCTATATAGTAGGTATAAGTAAAATTTATAAAGGAAGTTATATTCTTTATTTATTATTTTTATAGCTATTATTCTTACTATTATCTTAATAGGTTATATAAACTAATATTCTTTTTTAGAGTTTATTTCTAGCAGTTATTATTTTATTTTAATAGTTTTTATATTAAAATTATATTATTAACTAATAGTATCTATATATTTATTATTAGTGCCTTTACAGTATACTATAGTAAAGTTAAATTTATATAGGTATTTAATATAGTATAGTTATTATCGGTTTAGCTTCTATATTATAGTAAAGTAAGCTATATTTTTATAATTAGTAAATACCTTTATTAGGTATTTACTTCCTTTAAGGTAGTATTTAAACTTCTTAAAGCAGTTAATAATTATTAAGAATTCTTTATTAAAAATAGGGTAATTAAGTTTTACTTTATATATTTTATAAGAATAGAATGTAATAGGGTATAATATACTATTATTATTATACTATCTTATTTATCCTCTTAAGGTAAAGTTAGAAGTATCTATTTTAAGTTTAACTTACTGTTTTAAATTAAATATAATTAGAACTGGTTTATTTATAATAGCTATTTTAAGCTATTTAAAGGCTTTTTAGGCTTTATTATTCTATTTAAAGATCTTATCTTTTTTAGTAATTTTAATAAGTAATATAGTAATTTTACTAAAATTCTTTATAAATTATTAGTAATAGTTAGTAAATCCTAAAAAGGATTATATTTCCTTAACTGTTATAAATGCTTTTTATTTAGTAATTATAGTAATTTTATACTTATTTATTCTAATTTTATTATATAATATTTTATAACTTAAGTATATTACTTAGTTTTAATAGAAGTGACTTTTTATAGGTTTAATAAGTATATTAGTATCTTATAATACTTTTAAAACCTTATAAATATATTCTATATACTTTTCTTCTATATTAAAGAAGATAAAGATATTATTTAGGTAGTAAACTATAAAGATATTAAGGTATTCTTAAAGTATATTTATAATTATATATTAAAATACTGCTAGTATATTTATTAATTTAAAAGGTATAACTAGATATTTAAATAGTCTATATTTTATTTTAAAGGCTATTTTCTATTTATTACTTTCTTTAATTTAAATAAGGTTATAAGTAGACTTAAGATTAAGTACTATAAACTATTTCTTATTAAATAGGCAGTCTTTAAGTTTAATAATAAGTAGTAATAGTATTCTATCTTTTTTTATAATCCTATTTAGTTATTAGTAGTCTACTATAAGTTATAGCTTATTTAAGTTTAGTTTTAATATAAATATAATTAGGTATTTAGTTAAGGATTTTAAAGTTTTAATATATCCTTTCTTTAATATATCTTTTATCTATTTATTAAGTATATTAAGCTTTAATTAGGTAAGATTATAGATTAAGAAGAATTTTAGGTTTTTACTATCCTTTAGTATAATCTTAATATTATAGTTTATATATTAAAATAACTTTATTTTTAGTTCTTTTTAAAATAATTTTTTATAAATTTAATACTTTATAGGTATATTTTTAAGTTATTTATTAGATTCTTTTTTAATAATTTATTCTATCTCTTTAAGATCTTAGTTTAATTATTTAAACTGTCTTTTAAAAGTTATTATTATTTATTTAATATATTTATTTCTACCTTTATAGAACTTATATTATATTCCTTTTAGAATAGGTAATACTTTTTTACTTTATTTTTTACTGCTCTTTTTAGTTAAAGTTTAAGATCTTATATTATTATTATTTAAATTGTTTTTATTATCTAAAGGGTAATCTTTATAGGTTATTTAGCTAATCCTTTAGTTAAATTATAGGTTATAGTATATTAGCTATAGATATTTAAGTATTAAGTTATATTCCTATATAGAAATAATATTAAAGTTAATGCCTTAATTCTTTCTATTAATAAATACCTTTAAGTAATTAATCTTTTAGGTAATATTTCTATTTTTATAAGTATAAGTGCTTCTTTTTCTACTTTATATTATATAGGGTTTCTTTTTATCTCTCTATAGTAGCCTTAATTTATTAACTATTTTAAGGGAAATAAGGTTTATAATAGCTTTACTATCTATAAATATATTTAGCTACTTATCTTTAATTCTAACTTTTAAGTTTAGGTATATTTATTGTTATTTATTAACTATAGTTTATAAAGCTTTTATAGGAAGTTTATTTCCTTTTACTTTTTTACTTATTTAGCACTTTATTATAAATAGTAAGTTCCTTTTCCCTATAGGTAATTATAACTATATTTACTTTTATAGCAGTTAATATTATTAAGGTAGTTATACTATATAGTTAGTTTATATTAAAATTCTGCTTTTACTTTTTATATTAATTATTCTATATTATTATTATAATATAGTACTTTATTAATTTAGCTAATTTTAAAGGTATTATTTTATTCTTTCTTTAGCCTATTTACTTTTATAATGGCATTATAGATATCTTTATTTAGACTTTTTTCTTTTTTATTTTATTCTTATTAAATATAGTTTCTTTATTTTATAATTTATTTAGTATTTTAGATATAATTTAGGGCTTATTTTTAGGTTTTAGTATATACTATAAGTTTAATTACTTAAGTCTTTTTATACCTTTTAGTAATCTAGTATCCTAAAGTATTAATAATTAGGTAAGGTTTCTATTCCTTATATTCTTTAATCTATATTAAAAAGCAGTTATTTACTTCTTTTTTCTATCTATACTGCAGGCAGTAGTATTATATATATAATATTTAGGATATCTGCTAGTAATTTAGGTAATTTATATATCTTTTAGGGTCTACTTTAATTTAAATTTCTTCTTTAGGTATTATTAGGTCTTTTACTTTATTTTTTATATATAATTAAATATAGATAGTATTATCTTATTTTATAATTGCCTTTATTTTAGCTAATTTAATATATCTAATTATCTTATTAGGCTATACTTTATTTTTAAATTTATTAAATTATAGTATATATTTTATATTCTAAATGTTTTATCTTACTTTTTTTTTAATTTTTCTAGCTTTAGATTTTTAGGTAAGTCTAAAAGCTTCTATATAGTTTAGATCCTTATAATATTAATTTAGCCTTTTTAATATAGTTCTAATAGAGATATTATCTATTACTAAATAGGATCTATATTAAATAGTGCCTTTTTCTATTTTAAGGAATACTCCTATTTTCTAGAATATCTATAATAGTGCTTTATCTATATCTTTATTAAAGATTAAATTAGTATTAAATTTATTATTTAAGTTAAGGTTAATTTCTTTTCCTTTTTTAACTATAGTAATAGTTCTTCTTTTAATAGGTTATATATTTAAACTAAATATAGGTTCCTATTTAAGGTAAATTATTTTATCTTCTTTCTTTTTATAATATAGTTTTTTCTTATTTTTATTTATTCTGGTTTTCCTTTTTTCTAGGCTGCTTTAATATAGGATCTCTATTGTTAATATAATATGCCCTAGAACCGGTTTTTATTCCTTAGGGATATCTAGGTAATACTTATTAAGAGTTTCTTCCTTATTGAGAAATAGGTTGCATATATATACTCTTATTTCTAGGTTTTAAATAAAGGGTATCTAGGTTTTATTATATCTATCTTTTCTAGTTATATTAATAGTTTAAATAGCTATTTATAGTTTATTATTGCCTTTATCCTTTTTAATAGTATTTACCTTTTTACTTTCTAAAATATAGAGTATTAGTTTATACTTTTAGTTAGTCTTAATAGGGTTTTTATATTTAGGGTCCTTATAACCTTTCTTATTGCAGTTTTAATAAGTAAGTTTTAATTTATCTTTAAGTATAGTTCTTATAGTTATTAATCTAGATTTAGTTTTATAAGAGGTATTAATATCTTATTATTTTCTTTAATTTATATTATAATAGGGTTTATTTTTTTATTATTTTTAGCTATATTTATTATTTTAGGTTCTTTAGGTATATTAATAGTTATTAATCTTTACTGCTATTTTAATATACTTAATTAAGGTATTAGGTTTAGGTATTTTATATAATTCTATTTAAATAGTTTCTTTAAGTCTATTAAAGAAAAGTAATATAAAGATATTTTAGTCCTAAGGTAGCTTTAATACTAGCTATTAGTACTTTACTATATAGTTAGAAGCTAATTTAGTCTATTTTAGGGACTTAATATATTATTTAATATACCTTTTTTTATTAATTATTCTAAATATTTATTTAAATATATTTTTAAATACACTAAAATTATTATAAAGTATAAATATTTAGGATTATTATTTTAATTTAGGTTTATTAATATAGTCCTCTATAATAGGTTAGAACTATTATATAGCTATACCTTTAAGGCATTCTATAATATATATAGTTTTAGTAAAATCTCTTTTAAATTAAGTTAGGTAGTAAATTATAAAGGCTTTATATTAAATAAGGAATATAACTAGTTTACTAGAGGTTCTATTAAATAGTTTAGGTAAGTTAGGCTTAAGTATTTTTTTAGTATTTTTACCTATTACTGCAGTATTTATAAGGTTTTATATTTCTTAAAGTCTATTTTAGTTATTTACTGCCTATTAGGCTTAAAGGTTTATAGTTTTTATAAGTATCTAATAAAGCTTAGCCATTTTAACAGTTATATTAATAACTTACTGTTAAAGTTAAGTAACTTCTTTATCTTTTTCCTTAAAAGAGTTATTATTATTATTTCTTATAATTTAATTAATAGGGGGGTTATTAATAGGGGCAGTAAGGTACTGCTAGAGAGGTTAGACTAATATAGCTATTACATTTATATTATTTAGCATAATATAATACAGTCTAAATAAGAGCTATTAATATATAACAGTTAGTTCCTAACTATAGATAAATTAAGCTATATTAGGTTTATTATTAGTAGATTATATAGGGCATAATATTAAGCGGTTATTAAAGTATTATATCTCTTAATAGTAGATTTAATATATATTAGGCTTAATTAATATAAAGAAGTTTTATTAATAGCTAATAAGCTAATCTATTAGAAGTATAAATAAGTATAAACTATATATTACTAGTTATAAGGTACTTAATAGTACTTTCTTTAAGGACTGAGATATTAATCTTTCGGTCCTAGACTAATATTATTATATTTTAGTCCTATCCTAACTAGTTAAATTAGATAGACTAAAAAAGATTTAATCAGTCTAGCTCTAATTAGTAAAGGTAGCGGAGAATTCTGTAGGGTTATAATAATAATCTGCTTTACTTATAGTATATTATTTCTTTATAAGTTCTTATTTATATTTATTATATTTCCTTTAGGCTTCTTTTTATTCTTTAGTAAGCTTATTTTTATTATTATAAAGTATATTAAAGAATTTCTTTAGCTCTTTTAGTATTTTATTTTATATTTTTAACTGCATTATAATTTCTTTTAATCCTTTTAAGTTAGTATTATTAATAGACTATTTATTACTATTATCTTTATATTATTAATTAAACTCTTTTTCTATTAAGGTAATATCTTAAATTATCTATTATAGTTCTACTTATATATTCTTATCTTTCTAGATTTCTCTATAATAGGCCATATAGAATTAAAGTTCTAATACTTTAAGGTTTTTATATTATATACTTAATAGGTATTTCTCTATTTTCTCTCTTTAATATAGCTTATTATTAAGTATTTCTAGTATTATAATAGAAAAGTAATTATTATTTTCTTTTTTTTATTTATATTTAATATATTAATAATACCTATAAAATATCTATAATAGTTTATTATATTTTAGGTATATAGATAGCATTATTATATAATCTTAAGGGTTAAACTTTAGTTTTTTATATAATAGATTTATAGTATCTTCTATATAGTAAATGCAGATATAAATTATTAATAAGTTATTTATATTAATATATTTCCTAGCCCTTTAAATATATATTTTCTCTCTAAAGGTTTAAATCCTTAATCCTTACTTATTATATAAGGGTTTATAAGGTTATTTTTATTTTTATTTTAGTTATTTATTTTCCTTTTAGAGATATTATATAGTTATATATACTATACCTTTTCTATATTTTATACTTTAGTCTTTTTAATACTTCTTTATATATAGGCTATCTTCTATTAGTCTTTTTACTTTTACTGCTTTTTTAGTAGCTTAGATTATAGTCTTTATTAGAATTATATTAATATATTATTTTACTTCTTTTTCTTTTAATATACTTTATTATTTTATTATTTTTAGTATTTCTGTTTTAAGGGCTTCTTTTTTTACTTTCTGCCTTTAGTATACTTCCTGCTATTACTTTTATTTAGTCTCTTAATAGGCTAGGTCCTTTCTAGCCTTCTTATAGTATTTCTATACCTTTTAGTTATATAGTATTAGAATATATAATATATTACCTTTTTTTATATCTTCCTTAATTAGGAATTTATTTTATAGCTTTTATATAGAACTATTAATATATTGCTGCTATTTATAACTTATATAGTCTTTCCTAAATACAGTATCTTATAATATATTATGTATATTATATATTATTTTTAAAGTCTAGATCTATATAGCTATCTAAAAGGTCTATTTATTAATAGCTTTTAGTATCTATTTACCTTAATTTAGGTCTCTAGGTTATTATAATTAAAGGCATTTATTAGTAATATACCTAAATTAATTACAATTATAATATTTAACTTTTAATATATTATATTGTCTTTAATTATTATTATATTATATAGCCCCTAAGATTATAGGTCTTAATTTAGTTCTATATTAGGTATTAAGTAGTTATTTCTTACTTTAATTAATATTCTATTATTTTATATTCTATTAAGGGTTATATAATCCTTTATTCTTTTTAGCTTATTTTTTTTATTATTATTTAAACTATTAGTTATTAATTTCTATAGTAATATTAGCTAGTTTATTTAGGTTTTTAGGCTTAAGTCTAATATTAACTATAGTATCTTTAACTTTTAATTTAAGTCCTAAATATATCTATACTATATATACTTCTTTACCTTAATTAAGTCTAGCTGCTTAATATTAATATTTAATTAGATAGTTTACTATAGATCTTTATTACTTAAGTTATTAAATCTTTATTTCTACAGTTTATTTTTTATTTATAACTCTAAAGGCATTTTTAAGTTTATCCTTAAAGTATTTATATTTCTTATAGATATATTTAATTATTTCTTATTATTTTTCCTTTAGGTTATTAATATAATTATAGATAATAGGTTCTATAAGCTATAATGCCTTATCCTTAAGGAATCCTATTATATATTTAACCTTAAGTTCTTTAGTAATAAACTAAATAAGGTAATATATTTAGTAGCTTTATAGATTAATAAGGAATCCTTAGAGTTTATTTATATTACTATTAAATAAATCTGGCTAATAAAGTTATAAGATCTTTTTAAGGTTTTTATTTATAATAGTAAGTACTATAGTATACTTAATATACTCTCTATAAAGCTTTTAACTTTTTTTTACTTTAGCCTTAAAGGCTTTAGTAAGTTTAGTAAGTTTAATTACCTTTTTTTTTAATCTTTTAATTTAATTTTAAGAGATTTTAGTATTTTCCTTAAAGTTACTTAATAGTATATTATATTGCTAGCTAAGGTATATAAATTTATATTTAAGTTTTATAATTTCCTCTTTATAGGTAGTTAAATAAGCTAAAGTAATATCTTCTTTTTTATTTTATTAATTTCTATAGAAATATCTTTTATATTAAGGGGGATTTCTTGCTATAAGGTATATTATATATATCTAGCATTAAGAGGTTAAATAGGAGTTATAGATACTATTATATTAATATTACTTAGCGTTATATAATATAATTTAAATAAGAGCTATTAATATATAATAGTTAGGGTTTTTAAATAGGTAAACTAGTCTATATTAGATTTATATTTATAGATAATATAGGGTATAGTGCTAAGCTTATAAAGTATTATATCTCTTAATAATTAAGTAATATATATTAGGCTTATTAATATAAAGATATTTTATTAATAGTTAGTAAGTTAAGTTTTATTTACTGCTAAATAAATATATATATATACTGTAGAATATATAAGTTAAATAAGGTTAGTTTAACTCTATTTATAATCGTTTATTATATAAGTTAAATAGTATATATTTAATTAATATAAGGTAGGTAGTTCTTAATTAGGTAAAAATAGTAGGGCCTAGATATATATGTGTAAGGCCGTGTTAGGTCGTAATAATTCTAACCTTTAAGATATAGGCCTACTATAAAGGCCTTATTATTTAAGCCTTTATATATAAAGTTAATAGCTTAATGGCCTTATAAGGCTAATAGTAAGAAAAAAAAAATTATAAATTATTTATAGTTACTAATATATAAATATAATATATAAAGTTTTATTATAACCTAATAGGCCTCCATATGCGACCCACATTTTCTACCAATTAATCACGTTCCTGCTAAAGATAATTAGCGCTAAGACTCTATAATCATATTTAATTTCGCTTAATTAGTAATAATCCACCTGAATTATCACTAATCCCATAATAACCTTACTAATTAACCTAAAGGACCTCTAGTATATATATATATTTATTTAGCATTAAAAAGAACTTAGCTTACTAGCTATTAATAAAGTATCTTTATATTAATAAGCCTAATATATATTACTTAATTATTAAGAAATATAACACTTTATAAAGCTTAGTATTATACCCTATATTATCTGTAAATATAAACCTAATATAGGCTAGTTTACCTATTTAGAAACCCTAACTATTATAAGTTTAATAAATTATAATATATTTAATTGTTTATTTATTTAGGTAAATATAAAAATATAAAAAATAAATAATATCTTATTTTATTATAATAGATTTTAAATTTCTAATTAATTATTATTTTTATAAATTAAATAAACTCTTTTTTACCTTTTTAATAAAGTAAAACAGTTTTATTAATAGGTTTTGCCATACAGCTGCCTTATTAACCTAAGTTAAGCTGCATAAAGGTCAGAAACTAGGCTGTAGATGTTTGCAAGAAATGCCTAGAACAATTAGTAAGTACCTACACTATTTACACCTCCCAGGCAGTGTCACATTTACCATTGACTGAAGGAGTCTGGTGCTCAAGGGCTGTATGTTATTGAAAAACGCTTTACTGTTAGTAATCGACCTGCCGACAGTGGAACCCTGAAAAGACTGACCAAGCATTTCTATAAAGGCCGGGGTTTCAGCTCCAAGCGCCAGTAATCATGTCGTCACAAGCCAGGGCGCTTATATCAGAACTCAAACACCCAATAACAATCCTGCTGCAAGCGGCAGGGGAATTTGTATGTATGATCCGCCCAACTACTGACCAATCAAATGGGTCAGCTAGGAACAAGGTCACTCACCGCTCAGTGCCAAGAATAACAATCACAATGTAGCCTAGAATATCCACCATACCAGAGCTTCGTATTGTAGTCGACCTATCGGGGACACCATACATGATTGTTCACCAAGACTGCAAGTTACAGATGAGCTGAATATGGTCCTGCCTTGTTACATCGACAATATCAGAGACCACTTCATTAGTGTTATCAAATATCGTATTGCAGAATCCGGAAAGAGATCATATTGCAGTCCCGATGCCTTCGAAGCGGAGAGGCCGAAGCCATAGCGATGCCGACAGAAGCCCAACACCATCCGCAGAGCGTAAGAGGCAGAAGCACGAAAAAGATCGCGGCGACAGTTCCGAACTGTGCATGGCAGATCTGTCGCCACCAAAAGTCCAGCCAGAAAATTATTCTGTCGGTTGGATATGCGCTCTAGACATTGAACTAACTGCCGCGGAGTGCATGTTAGATGCGTCACACGGAAATTGCGATCAAGATACCCATGACAGCAACACATACATTCTTGGGAGCATTGGCGAACATAACATTGTTCTGGCCTGTCTCCCTGACGGCGGAGCCGGTAACAACAACGCCGCCATAGTTGCTACCCACTTGCGTCGAACTTTTCCTTCTATAACTCTAATGTTAATGGTTGGGATTGGAGGTGGTGTTCCTGGACCGCATAACCCGCGTCTCGGGGACGTGGTGATAGGTAATGAGGTCATTCAATACGATCTCGTCAAAAGCTTCGACGATCATGTTCAGCTTAAAGGCATTGCTCGCCGTCCAGATTCGAATGTGCGCACTGCTTTGACCAGGTTCAAGGCTGATCATGAAACGCATCAGAAGAACATCTCGAATATTCTGCAACGTCTAAAAGAATACATTGCACCGGATCCGGCTTTAGACGTGTTATTTTGCGGTGACTGTGAGTACTCTCCCGCCCAGAATTGCGAGTTTTGCGACCAGCAAAACCACAGACGACGGGCACCTCGATCAGCAGAACCTCACATCCATTACGGAAGGATTGCATCAGGAAACCGGGTTGTGAGAAACGCTATAGAAAGGGACAGAATTGCAGAAGAGCTTGATGTTCTCTGTATCGATATGGAAGCAGCAGGTGTTATGGACAGCTTCACTTGTTTATCGATACGGGGGCTGAGTGACTATGCGGACTCTCATAAGAACGATATATGGCAAACACACGCTGCAAATGCAGCAGCAGCGTGCACAAAGGAATTCCTTGCTGTTGTGCCTTCCAGGGCACTTCCAGGTACGTAGTGGCTGCAGCACCGTGAATCACGACCTTTAAATTAAGGTTTTTGATTTGACTAGTATAAAAACAGGTTCTTCTTCAGCTAGCATCAACACTTCAAGCTCGGCTCGTCAGCAGCAGCAGCCTAGAGTAGTCCTTCGCAACATCAAAACGGGAAGACGCGGCCGTCAGTTATTTGAGACCAACGAAGGATTGGTGGTCTCAAATGTTTCTGCAGAAGACGATTCTGTTCAGGCTTTTGGATCAAAAGACATTCTTCAAATAGCTTCTGGTATCTGTACGACAGAAAATATCGAGTCTCCAGATGCCGATGACTCAACGGAGGAGCTAATGGATGAATGTGCCTCAGCGTATGCTCGCCGTTGATAAACTATTCAATAAATAATTTTCTTCCTTATCGCCGAATATCATTTACTACTCCAAGCTTCTTTCCCGTGCCGGTTTTGAAATTTGATGGTTCAGCGTTCTGGCGGGAGGCAGCTGCTTGACGACTGCCCAGCATTTGCGCGAGGTCCTTGACTGATGACTCTTCCCAAGCGCCAACGACCTGCCATGAATGGTTTCCCGCTTCAACATTTTCTGCGTCATACAGATGGTCTCTGGTTGACAATAATAACTGTACACCACATTCGCCAACTGTAATATTTTTGAGTTTGTGGGTGGGCCGGTCGATGTTCGAAGGCACGTCTTGCAGGTCGGGTTTGAAATCGTACTCCATACTGAATGTAGTAAGTGGTAGTGGATGAATAGACTTTGGGTTGAAGTTTTGAAGTAAGAGATTAAGTGCTTGAGCGACGGTGCAGGGTCAAATGCAGGTTGGGGTTTAGACCTTGGCCTTATTTCACCTCGAATGGAAGGACAGTCAACCATGGCCGGCTACTGCGTTCATCCGACGGCCGAAATGGAAAAGAGGGGGCCGGCGCTTATTGCGCCCTCTTGTGGCCAGACTCAGCGCTACGGGAGAATATCGGAAACACCAAGACTGATCGACCAGGTCTCGAATTAGTCAGCCAGTGAGAGGGCAGATCAGAAATTGGTTCCTGCTAGCGGAATAAGGTAGGCAAAAGAAATCTATTCAACAAGAAACTTATATCTTTATAACATCATAGGCCAACTTATTATAGTCTTGTTCTAGAATTAATACAGTATTTTAAACGAAAATATCGGCCTCGTAGATATCAATGTTGCTCGACTAGGGCCTGTGCTGCCGGCAAGTACAATGTGCCTTGAGTGATGCGAGGTAAGCTTTTACCAAAAGCAAATCGAATATTTCTTTCCACTGTCCAATTGTAGTAGCTCAGAGCTTTCTCCAGGCTGATCCATTGTCTTTTCATCCAGTATGCGAAAGAGAGTCTTTGATACGATACTATCACTGGCAAAAGGAATAGTTCAGAATTGCTCTGTTCGAGATCTGTCTTCTACCTCGTGCTTCTGTGGGGCTCTGCCAAATTTTGATGTAATGTTGTGGAACTTGGCTTTGTTGAGGAATTCCTTCGCGGCGTACGGAAGACATTGTTGGAGAGCATAAAATACATCCCCTTGATCCATATTACATGTATTCAATAAGAATTTGCCGCAATTCTGAATGCGCTTCATTCCGGTCCATCGGTTACGTATCTCAGAGGACCTTACAATGAGCTCCTCTAGAGTCCCTATATTGTGATGAACCGCCACTGTCAAATGACCGGTACAGAACCATGCAAGTTTATCGGAAGGATCAAGACCGATAGCAAGGTCAACGTTTAGATCCGGCTTATCAGTCACGAATGTTCTATCTTCCAAGGAGACAGGTGGAGGTACTCCGAGCATCCACTGAATGAATGCGAATCTACGGGACGAAACATTTAGTATGGATGGTAATCCTGGAAACAGATGCGTCTCCGATTCTAAAAAGCCGTCAGAAAGCATCCATGAGTATCTCTACTGCTTTTGCACGAGGAAAGACCGTATCCTCTCTAAGATATTGTTTGGGTTCTCGTCTAAGTTATTATGCTGGCATAAAATCTGTGCCAACCTAGAACTAAATCAGTGAATCGAGACCGAAATAGCCTTGCCTCCAAAGCAAACAATAAAGCGCTTTGTCGTTGCAAGTAGCGTTTTATCGGGGCGGCACTCTTTAGCATTACATAGAACTCTGATGCTGCTTCAAAGGGGCCTACAGTTGCCACCAGGGCTGCTGCTAAACCAAGGAATTGTATGTCAGATGCGCTCTTTCCAAGTTGAGTAGCGTTGTAGTTGTGCGAATGGCCAACAGAATTTCTTAAGAAAATCAATGGTGGCTGGTGGAGTTGTTGGAAGAACATCGGTTTCGATTTTACGACAAGTCTCATGGCACACGGGGATGGTAGCACTAAACTCATCGGAGGTTAGTAATGTTAGAGGTTGGGTGTTGCTGCTTGTATCTACATGAGAGATTCCTCAGGAGATCGAAAGAGCAACGCTCACGGTGGAATCTAGGCTCCATTGTGCTGCGACCGCCATGCTGAGAGAGTTTAATTTTGCAATAGACATACTGATGACACTGAGATAGCGTCTTCTAAAGGCCTCCCCACACATGATTCCGGCCGTCGACATGTTGGTCTTCTTGAGAGAATTCCCAAATGTTTCTTGACATTCCGGAACCGCTCTACTCGAATTCAGCCTACTTCTACTTAGCAGCATTCGCACTCTTCCTCTTTCCTACTAAAACTCCAGCTTTGAGCTAATGGGTCTCCTGTTTGTCTTGGCTATCTACTTTGAACTCCATCCTTCTCTTCACTCTCACGTCACTATAGTCGTGCTAAATATCGGCTATTCTCTGAAACCGTGTGGGGGTCTGGACCGCCCCCGATCATTTCCGTTTTGAGTCTTTCCAACGCGTGCATGATATGGAGCAACCACGAAGCCCTTATCTCGCAAAGGGCGTTAGTAATTCAGCTTTGTCTTTACCAAGTGTGTGAACTGGGGAAAATAAGTTTATCTTGACCTCTTTGCAACGCTTTTTATGGCCAAGCGGCTGTATCGAAGCCTTCTGGTTTACCATCCCTGGGCTACCCTAGGCCAGATCAACGGCGTCGCCCACTTCTCCCCTGCATCATTATCATGACAGGAAATTGCAACGCGCCAAAACATAAACAGCTAACCTCACAACTGGAGTCCACGAACCACGAAGGAGACCAGACATTAGTGTAGGTTTTCCATCCCCTGGGAAATATAAATATGTTCCTCAGTACGCCAGCTAGGTGAAGCAAGTTAGTCTAGCTCAATATTAAGCTGATAAATGGGACGTACAGCCGTATTTGGCTGAGAGCGGAAGAGAGAATTTCTGAAATCAGGCAATCTTGATTGTGCATCTGGGTCACTAACGGTCAGCCCGCAACCTTGACAAACTCCCACAATGTGCCACCGTCATCGTCTCGAAACAAGCCACTTCCATCCTCCTTAGCAGAAACCTGCCTCTGCTTCCAAAAGTCCAAGGCCTGGATTTGGTACACGCCACCCTCCATATGACGTAGAGTAAAATCCTCCCAGCCTTTGTGATGGTAAACCTTTGCGTAGAAATCCCACCAAAAGTCATGACCCAGAAATGACCCCATAGCAATATTCTTGAAACCTCTAAATCCGTCTCTCTCATTGCATTGCCACTGTGCCTGCTCAGAAATGTATGTTTGTGGTTTCTCAAGATCCATCCGCTCGAGGCGTAGATGGCCATTGTGGCACGTGAGGACGCGGCCACGGGCAATGTCGTGGATGAGATATTTGCCGTCGTGGTGAGGATTGGATTTGCGAGTGAGACCAAGAGAACCATTCGAAGTTACACCAATATCTGTTGAAGTAGGTGTGTACATTGGAGTGTCTATTCTGCCACTTGAATCATCGGGCCAGCTCTCACCAGGACCGACTTCGGAAACAGTGCGAGGTGTCATCACACCGGCGCTCGATACAGTGCTTGACATTGATGCTGATGGACTTGTATTCTCAGCTCAGTATGGTGATCGAGATAGTATAGATAAGTGCCAGTAGACTTGGCAGTCGAAGTTTGACTTTAGGTGTTATTGTTGCATGAACGGAGATACGCCATTACCCCGCTTTCATTTTTGTACTGTTGGCTGCGTGGTCGGCTGATTGATAGCAAGTAACTAATCATAGAGTTGGGTTTATCGACCCGCTTTCAGCCTCATAAGGAACGATGATTACCAGGGTGTAAAGTTGGCTTGATTTCATCCTATAATGGAAGAAGAGCGATGATTAGAATTAGGGCTTGTCAGGCGTTTGCCGCAGAACACGACGCGACCTGTTCCACCTGTTTTAGCTCTAGCCTGACGATTCTGCTACCTATTTGGGATCAAGATGTGCTTCCAATTGGGTCAGCGTCGCAAAGCTAATCGCTAGGGGAGTCAGTAAGGTGGATCTTTGTGATTAGCGTTTCCTTCCTAGTCTGGAGATAAATCTGACTGAACCAGGCTTCGACGCTGGTTTGCCAGGAATGCCATTCAAGCTAAGACTACTAAGATTTCTGAGGTCGTGTTGCCGGTGACGAAGATGGAGGTGCCAGAGTACCTGTAGTTTGACCGTATTGCGTACCTGGCATTCTCCGCATAAGTCTGGGACCCTTCTGCCTTCTTTCTTAGAAGGGTGAGCACGTTGATTGTGTGAAAGAGATCGTCCATTGGCAGGCCGCCATGGTAGTGATGATGCAGCCGATGTTTCTCGAAGGTTCCCGACATCCAGCATAACAGGGCAGTTTCGTTTGCGCAGTTGGCTTCCCTCTTCATATTTCAGTACCGATCGTAAGATCTAAAGGAAAAGCCCTTACTCCATAGTGTAAAGCTTCCGTCTTGTCGGGTTCCCTATTATGGTAAATGCTGTATTTGGGGCTTAACAATCATTGGATAGAATGCCTTGCCCCCATGAGCAGTTTCGAATAACGATCTGGCCCGCAGTCGGCAAAACATTAAGAAAATGGATCTCTTGTTCTCTTGCTTCTGCAGCGGAAGACATCTATGACATGCTCAGAGAAAGTTTGTACGTGTCTGGCTTCTGAGGGCAAGAGCTGGCGCGGGCGACAGTGTGCCGTCGTCTTCTATGTCAGATTTATCAGCAATCTTGACCGGAGCAAATAATCGAGATGGCTGGAATTTATACCAGAAACTAAGTCGGCAATGCAGGTGGCAAACGCAGCAGTATATGCCGTAAGCGATGTAAATAGTCGCTCCAATGGAGAGGGAGAAGGCCGCCGACATAATACCGCAGGTACACGACAATGAGCTTAATAGTGACGGCGTGGGGGGATAACATAGGCTGTCCTCCAGGGGAAACGTCCGAATTGGCCAATACTGACCGCTACGATCGCAGCCCATCCGAAGTTATGGCTGGCTTTGTGACTGTCGGTATGCACACTTCTCTGTTGTCTTCAATTTACGATGTTCTGCTCTGAACCTACTTGAACCAAACTTGAACATCTAGCAAGCTTACATGAGAGGCATTCTCGATCGGGCGCCACAGACAGCTTTTATTCCGCCGGCAAAGTATTCTTTACCTTCTCCTCTCATGGGTAATAGTTGGAATTGCAAGAAGCATCTAAGCCTTACTAAGATAGCATATGCGGCTGTTACACCTGGTGCGCTGGTGGGAGGCGTTGCTGTTTATGCAGCCGACAGATCGAGAAAACTAGAAGCAAGCTTCGACTTCTATGCTGAGCTCATTCTCAACATGCATGTTCTGTCCTGTAATGCTAGAATCGAAATTTCGGCTAATTTCACTTATGAGATCGAAATTAGGCCCGTTGATAAGTGGCCTATGTACCCCCAGGCTGAGCTAAACATCAGTAGTCAACCTTAAGGAGGAGTTATCTACTTTGACTGGACAGTTATCGAGTTTCCAGTTCGCTTCGGTGACCAATGCAAGTCTTCGAAGAAGTGATGCCTTGGGGTATTTGTCAAGGCTTGCTTCAAGAAGTATGGCAAATCGCCTATCGCTGACCATATCCTCTCATTGAGGGAGGGAAGCAGGACCTTCAAATACGGCGCCCAGAGACCCTCAGAGGCCTGATTCTCCGTGGACTGTTAGCGGACATGCGCTCATATCTAGTGTAACTTCTCGCGCTCCTGCGACATATATCGATTTTATTGATGTTTCACATGATCTGTTGAGGAAAGTGCAGTCGAACCGCAAACTCTTGTCTCGGCCAATGCAGCTCACTGCAGAAGCAAAAGAATCAGGGACGGAATATATAAGGGTCCGGCAGGGCCTTTTCCATGTTGCCCCGCCAATGATGAGCAGATACACGTGATCTGATTAAGCCTTTTAGATGATCCCTGTTCTCGTTCCCACCAGGAGTTCCCCGGTTGCCTGGCTGTGCTGGATACACCATTTCGCCGATGCTACTGCGTGTTGGTCGCCAACACATGCAAGAATGTGGCACAGACTTACGATAGGGGTACCAGCAAATAGTTCAAGGGCATCCTAATGACAGCATTTAAAGCCTTGATGAGAAGGGGCAATCTACAGTTCACCTGTACTGGCAAACTTCTGGTGGTTATAATAAATGAAAACGACTCCATTAAATCGAGGGCGGCTACTAACGAAAATGCTAGATATCCGTTGGCGTTCAGTATCAGCTTCAAGGCCCCATGGTTTTGAAACATCATTATCTTACTCCACAAACAAGCATATTTCGGCGAAGTGTTTTTGGGTTTGAGAAATTAAATTAGAAATGACTGAATAGGGAAGGTGTGTTGGTTATTGCGTTTCAGTCTCCAGACAAAAGCAAGAAGGCAATTCGGCTAAATAGGAACTGCTTGTTTAACTTTGATATAAGAGAGCTTGATTTGAGAGCTGAATACCTACTCATCTCATTACCACTCCGCCAAGTCCGTTGCCACACTCTTTAGCATGGGCACTTATCACAACAATATGGCATCCGAACGCAACAGCACCCTACCTATCGGGCGTAAGCCCGTCAACACAACCAATGCTGTTGCTCGGCCCACCAGCGTTGAGTCTAAGTCAGTTGAACCTGCAAGTGAGCCGCTTCTATTGGACCAAGAAAACGACCCAAACACTCCTACAAAAGCTTTCGATCAAAAACAATCCGCCAGCGCTATTGGTGTAGTACCCATCAAAGACCAAATTTACAGCGCGACTTTGAACCAGGAAGATTTTGCCGTTGGGGGATATAGCACAGAGAAAGTCAGTCCGTGCTCGGAAACCATTGTCCCAAGCAGTATGAGCTGGGGAAACACCCTGCGGCGGGTTATCCAGGGTTGGTGGCAGGAGCTTCTTTGCTGTTTGGTCAGCGTCGTCGCTCTCATAACCCTGACAATGACCTTGAGAAAATTCAATAATCAGCCACTGCCTGATTGGCCATCCGGTATCACTTTGAATACAGTTCTAGCTTGCATAGCCACCATATGCAGATCCGCACTACTTATTCCTGTAACAGAAGGTTTAGCACAAGCCAAATGGGTTTGGTTCAAGCAGCCACGACCGCTCAAGGACTTCGAAGCATTTGACAAGGCGTCAAGAGGCTTAGGTGGTAGCTTGAGCTTGCTCTCTCACACCAAGGGATGGTAAGCTCTGTCTCCCAGATACCCAAGTTTGTACCGTTATTCACAAAAATAGGTTTGTTGGTATCATCGCTGCCTTTCTTTTGAGTACCACGATTGCCACATCAACAATCACCCAATTCGCTGTCACATACCCGTCTAGATTTGGCCAAGATGGAAGCAAGGGAAGTGCAGAGGCATGGAGGTTAGGGGAGAACTGGGGGAAGGACGAGTTGGATTATGCTTTCAGTAAGTCACCTACTTCTTACCACTGGCTTCTCATAATGCACATGCTGTAAAATTTGATTGGTAAATGTCTGACAAATACGCATAGTGAACCAGCCAGCAATTGCAAGAGGTGCCAGGCGAGGGATCAATAATTTGGTGACCGAAACGATCCCCTTTAGAGAACCCATGTGTGGCTCAGCCAACTGCAGATGGCCAGAATTCCGCACGCTTGCTATAGGATACGAGGTTACGAGTACGTTATATATCACCCCTCCAAGATGGTTGCCCGTCATATCTAAGGTTTTCCCCAGATGTCACCCACCTGATCGAGGCGGATGTCAATTTCCACGATGGCAATCCTAATATCACTCTACCCAACGGTGTCTGGACTGAACCGGGCAAAAGTCGTGCCAGATTCACTGGCGCCCCAACATTTTCCCTTGGCAGTGGGCCAACCCTAGTACATCAGCATTTGCAGAATGTATCAATTCTCCATCATTTTGCCATTTATTGGGATGGATATAATCTCGTACCCTGCGCAGTCGAGGTATCTCACTATTGGTGTATTGACACTTATCATCCTGAAGTAGTCGACAACGTCGTTCGGATGAACAAGTCGGCGTCTCAGATCCCAAAGTTACACGCATTGCAAGTGGATGATTATGGTGGATACGTGCATTTGGAACTGCCAGGCAAAGAAGACGTCACATGGACCATTGGTCGGCTAACTACGGGCACAATAGCAGCTCAGTTAAACGAATCGCTAAGTGGCTACACTGTCGTTCTGGCAGGAGAACCAAGACGTGATACATCAGGCAGTGACATCTTAGCACAAGCCACCAAAGAGGTTTTACAAAAGCTTGCAAAGGGCAATTGCACGCTTGAATTTCAGGAGGCAGAGAGAGCTTGGTGGACTGCCCTGGAGGGCATGGCGGGGAACGTGGCTAACAGTCTCACAAACACGTAAGTTCATCTACTCCCTTGTCTGCTGCGCTATCCTGATACTGGCTCAAACAGACTCCTTCCTGATCAGTCCAACGTCGATGGTGTTTCATTAAATACGGAGGTATACGTCCAGGTTCGGTGGGAATGGTTGGCACTTCTAAGTGTGCAGGTTGCCCTCTCTATCTCTCTTCTGATCTGCATTATTGTTGAGTCGGCGAAAGCAGAGGTCGAAATTATGAAAGGTTCGTCAGTGCCAGTATTGTTTGCCATCAGTGCGGTGGACAAGGCTAGGATGGAGAATGGGGACACCGATTTGGATTCACTGAGACAGATGAAGCATTATCAGCAGCTATCTCACGTTAACCTACACAAGGTCGGTCAAAAATGGGTCTTGCAGTAGAGATAGCTCCAGTCAGACGGTTCTGGATATTCTGTATCATAATTCATCTGGTGGTCATCAACATGTCTAGGTTCGAGTTGGCCGATACTACAGGTCGAGTCAATGTGTCCATGTCTGAACTCAACCATCAGTGGGGCTCCATGCTTAGAACAACTCCGTATACAGTTCTCTATGTTCTAGTCTCTTCAGGTTTATTGGTTTGAGCTCTAGACCAAGCGATCAGGGTTTAACCATGTTTCGTAAGCAGCCATCATGCTTTCGTCTCGACACTGAGTTAGGTACTTTCTTTTCTTGTGTTTTCAGCTAATACTAGATGAAGAATAGCTCTATAGAAATTGATCAATTAATTGCTTTATTCTCAATTAGTTTATATGTATATATTGCTAGATACATCGTGGTAGCTCTATTTTAAAAAAGTAAAAAGCCTCTGTCAACTGCCCGGGCGAATTTACAACAAGATCCCCGAGGACCCAAGCCTGGGGGGAGCCTGATTTGCATGTCCTATACTTTCTATGGTGCTGTATAAGAATGGGGGTCTAGCAGGATGTGCTAAGGATGTCACGCAGCGTGCACGGGCCAAATCTGTTGTATTACGTCGACATACCACCACGACTGCGTACAGTAATAGGCTAGATACAGTAGTAAGCTGACTGCGCCGATGCCAGGAAGAATCCTTCAAATCCTGTCAGCTTACTTGTCGGTGGAATACCATAAAGGCACCTGACTCCCAGCTCAAGTCTAATAAAAATCTGGCATTGCGATGCTAGTAGTTGCTGATAATTGTTAGGATGTCGTCTTTATCACAGCTTAATGCTGAGCAGGCGCAAGTCTTGGATATTGTCCATGGCTTCCACGAGTATTTCAGTTCCCCGCCCCCATTTAAAGAAGGAGGACGCTTCGCTCTGCCGCATGGCCTAATCACTGTTCCTTTCCCACCGGAGATGGGCGGTCTCAAGACAGAAAGCTTTGATGACATGTATGAGCGCGTTAGTGGATTGCTCGCCAAACAACAAGAGTCCGGACCAACAGGCTTCAAACATCAATTGGCAGAACCACAGGCGGACGTATGGGTCTCTCAAAACATAGCTGCTGTATTCGTGGGTTGGTCAGCCTCCATGGATGGTCGTGGCGAGTTCATCCACACCGTTCACCTCTGCACCTTACACCGTCAATCTGACGACGTCCTGAGCGACGGAAACCCATGGCGTATCTCAGCACTTGTTGATATGAAGCATCTATCACCTGAGCAGCCGGTGCCGTCAGTCGAGACGGGCCCAGTGTCAGATATCATGGCTCCATTCCAAGACTTTCTCAAGAGCATCAAAGCTCAAGACTGGGAGGCCATTCCTGCCCTGCTGTTGCCTGGTACAGGGGCTACGTTATCGAAAGATGGTCATGCACCGGAGACATTCATGTGGCCGGAACTCATTGAGCACCTACAGCAAGAAGCTCAGAATGAATCTACAATTGAGAAGCGGCTTCTTAACTGCGAGGCACGGCGTTGTAGCGATCTGGGCTTCGTTTGGGCACCGTTCGTGGTTCAGGTTGATGGTATTGAAGTTTCCCATGGAGTATGTGTCTGCTCCTTTAGGTTGGAAGCCGGACGGTGGCTTATTAGTAGTCTTTGCGAGACGCGCTATACTAAGTGAATACATAGTTACAGCCATAACCTGTGAACTAGCCTTCAATATGTATGAACTCATAAGTGAGATTTCTTTATTGCATCAGTCCCTCGCAGTACACCATTGCACAGTGAAACGATGTGTTGGCTCCCAGGCCTCCACCACCTTTCGTACCATAAAGAGTTATAAACTTTGACCGCATACAAGTGTTCAATTCAGGTTGTTCTGAAAGTAGGTTGAGAAACAACCACCGCTGTTTAGTCTTATATCTCTTCTCACAATTGTTAACATTATGAATGAAGCCGCACAGAGGCGGTCAAGGTTCTTCAGTTATACGGTCTCCAGGATCCCATTCACGGCGCGCGAAAGCCTTCATCTCTCTCACGGCCGTTTTTGTCGCTTGCTGGCGTTTTCAACATCTTCAGCGTGACCGAGAAGTCTCAGGGCCTCTTTTGCTGTAAGTCTCGATTCGCGTTGTGCATTCGTCTCAGCATACGGATGCCGTACCATACCAAGAATAGCGTTCCTCAACGCTAGCAAGAAAATCAGCACGACTCTTACACAATGGAAGTCAGTTCGTACCCTCGTCATGAAGCTTATTTAGACCATCGACCGCCTCTCCATACATGTCTTGAAAGTCTTTCTGCAACTCACTAGCTTCAGGACCTGGTCTCCAAGGATTCTTGCCCTGTCGCCACGGATGCCGCCCCGAAATCATCTCAATGGCTATGACACCGATGCTCCAGATATCAGCCAGCTCGTTGTATTCTGTCATCTCTCGCTCGGGAGCTAGCCATCCGACCGTTCCACCTGTTCCGGGCCGAGCGGAGTGATGTCGACCTGGAAAGGGGCTTTCCTCAGCATCGTCGAGATCGAGCAACACTAGAGATATGCACTCAGAGGTCCAGGTTCGGATGCCAATGTTGACAGGTTTGAGATCTCCGTGTATCCAGCGATTTCTGTGGAGGAAGTTTGTGGCGCCGAGTATGTCTGCCAAAACGGTTGTGACGATGGATATCCTGGTTAATAAGCTCGTGCGGTGACGTTGTACTATCAGCGATGATCTCACCTTTCTTGACCTTGCTTGAAGAGTCCCCTGGTGAGGGCGGTGGAAAGTATATCCTGAGCAGCTGGCTCCTGGACGAACCACACATCCGCTATCCTATTCGCTGATCTCACATCATCCGTGATAACTTGGATAAGTCGCAGCAGACGGTTTTCGTTCTTCCTCTGGCACAATGCAGCAAGTGCTTCTAACTTTGTCTGCACTTTCCGCAGGCGCTCTCTGTCCCTTCCGACCTGCACTCTCTTTAAAGCAACACGTTGGCCATGGTCATTCGAAGCGATGCTGACCATTCCGGAAGCTCCTTTGCCTACAGTACCTGCGCTGACAGTCCATTGCCCGATGATGATGGGGCTGGTTTCAGATGGTGTTGGTGTCAGTGATAGCTCCAGCAGACTGGTGTATATCTTAAGGTGCTCATCCAAGTAATCCTTGACTCTGTTGGGGTAGTCGTCGGCATAGGACCCTCGAGCATACTGGATGCGGTAGCAAAGAGAGCCAAAGGCTAGCCGAGCAGATGACTGGTTGAAAACTCTCTTCCTAGAGATCCTATCCCCGTTGACCATGGTGGTGGATCTGTCGGTCATTGGCTGCACATATACGAAGCTTGTTTTATCGATTTGGAAAATAGCTTGATTGCGTTGAACTTTGTATATCTTGTTGTTACCAGACCGTAAACAAAGGACGATATCGTTTAAATGAGGGCCATCTCTTAAAGACCCTACCACCCATCCTCTTGACGGATTTCGAGGGGGTATATCAAGCGATATGAAGTAGTGGCCTTTCCAGGTTCTAAACTCCTCTTCGCTCTCGTCTTGTGGGAGGAATGATGATCTTGGATCCCGCGGCGACGAGATCGGTGATGATGATGAGAGATTTTCCGATGCTGCTCTGAATAATCGGCCGACTTCATGATCATTTTGCTGCTTTGAGGAAATCCACATGCATTTTCGCGTGTGTTGCTTTGCAGCCTGAACGGGAGGGTCATCGCTTTGTATTTGCAGCCATTCAGCAACCTCATGAAACACCAGCCGCGCCTCAGCGTTTTCTGGTGTTAGAATGATAGTAGCCCCCTCAGCAGAGCAGCCTGGTAAAGTGGGATCTTCTACCGTCTCTTGGCTGCTTGGAATATCTGAGACGTCCATAACTTCAAGTTGGCTAGATGAGCTTGGCTTGGGCTGGAAATAAATAATGGTGGGGTAAATGACTCTTGACCTGGTGAGTGCAGGGTAGGTAGGCTGGTAGAATCTTAAGATGAAGGCTGTGACCAATGGCGCGCCACCTCGGACAAAGCGTCATCAGCGGGCCATTATTCTTCCGCCCTCGACGCGTCAACTTCTCACTCCAACACCATCAATCGGTCAGCGCCGCAAATGTTCCCAGGACAGAGAAAACGCGGCTGGCGACAATGCCTGGCCGATAGCTACGAAAAGAATTACGGGGTAAGTATACCAGCATGTTCAATTACGGCTCGAACTGTACTCATACTGTCTCAAGCCCCTCGATGACCCAGTCCCGACATTCGGCGCCAAATTGGTGACGTTTCCATCGACGCCGACTCTACCCATGTGCTTCGCCACACCTGACCCCGACTTCCTCGAGCAACTCGATCGACTTCTTCACGCCATCGAACCCGACCCAGTACCCAAATGCCTGCAGCGCTCGCCCTTTTATGAGTCAGCGGTCGAGATGAGCTGCTCCGACAACGACACCGACGATGAAGTCAGCGAAGGCATGCGGGAATCGATGCGCCAGGTCAGGGTGCGCATGTATGCCAAAATTGGTATAGACATTATCGCTGTTGAAGCTAGGCGACAAGAGCGACGAGAACGACGAGCGCAAAGACGCCAGGCGAGGGAAGAAAAACCCGAAGCCAGCGCGGCCAGATCGGACAACACCAAGCCGGCGCTGCACGATCATGCTATCAAGCCCTCCGGAAATACCACTGAAGCAGACGTGGCTTTGCATCAGGTCAAGAACCAGAAGCGAAAGCGCCAAACAGGGGACGAGGAAGACCAGCCCCGTTGTAAGGTCGCCAAACCGAACGACACAACCAGCGCTCGACCAAAGCGACGAACTCACTCATCGTTCAAGCCGCAAGCTTCATACAGTCCTCCACAAACACCTTCACCTACCGAAAGAGAACGTGCAGAGGGACAAGCTGGCTCGCCGTCATCTCCCGAGTCTCTCGTCGCACAACAACCTACACCTGAGATTGACAACTCTTCATGCTACTTAGAGCTCGGGAGGGGTCAGGAATCGCCAATTGCAGGAGCGGAATTGTCACCGGGATGAACATTGTCGGATTTACAAGATCTAATTTTAGGAGTTGAGGATGATACCGCGACGCAGTCCGACTTCTCCCCATGGGTTCGTTACTGAACCTGAAGCTATTATCTTGGGCATACGCCCTCCAGCTCCACCATCAATGCCAGCGAAAGAAGCGATACAGCTACACATAAAGCCTCGCCCCGTCGGGTTGTGTCGTTCGAGCCAGCGCGATCGGGCCATCGCATAAAGCATTGAGGCTTGTCGTCTCTTGGCTACTTGAGCGATTGGCTATTTGGAGACAATGCCCAGAACATCGCAGCGGCCAGTAGGAAAAATTACCGCGCCCTAATGATGATGCGGACATCTACTAGCTGTACCTTCAATGCTGGCGATGTGATGCTGTCGCTAGCAGAGACTCCCTGTCGGTGAGAACGCCCTTCATGAGGCGTATCAGGAACCTTGGCCACAAGGGGGATTATGTTGT
The DNA here is from genome assembly GCA_037044295.1 of Aspergillus subversicolor. Lineage (NCBI taxonomy): Eukaryota > Fungi > Ascomycota > Eurotiomycetes > Eurotiales > Aspergillaceae > Aspergillus > Aspergillus subversicolor. Next base: position 258,372 of record JAWLTM010000025.1, on the reverse strand, counting down.
ATTAGTTACAAAGGCTCTGAGGTGGCCTACATCTAGATACAGAATAATAACAGCTCACGCACCCAAGTTGTACCTTGTTTTTGTTCTCCTTGTCTTTCTCCTGTTGGAATTGTCACACTTAAACGGAGTAATGCATCTCGGTTCAGAGGCCAGAAAGTGGAGCATCCGGCCCTCTCTAATTGGCTATCTAAAATTCTGTGAATTTTAAGAAACGACAATGTACTCTGTAACTGATTGAACATCGATATCAGATCGAGGTAAAAGATGCATATTCTGGAGAAACATGGTATTAACAAGCTGAATTAGTCACTGCTAATTCTCGTGTTGCTTGCTACTTCACAATCCTCATTGCAGTCTGTACGACGCTCCACGGCACCAATTGCCAACATGGTTACTTACGGATTTACCGGTCAATCAAGGATGGCAGCCCGCAACATAATAAGAGAACATATTACCAACAGCTTTCTATTTTAAAGCGAATTCTGGGTAAGCCAAAGTTTGGTAGACGAGGAGATCAGTCGAGTGATTGTTTAAACTCCAGGTGGAATCGGGGAGCCAAGGTGCTTGTGCCCGCCAATGTAGCTCGCGTTTAGGTCATGGCCAAAAGAGGGAATACCGGAAAATCTACGGCAGATCACACTGACTAAGGTTATCTTAGCGCGATTTCCCCATCTGGTAAGATACTCTCATGCACCCTTGATCATCACAAGAATCCGAGCTTATCCTGACGGCGATAAAACCGCGACCTCCATTTGACCTTGAGAACGCCTGATGTTTTGGCCGATGCCGCTTATGATTTAATATGTCGCTTCCGCAAGGAGATGAAGCCGGCTCACTTGTAGCCACCAGTAGTATGGCCAGTCCCTTTTCTCGACGTCGATGTCTGCAATGAGCCGCCCCTCCATGCCTTTCATGTGGAGCATGGAACATCGTGTTGAAGTCACTGCTGATTATGAGCAGACCAAGGCGAGATCAAGGTATTTTTAGAAAATACAGTTTGCAGGTCGCAACCCTGGCTCTTACTACTGTGCACCTTTAATGCTGCGATTACATCTGTGGAGAATCAATCAGTAGCCAATTAATACTAGAGTATGCCTGACAGAAGGTGCCTTACGGTCCTTAAATGGATAGAGAATTAGGCAGCAGGTAGTACCTGTAGCCAGGCACTAAGCTTGTATTGATACTTGCTTGTAGTGTCAAAAGCGAGGCAGATCTTGTTACTACACCAAGCATGAGGTAGCTTAAGCACCATATGTATAAAGTCAACTCGAATTGTAAAGCTTTGTCATCATTGGAATCTCATAGAAGCTGACGGAATCTTCGAGCTTCCTGGACGCGTATGCAGCTCGTATTTTACTCTCTACGCATCAACGATACCGCCAGATATATAACGCATGCCACCAGGCTAGAAATAGCTTTACTTGGTTTCAAAAATTTCCATGCATTGAGAGGCTTGTAATTAACAAATTATCACAATAGGCACGCAAAAATGACACAACAAATTCTAGCATTATAAAACCCTTTCAAGTACTTCTTCATTCTCAGTCTGCAGATCTAGATCCTGTGTACTACCGAGTGTCCAAAACTTATTCCTTATTCCCATCCATATCTTACTCTAAACTACTTCCCCATTTCCATCAGTCTGAAACAGTTTCATAACTTGGCCTGTGTCTACGTCCGACAATGTCTTGCGCTCCACGCAGACCTAAGAAACACATTTGTGTTCAAGAGGGCACCGTGCTCCAATGCACGTTGTTCTGACTAGCTGTACGTTGGTACTCTTCGCACGCCTTACAAAACTCACATTATCAAAAATTATTGCTCATTATCGTGTCTTCGCCATCGAAACCGGGAGAGCATTGATATTCCTGGGCGGTAGGTATGGCACTGGAGGTAGCCAGCCCCTGTGGACCAAGATAATAGACTTGGGTAATATTCCATTGATAAACAATACATCCTCTGTTACTTGCTTCGGATGTTAGGTCTTCCTGACCATGCGGGATTGATTCCCCGCCGCGAGGTACAGTCTCGCTACTATTGTACAAATGACTCTGATCCACAGAGGAATTTGGGGGCCTACCACGGCCAAATTGATTGATGCCATCCTCAGAGCTAACGGCATTTCTGTCCTGAGGAGCGTCTGGAATTTCTATATCCATGATTTGATCCGGAGCATCTGGCATTTCGCGATCCACGCTTTGCACAGGTTGCTCTGTTCCAAAAACGACAGATGAAGCCAACATCTCTGTTTCTAACTTGCACAGAGAATAGAACCACAAGAACCGAACCGATAAGTGCTACTCACAGCCTTATAATATATAGATAAATCTACCTAAAAATATAAATATTAACCCACAAGATCTGCATCGCAGCCGCTCTGCCATTTTACCTTTCTTATACTGTATCTATAATTAATTAAGTTTCCCTAAAGAAAGTTAAAGGTAAATAATATCAGAATATAGTAGAGAGGAAAATATTGATAGCGGTGTAAAAAGGGATCTTGGACCCGTTCCTTTGATGTTTTCTTGGTAACTCAGCTCTTCTCAGAAAAGCTGCTCTACTCCCCACTGAGTGAGGAAGAAGGAAGAGAATCAGATTTACTTGGAGAGGTGGGCGATCGGCGCTTTATACCCCATCATCACCTGTCCTGGGGCCCCACACCACCACTAGATGGCCGGGCACTTCGTCCGTCCCTAAAAACCTGGAACCTTTTCATCCCGGCTCGTCCAGATACTCTAACCTCCTATACAGCCAAAGCTAGGGCTCAGTCCCATTTTCATTCGTTCTTGGCTATCATCACATGGGCTACTCTCCGCTTCTGCCTGAAAATAAACGTTTGGGCAATGCTAAATAGGATGACTGCATATCCGGCTAGCAATCGACCCTATCAGAACAAATTAAGCTCGCTACCTGCTGCCCGCACTCCATACCTTTTGTAGAGTTCATTGCTACATCGGTATAGACAGGGGTGTTGGGGGGCCTCATTCCAAAGACACAGGCACTCACAGGTTACAGAAATTAGAAAGCGATGACGAGGTGAGGCGCGAGGTGCAAGCATCGCTAACAAATCAACTCAAATGATACTCAACTGAATAGCCATTAGGAAATTGGGAGGCGCGATGCTCAGCTACTTGCGCTGAAGTGAACGCAAGAATAAGTTCTCAATCAACATCGAATTGGCATTATGCAAAGCGTGCAGTAGCCACAACGCACATTCCAGCTTTGGTTGAAAGGGCCTCAATCAAGGTGACGGTCAGATTGACCCAGCCAATTATGCAGTCTGTTTGATCTGACCAATCAAAGAGAACATCACAGAGTAACGACTTGACGGTTAAAGCTAGAACCATGTTAGTATTGCCGTATTTAGAACTTGGGTCCATTATAGAAGGGATGTTGTATTAGAAGTAGACCATTGAATGATTGGGCTCCATGGAAGGGCGATACCAAAACAGGTACGAGCCTAACTCTGAGTGTCTTGATTTGGGCATTGTGTTAACCAGTTTCAGTTCAAAACAAACGAATCCTCGTGAAAACATCTATGCTTCTCTTGGACTAGTCTAGGTTCTCTCGGCTGGATTAAGCTCTCAGCCACAGGTCTCAGCGGCAAATAACACTTCTAGCTCACGACCTCTTGGACTAGTCAAAACCCAGTCACTGTGTGCAGAAATTGTGCCAGACTATAAGAAGTCAAGTGAGGACGTTTTCTATGAAGCCAGTTGTAATACCATTCGACTACGGAGAGACCTCTACCTGTGGTCAAACAAGGTGCTGATGAGCCGGAGATCAATGACCTCTCTTACCTCCTGGGAAACTGAATAGGCGATGAAGCTTTGTGAGGAGGCTGTTGAGTTTACCAATTCTGAATTTTGTTGATGCCTGCGCAGAAATCTAATTACCTACAATCGGAGCTTGTTTGTTGACGGTTATTTGGTGGATAAGGTAGATGCCACCTTTTCCTTTAGCTATGATGGTGGGGAATTTAAACTCGTTAAGGGTCTTGAATAGTCACTGTAATAATATGGTAAAGGTCTTTTCGGAGCATATGCTGCCGGGGTATTAAATGATTCCTAAATGGCTACTTTTTCGAGAGACAGCCTGGCCTAGGCAAACTAACTTTTTACTAGAGTATGACGATATCCTTCCCTTTGATACGAGAGTTATGCATAATGTGAAAGGGGATGATTAATGTCCTATCCCTAAGGATTTGTTGAATATCGAAGTAATGTTATTAACTCTTACGGCAATTTTCAACAGGCATATAAAGTCATTAAAATTTCTAGGATGTAGACTCTTTCTGGCTTTGCTGTATATAAGGCCTATAGTGGAAGAGAAAGGATGGAGTACTAAAGGAGGGCTACCTCTCTCTTTTAACTACTAGATAATAGCAGCCGTTCTTTTAATTGAGCTGGGAAGGGACATAAAAACTTTTGATGATATCTTTTGAAAACACTAGGAGAGAAGTGATTCCTTGGATAGAATACAGGACAGCTTTTTTATGACTAAAAAGGGCTTTTTTGGTTGCGCTTTTGCTAAAACTGTTAAATGTGGCCAGATTATGGCCATACTTGATATAGTATACGTCTCTTGCTTGCTGAAGAGGGATAACGGTCACTATTGTTTCATAAGCTATGCATACCTAGAAAAAATCATGTCAATAAGCAGCCTGCCTTAGACTTGGTAAGTGGAAAGGATTAAAATTAAGTAGTTGACACTTGTTTATCTAATATGCGTCAGATTATTGTGTTTTCAACCCTTGGCTTACCGTAATAGCATATATCCTACTTGATGTATCACAAATCCCTGGCCATGGTAAACGATTGGTATTATTTGTAGGGAGTCCAGTAGCTACTATTGCAAAAATTGCTCTGATCAACAAAGGATGTTAGGGGTCTACCACGGCCGAATTGCTCGATGACATCCTTTGAGCTAGCGACATTTCAAAGAACAAGACACTCAGACATGTTAGTTCGCTATATCTTCTGAGTGCCAAAAACGTCTCGCATAACCGAACTAGAGTAATAATATAGAGTAGAGTATACTACACAAAGCTGCCATGAAACTGACCCATGTGTCTGTAGCAATCACTCTCTTCTGTGAATGTTGCCATACACACCCAGCAGATGTGCGTTCCACAAGCTAGACAAGTCATATGGTTACATCCCTCGGCTTTCTGGATAGCTGTAGTGCATTTGGGACAATCTTTCGCACCTAGATCCTCCTTAGCCTTGATGAGATCCTCGATATCCTCAGAACTATTTCCTTTGTGCTTTGCACAGGATATTCCTAGGTGTGAATCATGACAGGCCGTACAAGTAGGAGTAAAGCATCTGGCACATGTAAACGTGGATGGAAGCTTTCCCGGGGAAGAGACTCGGTAGACTTGATCGCAATCCGGCGTCGGGCAATACCGAAATTCAGCTGGATGGCGTCGTATGAATGAGGCAAAAGAAGCCTCAAGGATGTTCTCGAAGGTTTCGGAGAGAATGAGTGTCTGAAGCTCTGAGATTTGGATGATCTTTCCGCAGGTTCCAGAGTTCCCCATACAGCAGATTGAGAAATCACACGATGTTGATGCTTCTGCTTGACACATGTTGAAAAAGCAAAGACTGCAATAGATATGGCCACAGGAAGTCTCCAATGATTCTTCGGCTTCTTCAAAGCAGATTGGGCAATCGGTCTCAAGTTGTTGTCTTTTGACTGTAGAAACTGCTTTCTTGATGGCATGGCCGCCAGCTTTTAATTCGTTGATGAGTTGCTGTAGGGCTTCAGCAGCTTGTGCTAGTTGACCCTCAGGGCCAAAAGCCCGGAAGTTCGAGGCTCGTATATCGCGAATGATAACGACCCCAAGGTCTCGCTCGATTTTCTGAAGCTTCCTGTAAGCATTCTTGCTGATCTTGAGGTTAGAGTACCAAATATTCTTTCCGTCCATTGTCAAAACAGTGCCAGTAATGATTTTCTCTAAATCTCTTTTGGCCTGGGCGACTAGCTGACGATCCTCACCCTCGATCTTCAGGATTCTGTTAAATCCACGCTCAGGTAGGGCGGAATAACGTATGAACTGCCGATTCCAATTGGATTTGTGTGAATCAATTGTGTTCTTCACGGCATCGTAAACGCGGGCTGATACCTTGAATTTGACGGAAGTAATGAGTTGGACGAAAAGCTTGCCGGTATGATTGAATGGTAACTCTGTTCCATCGAGGGAAGAGGCGGCAACTTGTGCATGGCATTCTTCCATAAATGTTGCCTGGGCTTTGATCCGTTTGGCGGTAGAACTGTCAGAAACGTTCCATTTCTCCAACTCGCCCTTCTCGTATAGCATTGACTTGACCAAAGTCGAATCCATCTCTATGTCCATCTCGTAACTCAGATCTCCAATAGTAATCAGACAAGGCTTTTCAAACGAAGGAAAGGCAGAAGCGATATCATCCTCCGTAATGCTAGCACTCAGTCCAACTAAATCGATTTTCCATCTCCCATTCTGTTGACCCGGATGCTCTGCAACAGGAGACAGCACTGTGGCTTTCATGCCGTTGATTTTATACTCTCCGTTTTTGAACTTATAGAATGATCTGCTTGCAAATTTCTTGTTTGGAAAGTATAGAATGGATGCTCTAGTGGGTCGATGCCATGAACAGCGAACTTGTCTGTTATCAACCTGGCCAAGTTGGAATCCTGAAGGGATTGGAACACGTATCGAGTTGACTATTAGGCCTGGGGGTTCAATGCAGGTCTGTAGTCGCGAACATGCGGTCTTTGCAAATGCCGGGTCTTTAACTTTGACAGTCGCAAAGCCATTTGGCATATCTTTGGGTTTCATATATCGTATATCGCTTATTGATACGGGAATACCAACTTCAGAAAGTAAGGCTCTAACTGAGTATGCTGAGGCAGTGGCCGGGAGATTGCGTATTTGAATGGCGGAAAAATCTGAAGGGAGTGAGACATCCATGATTGCCGCTCCGTCTCCGAACTTGACCCAGGCGCCTCCAAGCTCACGAACCCAACTTTCGGCACAGTCATCATCCTGTTTCGTATTAGTCAATTTTCTCGAGATTTCTTATTGACTAGCGACCAAATACGTACCTTTATTGCCTCTGTCGATTCTTGGACAGAGGGCTCTTCATGGGAGAAGTTACAAGCCGCTCCGCGCCTGCAATGACCACGCATGAAGAAACGGCAAGGCTTTCGAGAGTTCTGTGTCGAAAATGTATTCACAGCCCCTTCGTGCGAAAATTGACAGGTCGTTCCCCATAAACATGCTCCACGAGCATAAAATACGCAAGGACGAGGGTGCTGAATCCGTGGTACTCCACGATTCTGGAACGTGTCCTCGTAAGGAAGATCACGTCCATAGTATAATCGTTGTCTTGTTGCCGCTAATATGGGAGGTAGCTCACGAGGTGGCGGGCTTGTCTCTGTCTCACGTCCAAATATGTTTCCCATGTTGGAACCTAAAGGATCAGGTTTCTGAGAAAAGTCTGGGAGGAGCAGCAGGCAGCCACTTATTTATACGCCTCTGGAGTCCTGTATCAGGATATCTAGCTTTTCAGCCAAAAGCAAGATCCTAGGTAACAGTAAGGGCGACGACTATTTCGCCCGTATGTGTTTTTTTTTTTGGTGTTCTTTACCTTTATGGCCTTAAGGCTGGAGCCTCTTTTAAGCCTTAAGCTTGTCACAGAGAAAAGTCTGATTTGACAGATGCGGGTGCCCTCATATTCTTACGTTATCTACTACCAGGCCATGGACGACTTGAAAAAGCGCCACGGCATACCAACGTCCTATCAGATGGTAATGTCCAGGGTCGTGGTGCTTATGGTGGTCATGATGGTCATATGAACGAGTATGATGCTTATGATGAGGGTCCTTGTGATGAGGATCTTGATGATGATGCTCCTTGTGGAGATGAGCGTGGAGGTGAGTCAGCCAGCCATGCAGGAGGCCGACCAACGCCGCTTATTAAACCCATTTGCCGAGGTTAATGACCAAACCAAGTTTTGTACCCTCGACGATGCAGTATACCTGGAACCTCTCTCTTTTAGAAGCATGTATTGCAGAAATTAAAATCAGAGAGCTGGATAGAGTCAGACATCTCTACAAGTCGGGTTATTTATATAGATACTGGCTTGAGTTATCTCACTGATTGCCAAGTTATGATAATGAACACTGAGAGTGGCGAAATCGAGGTTTCCCCTAGCTGCAGCATCTGTCCCTGCTTATTTCGACCATCCGGTCAGATCATTACAGTTCAATCCATGAATTATCGTTACCTCGTGACCTGATTACAGGGGTTTAAGCTCTGAGTCTTATAGAGTTTCCTTATAAAATAAAAATAAATATAAAAAACTAATTAGACTTTATTATTTACTACTGTAGCTTTTATTTTTAAACTTTTTGAATAATTTTAATAGCTATTTTCTAGAATTTATAAATACCCCTGCTTGTTATGGTGGAGCTGTATCGAGCTAACAATAACTTGAAGTGGAAGGCCTCGCTATAGACACCGCTTATTCTAGATTATTAGCAACGCCAATTAGGGAGCCTCCCAATCGTTCTACTCTAATCGCATCATCGGCAGGCTTGGCCATCCGAGCTTTGGTTTATAAGCTCTCTCGCAGTCAAACGGTAATCAACGCAGCAGAAATTACCCTAAACCCAGTTTGGCTCCTGGTTCTAAAGATCGAGGTCTATAACTAGCGCGTGAGACTTTTTAATTTGCAATTCTGTCTCTGCGCGGGGTACTTGGTACACTAGGGTGATGGGACTGAATATCTGACTCACGCTTAATCAGGTCGTTCTTGTCATACGTCTCTGCAAAGAAAACGCGAGAACCTAGGGCGCTTATGAGATTTTCGGCAGAGTTTTGCCTCGTTACTTTATTATGCACGGGGATTGAAAATATGCAGCCACTCCCTTTATCATTGATACCTAGTGCGGCCGCACAACCAACAATCATATTTTTATGAATGATAATGTGACTACTCTTTTCTCAAGATAAGGGAAACGAGACAGCATGAATAGCACATCTACCCCACCAAAGAAACCGCCACCATACGGACTACCATTGGTCATGTTTGGTAAGCATGACAGGACTTTTCTCCTGCGGTTATGCCGCGTGATGTTTCCTATGCCCTATCTGTTATCTGTCCTCATGTGTGACTTTTCTTTTGATCAACATGAAATGAACAAATCGCCATAGCATGGACATGGGAAATAAGGTGGTGATAAATAGACAGTGGTACACGACAACTAAGAATAGAAGACAATGTTCACAACTGAAAACGGGTGTATGCAATTTGATGTGAACTAGTCCGGTTTTATCTTTGCACCCGCCGACCACTCGTACGCAGAACAAGGGGGGAAGGATCTTAGTGCCTTGGTATGTGTTGTCCTCCCTGTGGTGGGCCTCCCGGTAGGCCTCCTGGAATGAATGCTATCCCCTCCTCCCTGAATTGCATCTACCCGTCGTTCGCTTACAATTTTAGAAACCGCCGCTTCTCGTACATTTGACAATTTTAGAGAAATAAATATCAAGCTACAACACCTGGAGGTATCATCATGGCTTCAACAGACAAGAAGCCATCTGAGGAGGCACTCTTGAACTGGTACAAAGGATTACAGCCGCTCACAGTCGATATTGTGGGAGACTTTGCAGGCCGAGAGCTATTCCTTATCCATGGAGAGGCTTTGATGCAGTATTGCCTTATCGAGGCCGGAGTTGATTTTGACAGTAAGTGCTTCCATTTCGCTGGAGTTGCTGAGATACCGCCTGACAAACCGTGGTAGGAGGATTCCAGTTGTTGCACGCCATCCAAGCCGTGGAGAAGTTCCTCGTACATCTAAATAATGCGGACTGCAACTTTGATATAGTGTTCTTTCGTGACTTTGAAAATGTGTGCGTGTCTGAGGGTAGCGCCGGCTCGAAACATCCCTACAAGTTCAAGCTTGCACGCCGGATTCTCATCCAGCATCTTACCAGAGGCATCGCGGACTTCAAGATCCTGGAGTTTGATTCTTTTGACAGTCAAGAGTGTAGAATGTATCTCGCTAACAATGCAATACATTTCATGCTCTGCGATGATGGAAGGGGAGCCCGCCTAGACCAGTCTGTTCGGCTTCAACATCTTATATGGAAAGTCATAAGTAGCGGGAGAAATGTTGCCCTCATCAACTCGATTTCATGGAAGAGTTCAAAAGTGAGCCTGATTGACTTGAATTTAAAAGTTGGGTAAATGCTAATGGGGCCAGATTTTTATGCCTCTCCTGAGTGGGTCGAAGGGTGTGCTGCCAGATCTCCATATCGACACTCCCGTATGTGAGACGAAGCCATCGGCGGACTTTTCCCAGGAAGTACTTGATGAGACGTTCAGACTCTCGATTGAAACCTTAGACCTCTCAGCAAGAGAAAAGTTCGCTGCCGTCTTTTGTCACGCTTTCCTTGAACGATCCTCAAAGGAAGGCGAGATATCTGGCGCTGACCTCGAGCTTGTGGAGGCCCTGCTTCTTCACATGGCTACTCTCAGAGCCTGCCATCTTCAAAACCGAAATGTCCATCCAGAGAGACTTTTGAAACACGTTGCTGATAGCTACGACACTGGTTTTGTACAACTATTTTGTACTGCGTCCCAAACTTTGGCAGAGAATGGATATGCTGTGAGAGGGCAAGCCGAGTGGGATCTATTCGATCTCTTCGATGGCCACATATTCTTTTACGTTCTCTATGCGATACGGGATGGATCCGAGTTTCCTATGCCCATTGTTGACCGAGGAAAAGCTCTTTTGGCAAAGGTCTTTGGGCAGAGGACCATGAATGGTCGGAGCCCTTTCATGGCTCTTAAAGCATCGGAGAGTAACCTACCTCCTGTGCCACCTCACTCGGCCGCCACCGTTTTGTCGTTCAATCACCCCGTACTAAATGAGTTTCTTGAGGATGTCTGGGTCAAAGAAGTGCCCGACGATGTTGATCCTGTCGCTGAAGTTGTGTTCCAAGATCTTCGTCACTGGCATGCCTACAAACCAATCACTACTAGTACAAGCACGACACACGAAAAAGTCCCCGTCTGGCTGGAGAATTATAGACGCAAGAGACTTCAAAGACAAATGGCAGATGTCATTTTGTACGCAGCGAGTCTCAGCAACTCTGTCGGAAAGGTGTTCAGCCGAGAAACTATTGTCGTGGGCGCACCCACAAAGCAAAAGTTAGCTCACGGTGGGTTGAATACAGACACTGACAGTAGAAGGCAGGCAAAGGCAGGCAATCAATCTCTCAGAGGTGGCAAACAGAAGGCACTCCTAGCTGCCTGTGCGTTGAATGAGAAGAAAGCGCTAGCAAAACAAAACGATGCCTTGCACCTCTGGGCCATGAAATGCGCCGAAATTGAAAACGCTAATGACCCAGTTAAGCAATATCTTAAGGCTCTGGATTTTCTATCTGATGGTTCCCCAGGAAGCCATGTTGCTGTCAAGCCAGAAGTTTTACTGTACTTCTGTCACATACTTCGGAGAATCTGGGACCAGACGCGTAAACAGGTCGATGAAGATTCCCCCAGAGGTCAGTTCCAAACTCGGCAACTAGAATGACATTCTTTTATGAGTGCGTGGTTTCTTGGAAATATGAAACTAACATCCTTAGGTTTATACCTTATTTCTATGGTATGGAACTGGCTGAGGGTCATTTCGATGTCGGACACGTGTACACCGGATGTTGCAAGCGCCGCCCAAGGAATTATGAAAGCCCTGGCAATAAGCCGGCTGAGCATCACTGTCCAGGAGCCACCACGCAAGCTGCCTTTCACCATCTTACCCTGGATAACGATGAAAGATGTACCAAGACTTATCCAGGATCATCGAATCCTTCAGCTTCGTCACGGCGGGCCTCATATGGATAGGCGATTTGACTCTCGGCCCGATGCACGAGTACCCTTTGAACCAGATGCCTGGCAGCGCGACATTCTCGACGCGATTGATGCCGATGAAAGCTTGTTGGTTGTGGCTCCAACATCTGCAGGAAAGACTTTTATCTCCTTCTATGCCATGAAGAAAGTACTTGAGAAGAGCGATGATGAAGTCCTGGTGTACGTCGCTCCCACAAAAGCCCTCGTGAACCAGATTGCTGCGGAGATCGAGGCCCGTTTCTCCAAACGGTTCAGGACGCAGGAGGGCAAATCCGTTTGGGCAATCCACACACGTGATTACCGCATCAACAACCCAGCTCGGTGCCAAATCTTGGTTACAGTGCCTCACATGTTGCAAATCATGCTCCTGGCCCCAACGAACGCCAGCAGCCCAAACTCGTGGTCACGGCGTGTCAAGAGAATCATATTTGATGAGGTTCACTGTATCGGACAAGCTGAGGATGGTATCATCTGGGAACAGCTGCTGTTGCTTGCCCCGTGTCCTATCATTGCCCTCTCGGCGACGGTTGGAAACCCTGACGAGCTTAGGGAGTGGCTTTCCAAATTACAGGCACAAAAGGGGTTTAAAATGAAGATGATTGTGCATGAGGTCCGATACTCTGACCTTCGTAAGTTCATCTACGAGCCTCCACATGACTTTAGCTTCAAGGGACTCGCAAAGGTTTCCAGACTCCCTGTGCCAGGGCTCGACGAGGGTGACAGCACTAGTCCAAACTTTAAGTTTGTGCACCCTGTAGTAGCCCTTAAAGACAGGCGAGTTTGATCCCTAATGCCAAGGCTGGGAGCGGGTACTGACCGATCTATTAACAGGAACATTGCAGCGCTGGATGATGTCACTCTGGAGGCTAGAGACTGCCTCATTCTCTGGAACAGCATGCAGAACACTTTTCCCAAAGACCTCCTCGGAAATCAAAGCGAACTTGACCCTCTCAAAGTCCTGCCAGAGGTCATTGAAAAATCTCATATTGTCGAGTGGGAGAAACGCCTAAAGAGGAAGTTAAAAGAGGCCATGGAGAACCCAGAATCTCCCTTTTACATTTTGCAAGAGAGCCTTGACCCTTCAGTCCAAAATGAAAGGACTTCTAAGATCCAACACTGCGTACACCCAAATCCTGTTGACCATATTGGTAGGCTCTTTACTTTGGCATGTGAGCTTCACTCACAGGACGCCTTGCCAGCTCTTGTTTTCAACTACGACCGCTCCGAGTGCGAAATGGCTGTCAGAAGCATCTTCTCTAAACTGAACGACGCTGAAAAGGCATTCAAGGGAAGTGACACTACCTGGAAGAAGAAACTCCGGGACTTTGAACAATGGCAACGGCAGAAAGGAAATAATCGAGAGATTCGATCCTCCAAACGCTCGGAAAGTGGGGAGCGGAATCCATCAAAGCTTGAGATCGCCCGCGAGGAAGGGAGTGCTGAGACCAGCCCTTGGGAGAGTTTCGACCCCGAGGCCCCCTTAGACCACTTCAGCTTCGCAGACACCAAAAAGATGCAGCAGAAAGACCTTGACGATTTGGTACTTCGACTGGATACGAAGAAAGTCCAGCCGTGGCTGATCGATGCCCTTCGACGTGGATTGGGTGTTCATCACGCCGGTATGAACCTCCAGTACCGTAGGATGTAAGTTCAATCTCTTTGTCAATCTCGCATTCAAGCTTTGACCTAGGGTTGAGATGAGAGGAATTGTCTCTGACTGAATGTAGTGTAGAGATACTCTTCCGAAAGGGCTATATCCGACTAGTCGTTGCGACTGGAACCCTTGCGCTTGGCATTAATATGCCGTGCAAGACAGTTGTCTTTAGCGGGGACTCTATGTTTCTGTCTCCTCAGAACTATCGCCAGGCGTCCGGCCGCGCTGGAAGACGTGGGTTCGATTTGCTTGGAAATGTCGTCTTTAACGGTATCAGCCGAGATCGAGTGCACGAGATCATGTCCTCTCGGTTACCCGCTCTTAAGGGACAATTCCCAATCTCAACTACACTTGTCCTTCGCTTATTTGTCCTCTTGAGTGGAACGAACAACAATGAATTTGCTGTCAACGCGGTCAAATCCCTCTTATCACAAACTCGCTTATACCTAGGAGGACCAGATGCCGAAATGGCAGTCAAGCACCACCTGCGCTTCTCAATTGAGTACCTGAGACGCCAAAACCTTCTCTCGGTGAAAGGAGTGCCTATTCACTTCGCGGGACTTGTAGGTCATTTGTACTTTACGGAGAACGCCGTCTTTGCATTTCACTCATTGCTCCGCGGTGGATACTTTCATAAGTTATGCAAGGACATTGACTCCGATCGCGAGAGAGTGCTTCGCGAGATGATGTTGGTCCTCAGCCACCTGTTCAGCAGAATCCCGATCCAGCAGAAGGCAAAGGCCCTCGAAATTGTCGAAAGCTCTTCATCTGATATCTTCCTTAAACGACTTCCAGTTGCCGCAGAGCAACTACTCGTTCGGCATAACCGGGAAACTCTCTCGACTTTCAAGGACTATGTATCCTCTTACATCAGTGCACACTTGCACGGCCTACCAGACTGCACACTTCCACTGACAAAGATTCCTATTGGACCAGAGAAAGGGCGCGGATGCAATCTGACAAACGACCCTCCACCGGTCATCCGGTCTCCATTTGTGGCACTTTCTGGATTCACTGATGACTTTGACTCAATTAAAGAGTTGTGTTCTACAGTCAGAGACGGGGTATTTCTAGAAGAGTCTTCCATCCCTTACCTCCCAATCTGGCCAATCGATACCACTGTTGAGCTAAACGCCTATCTCTATGACTTCTTCAAGCACGGGAGTTTGAAAGTGCTGGTGCGCGACAATCTCATCAAACGGGGCGATGTGTGGTTTCATCTCAAGGACTTTTCCCTCGTACTTAAGACCATCGTGACCAGCCTCAAGGGCGTCATTGATTCAGGGGGCGGCTTCTCCATGGAGGACCTTGATGGTGATGACGACATGAGTGACATGAGCGAAGGAGACTACGAGGCTCTTTCAGAGGTGGTTGAGGTACAGAAGTCAGATAAAGCATCCGAAGAGACTGCCAAAGCGTTAGCAAAGAATAAGGCCAATGCTGAGGTTCCCGATAGCTGGGAGGATGAGAGTGACGCATCTGCATCTGAGTCTGAAGGGTCCATGCCCGGTTCAGGTGTTGTTGGCTCATCTTCATCTAAAGATCCAGTTGCTATGCAGTTAGAGTTTGATAATGGGTGTGGATTAATGCAGGTCTTAAGGGCGTTCGAGTTGCTGGAAGCAGAGTTCGCGGACAAGTTCTACAAAATTGGTGCTTGACCGGCTTTGGGACCCATTTTCAATCCGACGAAAGAGAGAGTAGAAAGTGGATTCTATTTCGCCAACCAATCAAACAATACATCAATGGTCCTTAGGTCCAGGAAATCTTCAGGAAAACTTAGCTGTACTTAACACCATAGGGTATTATACTTACTTTCCGGACATCTAGATGGTAGATAGTGTGAAGTTATTGACATCTTAACGAGACATTAATTAATCCAGTACACTGGAAAAATCTCAATCAACTGAAAATGCCTATTATAACAAAACAGTGCCATGCATCTCTAAAAGGTTATTATCAGGATAAATAGTATCGGCGGTATACGATCTAATTCAAATTATCAAGCCTTAATTACTCTATATAGGCTTATTACTCTCTCTGAAGCTATTATTGCCTCCTATATTAACTATTAATATTAGCAGGAGAAGCAATACAGCCATATAAAGCTTTACCACCACTTCATTACCTAACAAGACCCTCAAGGTTTGTAATTCAAGCACGATTAAGCCCTGGAAACTTCCATCACTTCAGTTTCTCCTTTACATAAGTGGGAGGCTCGAATTTCGAGAAACGGACGAACGTTGGGGTACACTTGGGTATGATAGGGGATGTTCTGATTAGGGCTTGGTTACGCGGCCACGCCAGACAGCTCTTAGCAGCAGCGCGTCAAGTTCTGATTCTGGCTTTCTAGTCTCTGTCGCAACAAATATGACGGCCAGCCTGACGTCACTATAGGGAGCCAGATCCCGAGAAGCTTTGGGCAAGCCCCGAACAAATATCAACCGACACATTTACTGCTACTAGTTTCTGGCTGGGAAGAGCAAAATGACATTCTATCTACCAGTGGGCAGAGCATGATCCGACGAGAAGAAGATGCTCACACACAGCAAGCTTGATGCTAAATTAGGGGTCGCCCGCCATGCCACTCTTCGGTCGGTTGCTTCTATGATTATGTATTGCGAGTGATAGTTTTGATGTAGTTCGATCTATCATCATCCAAGAGGTCGCCAGTGTAGACTGGATGTGTGATAATAATCCAGGTTAACTCTAGTATTATAAGAGCTTGTAGAAGTTACAATTCCCCTTAGGGATCGACTCATATCAGGTGGTCGGCCTCGCATGACAATTCGGAAGCAAAAGAGTTGAGGCAAGATGTTGAAGCCATTCGGGCGTTAAATCTGCCACTAGAGTCCGTCAAGTTGAAGCCCCTCCATAATCACCCCGGCGCCACCTCCTCTCGGAACTTATATCTGAGATTCTAACGTTAGGCAAATATATCAGATGGTCGGCGGGGTGGAAGCGAGATTGCGGCTTTATTGCCATAAAGATAATAGCTGGCATTCCTGTGGTGATCAGCTGATTGAGCAGAGGTGAGAATAAGAGGAACGTTTTAAGATATCTTACAATAAGCATACTGAGCGTGAGTATCTTAAGATGCCGGAATTGCGCTAAAATAAGCTTAGTCAAGGTGGTCTGATTTTCCGACATTTCCTCTTTTGACCATGACCTTGACACAAACAACAACATCGGCGGCCACGAGCACCTTGGCTCCCCGGTTCCACCTAGGCAATGGCACGACTGGCCCCTCGTCTTCTTTATATAGAATCCCGTTATTGGTATGTTATCTTCATCATATGTCGTACTTCTATCCTTAATGGACCTGTAACTCCACAAGTAATCGCCAATAATGCCCATCACCAGCTACAATTAGTCCTCACTGCGTCGACATCGAACGGATAGTGTTGAACTCTGAAACATGTTACAGTTGGCTATGCGAAAACTCTAAACAGGGCGGATATCTGGCTAGTGTAGCACATCATGAGCGGTCTCTAGATCAACCGTTATTCGATCACCAAGTCTCCTAAGTCCCACCGTCTGAGTATCCCCCAATGGAGGCATAGCTTCGTTACTGCTGGATCCGACTCAGCTGGCGCATATTAGGATCCGTATTAATACCGCGAGGTCGGTGACTTCAAGATCAACAAGGCCACATAACTCGGAGACGAAACTCATGTACACCACAGTCCAAACCCATCCAAGGGCGGATTTCCTGCCATTTCAATCTATGGTGCGCTGAGAAAACGAGCTAGAAGCAATTGGTGTCGATGCATTTCCTTAAAGCAAGAGAGGAGGAAGCACTACAGTGTTGCGGAGCAAATAAGAATAGAGTTTGTTAGAGAAAGGCCTGATGTGAATTGAAAGGCATTTAGAGAAGCATTAATTCTGATAGTTGCGTTTGGCAATAGGACCTCTATGGACACAAGTTGGGATCGTCTCTCATCCAATAATCGTATCGCTTCCAGATCATATCGCTTCCAGATCATATCCCGAGCTCAAAATGACTCATTTCTAGACCAAAGTCACACCACAAAGGCATGGTTGCCGCAGCTGCGTTTCCCAGCGACGGGACCGGAACCACCGCCGCTTTCATAACATAGCATAGCAGTAGTAGAGCAAGATATCCAAATCTCATGTCGCTATGTTAGGTTCGTGGCTGCTGCCAGGCACTTGGATGGCTGACCTCGTCACCGTAGTTGAACCGGCCCCAGAATCCGCCGTGTGACTCTGTTCCCAACGGCCTCTGACTTGGCAAAGTTGAACCTAATCCCGGTTGACTCGGCTGGGGTTGGCTTGACTGGGGTTGAGTGGCCTGGGGGACTATGGGTTGCGATTGAAAGTGGGTTGTGAATTGGGAGTACTGAGGGGGTACTCCTGGCGTATTCGGGGGGGGCTGGAATGGAGAGCCAGGGCCTCCTAGATTGTAAGGGTTCATCGCTGCATTATGAGGTTGAAGCGGTGCTGCCATTGGCATGGGTACTGACACTCCCATCGGGCTGTAGCCCACGCCGATTGGCAAAATAGCCATGTTCTGGATCGGAGCCCACCCCGGAGGGGCATATGGCGAATGTGGTTGAACATCTAAGGAAGATATTGGATGATTCCAATTTAGCTTGGGTTGAAAGCTCTGTTGCTCCTGCGTAGCAAGGCTTGAGGACGATGGCGGTATGAGAGGTGTAGAGGGCAGCTCTTTTCCGTTATCTGTTTCTTTATGGGGTCTTCTAGGCGAAGCATAATCAGAGCTGGACACAGAACCGGTGCCATAGGGAAAAGATTCCCCGGGCGCTTCTCTGTCATGACGGCGCTGCGCGTAGCGCCCTCTGGGTTCGATAATTACGTCTTCTGGCGCAGGCATTGATTCGCCGATGATGCTAAACCTGTATTGGTTGAATTCATCATATGACTGTGAAACCTTCTTGAACTGGCCTGTAGTGAGTCGCAAAGAGGAGCCAGGCTCTTTCTCAAAGTCAGCAATGGCAACGGCACTCTGGAATGCGTTTCGGATCTGACGTCCGTTCCAAGGGCGACCTCTAGACGACTGTGTCTTGTATAGTTCGCGGGCGTAGTCGAGGAGTGTCTCATCATCAGCCAGCATGTCTCGGTGTCTTCTTTTCATGTTTGAAAGCATGTTGTTCCAAATGACGCATGTTCCTTGCAAGTCCAAAGACGGGTAATGGAGGGAAACTTGTATGCGAGAAGTGAATGCCTCATCGAAGTCCCCAGCTCTGTTCGTTGTCAGGAAAAGAACACCAGGATAATATTCGAGGCTTCGGAGGAAGACTTTGGGTCATGTCAGTGGACACATGGGTCAGCTTGATGGCGGCACGGGAAGCAAACCTGAAACCAGACTGTTTCGAAGAACATCTTCCCGCTTCCGTCTGGATAGAAAAACATCGGCTTCGTCTAGAAGCAAGACGCAGCCCCAGGCGTGGGATAGGCGGAAGAACTCTGATAAGTTTTTCTCTATATTCTCTGCCGAGAGACCGAGGTCGCCTATGCAGAGTTTAGCAGAGGACAACAACGCTACTCATTACCTATTGGCATCGCGTTAATACTACTTACCGCAAGTTATGGAAAACAGCGGCCTTTTAGTAGCCACAGCTGCGCACTCTATTGTGTTCTTCAGTTTCGTCCTTAGCAAACTTTAAAAGAAACTCTTTATCGTCATACCGGCAGTAAATGTCTTTCCGACCCCTGGTGGACCATGCAACAATATGATAAGCCCACGACCTACAATGTCACAAGTCAGCCCCTTGTATATCTTTAGGTATCGAGTGTAGATCTATGACTCTCCCTTAATCCGTAAACGAGTGTTTTGAAGTAAGGACTAGAAGGAAAACCCCGTTCAATAATCTCACCTTTGCCTCTGACTATGTCCATGTTTTCAATTTCCGCGGAGTTGCGAAACTTTTGTTCAAGCAATGACCGAATCAGTTCCTTGTGTTCTCCCGGTGAGTAGAGCTGCTTCCAGGGGTCCTCGTCGGTGGCGATAGGAAGCAAGGGCTTCTCGCCTTCATCTGTGCTGCCAACCCGAAGAGAGGCTGATTCAAGTTAGAAATTGAACCCTAGGAGAGCGACGACGGAAAGGTTGCAACCAGTCATACCCCATTTGCGGTTACCCAAAACGTAGCCAAATACCCGATCGGGAAGCAAGAGTAAATATTCGCGATCAGGAACGTCTGTCGGGGTTGTCCAAGAAGCCAAACGTTTTCTGAATTTGGCCAATATCTCGTTGGAGAGTTTCTTATCCCATTTCCAATCCTGGTCGATATCTTGAGCCAAACCGCCTGTTTGGCCGAGTTCAGCATGGTCCATAGCATAAAGCTGGGGGTCGTCAGTTGAGGGTCTCCATGCTGGGATATGCTCGAGGGCACGGCGATAGTCAATGACGACGTCGCTATCAAAGTTCTCGTTGGCCTCCTCCAGCTTCATCCCGCCAATCGTTCTACCATGGCTCCACCCGCAGTAGTATCGATGCCGCACGCTAGTATGGTCAATGAACTCCCGAGATCTAGCCTCAAGCTGATCCCGATGCACCAGGCCATCCTTCTCAGCGATGCGGAGAGGGCATACAGGCAGCGAGCTGACAGGTTGTACATCATCGAAGAAGTCGATTTCGAATTGTCCAAACACAGGCACGAAACGCCTTCCATCAAAGTCGATGAAGTAGCAATCAACTACAAATGGGCTGAATTGATACCGGAATGAGCTCTCGGGGATATGATCGGGCCTTCTCATGTATCTCCGACCACCCGTTCGCTGAACGACGCGCCAGACTTTGTGCACAAAGTCTGATTTCCTGGCGTATATGAAAGAGCCGGGAGGGAACAAATACCACAATTCCGAAAAGCGAACGACATCTGATTCCTCTGCTAACCTCTTTGATAACGGTAGAATTGTGTTATCGAGATACGCGACCAAGCAACGGATGTCATTGATATAATTCTCCTGGTCTGTAGCTGTTGTGATAGTTTCGCTCGTGTTACCTGACGCAGTGTCCTTTCTGGACTCAGCATTCACGTTGGGAGAGTCGGCCTCCTCTTCCAGAGATTTTAGGAGGTTTTTTATCTTGGGATAGTGATAGTCTAATATCTTGAACGGTCGAAGAATCGTAAGAGGCAGCCTGGAGGCAGTAGACTTCTGGCTATCCAACGACGCATCAAATCCACGCAGCATGAGTTTCAGCCGTGTCGAGTTTATCTGAAGTCGCTCGGGGAGGCCAAGATTTTGGCCGGAAGGATCGCAAATGATTTCCGACGTGCGGTCCCATGGCGCTCCGGGCTCGAATGTCCCTATCGGTTCATCGCTTGAAATCTCGATGGCGGTAATGGGATCGGGAGCAGTATCGCTGCGGACACTACTGTGGTTGCCGAGTTCTTTCCATGCTCGGAATCGAATACGGGGAGCAGTGACTAGCTGCGGAATATCACCGTTTGCGGACTTGGCGGATGATTCGAAATCGGAGACATGACTGTCGTCATCATTTTGAGTACTGCGAGACGGTAACGACATCGGTAGCTCCTCGAAAAAGGTGTCCAGGTCATGAGCAATTTCATCCTTCAAGCGACATATTTTGATGACTAGTTTGTCAACCTGCCTCAGCTTTCGTTTCATTTCTGCCAATCGTCTGTGTATCTGAATCTCTGCTGGGGGACTCTGTCCTTGGACCGATCCAGCGTCAGTATCTACATCGTGGCCCTTACTATCGCTTGCCCGTAATGTAACATCATTCTGGTAGTCTTTTGGGATGCTTGTTTCCATCTTGCAAACAAGAAGCGGCCAGCAGGGCCAGCTTTCGCAGTTGTCTGAGTTCGGCAGAGATACGAAGGGTGAAGCAAATTCAACAAGCTGACCATTAAGAGACTCGTCAGGGAGTAAAACAGGCCGTTAGACAGAGTCGTGGCCAGTAAATCATGTTAGGCGTGAGGCCCGGGCCGGCCCGTGTTGAGAAGCGGGGAACTTGCTTACTCATGCCTGAGGCACGAAGCCTTGCGCTGGTTCAGGCATCTTATTTATCGCCATCCGTATGATACGTTCAAGCTCATTGTTCGGTTGGATCGTCTTATGATTGTCACATGCCTCAAAATATCTAATCTCCACGACATACAAGCAGCTTCAACTCGCCACCCCCCCTGTTGTAGGCGTTGTCCGCAATTCCGCCAGAGGCAGCGTAAGTTTTGAAATGTGGCTAATCAACACGTCCAGCCTTTCGCTGGAATCTGTTCTGGAGCCTCGTAATGTGCAATACGCTATTCTCTCGCATACTTGGGAGCAAGATGAGGTATCGTTGCAGGACTTTGGCAACTTGGACTTTGCTAGGCGAAAAGCCGGGTTCTCTAAAATCGAAAAGACATGCCAAATAGCAAGATCCCGGGGTCTCAAGTACGCATGGGTTGATACTTGCTGTATTGACAAGACGAGCAGCGCTGAGCTAACAGAAGCGATCAACTCCATGTTCGAGTGGTACAAACAGGCTCAAGTCTGCTTTGCATTCATCTCGGACCTGCCGTCAGTCGTCGCCGGAGGCCCCATGCTTGACTGGCTGGCTGGGGGAGAATATCGCTGGTTCAGCCGAGGATGGACGCTGCAGGAGCTCATCGCACCACAAAGGCTCGAGTTTTTCGATAGCGCGTGGCAGCCCCGAGGAGATCGCTTTACTCTGCGCTCGGGAATCTCGCAGAAGTCAGGGATAGATATGCCTGTTCTTCAGAGCAGTGCCTGTCTTTCAGGAATCCCTGTCGGAAGAAAAATGTCATGGGCCTCGGCTCGCAAAACTACCAGGGTAGAGGACATGGCTTATTGTCTACTGGGCATCTTTAATATCAACATGTACTTGCTTCCTTTCATATTGCTATATGCACTTGCCAAGAAGGTGAAGACTAACCAGATCCCAGGCCACTGATATACGGCGAAGGCGCCAAGGCATTTCTTCGACTGCAAGAAGAGATATGCAGGGAGAGCACTGATCTGTCACTATTTGCCTGGAAAGCGAAGTCAGACCCAGAGGCCTCGAAACAAAGATTCAGAGGGATTCTTGCACTAGAGCCTTCCGAGTTTTCTCACTGCCAAGATGTTCTAGCGTATCATGATTATCTCGATCCAAATTCCGAGTATTCCATGACAAACAATGGATTGCGAATGGAGGCAAAGTTGGGGCTTATTGAAGACCCGGGTTATATCTTGGCGCTGAATTGTGTCACTCGTACTGGAAAGGATTTGTCTTCTCCTTGGGAGTGGCTCGGCATCTTCCTTCGAAAAACAGGCAGTGGTTTTGTGCGGCAATATCCAGAACAGCTATTTGCCACTTCTGACTCCAGAATATGGAGCGGTAAAAGAAGCACTGTTTATATTCGAAAGTCTCTAGGGCCCGAGGAAAGTCTTCAGATAGCCTACGAGCTGGATAGTCGCATTTACATCCGCTATACACCGGCCAACTCATTGTATACAATTGCAGACCATGTCTCTGCGCCGGATGCGCTTTGGAACCCCAAGGGTGGCTACTTTCTAACGATGGAATCCACCTTACCCGGAGCGGCAGGTTGTGTCATCAGACCTCTCTTTACTGGCTTCAAGGGCTTCGATATTAAGTACCAAGGCGTGCATGCATGTAGTTGTCTTCTGGTTTGCGGCATGTTTCCAAATCCACAGGGCGTGTCGCGCCCTGTCACTGTTCTTTATACAGATAAAGATCCCAGTACGAAAGACGTCTTTAACGCTATTGAGAGGTCCAGGAATGGGCGGGGTGGGACACTTCTTGACGAGATTCGCAACTTTGTTCTCTTTAAGCACGCGCCCACTGGCGGCGTTTTGACATGGAGGAGTGTCTGTGATCGGAAGACCGAGATATTAACTGCCGACCACCACAACCTAGTCATCAGATTATCCATCAACGTGATCAACAATCCAAAAAGCAAAGTGCCGTCCAAGAGGGGGTCTGGCGGACAAATCGAGCTGGGCCCAGACATTCGGGAATTGCCCGATGAACCTGCCGGATCTAAGTATGCCCATCTTGAGCATCGAAGATATGTAATATCCGTGCACATTGGAAGTATAAATAGAGGCAAAACAGGAAGCTCTATTTCGAACGAACGCCCGCAGTATAGCTCATTAAGTCATTCTGCTGGGGAGGCGGGAGAACCACAACAGCAAACCAATTTCTTAATGAACCAT
Source organism: Aspergillus subversicolor (assembly GCA_037044295.1). Taxonomy (NCBI): domain Eukaryota; kingdom Fungi; phylum Ascomycota; class Eurotiomycetes; order Eurotiales; family Aspergillaceae; genus Aspergillus; species Aspergillus subversicolor. Next base: position 234,657 of record JAWLTM010000025.1, on the reverse strand, counting down.
TTTAGCTAATTCCGATCCGTTTTTCAAGTATTTGAGGAAGCACCAAGCTCTGATTTACATGTTCTATCAAATTATCTCTATTAGTCTCGTGTATGTATTCTAGATCAGCGCGACACCTGCTACCATAGACACGCCAATTCAAAGGATCTTGTGTCAGATCACGTTTCACTTGGATTTCGTTTCCGAATACCATTTGGTCTATTTTTCTTACCAGCATGACGTCTCTACCCTGAGACAGCATCGTGTCATGTTCGTGTCCTCATCGCGGCGCGGTAGTTGCTCCTACTGCCCGACGGTCATGACGTTCCTGACAGAGACAGCCAACCGCTCGGGTAGCCGAGACGGAAAGACTCGATGCTTCACGCGATAGCTAGATGAGCAGACTCGAGCGACCGCTGTATGCAGGAGGATGGCTACTTAGATACACAGTGTGGGTGGACCAATGAACAACTGACATGTGTTTGGACTTATGTGAGGGGAACTCACACTGAGTAAGTAACTCCGAATGGGAAAGTTCCCCCAAATATCCTTTAAGAATATACAATCAGTCTGCAAATTGCGCCTTTTTTTTTTGAGTAGATTTCCCTGGTATAACTATCATCCCAAGAATGGAGCTCGTGTCAAAGAAGGCGTAAGTATATTGACTAATAAACAGTAGAATAACCAACATAACGCTGACCAGCATCGCTAGCGTCGCAACGTCCCAACCGTTCAGATTTCTGATTGGCCCTCTCCAAGCAGAATACACCATTCACTCAGCTCTTGTCGCACATCAGTCACCAGCTCTCGCTGCCATGGTAAATGGCAAATTTCAAGAATCGCGAGAAGGCTCCGTCAAATGGGACGATGTAGACGAGATAGTCTTCAACAGTTTCTGGCAGTTTGTCTACACAGGAGACTACGACACTCCAGAACCACTTCCACCCGCTCAAAGGACTTCCGGCATGGAAGACCATAAATCAGATACTTCAGATAAACCTGCTGAAGCAGAAGCAGTAACAGATCCAGAAGAACCGGAACCAGAAGAGCAAGAACCACAAGATCCAGAAGTAGAGTTCGATTCAGGGTCAGAGTATACTGAAATATCCTGGCCTTATATATCCTGGGTGCCTAGAGCTTTGAGTCCTATATCAGCAATACGGCAGGAGAAGAAGACAAGTGTTGGAAAGTCGTTAATATGGTGTAAATTTCTCCATTCTTGGGAAATCCAACCTCAGACTATCGATGCCAATATTTCACTCAAAGACCAGGCAAACACCTTGGTGCACCATGCTAAGGTCTTTACGCTGACCGACCGCTATGGAATTGAAAGACTTTCAGAAGTATCCCAGAGAAAACTTTATGATGAGTTAACAGATTTGTGCACAGAGGGTGTGGACTATAGAAATATGGTAGATCTAGTGCGATATACTTTCGAAGACCTAGTGCCGGACCAGTTGAGGGATATGGTTGTGGAATTTAGTGCTTGTGTGGTTGAGAAACTTTGGGGGTATGAGGAATTCGATCAGCTTCTGGAAAAACATGGCATCTTGTCGAAAGCGCTTATAGGGAGGTTACTGTACAGACTTGCAGAGCCTCCTTCACGGCTTTACGATCATTAAAGCTCAGAGAAAGAGATAGACCACTTAGTTCAACATGGAAAAAAAAAGTCCCGGTCAACTTGATCCGAGTATTGGCTGAGGCACGGGGTCATAACATCTCCTCACATCACTTGGCCCGATTCGGCAGAACGGGCATCCAGCATGTCGATACCATAAATGCTTTATTGTCCATTAGTAAACTTAATATGTATCGAACCGTCTTTTCAAGGATAGTTTCCAATTATAAACCGAACCATGGTGACACTTATAATACTAGTGGTTTGCGTGATGCCTGAACCGGGGAGGATGAGATGCTGATTTCTCTACAGATGGAGCGACATAGCCGGTAGTATGAAAGGCCACGGTGACAGTATGTGACGTAAAAATGACATATGAATATTCCACACTGTATCATGGATGGCGGGAAGTAGGGCGACCTTGAAACCAGCGATCGTAAATGGGTGAAACATGCCTGCGCCCAACGTCCCCAAATTCGGTGAGCGCCATGACACTTGCCCGTGCCCTGATAAGCTTCAGCTCACTACATATGACGTCTTATACTTTATACCGAGCCTTATCTCTTCTCAATGCAGCCAGAACTGCTATACCATGTCTATCTTTGGTCATACGGAGTACTGCCCGATCCGTTATCGTACAGGAAGCTCTATGTTGGTTTATACCGCGGCTGATTCATGTGGCTATAGGCGGAATCGCATGGTTTCTTCTATGACTCATGAGAATGAGGCCAGAGGTCTTTCCAAATGTCAACACCGGAAGGCATGTGTCTACTGCTGCGATGGTGATCATCCAGAGCCTCAGGGACTTCGATCCTGGGCAATTTTACAAACGCCATTACATTATGGTGACGCTTTCCGTGGAAGCGGGATCACTTTTTGTCTCAAATTCCAAGTTACGACCACCGAAAGATGCATCGGAGATGTAGTATGGCATCATACGACCATTACGTATGTACCACTCTCCATTGACTTCACTCCACACACAAGTTTAGTCTCGCTTTTCAAGCCACCGTAAATTGACGGAAATCTCCTGCTTAAGAATGGGTGAATCATGAGAAACTATAAAGGATACAAAATGGCTCCGAATGGCTATCCCTCTGATTTCAAGATCAATTTCTTTATTCTAAAGTAACCTTAATAATACCTTTTAATGACCCACAAATACTTTAACTTAAATTACTGCATTATTCTCTTTAAAATGTCTCAGATAACTTCATTACCAATCTTTACTGCAGGCGCTCAGCGCCATACGCACATTATCGAAAGATATTTGTAAGCGTATGCTAAAGTCGGTTCAGTATAACATCTTTTCTTTTCCTGCTATACTGGTTATTATAGACTTTCTATCGGATTTAGGCACTTCTCCTATAACTAATAGTCAGTAATCTGCTATTATATAAGGCAATTAGAGCTATAGTTATAATAATAGTTATTACTACTTCCTAGAAGCCTTGTATGATATATTTAAGTAAGGAGATAATAGGCTAAATACTTCTTATAAAGGTTTTCTAGATTTTACTATTAATACTTATTTAAAGCAATTTCTGCAATTACAGAAAGGAGGCTTTATTAACGGCAATAGATTATAATTAACCAGACTTAATACTTTTATTATATCTTAAGGTTAATATCCAGAAAGTCTGTTATGAAAACATGCCCAAACCTTGAACTTGAATCTTGCTCTAGACCCTGATTAGTGATCCTGCTATAGATTGGGCGCAAACCACTCATTGAAAGCCGGCAGGTATACGTTTCCGTATATCGGTGAGTGTGATATTGAGGCCTCCGACCATCTCGCCATTGGTAAAATGGCGTAATGAGCGATATAAGCATCATAGCGAGACAATATATGAGATTCAACATTTTATGCGAGTGGATCTCGCTGATCAGTGGAAAAGGGTGCCAAGATGGGCCAAGATGTCTATAACATAAGTTGCCAGATTGTTGGCTTCTAAATCCAGCAGCCCGCTCCGCCGTAGATTGATCTATTTCTTGAAAACAAAGCCCAGATTGACTGCAGGGTTTACCACAAGTGATTTTCCATTGGGTCATGCTGGAGTGCCTATATGTGCTTATGTCTAGCAGTCCTGTTTAGCATTCCATCGCAAGCTAGCGGAGTAAACGTTATTCTTCCTAATTAAAACAAACTTTTGCGAGCTTAACATGTGCAATGGAGGCTCCCGCCAAAGGACCACTGATAACGCTGCATTTGGTAGAAATGTAGTAACGCATGGTGGCGCTCTCTGTGCCGTCCATGCAGCTCCGAGCCGTCTGTGCAGCTGGAACACATTGTGTAATGCATGCAGCGAAATGACCTGGTGCCAAGGACCCAACCAGTAAAAATTTAGCTTCTACAGGTCATCTGCTTATACGCCAGTACATACAGGACTTATCTACCAGTGTTTCATGCATTATTCCATTTTAAGAATTATTTTAAAGGACTATGCTTACGAATTATTAGATATAGTTAAGAGGATTCTTTCTTGGTACACGACCATCGGGTTCTAGCAGATTGCTTTCCTATCTTTCTAAGCCCGAATATATAGACTGATAAGGATTACACCAGGATGAAGCCGCGTTGCGGAATCTATCCAATCCGGTTGTGGAATGCGATTCTGCCGCAAATGGGATGTCATAGGGGGCCTCAAAACAAGACAAATGTGACACGTTCGTCGGCTCTAGGTTCCTGATTGGCCATGACTTTCGACCGACAGAAGGATGCATCACTAACAATTGTTTGCATTTGAAACCTGAGTTACGAATCGCACGATTATCCTGGGCGTGGGATAACTGAAAATAACAAAAATATTCTATGACAGTATATGGCCCAAATAAGAGACGGCTCATCCGAAACACGGCACATTTGAGACACCTGCAGTATATGGAAGAGTTTAGAGTCGACACGTATCGCTATATCTTCTACTCGATGATGACAGCGCACAAAGAGGCACTGTTCGCCGGAGTTCACAGGAGATTTGCCTGTTATCTTCGCAAAGGGGAAAGATGTCAGAAGCTATTGTGTGATGAGTTATAAAAATTCAAGATGAATGAGACAACCCTGTCGGAGATGGTGTGATGAAAGATATTTTATACATTTACGCCTCATATACGCCCTGCTACACTTATGTGAGACCCAAGTCTCTTTTCTACACGTATAGCACCTTTGTATTCATCCACTTTCTTATCAGTGACGTTTGACAGAATATCGAAGACTGGATAACAGGAAAAGGTCGCTGAACTATTTTCTCGATGATGCTTACACTTGAAGCAGGTATTGTATCAGTATGCCTGAGAATCGGCGTATATGTTAACTTCAAAGCTGGCTTGATTCGGGCAGTGGACGAGCTGCATTACAACCGTATAGGTCTTCCGAGCATATACAACATCAAACTTGGGTTGTTTGACCAAGCAATATATCACTATGATCTTTCATCACAGACACTCACAATCATCTATTACTGATGACCACATACCGCCACGGGTACCGCTACACGAGAAACAAGCCGAGGGTCATGCCGCTGGTTCCACTGCGATATCTCCACCACCCGACGGCGGATCAAAAGCTTGGATGCACGCAGTCTTCTTGCACATCGTTTGCTTCAATACCTGGGGTGTAAATAATAGCTTTGGAGTATTCCAGCAATACTATGCAGCTGAACTTCTCTCAAGCCAGTCACAGTCAACAATTTCTTGGATTGGAAGCGTCCAAGTCTTCTGCCTCTTTGTTATTGGCACGTTTTCCGGTCGGGCCACTGACATGGGCTGTTTCAGAATCACCTTCATCATAGGCGTCTTTTTTCAGCTTCTTGGAACTCTCATGGCATCTCTGGGTTCCTCATACTACCAGATATTTCTCTCGCAGGGTATATGTGTTGGTATCGGCAATGGTCTCGTGCTAGTCCCTTCTATGGCTGTCACGTCGACTTACTTCAGCACAAAGCGTGCTATAGCTATCAGTATTGGGTCTTCTGGTGCAGCAACCGGCGGTCTAGTGTTTCCAGTTCTGACAGAACGTCTTATTGCTGCTCAAGGTGCCGGATACGGTTGGGCAATGCGATGCATTGGTTTCGTAATGCTTCTGACCTACATTCCGTGTCTGATCTGGTATTCACCGCGACTAGCTCCCCGCAAGTCTGGACCTTTGATCGACCCTTCAGCACTGAGAGAAATTCAGTTCTGGTTTTTTACGGTCGCTATGTACTTTACGTTTTGGGGTCTTTACACTGTTTTCTTCTATATCGGCACTTTTGCCAGGGATTCCATCGGTATGACAGGCACAGTCAATTTGATTCTCGTACTAAATGGTGCGGGTCTTATCGGTCGGCTGGCGCCTGGCATAGTCGCCGCAAAATGTACCGGCGTCCTGAACCTGCTCATACCATTAACAGCACTGGCTAGCTTGCTCGCATTTCTTTGGAGCCAAGTCCAGAGCCAGATCGGCCTCTACATCTTCGCCGTGTTTTATGGATTTGTTGCACATTCCGTGCAAGCTCTCTCATTCGCATTCCTCGGCTCCCTGACGACTGACCCTCAGAAATTGGCGACACGCGCAGGCATGGTGACAAGTCTCACCAGCGTGGCCCTCCTGACCGGCCCTTCGATCAGTGGCACCCTTATTCAGCACACAAATGGGAGTTATTTCCCCGCACAGGTCTTCACCGGTATCTCAATGGTACTCAGCGCATTATTCTTTACAGCTCTAAGAGTGGCCAGAGTGGGCACTAATATTAGGATTAAGGTCTAAGGACACAGCTCAACGAGTGTCTGATTAGCTATGACAAAGGAAGACAGCGCTAAGGTGTATAGAAATAGAGCATGATAGTTCGTGATCGCGTAAAAACCAAATAGTAAAGTTTTGTACGAGATAATGTCATTTGGTAGTGAACTAAATAGATTGAGAGGATCGCTACATAAATTTAAAATTGTCTCTGTTTCACTGGAACAACGTAACAGGTTACTCGGACCTCCTGCCAACCCTTCAATTCGTATGTGGATCAATGCCGATTATAGCAGTCTACCCGATGACGATGGCCTCAGACGTAGCTGTCAGTCGACGCATATGGTTCTTCAAGATCTAATCGTCACTAAATAACGATGAAACAATACCGGCTGCTTTATCAATGACGTGCTCTTAGCTCAGATACGGAACTATACACAACCTGGCTATTTGTTGCGATCACCTCGTGCATAAGATCAAATCGAAAAATAGTCCGAGGCCTTGTGAATGACTGGCCCTAGATCCGTGCGCCGAAAGCCGATTTCGATGCGTGACGGTATTGATGTGGGATGTTGTCATCACTTTACAATCGTATCGGCTGTCGTCGCAACGGATCTGGATCATACTATGTTGTTGAATCGTCAGAGGCGAGAATCAATACATGCTGAATCGGTATGATGATGTCTAATGTTTGGCCATGACGTCTATTTACATCATTCTTCAACTCGTCAGGAAAGCGCGTTCGAAAATGCTGCTATGGGCTACTTATATAAACCCTCTCTCCAGCCGCGAAGAAAGACAATTTGAGAGCCATCAACAACAATCACCAAGCTATTTTCTACCGTCTTTCTCAAAACGCAACGCGAAAAATCATGTATCCTCTTGAAATTGAAACGTCTGCTGCTAATAGCCGCTGCGCTGTGGCTATCAGTCTTGGAGAGACTCCCTTGCGGGTCTCCGATAACATCCGTGATCTCGTCAATTCTCTTCAGGAAAGGTTCAACGATATCGTCTTTCTTATTTGTGATGACATTCATAAATACGAAATGATGATTCCAAAGAAAATGACTATTGGCAAAGCCCAGCGCGCAGCAACTATAAAAGGCGATGAATTAGAGGCAATTCTCCACGATACGATTAATCAGCTTAGTGACGACAAGCAGCTTTCGGCCACTATAGCCATTTTACGCTGGTCAGATATCGAAGATGAAGACTACTATAAGCTGCTGGATATTATGTATAAGTACCGAGGGTCATTTGAGAAAGATCTACGATCAAGCTCTGAGTTCTATATCAAGCGCCGGTTAGCTGTTGCCACTCTAACTGAGAAAAGAATTGAGAGCTTTATGCGATATACGCTGGCCGAGCTCCCTATACAAATTATGGGGCTAAATTACAACAACTGCCAGTACACCACTATCCTCCATCCTGTATACCCTCGGAAAAATGCTGATGGGTCAACGGGCACTGTTATCAACTCGGAGTATATCTCACCGATCGAGAATGTGGTGCAGGCCTATCGCAACAACTCCGATGTCGTAGGGGACATCTGTTGTGCCGTTCCGCACATGAACTACGGCACTGTGACTCGGGTTTTCTTTGAACGAGCGTTGTGATGTTGTTTCAAGGGAGATTTCAGCGGGAGCGAGGCCTAATTTGGGCCAAGGATGAAACTTGAGGAGCTTGCCACAGGGGTCAGTCAATTTGTTTATTCCATTTAGATGCACATGTATGGATGACGATTGGTCATGAAGTCCATCTCTTCCTGCTTTATAGCCTTGCATCTACATTCTTCCTGTAGTAAATCTGAATGCCAAAACAAAATCGGCTACCATATGGTGCGTCTCCATCAAGCCTTGACAGGTCAGCTCAGCCGAAACAATGTACGATGATGCGCCTATTTTATGCTCCTAATTCCAGCATAAAAAAAGGCTATTTGAGCATATAGAGTCAAGTTCCCTTCACAAAATGAGTCCGAGAGCTAAAAAGTCGGGTTTTCACTCTCGAACACCGATCTCAAATGAAAATCAACGATATGATACGTAGAACAAGAGAAACACTTCAGGTTCATGTGACAGGTCAAATCTGGAACAATTTGGACTACAGTAATGGCGATCTATGGATCCAAGAACGGCACGGCACGGCACGGCTCTACACGGCACGGCTCTCCACGACTGATTCTGAGACAAAGCAAATCATTTGAAGACGGGACGGTTAAGCCTGTGAGAAAAAGCCATGACGCTCACCAATAGTTATCCCTCCAATCCCAAAGAAGTACGAAGCTCGTTATGTCTCACAGGCACAACTTGAGTGATTCATTGCTCGTCTAATGTCGACAGAGATTGGTGGGAAGTTGAGCCGCATAATGTATGATGATCCAGACTCGCCTTTTTCATCGAAGAAGCTTGGAACTGAGACAGCATGACCCGTTCATGTATGGTACTGACCAGAACCATTTCTTGCGATACTAGGGGTATTTACTTGCATTGGTGTGGTATTGGCATGACTCCAAGGAGTTATCAAGAATGATGGCGTCAACACGATTCGGTCATCGCCCTGAAAAGAGAAGCATATAAGTACCTGGCAATGATTGTTCCAACAATTATTATGACAAGTATTCTACTTTTTCATTCGAGAGCATTTACATATATCTTTGCAGAATTTCCAGGTCTGTCGTCGATTATGAAGTTTTTCAAGACAGCACTCCTTCTTGCATCAGGCACCCTGGTCACAGCCTGTGAGCTCAAGACTGGTAGTACTGGACCTGAGATCCTACAGGACCTCCTTCGCTATGATGAGCGCGCAACCGATTTAGGAAAAGCTCTGGATGCTTTTGATGGCAGTCCAGAGACTTTTGATGTCGTCTATGGTGCTTCAGGTGAACAGTCCCAGGCCGCGAAGCGATTGATTGCAGACTGTAGCACCGTCGGCCAGCTCTGCCGTTCTGACAGCAAAGCTATCGCTGATGAGCTTATCTCACACTTCGACATTGATAAAAGCTTCTTGGGCACATTTGCTTCCAAGGTACGTTCTCGCCTGATGGTCACGATTGTTATGGGTGCCAGCTGACTCCTCCTTCCAGAAAATCATGTTTAGGAAAATTGGGAAGCAAGACTGGGTGGCTTCTTTCCTCATAGCCACAAAGAATAACGTTGATACACTTCTGCCTATTATGAGGAGTAAGGTTGACATTGATGACTGCTGTAGGGTAGCGAGGTTTCAGGCGAATCTGACAGCGATCATCGTTGATGCAATCGATGCTTATGTCTAAGGGAAACTATGTTGATGCAAGATTAATGTTTTTCCTTATTTTACTTTTAAGGTATCGCAGACAATAAATAAACATAAATTAGCTATGTAAGGCACGAATTTTCACCAAGTTTGTGATAGTTGGGATTCCAAACAGGGGAGCTAGTCCGTATTAGGTTTATGTTGACAGGATACGCAGGGGGTTGTACTGAGCAGCTTGGGTTGCCACGTCTCATAATGGTCAGTAGTGCTTGTAATGTTACAATTTGTGCCCGTAACAACGCTCTAAGGCGTTGGGTTCAAAAGATGCGCGTCCAAAAGTTCACAGTTCGTGGATCGATAGGTCATTATCAGTGGTCACAACAATCATCGCTATATTATGATTCTCTTCTCTGGGGGATTCATATTCGAATACAGGTTAATCTCAAACTCTAGCAGCGGACCGAGCCGCCGACTCGTGACTTGAATGCGGGGGCTTTCGTAGCGCGAAGGGAAGAACCCCAAGAACCTTTATGTCTCAACTTCCAATTAATTAAACTTTCATATCTACTGCTAACACTGTCCAATATCTTAGCCTCGCTATGGATTTACCTCGTCGCTCAAAGCGCCTCGCTAGGAAAGATCCTGTCATTGAGACCGCATCGTCTTGGGACATACCCGTTCCAGCCCCGCGCCTCCAGCAAATACCGCACCAACTATCCGGCCCATCCTCAGCACCGGGCAAGCATACGCAGCAGTTAGTGGAGCAGAGGTATCAAGAAAAGGATGAACTGGCCACTTGTCCCTCAATCACCCAAACCACTCAAAACATAGGGTGGAGCTTATTGCAGCGCGTCGCTGGCTTCCAGCACGCTGATCAAGTCGAGGCAACGGTTCTATCGCCAATTTCAGTCCTCATGGCCGTCGCTATGCTAGCTGGGGCAGCAGACTCCCATCGCCGATCACAATTATAGCAGAAGCTCGGCGTAGCTGGAGGTTTGGAGGCCCATCTTTCAGCTCTATACGCAGACCTAGCGCCTCTAGCTAAACAGGATATTATATCACTGGCCAACGCTGTCCTTGTCGACCAATCAGTTGAAATTGCGACTAAATACAAGAAGTATCTAGAGGCATTCCAAGCTCAGTCGTGGCAATTTCCATCCCTTGCCGATTCGGTAAAGGATATAAATTCCTGGATATCCCAAAACACGCTAGGCCGAATCACGGATTTGCTTAGCTCGCGCGCCTTGCGCAAATGCCATGTCGTTCTTGCAAACGCTACAGCTTTCAGAGGTACATGGAAGACCAAGTTCAATCGGGAGAACACAGTCTTAGAGCATCCCTTCCACCTGGAGAACGGGAGCATCCGAACAGCGGAGATGATGTTTCTTTATAAAGAGTATGTCGAAACAGCATCCAGTAGCGCTTATACCGCTGTCCGAGTTCCATATGCTACGGAATCAGACTCTTCACCGGCGGCCTTGGTTGCATGGCTTCCCAATCCTGGAATTACAATAAGGTCACTCCTCGAGCAGTTATCTACGACCAAGTCAGAAGGTCCTTCGTTCCGGAGGAGGAAATTGACTAAATTTGGGTTTCCCAAGTTTGAAACCAGAAGCAAGGTCTCGCTGATGGATGAGCTGGCAGGTCTTGGGTTCCCGATCAAAGGCAACTATCCTGAAATGGGGTCGAGACCCGCGGAGGTGGCGGCCATCAGCCATGAGGCCTCCATCAAGGTTGACGAGGAAGGGGCTGAAGCGACAGCGGCAACTGTCGTCATGGTGGCGCGGAAACGCTCTACGGTGGTCAACGAGGAGGTCCTGGTATTCGACAGACCGTTCCTGTACATAATAGAAGCTGGAGAAAATCGGCATGTAATTATGTGCGGTGTGTTCTCTTTTCCAGGATGAGAAGAGGTCGGTTCCCACTGCCAAGAATAACACCGAGCCGATACCCCCTATATATAACTTGGACCTCACGAATTACAGTACGTTTCTTTATGGCTTTCCAAGCCCGTGCGGTAAACACGACAACAGGCATGAGTCCTAAACTTATCAATCTACAAGCTGAGCAACCTAGTGAGGACGGGCGACGTTGTGACATTAAGCCACAAAAGCAAGGCCTCTGCGTTTAAATAAGTTGGAGTAAAGTAATGGGAGCTGCGTGCCAGGAAGGAAAGTGAAGTATTTGAGTAAATATTAGTATGACCAAAAGCGTCACCTTAGTATTTGCTGGTGTATTCAGGGACACGTCAAGCCACTCATGTTCTTGAGGAACAGGGGAACTCTGCGCCTAGGTAGTGATGCATATTAACAGCTACCACTTAACCATTGTCATAAATCCTGAGATGAAGGTATTGGCGTCTAAATTGCAATATTATGTCGCCAGATCGGAAGGTTTATGAGGGCGTTGTAATAAATATGCTTGAGCTTGCGATTGATCTCTACCTGCTCTGCAGAGATATTGATGTACGCCTGAATTAGACTTAAAATCCTCAGAGTGAGTTGTTACATGGACTTAGCGAATTACGTAGTGGATTTATTCTAACCAATCAGTGAGAACTAAGAATCTTAAGATGGGACAAGCGTGAGGTTAAGATGAGAAAATCGTGCTTAGATAAGTTTATCTGGATGACGTATGTGTGATAAGATATAAAGACAACTTAAGATATCAGCTTGAGAGTTAACTGGGCTTATGGTCTGTGCTCAAATCAGAGCGCATTGCCAAGTTATAATCGTTGTATAGTTGAAGAGGTTAACGAGCATAGTCAAGCAATAGAAACTCTCTACACAGTTAAAATATAGTAGTGACTGCGCTTCTGTGTTTTTGCTCATTTATTAGATACCCCGATTTAAGAGAACTTTATATTCCTAATAAATCTCTTGAACCACTTTCAACATAAGGAAACCTCTAACAGATATCACGATGCCCGCTCCAATACGTGGTGCACAATATAGCATGCACGTCTAAGTCTTATTTCTAAAACCGAGCCTAAGGAGGGTTTTATACAATTTTGGAGGTTATACCTGGCTTCTGCCGGCTTTAGACAAATGTAATGTAATTGTCACAGTGTACCGTTTCAGAATTGCGGCTTTATTAGTATTGACGCCGCGTGTCTTTCCGCGGGTCAGAAACAGCAAATTCCCCCATATATCGACTACCCCTGGAGTTCGAGTAGGACTCTCAGTTTTACCTCCGGTATTGGCACCGATTTGAGATGTAGTGTCCAAGTCGGAATGCAAGACTGAGCGCGAGTCGGACATATATGAGGAAGTCATATTTTAATTTGTTCACATAATTCAGATATGTAGCGAGAGTTTTAATGTGAAATGGTGCCATGTTGTAAGCTTTGAATGAGGGGTAGCTTCACATCTCAATGTTAGGTAACTACGTATCGGAACGACTCATGCGGGCTTAGCTGCGGCTGAGTGCTGACACGTCGACACACTGACCGACTTTTCTAGGACTAGAGCACTGATAGAGTACCGACCTATAAGGAAAGACTGTGCTAATAATATGGTGTAAAGTGGCGTCCAGTGCCTAAGTCTTAATGCAGAGAGGCCAGTTTCTTGGCCCAGCATCACCCCCTCACCTTGTGTTACGCACGGACCGTATAAGATGCTCAACGAGATTAAGAGTCACAATTTTTAAGGATATAAAGATCGCACATTGCCTCAGATTTCATCTACGCTGTCAAGAGAATCAGCAGATCGTTCACTCCCGACACAAGAGGATATCGACAGACACAATGGATCCTGCATCGCTAGTACTGGCCAGTATTGCAATCATCAAGCCTCTTTGTGTCACCATCCATGCAGCGCTCAACAACTATTCCCACTATACAAATGACGCTGCATCGTTGCGAAAACGTTTTCAGATTCAGTGTGCACGCCTCGAGTCTTTCCTGTCTATCCTCTATCAGAAAAACCAATTCGCCCCCTCTATCCCCGGCCGACTATTCGATAAGCTAAGTAGAAACACACAAGAAACGTTGCAAAGCCTTGTGGAAGAGCTACGCCATGGGTTCGAGGAGTACACGAGTTTGAAGATGCATCGTGAAATGGCAAGCTTTGGGACGCCAGACCAAAGTGCGTCGCTGGGGAGCTTGTTGGCTCATCGCTCTCTTGCCGTCCCAGCCATTGCCAGTTGTCATGTTCACACAAGAGGCCAGACTGTACCAGATCCATTCACCGCGACGAAGGTAAAACTCGCCACCGTCATCCGGAGGTTACGATGGACTTTGGGCAGGCGTGATACAGTGGAAAGCGTTGTGAAAGGCTTTGAAGAGTGGACTGAGAGAATGCGAGCGGTAATTGAGCCACCTATTTGGATGTTGCAGCATTGCTCAACCACTGCACAATTCTCAGACCCCCGGAGGGATAATGATGCAATTGTTTTGGGTGGCCTCGGAATGCTAATATGGCCCGAGTGCACTTGTGGACATGGAGGAATGAAAGTGAGCGTCGATCCGTGTCCTTTTTGTGGAACTCCTGGCTGTCCTAATTGTACCACTAGTAGGATATATAGTAGCACTTTTTGAAGTGTATGCGTCATGAAAATTTTAACTTTATATTTCTTATATATCCTTTACCTCGGTCAGTGTATAATATATTGTCCTGCCGAGGTAGAATGCCTAGTCCGTCAAGCTGCCGGGATGTAATGCACTGTAGCTGTAGTAAAACCAACCTGCTGGGGGCTGTAGATATGCCATAAATCTCTCGTTTTATAACCGCTGGAAATTACGATATTGTACCCACCTCCATTTCATTGGATTCGATCGAAGATCATAACAACGGTTATATGCAAGGACCTCTTCACACCTATGTGCAAGAAGATCCGACGTCGCCGCTGTTCAAGATGCCTGTATGCGAATGTGGCTCTGCTTACCCAGTTTCAAACCCTGGTGCCTCAAGATATAAGGCACTTTGATGATTAGCCTAACTGTTCGGGACTGGGTAGAACTCAGATAAATAAGGTCCGGTACGTGGACTCCGACTCTCGGAGGTCTGGACCCCTATACAGATTCTCAGAAGGTATAATTCTACGATACAGATCTGTAGGTTAGAGGTCTTTTAAAGGTTAATTAGCCTCACGAACCTACTCAATATCTAAGGCCATCTAGTACAGGAGCTCGTGAAGTCCACGACAACTACAAAGAGATGGTCAAGGGAACTACACAAGACCTGGAGCACCATCTCGAGAAGATCACATCAAAGTCACAAGCTACTCGTTCTCTCAGTCTCAGGTCACATGTAACAACCACAGAACTACAGTCCCTGGGTGCTTCCAGAGCAGCGGAACACAGAATAATTCTATTCCGGATCAAAGGCCCAACCCACTCGGGATGGCGAGCCACTAGATGAAACTTTGAAGGGTTTATTGTGTCATGTAGTGGAATAATCCTGCATAAGTTTGTTAATGTCCTTGCACTGAAAGAGTTTAGTAACGATTAGATACTCTGGTTATATAGATTTGAAACTATCGTCCCGATGAGATGGTCCCTATGGTGCAGGCGCCTCAGTGCCACTTCACTTTCGGTAAACATAGGAGTAATAAAATAAATTAAGAATGTTAATATTAAATTTATATCTAAGATAAATATATTACTTTTCTAGATCGTTACTTCTTTTTATATAATTTACTCAGCTTCTGATATGGAGCGGCAGATAGTAATAATACAAAAACAACTAAGGGAAGGCTTATACAAAAGTATACCCAAAAGAATTCCTGCCCCGGCATGAACCCTTCGCCCATACTAAAGAGGCTTGCAACCCATGAAAGCGGTATAAAAACCAAGGCGACATACGTTAGGCGTTTAATGTGAAGAGCCTCTATAATCGATCTTCTTGAATCAAGAATTTGAACCATTGAAGTTGCTACTGCAAGCATCTGTTCTAGAGATATGCTGTAGATCTCAATTTGTCGCTGCAAATAGCGTATATCCTGGAGAACCAGAGTCCAACGCTTCTGTTCGGGTTCTTCGTCAAGCTGGAAGTTGATAAAGTCTACAAGTGCGGTTAACTTGTATTGACTTTGCTGGCTTCGTCGACGCCACCTCTGGAGGTCGATAATATCATCATTGTGAAGTCTATAAGTAATGTCACTTATAGAATATTCATAATACTTAGAATACCGGCTGACTAAACTGGTATATACATTCCATTCATTGAGAATGATGCGCACAGGGTAGTATGCTAGGCCCAAGATAGTTACTGGCGCATGTTGAAACATTGAATGGTTGCTTCCAAAATAATGGAGTAAACAACTAAGTATTGAATGGTTATTCCAATATTTGCCAGCTGATTGATTGGAGAGAGCGCTGGAAGAGGCCGACTGTTCGAAGTCCTCGATTCCCCCATGAAGGCGCGTTGCTGGAAAGATTTTCTGAAGTTCAGCTTGGATATGGGTTATTGGAGGGTCAACTAAGAGCAGACCTTCAGAAGAATGTCAGAAAAAAGAGAAATGAAAGAGAATGGCTCGGAATTGACTTACAGATCGACGTGTTCTTTAACCGCTTCACGAGCATTGAGCAACAGCCTCTACCAAGACCAAGCTGTCTCCCAAAAAGTGAGGGTAGACGCCTGACATTTCGAGGAGTATTGGAATCACTTTTCAAAGAGTAGGCCACGTTTTTGAAGATAGCTGAGCTTCCCAGATCTAGCACCTGTTGAAAGTGGATGTTTAAATATCCTTTCTCAGCAGCAATGGATGGCAGAGTTGCTAGAGATGGCGGCAGGGGTGCTTTCTCAATGTCTTTAAAATCTGTAATGACATGACCAGCGAAAAATAACGGGTCGATATCAAGTGCTTCTCCGATTCGACTGACAAGACGAGAGTTGATATTTTCGACCAAGACTATTCGAGTGCAGACGAGGGGACTATGCTGATAGATACGAGAGATCTCTTCCTCTGGGATTTCAACTGCTTGGAACACGGAGGAAGGGGAGCTGTGATTGTCGAGTATGTGCACCCTACTCCTAAAGCGAGGCTCTTTGACAAGGTAGTCGACCAAAGGTTTCAGGCAAGGGTTCGTGTGTGTTCGTTGACGAACATGATCTATATAAGAGAGTTTCGTCGTCATTGAGATGGCATTTGTCGACAAAGGTGAGATCAAGTGCATTGTTACTTCCGAAGACCATGCCATGGATGTGATTGTAATTTAAGCGCCGAGCCCTGTTTTGTGGCTTGCATTTCTGCCTGGAATATGCACGAGTTGTGGGGTAA
Organism: Aspergillus subversicolor; assembly: GCA_037044295.1. Classification (NCBI taxonomy): domain Eukaryota; kingdom Fungi; phylum Ascomycota; class Eurotiomycetes; order Eurotiales; family Aspergillaceae; genus Aspergillus; species Aspergillus subversicolor. Next base: position 217,891 of record JAWLTM010000025.1, on the reverse strand, counting down.
GCTTGCAGCAGACCAGGCTGTGAGCCAACAAAGTTGACCGGCAACTGCATGCTAATACCAATCAAGACCTCTGCATATGCAGTCTATGCTTGAAACCCAATGGTAAGCGGACAAATGTAAAAATGAATGCAGGCCAGGTTCGTACAGTGACCGACCCGATACATCGAGCTCGTATACTTTATTATACTGTATACTCTCTTAACAGGCGAAATACTGGAGTATCACGATGTATTTCAGAGTAATAGTACTTTATTCTCGCCCGGCTGATCTGTCTCTGCTGCCACTCACGACTACAGGCAGCAGCGGTACTTCTGGGTACCCGGCCATTCAACTAAAAATTGCTTATGCTTATACCATAAAGCCTAATTCTCAGAAAATGTCGGCTTACGGAGTAGAGCTATGTATCCGAGCATCCCCACCCTAGACTCCAGAAAGAGTGTTCATTACTGCAGCTGAAAGAATTGAACCGAGCCTTTGTCCAACTTTCCCGAATACATGCTCAGTCTCTTCAGCGCCTCAAGTTCTTTCTCAGTCCTTTATTTCTCAGTCCTGACCTTGTTTACGTTTAGTCATTAGCTTTTGAAGCCTAGGCTTCGTTACGATTGCTACGGACACTATTTGGTCTCTTACAGCCTATATGCTAAGAATGGACGGCCGACTCGTGACCGATTTCTCAAGCGAGCGGGACCCCTCAACGACGGGAGATCCAAACAAGACCATGCCCTTGCGAGCACGAATTCTTCATCTTGTCGAAGAGAGCAATAGTAGGAATGGAAACGCGGGTCAGAACGTCAAAGAAATCTTTCTGGAACAGATTTGGCCCAAACTGGAGAGTGATTACAAAAAGATGTCCACCGAGCTAGCAGAAGCCTGCAAAGCTGAGTTGGGCAATCGCATTGTCTCAATCCCGGTTACAGTCGAAGATCGAGTCAAATCGCGCACATCCATCTCAAAGTCATTGCAGCGACGAGAGGTACACAGAACCAAGGAAGACCTAGGGATGTACAAAAGTCTCGACGACATCCTTGAGGATCTGCACGATCTCGTTGGTATTCGTATCATTGTTGAATACCTTGATCATCTCGAGGACGTGTCTCACTTTGTCACTGGCAGCTTTAACCAAGAGAAGGAACCAAACCGATTCGATGCAAACCGCAAAGTCGGTCACCTTTGGCAGCCGTGGTTTGGAGCCTATGAGTGCATGAACTATCACATCTCATCCAAATATGAAGATGGTAACAGGCTTAGCATATACAACGGTGTTACGTTCGAGATCCAAATCACAAGCCTTCCTGCGCATATGTACAATAAGATCGCCCATCCGCTACTATATAAGGAAGAGGCTGGGGCGTTGTCACAGGGAGACGAAATGGTGATTGATATCACCAAGGGGCTTGCTTATTGCTACTCGCTTTGTTTGCACTTCAAGAGGTCGAAATTGAAGAAGCCAAAATTCGAGAGGTCGAAGTCCAAGAGGCCGAAGCTGAGTGGGGATGTAGACGAGCAAGAGGACATGGAACTTTTGGGGAACATACCCTCAGCCTCCGGGAAATTGGACGAGTCTAGCCTCAATCGTTTAGCCGAGAGAATCCCCAAACTAGACGTTGCAGCTAGTAAGACCATGGACATCCCGCGAGAGTCATTGAGGTTGGCCCTTGACAGTCTACTCAATGATCAGATGCCGGACGACATAGGACAAGCTCTCGCCGACAGATTCAGGTATCGTTCTTCCTTGCGTATTTTTGACGCAGATAGCTGACCATGATTGCAGTCTGGAGATTGAAGACATTGCTCGGCCTCCAATCAATTTGGTTACTTCGGGAAACGCACGTTTCGATAGCCAGGATGTTTATTCAAGTCCTGTGTGTCAAGCAGGGACCCAAACACGCGCAATTCAATACATACACGATTGGATCAACGAGGGCGAGAAAGCATTGCTATGGATCTATAGTCACGCTGGGACCGGGAAATCGACTTTGGCCCGAACAATTGCCAGGGAATTGACTGAAACTAGTCAAATCGCCGCTGGATACTTCTTCAAGCGCGGAGATGCCAGCAGGAACGATGTGTCTCGTGTATTTCCGACTATAGCGAGCCAGCTCATGTCCACCATACCCCGTTACGAATCACTGTTGAGAAAGTCCGTCACTGCGTCCAAGAATCCGGATATCCAGACGATGCGTCTGGACGATCAGTTCAAGGTGCTTATTAAGGGTCCACTATCGGAAATAGGCATTATCTCCTCGACCAAAGTCATCATCATCGATGCACTCGATGAATGCACAAATCTGATTGAGGTCAGCAAGATTATCAAACTACTTGGCAGCCTGGGGGACTCGAACACCTTGCGATATCGCCTCTTGGTTACTAGTCGTGACGAAAACTTGGTGCGAAAAGCAATCGAAAATCAACTACACGAATCACTGCAACTGGCCACCGCATTTCGCAATGAAAATATCTCAGATATCAGATCGATTCTGAGACTTGGCTTCGAAGAGATCAGAAAGGAGACAGAAATCAAGCATGCTTGGCCAACGGATGAACAATTCGAGGTGATATTGCAACGCTCAATCAACCCTTCTCCTCTTTTCATCTATGCTGCAACTTTCCTAAGGTTTCTCGATGAAGGAAAAGAAATGTGTACTTCAGAGAAACGTCTGCAATGGTGGATCGACCAGAGCCTCAGTACAGCCAATATGTCACAACTCGAAGGCCTGTATACAACGGTTTTTGAAAATCTAGACCGCAACAAGGAAGATGGAACCTCTGGGTTACTCACAGATGAGGAAAAGAGAGATCTACGGATTGTTCTGGTCACGGTTGTTCTTGCTGTTGAACCAATGTCGACAGAGGCCATTGCTTCTATCTCAAGGGTTGATTTGGGCACAACTCGAGGCCTGCTCAAGTGCTGTCGTGCGGTGCTAGAGATCTCAGACGACGACCAACAGCCTGTCAAGGCAGTACATAAGTCTTTCAGCGATTTTCTACTGAGGAAAGGCCCACTAAGAAGATCATGGTTCCATGCCGATGAAATGGAATTACATGACTATATAGCTGAGGGATGCATGTCGCTTCTACAAACTCTGAGGAAGGACATGTGCGACTTCAATGATCCTGGAGTATCAAGGGAGAGCATCGATCCTCATACAATTAATAATCACATTTCCAAAAGCCTCCAGTACGCATCTTCGTATTGGTGGCATCACCTGCAAAGAGGAAACAAGCCAGGCCGCTTATATGAATCTCTGGTACCGATCCTGAAAAGCCATTTTCTCCATTGGATTGAATGTCTGTCAATTCTCGATCGGCTCACATTTGCCTCTAGGGCTATTGGAGAACTTTGTTCTTCTCTAATAATGGTCATCATCATCTTATCAGCCATTATACTAGGACAACTTACTGACAGATTTGCAGGGGCATCCATCCGAGTCTATGCGTCGCCTTGTTCCATTCTTGAAAGATGCCAGGCGATTTATCCTCCGACATGGTGATACCATCCGAGAGAACCCACTGCAGGCCTATGGTGCAGCCCTTCTATTCAGTCCGGTGGAAAGCCTTGTTAGGCGTAGGTTCTGGGAGACCCGCCATCCTGGATTTAAAGTCATTCGCAACTTGGAGAATCACTGGGGTGCTTTTGTAAAAGAAGTCCACGATAATTTATCCTCTACTTCAATTTCCTTATCACATGATGGGCAGGAACTAGCTATGGCTGGTATCGCTTGGGGCACGAAGCTGCCTTCAATATGCATTCGCAGTACAGGAACCGGGACTCTTCTTGCACAATTCAGCACACATAGCCAGTTGCTAGCTCTGACATGGTCTTGTGACGGGAATTATCTTCTCGCTGTCACAAAATTCGGTCAGGTCGTACGCATCGACCGAGCAATTGAGACAGAGAGGCCGTTTGGATTTTCACCATATGTGACAACTGAAGGGTATGACTATGCTGCGATATGTTCTTCTGGAATAGCCTCTGTGGTACGCGTGTCAGACGATGGTCCTTTCTATCGATCTGTTCCCAAGTCCGAGTTCTTTACATGGAGATTCACTCAAAAAGATCAGACATTTCGAACTTGGAAATTCCCAGATTCAATAGTCTCTAGAATAGCCTTGTCGCCTGATGGTTCTCTTCTTGCCATGTCTGTCAAGGATTGGTTTTCAGGACGCCATCAACACAGGGTTCAAGTCATCGAGATAAAAACTGGTACTTGCATCCAGGACTTGACCGTCCGTGCGAGAAGTCTTGCCTTCTCGTTAGATGGAAGCCGACTTTTCATTTACCTATCAAACGGCAAGCTTGCGACTTTGACCGTTCTCAAATTTCCATCTGGGACCAGCGAGCATCTCCGACTTCCTAAAGCCTTTAAGGCTGGTGACATGGCAATCTTACCGGACAACACGACTATTTTGACGAAGACCAACAAGAGATTCACGTGCTGGGACCTTGAAGCTCTTAGTTCCGTTGTTGAAGTTCCTAAACAGCCAGGTCCCCGACGTTTAGATGGTGATTACCCCATAAAGAGGGTTGCTATGTCGCCTAGTGGTCGGTTCATGATAACTTTAAGTGAAGACGAGCTAAGCCTAAATGTTTGGCGTCTCCCGGAAGCCACATTCAAAAGATGCTTGACAGTGGACCTCATATCTGAACGCTATCAGTGGTCATTCTCCCAAATAAGTGATATTTCTAAAGACAAAGAGGCTTTCATACTGCGCCAGAAGGAGTTTGCTTATATTTGGTTCTTGGAAGGAACAGAGGACATACACATCAAGCACTCAAGCGTCGTCAAGCTACCAATGGGAGACCTCTGCCTCAGTTCTATAAGCGAGCACAGAAAAGACGAATCGAAACTTGGCCTTTGGGATCCAGAGTACGCTCCACAGGGTGTCATCCCTCAACATATCAATATATCGATGACCGATGGAAGAATGGCTGCTGTTAGCTTCAAGGATACAGCTGAGGTTTGCGAGTTAGGTTCGACCGCCAGGTTATACTTTGACTTCAAGGAGCCCGGAAACCACACAATCAGTGCAATTGCTCTCTCGCCAAGATCGACATATTTTGCCATATCCTATGGTACTACTATAAAGATCTGGACACTCGCGGAACGCTCTACAATGCGTGAGGTTCGAACTAATGACGAGGTCGAATCGTTAGTGTTTTCACCGGACGAATCTTTGTTGGTATACAGTACCGGAAACAGCTGTTGGAGTTGGACGATGAGCGACCAACCCAGATGTCTTCTTCAAAACAGTGGCTTTGAGTTATCTTCGGCACCTTGCTTTTCGTCCAGTGGGCAGATTCTTGCTTGGTTGGTAACTCCAGTACGTAAGGGTAAAAAAGACATTTATCTATGGAATACGTCGAGCGGCCTTCAGCTTCCAACCTTCGAGGTATCCTACGACGCTAGTGTCATTTCATTCTCAAAAGATAGTCAAATTCTCTATGTGTTGGGGCGTTTTGACACTTTAGAGACCTACCGATTCGAAAAGGAGACTTCCCAACTAGGATCAATAGGCGGGGCGGGCTTTACCTGTGATAAGAGGGTTGACGTCACTTCTGAGACGATTTTTATTACTTCTGCATGGATCTTGTGCAATGCACAAAAGCTAATAGCAGTTCCTAAAGAGTATCGCGTTTATAGTATAGAGCATAGTAGTGGTTTTCTTGCAATAGGAATTCAAGTCCAGGGGATTGTTATATTAGACTTTAATTAGTTAAGAAGATTTTTTTTTTTTTTTTTTTTACCTTCTATTTAAACTTAATATATATAAGTCTTTAAGCTTTATTTATTTTAAAAAGATTTAAGCCTTATAACTATAAGAAATAGTTATTTTTATTACAATCCTAGCATTTATATTACATATATATAAAGGGCCTATAATTTTTATTTAATAAAAATGCAACTGCTATTATTAAATAATCCAGTAATAGACCAATCTAATATTAGACTAATTAATATAGAACTAATAGCAGTCTAGAAGTATATTACATTAAAACTAATAATAGCCTTATAAGTAGTTAACCTTACTAAAGAAACTTGAATATATAAAATATACTTATTTATATTTCTATAAAATAAGCTTACTAGCTATTAATAAAATATCTTTATATTAATAAGCCTAATATATATTACTTAATTATTAAGAGATATAATACTTTATAAACTTAATATTATACCTTATATTATTTATAAATATAAACCTAATATAGACTAATTTACCTATTTAAAAACCTTAACTATTATATATTAATAGCTTTTATTTAAATTATATTATATAATATTAAGTAATACTAATATAATAATACCTATAACTTCTATTTAACCTTTTAATATTAAATATATATAGTATACTTTATAATAAAAAGTCCCCTTTAATATAAAAGATATTTCTATAGAAATAAATAAATAAAAAGAAAAAGATATTACTTTAGCTTATTTAACTACCTATAAAAGGGAAGTTATAAAGCTTAGATATAAGTTTATATATCTTAGCTAGCAGTATAATATACTATTAAATAACTTTAAAAAGAATATTAAAATCTCTTAAAATTAAATTAAAAGACTAAAAAAAAGGTAATTAAGCTTACTAGACTTATTAAGGCCCTTAAGATTAAAGCTAAAAAAAGTTAAAAGCTTTATAGAGAATATATTAAATATATTATAATACTTACTATTATAGGTAAAGACCTTAAAGAAATCCTATAATCCTATTAGCTAGATTTATTTAATAGTAATATAAATAAACTTTAAGGATTCCTTATTAGCCTTTAAAGCTACTAGATATATTACTTTATTTAATTTACTATAAAAGAACTTAAGGTTAGATATATAATAGGATTCCTTAAAGATAAGGCATTATAGCTTATAAAACCTATTATCTATAATTATATTAATAACCTAAAAGAGAAATAATAAAAAATAATTAAATATATCTATAAAAAATATAAATACTTTAAGGATAAACTAAAGAATGCCTTTAAAGTTATAAATAAAAAATAAACTATAAAAATAAAGATTTAATAACTTAAGTAATAAGAATCTATAGTAAACTATCTAGCTAAATATTAATATTAAGTAACTAGACTTAATTAAAGTAAAAAAGTATATATAGTATAGATATATTTAAAACTTAAATTAAAAATTAAAAATACTATAGTTAATATTAAACTTAAATCTAAAAACCTAAATAAATTAATTAATATTATTATAGAAATTAATAATTAATAATTTAAATAATAATAAGAAAAATAAGCTAAAAGAAATAGAAGATTATATAACCCTTAATTAAATATAAAATAATAAAATGCTAATTAAAATAAAAAATAACTACCTAATATTTAATATAGTATTAAACTAGAACCTATAATCCTAAAAGCCATATAGTATAATAATAATTAAAAATAGTATAATATATTAAAGGTTAAATATTATAATTATAACTAATTTAAATATATTATTAATAAATATCTATTTCTTTTTCCCTTACTATTAGCCTAATAAGGCTATTAAGCTTCTAACTTTTTATCTAAAGGCTTAAACAATAAGGCCCCTATAGTAGGCCTATATCTTAAAGGTTAAAATTATATAAGGTTTATCTGCCTTAATAGTATAATTACTGCCTTAATTAAGCAGTATTAATACCGCCCCTTAATAGCTATATTAGCCTTCTTCCTTTACCCTAGCCAAAAGATCTTAAATTAACCTTTTTATATACTAGGCTAAGTCTATTATACTTCTAAAGTATATTCCCTAACCTAACTATTAGTTATAGCTGCTAATATTAATTATAGCCACTAATATAATACCTATATAAAATAGCCTATAGCTATATAATTAGGCCTACTATATAACTAGCTATACCCTTAATATAGCTATTAGGCCTGCCTTATAGAAAGCTAATAGGGAAAAACTAAAAGAGATCTATATAATAGTAATTACTATTAAAAAGAACTTCTTATTAAAGTACTAATTTAACCTTATTAAAATAGCTATCTTTAATTATAACCTAATTAAATTAATTTATTATACAGGCTATTTTAGCTTAATTAATTTAATTTAAGTTAATTATAAGCTATTAAGTCTAAAAGACCTAAAGAGGGTCCTAAAAGAAGGTTATTTCCTTAAATTAGACTAAACTGCCTTTCTTATTGCCTTTATAGGCTTAAATATCCCCAGTTTAACCCACTGCTTCTTCACTAATATTACTTTATCTATAGCTCTTAGACATAAGGTTAATTAGTTATATACCCAGATATATACATTCTATTTATAGAGTTATTATTAACTTTAGGTTAATTTAACTTTTACTAACTAACTTATATAAATAGAATTAACCTAATTCCTTTAAAGAACCCTGCTATTACCCTGCATTTATCCTTAACCCTTATATAAGTAAGAGAAAGCTAAGTATATATTTAGCTTTAATAATTATATTTTATAGCCACTTTTTATAGCTAGCTAAATTTAGGCCTAAAAAGGCAGCTAGAAAGATAGCCTAATTAGTTATTAAGGTCTTACCTTACTTTATAGCTTCTTTTAGGTCCTTTAGTTATAATAGCTCTTTAGCTAGCTAATTTAAAGATATTATATAAAATAGGATATTTAAATCTATATAATTAATTATATTAATTAAGGTATAGTTAAAAATAGCTATTTTAATTAAATTAAATTAGTTCCTTAATAAAAAGTTCTTTTTAATAGCTATAGCTATTATATAAAGCTTATAGTATTTATAGCCTGCAGCTTCTATCAGTACCGATTTAATTATATTAATAAGGTTATAGTTAGTTATATAATAGGCCTAATTGGCCTGCAGGCTGTTATATATAGGTATCGTGATAGTGGCTATAATTAATGTTAGTAACTGTGACTAATAGGTTAGGGAATGTATTTTGTGATAGACTTAGCCCAGTATGTTTAAAAGGTCAATCTAAGATGCCTTAGTCTTTTAGGTAGGGTAAAGGAAGAAGGCTGATATAGCTATTAAGGGGTAAACCTGCAGGCAGTATTAATACTGCTTAATTAAGGCAGTAATTACGCTATTAGGGCAGATAAACCTTATATAATTTTAACCTTAAAGATATAGGCCTACTATAAGGGCCTTATTATTTAAGCCTTTATATATAAAGTTAGAAGCTTAATAGCCTTATAAGGCTAACAGTAAGGGAAAAAAAATAAAAAAAAATAAAAAAAAAATAAAAGAAATCCTTATAAATTTAAGTTAAAAATAAAATAAATTATTATTTTCTTTTTTAAATTAAATAGTTTTTATAAATTTAAAATAGAATTATATTATAATTAAATACTATTTTAATAATAATATAAAGTAAAGTAGCTAACTTTATAGATATTTATAGCCTATTAGAGACTTAATTTTAGGTTATTTTAAAGGGCCTAAAAGGCAAAAAGGATTTTAGCTTTATTTAAGGATTATAATATATTAAATAGTTAAGAACTAATTAATTAAATAGTTAGATATAAGGTTAAGGGATTTTTAGAGTACTTACTTTATCTAAAGTGCTTACTTATTAACTACATTATATTTAATTTAAAAAAAGAAATTAAATTAAAAATAGACTTATTTAACTATATATTAAGTAGATAAATTAAATAATAAAATAATATAAGGAAGTTATACCCTATTATATTCTATTTATATAAACTATATAATATAGAGCTATAATACCTAATCTATAATAAAGAATTTTTAGTAATTATTAATTACTTTAAGAAATTTAGGTATTACCTAATAAAAAGTAAATATAAGGTTAAGATATATATAGATTACTAGAATATTTTTTATTTTATAACTACCTATAAACTTAATTAATAATAGTTATATTATATAAAATACTTATATAAATTTAACTTTATAATTATTTATAAAAAAGGATTAAAAAACAGAAAAGTAGATATAATTAGCTAATAATTAGACTATAATATTAATATAGTAAAAGTAAATAAATAAGTATTAAAAAAGAATAAAAAAAGAGAATATATTTTTACCTAATAAATATAAACCTTAAGATAGATAGAAGCTAAAATAACTAAAAAGATCCTATAAAAACCAGAAAAGTTTATATAAGAATTCTATAAATATCTTATATATAGATACTAAAGAGTAATAAAGACCCTTAAATAACTCCTATAGTATAAATATAGAATATAATAAATAACAGTAAAAAGGGTTATTAGATAATATAACCTCTATATTAAGATAAAAATATAATAATATAAACCCTATAGAGAACTTTAACTATTACCTATAGTATAATAACTATAAGACTTAATTATAATAGACTTTATTATAAAGCTATTACTATCTAAAAAACCTTTAACTAAAATCTTTTATAATAGTATTATAATTATAGTAAATTAACTTATTAAGTTTTTATATTACTTACCCTATAGAGAAAATATAGATATAAAAAAACTTATATATATTATCTATAGGTATATTATTAGTATATATAGATTACTAACTAAAATTATTTTAAATAAAAGACTAATACTTATATTAAGATTTTAAAATATACTTATAGCACTACTAAATCTAAATTATAAACTTATAATAGCATTTAAAGCCTAAATAGATAGATAAATAAAATAAATAAACTAAATACTAAAATAATACCTATAGTATTATATTAACTATAAATAAGATAATTAGATTAAAAAACTACTATATATCTAGCTAATATATAATACTGCCTATAATAAAAGTATAAAGCTTATATTAATATATATTAATTTTAGGTTTATATTAAAAGTATATTAAGACCTATAAGAACTTAAAATAACTAACCTAATAGTAATAATTAAAAGTAATAATCTAAAAAACCTATATAATAAACTTTAAATAGAACTTAAATTTATTAAAAAAAGGATATAGAAATACTATAACCTTAAAAAGGTAAAGAGACTTACCTTTTTAAAAGGGGATATAATCTATCTATCTATAAAAAACATTATAATTAAATAATTAAATTATAAGCTTAACTTTAAGTATATTAGACTATATAAAATTATTAAAAAAGTCTTAAAAAAATAACTATAAACTAGACCTATTACTAAAAGTTAAGATCTATTCTATCTTTTATATTTTATTACTTAAGTTAGCAATAAATATAATTTATATTAAAATATATAATAAGCCTATAAAGGTAAAAAGACTAAAAAGCTATAAAGTAAAAATAATAAAAAAAATAAAAATAGTTAATAAAAAAATAAAATACCTTACTAAATAGAAAAACTATTTAAAAAGTAAAAATATATAAAAACTACCTAAATACCTTATTAATACCTAAAGACTCCTAAAAAAGTTCTATAGAAATTAAATAAAAGTAAAGTATTAAGGAAATTATCCCTTAAATTAAAAGTAAATTAATTAATATTATTTAGGATATAATTAACCTAAAGATCCTTAATTAAAGTACTTTTATATATATTTAATATTAATAATAAATTATCCTATTATTTTACTTTTTATAAACTTTAATAAATAGCTTTAAAATACTTCTTTTTTACCTAATTTTAAATCTTATAAATATAAAAAAGATAACTAATAGCTTTAATAAAATATATTTATAAAGCTACTATCTCCTTATAAAGCTTAAAAAAATCCTTACTTACTTAATTCTTATTATTTTCTAATTTCTTTTTTTATTTTATTGAAGATATTACTATAAACTTAATAAAAATATTAAGATTAGAAAAATATATTAACTTATATAAAAAAGCAATATAGGTATTATTATAAGATTTCTTAACCTAAATATATTTACTATAATATAAAGAATCTATAGATATAAAGTATTTCTTACTTTTATTATTCTAGAAATAATAAGTATATAATATATTGGCCTTTTTATATATAAATTTAATAATAAATATAAATATTTAAATTTTATAATCTTTTTAAAATATCTATTTAGAAATATAATTAAATATAATAAAATATATTAATAAAAGGTTTAAGTTAAGACTTACTAAAAGAAATATAATATTAATTAAGATAATAGGCCTTAAAGGTAAGATTATTAAAAAGGGAAAATTATATTATAATTCTAATATTTATATTATATATATATAAAGGGCCTATAATTTTTATTTAATAAAAATATAACTACTATTATTAAATAATCTAATAATTTTTTTTTTTTTTTCCCTTACTATTAGCCTTATAAGGCTATTAAGCTTTTAACTTTATATATAAAGGCTTAAATAATAAGGCCCCTATAGTAGGCCTGTATCTTTAAGGTTAAAATTATATAAGGTTTATCTGCCCTAGTGGCATAATTACTGCCTTAATTAAGCAGTATTAATACTGCCTGCAGGTTTACCTCTTGGCAGCTATATCAGCCTTCTTCCTTCACCCTACCTAAAAGACAGGCTAAGTCTATCACACTTCTAAAGTACATTCCCTAACCTAACTTTCCCTATTAGTTACAGTTGCTAATATCGATTATAGCCACCGTTATAATTCCTATATATAATAGCCTGCAGGCCAATCAGGCCTATTATATAACTAACTATAACCTTATTAATATAATTAAATTAGTATTAATAAAAGCTATAGGCTATAAATACTATAAGCTTTATATAATAGCTATAGCTATTAAGAAGAACTTCTTATTAAGGAATTAGTCTAGCCTAATTAAGATAGCTATTTTTAACTATATCTTAATTAATATAATTAGTTATATAGATCTAGATATCCTATTTTATATAATATTCCTAGACTGGCTAGCTAAAAAGCTATTATAATTAAGGGACCTAAAAGAAGCTATAAGGTAAGGCAAGACCTTAATAACTAACTAGGCTACCTTCCTAGCTGCCTTTTTAGGCCAGAATTTAGCTAGCTATAAAGAGTGGCTATAGAATGTAATTATTAAAGCTAAATATATACTTGGCTTCCTCCCGCTTATATAAGGGTTAAGGATGAACGCAAGGTAATGGCGGGGTTCTTAGACTAAAGGTTATACTAAAGGAATTAGGTTAACTTTTATATAAGTTAGTCGGCGAAAGTTAAATTGACCTCTATAAATGGAATGCACGTGCCCGGGCACGTGACCAATCGACCTTGCGTCTGAGAGCAGATAAAGTGATATCAGTGAAGAAGCAGTGGGTTAAACTGGGGAAATAATCTAATAATAAACTAATCTAATATAGAATTAACTAATATAAGATTTATAGCAATCTAAAAGTATATTATATTAAGATTAATACTAGCTTTATAGATAGTTAACCCTACTAAAGAAATATTAATATATAGAATATACTTATTTATATTTCTATAAAATAAACTTACTAACTATTAATAAAGTATCTTTATATTAATAAGCCTAATATATATTACTTAATTATTAAGAGATATAATACTTTATAAGCTTAGTATTATACCTTATATTACCTATAAATATAAACCTAATATAGATTAGTTTATCTATTTAGAAACCTTAACTATTATACCTAAATAAATACTTTTTAAAAAGTAAGTTTAATATTACCTTAATAATAAATTAGCTAAAAAATTAAAAAAAACTTAATAAAAATATATAGAAATAAGGCATTAAAGTACTTAAAGGTCTTAAAAAGATATAATATCTTAAGACTATATAGTAATAGCTAAATAGTTATTACTACTAAGAACCAGGTTATATAATTAATAATTACTTATTAAGCTGTACTATAAGACTTAATTATAATATAGACTTATTAAACCTAATAATATTTAATTATAATATAGACTTATTAAACCTAATAATATTTAATTCCTTATTAATAAAATAATTTTAAATATATTTAATAGCTAGGTAATATATTTAAGCTATATTAAAATACTTATAAAAAACCAGTAAGATATTAATAAGGCCTAATAATTAAATTAAAGAAAATATATTAAGCTATCCTTCTTTTAATTATTAATATAAAAAATATAACACTTTAATAAGGTAGTAATATATTTTAAAAAAGAGATTATAATATTATAAATATGGTAAAATATAAGATTTTGTTAGATAATTAGTTAATTAGCTAAATCTCTAGGTTATAAATAAACTCTTAAAGAATATTTATATAAAAGATAATATAAAAGATATTAAGAAGATTATTAAAAATTATAACTAAAGAATATAAAAAGAAGTAAATAAAATATTAATAAAAACTTATCAAAAAATAATAATTTTAAAGAAGTAAAAAATAAAAATACTAAAATCTAATTATTAAAATAATATAAATATAAACTATTATATTTTTTTTTTTTCCTTACTATTAGCCTAATAAGGCTATTAAGCTTCTAACCTTTTATCTAAAGGCTTAAATAATAAGGCCCCTATAGTAGGCCCATATCTTAAAGGTTAAAATCATATAAGGTTTATCTGCCTTAATAGTATAATTTATAATAGTTAGGGTTTTTAAATAGGTAAACTAGTCTATATTAGGTTTATATTTATAGATAATATAAGGTATAATACTAAGCTTATAAAGTATTATATCTCTTAATAATTAAGTAATATATATTAGGCTTATTAATATAAAGATACTTTATTAATAGCTAGTAAGTTAATTCTATAGAAATATAAATAAGTATATTCTATATATTAAAGGTTTTTTAGTAAGGTTAACTATCTATAAGGTTATTATTAGTCCTGGCATAATATACTTTTAAATTGCTATTAATTTAATATTAATTAGTCCTATATTAAATTAATCTATTATTAGGCTTGCCCTATAATAGCGGTTATATTCTTATTAAATAAAAATTATAGGCCCCTTATATATATATAATATAAACGCTTAGGTTATAATATAATTACTGCCTTAATTAAGCAGTATTAATACCGCCCCTTAGCAGCTATATTAGCCTTCTTCCTTTACCCTAGCCAAAAGAGTACTAGGCCAAGTCTATCACACTTCTAAAGTACATTCCCTAACCTAACTTTCTATACCTATTAGTTATAGCTGCTAATATTAATTATAGCTATTAATATAATGCCTATAAAAAATAGCCTATAGCTATATAATTAGGCCTACTATATAACCGGCTATAACCTTAGTATAGCTATTAGGCCTGCCTTATAGAGAGCTAATAAGAAAAAACTAAAAAAGATCTATATAATAGTAACTACTATTAAAAAGAACTTCTTATTAAAGTATTAATTTAATCTTATTAAGATAGCTATTTTTAATTATAACCTAATTAAGTTAATCTATTATATAGGCTATTTTAACTTAATTAATCTAACTTAAGTTAATTATAAGCTATTAGGTCTAAAGGACCTAAAAAGGTTCTTAAGAAAAGGTTATTCCCTTAAATTAAATTAAGTTACCTTCCTTACTGCCTTTATAGGCTTAAATATATATAAAGACTGGCTTCTTAATATAACTAAAAGGGTTATTATAATAGAGGGGGTACTGCTTCTAATATAAAGTATATCTATATATAGAGTTAGATAAAGGCAGGGTAATAGCAGGGTTTTGCGAAGGTTTAAAGGAATTAGGTTGACTCTGTTACTTTATGTAAGTTAGTCGGCGAAAGTCAAATTGACCTCTACCAATTAAATGCACGTGCCCAGGCACGTGACTAATCGACCTTGCGTCTAAGAACTGCAGTTAAAGTGATATCAGTGAAGAAGCAGTGGTTTAAACTGGGGAAACTATTATATAATACTTTATTAATATCTTACTAAAGCTATATAATATAATACTTAAATATTTAAGACTAATATATTATAATTAGAATTATTAATATACTAAAAAGAGGTATTAAATTAAGAAAATAAAATAATTACTTATATCTAGGTAAAACCTTAGCAAGATATCAAAAGCTAAGGGATTTAAACACAGAATTTTCCCTCTTCTAGGGACAATATACAATCAAGCTTTCCAACAATTATCGTCACTGTTAATCAGGCATCCACTCCTCGCGACTATAAAATTTCTGGATCATCCTTTGCATCTCAGCCTCAAGCTTTTCATCTTCACCACGGATCTGTCAACCACTAACCAGCACACTCAACTTGAGGATCATCCCTTAATACTCAACTTGAACCTGGTCATCTCCAACATCACTCCCGCAAGAACAGCATCAATATCGCCAATGTCGTGGCATCCAAGATCAGCAACGCACATTCGATCAACCCCGCATTTGGTATCGAGTTCCGTCTTACACTTTAACCCAAGGCTGCATCCAAATACGAGGCGTGCACCGGTCCTGTCTTGTCCCCGACTGCATCTTCCTCTGCGGATATTCGTTGTATGAAACAGCCAAGCTGCAGCATCATACCACGACCGAGCTTGACCTGAGAGATACTCCCACGTACAAGCCAGAACTAATCAGCGTTCTATTGAGCGACGCGTGGTCAATTGTATGAATACTACCGATGCGAGATTGTTCTTAGAGGTGTCACGCGTCGCAAAATCTTACCGTAGTGGTGACAGATAATGCGTGCCATTCGAGGCCCAAACCTTGGCAAAATTTGATCTCTGACAATTGATTTTCGTCTCACCGATGCCTCTAGGCACCACAATCAGGAGCAGCGAGCGGCCTCGGCCAGCCCGGACCATATCAACACGAAAACATTCGATCACTTTATTGCGCCAGACGAACCCCCAGCCGAAAGCTGAGACTGCCTTCTTCAACTTCGAAGCGATCTCGGAATCTTTACCCTCTGGTAGTCAGTTCACATCGTCCACGCAGTTACCGGCTACCCGAATGCTACCATGGGCGCCCATCCCTGCTTAGAATACCATACGCCGAGTAATAAAAGAAGAGATAGGGTTGTACACAATTTCCGTGAAGACTGTGCGATGTTACATACGCAGGGAAACCAAGTATCTGAACAGAGTCGCAGGAACATAGACGAACCATGGATACACTACAGCTGGACGCTCAGTATACTTATGCTACTGCGATTACTACAGCAGCTTCCAACTGGATCATCTTGGCATATTTGGGTGCATCTATGACCTTGCTCTGCTTTCCGTGGCTATAAATTTGAGATAAACAATTCTCTCGTAAAATAAAGGCTTATGTCCTTACTGACTGATATACCTTTATATACTTGAAAAAAGTGCAGAAATGCATCTTTGATGCCTGCGAGAACTAGCTGTATTACAGCAAGTTGCCGCAGAATGTTAATACTAGCAGGGCGGACTCGGCGTACGTGGCAATGATTGGAGAGCGCCCACTGGGAAGCTGAAGGCCGTAGATCCTGGAGAGAATCTACACAATCATCATCATGTTCCTACCATGAAAGCCAATGAAGCTCCGTGGAGTATAGATCATGCAAAACTTCCTTCTGATGCACTATTGAGCGTTTGGTGATCATGTGGGGAATATATGAAAAGGTTAATTTACATCGCAAATGTGGAATATGGCTTCTCGCCGAAAACTGGTTGCTCTTTTGTTAATAGCATCCTGACCAGCGGAGCATTGATCGGTATATTCTCTCACACTCACTCGAATTCAATTGGCTGCCATGACAGATTACGCAGGCACCCGAGAATCCATTTGTAAATATATATAAAGGGGAAACAGGAAAGCCTGAACACTAGCAGCGGAGGTATTCTAATCTCAATCATCACCCGTAGATATCGTCTCGATATAACCTGATGTAACACGCGGAACCGGCACGCTACAGAGATGGAAGGGGAATGTTGGATTGACAGGTTTGCCTAGACAAATTCTCAGCCGTAACAAATAACAGCGATTAGAGTAATATTCAAGTCGCCCTACCTAAGGTCACTTAAAAGCAGATGTTGGATAGAAAGTCTGGGTTCTTGGGCGGGAATCCTTCGCAGCTTCAGCCTAACCAGAGCTTGAGTCAACCTCAGCAGTTTAAGACGCTTGAACTCGCATTCGGAAACAATCGGGACAAGTTCATCCGCATCACAGCGTACTCTGGTGTCTCTAGTAATACGACTACTAAAGAAGAACGCCAATGAAGTATACAACAGAGAAATATCGGAAGCTGGCGATTCGCTCGAAAATTGCCTTGAAATCAATAATTCACACAGCCCTCTTGGCACTGAGCTCACATCTTCAGGTCCCACAGAGTCAGGTGTCTAAAGGACGAATGAGAACTCTGAACAGAAATATGGGATGCTTTTCTGCGTGGCAACGAAAGTTAACCCTGCAGCTGAGCTCTTCGCAGGCAAACATTCTTTGTGCAACCCACATGTCACATATCATAAATCGACCTTACTCTCAACTTCACCGCCCCGGTCAATAGGGTTACAGACAAATAATTTTTTAGTCACGATAATCTTCAATTTCGGAATAAGATGGGCTTACCCCCCACCGGACCTCGTTCTACTTTACGTCTGTCTTTCAACTCAACTCTCCACATGGCACAGTCAGGTCGGCGTCCTCACCGACGGACTCAACCAATGAGCAACCTCGGCAAAACACCTGGAGGTTGTCTTTCTGCATCCCTCGAAACCTTCTCAACCATGAACAAGAAAGACTGCGTCCGCTATCAGCTGAAGTCATGCGCAGAACAAATGCAGCAGCTTCTTGATCAACTGAACCCAGCCCACAAGATCTCCCAATCCCTCAAGAACAACATCACCAAAATTTAGCAATTCAACAAGTTCGACCAGCCTAACGTGCTCTCACTATGGCAAGATCTTCTTCACGAGCCTCGCGCCCTCCCTTTCCGCTCCCAGGAACTTGGCTCTCGAGGAGAGTCGCAAAATCTTCTTGACAGAAGGGCTGAGTGCAACCTGATAATTTCAATACTTGCCGTCGATACCGGTAATAAACCTGAAGGAGTTCTGCACTCCAGAAAATGCAGGAATGACGACGAGGACGAGCTGATTCGACCTGACCATGGACATGAAGAAGGTTCGATTGGAGTAAAAAAGAAATTTGAGACTCACAGTATCATCGGCGAAATAAACAATCCAGCAACAAAGTGGAAGGTTTTACGAGAGCGAAGGAATGACGACTATGACGGCGATGATGCGTCGAATCAACCCCAGAAAAAGCGCACTAAGCTTTCCAAGAAGCAGAGGTAATTATCTTTTAGCAGCCTGGAAATTCGACATATCGAATGGCGAAACAAGCAAGGGGGTTAGGATGTAGTTAAGCGGTAGGAGACTCAAGATTGCATCAACACGGGAGAGAAGGGTCGGGAGGGTCAGGGAAAAGCCTATCATTAGCAGAGCAATTTTGAGCTCATAATGTGGGAAATGGAAGTTTAATTTTCTGGTTAATGGTTTATTTTACTTGAATTCCAGTTGAGGGGCCCAGAGTGTCGCAGTCGGCCATAGACCGTAAAAGGTAATTGGGTTTGAGCGAGACTTCAGCCGCAAGAGGAAAGTACAGAATACGAATTGCAGTTAAGAATAGGCTACAGCGCCGCGATATCTGCTGGATTATGATGAGGTTGCTCCGCGGACTCGAGTGCGGTAGTAGTAAACGACAACTCAGAGGACTGCATGACGAGGTCACTGTTCTTCTTGTAGATAGTGGAGCCATTTCAATCTCAAGAGTAACACTCCCCATTACATTGCTGCTGTTGGCCTGGACCCAATCTATCTCTCTTTGAGCTCAGCTCCAAGCATCTCGCTGTTCGGATTTCAGCGTTAGGGGTATTTCGGTAACACGAGACGATGTGATTGTCAGGAGATGGTTGCTAAGGCTGATTATATATGTATTCCTGCTGTCGCAAAGAAGCACAGCGTCAGATATTATAAGGGAAGCGGAGTGCTAACTATCCATTTGACTCTCTAGATATTTTATAGAAACGGCAAGAAAAAGGTTCTTGATATTATCCTGTAGCTGCTCAACTGTCGTACATTCTCCAAGCCACGGACTCCCTGTGGGCTGGATATGCAAGCTCTGTCAGTTTCAGAGCAATGTATCTCAATGCCAGTATGGGAGGTTAGTACCTAGGGTCAAGGCCTCGTGTCTGGTACTGTTTCTTGCTATGTTCCCTCCTCTTCTTCCATTTCTTCTTTTGGTTTCCTTTCCTCTCTATCTTCTGCCTCTCCTTACATACACCAAATTTTCTTGCCATATCGTTCTGCGTCATCTTGATTGCCACCCGACTGGACTTCAAATATCCTATCCTTCACACTCTCTCACCTCTCCATTTCCGTTCACGGAGATCCCTCAAGACTTTGCACCAAAGGACATCTGTGGTGGTTTTGGTAGTTCGCTTAGTCCTTCTGTTGAGAAAAGTCTCTGCGTATCCATATAATGAAGTCTGGACCAGGGAGCTTCGGATGCGGAGCTGTTGGATTCGGAGTCTACTGACAATGAGCTCCGGTCTCAAGGGGCCCCGTAAGCAGGAGCTCCGATTGACAAAGGTGTCGGCGTGGATCTGCAGGGTCCGCAGATTCCCAAGGGTGATCCTGGGCCAGGGTTTCCGGGTCACGGTTCTGCCGATAGAAACGTGGAGAGGCTGGACGTTCTTAGACAAGGCCAAGAAGCTCAGTAGCATGGACATTATTAAGAGAAACCCAAATCCACGGAACGCCCATCACGGATTGAAAAAAGTCGGGATTTCTGTAAAGCGAGCTCCGGATCAAGGAGCTCACTTCTCGAGGTTCAGTGGTCTGCGGGTCCTTGGAGTTGAACCCCGACTGTTGTGATCATTATTCGGAGGTCAGAAGCCTGGGAATGAGCTCCGAAACCTATGAGACACGGTGTTCCATGCTTGGAGCCCCATGGTCTTGGCTTTTGAGCCCTCTTAACTGAGTATGACAAGTGGCAGTAAGGTCTGTGTTATTCTCAATGTTTGGCCTCTCTGCCTTCCACTAACGGTCCGTGGGATGAATGAACATGAAGCGTTTCCCAGGATAAGGTCACAACTTTAACTATTGTGATATTGGAGATTAATGTCTCTGAATCCTTGAATCTCAATCCAGTACTCTGAGACTCTAATATGCAGCTACGAGGTCGGACATCCTCAGAAACGTACTCCGAGATATGCAGACAACCATTTGGACCTTAGGACTATGGAAGTGCTTCAATCTCAAGTCCATGCCTCGGAGCTCAACAATGTGGATAGTATAGACTGTTTTCTCCGGGCCACGGAGTTCCTCATACAAAGCTCCATGATCTGGGCTATGGAGGCAGAATTAGGTTTTTTACTATTTTAAAGGTTTGGCATCGCTGATTTTCACCTTTTCACTGGGATCACTCAACATTATGTAGTGGGCTTAAAATGGTAGTCAGAACTTCCATATATAGCCTTGTAAGAGAATGTCCATCGTCGGCTGATAACTCCATAACGCTATGTTCCTACATGCGAGAGTAGTAGATTCCGTGCTCGTGCAGTCTGGTAAAGGTCGGCATCGCGTCGTCTAGAAACTTGCTAAGCTGCTCTGTCCAAACCCTCTCCAAGTTCTGAGTTCAACAGCCCCTCTCTTCCAGGCTCGGTGAGTTCTGGAAAGTGACAGTCGCACCCAAGTCCGACTCTGGAGGGTTTAGTCTCCATAGGTCAGTTAGAGCAAATTTTCTTCACACGCCTGGGTAAAATTTCCTCCTCGGGAGCCCTACCGCTTGCATTGGATCGGAGGCCGGCCACGTCGGGCCGGTTTGGTCCGTTGAAAAGCCATCATTCTTGGGATTATGCTCATTTCCTCGTGGCCCAGGCTGGATCAACAAAGTATTGCCCGAAAATATACAGACCCCCAGCACAGAAACAGTAGGTAGTTGGCGGCAAAAAATCCTTTGGTTCCCTCGAATTCCAATCCGACGCTCCTGTTCCGTCCATCGGTCGTAGGGAGGTCTTGATTCGAGGACTTGAAGTTCCGCTAGTTCCAACCTTAATCTTATTTATAATCTAACGTAGACCCGCAATTTGTCTTCATAGTCCCATGCCCAACAGCCTGCAATTTGTTAACAGGCGTCTTGTAACTCTAGTAGCCCAAGATGGTTGTATGATGTACCTGTTGATTACCTGAGGCGAGCCATATTAGTGTCTCCGCAATTTGTCGCACCGATTTATCATCCCTCCCCTCCCCATCGACCCTGACCACTCGCGTTACCTAGCCAGCGCATCTTTATCGACAACTCCTCAATCCTACCTATCTTATCGACAGAAATGGAGAACTCGCAGCCGGCTCGTCGTGGCCGTCCTCCAATCCAAGACGGGCAAGATGTGGTAGACAGTCAGCAGGTCAGTCTCTGGGTACCAAGACCTGACCGGCCTGCTTTGCAAGCATCATGAAGCTAACAAGGGCCCTCTCGTTCCAGAAGAAGAGGCTGGGGATGCGTCTTGCATAGAGGTCATACCGCGCCCGGAAACAACAGGCTCAAGAATCCCACAGGATCCGGGCTGAAGAGCTTAACCGCGCTCTGGAAAACGCATTAGCAACCTTTTCCACGCTCCATCAGCGACTTCTCGATACCTCACAGGTTCAAAGCTCGCCAGACCTTCTTCTCCACCTGGAAGATGCCGTGGGACAAATGGTTACCATTGCATCTAGCACGAACAAGAAGCTACCCTTGATGCACGCTCCGGATGATCTAGGCACTAACTTTCGACGACATGCTCCTGGAGTGCTGGCTCCACATACGTCAACCCCTGTAGCCTCCGGAGCTATGACTATGTCTCTACGGACCAGCACTTCTAAACATATTCGAGTGCCAGCAAGGCTCGAAAGAGCCTGATTCGAGCGCGTGGTGTCCGTCTTGTCTAACAGCACGGTAGATGGAAGCCAATTCCCAGCCTTGGCTCTTCCTCTTCAGCTGCTAGGCGTAGAGCTCCTAATGGTTAATTCTCTGCGAGGCCTGTCGCTATTTAATGCTTCCGTGGGTGATATCAAGTATCCGATGCACTCTGCTTCCCAGCTCCCGAACATGTATCGCGTTGTTGAAGGCGAGTACAAAGCCGTGTTGAGGATGCCAGCTCCGTTCTTGCAACGGATCGTGAGAGGCAAGACAAGGACAATACTAGACACGAACTCTCCGCACCTCCAGGGAGAATGGCTTGAGGCTATGGATGTAGAAGAGTATCTGGAAGAGCGGGGGATCTACATGTGCATTGCTGTTACGAGCGGCACAGCAACTACAGGCAACACCATGTATCAATCATCTGTCCCAGGTGGCGTGCAGAGTATACCTATGGAGCAACGCGCGTCTGTATCTTCATCGGCTGGTTTTCCCGGCCATGAGCCAGCAGACTATTTGGCTTTCGGGCTTTCGAGTCCGAGACAATGGTTGCGTCCTGCCACCCGCCAAATCCATTCAAGCGCTATAGCCGGCGACCTACAGTCGGACTTCAACCAAAAGACTACTCAAGGTATCGAAACAGCCTTCCGGGTCACTGTCAACCTCGACAAGCTCGTGTATCTACCCGCGGAGAATGCCATGTGCCTTGGTCTTGTTCCAGGGATCCGGAAAGCTGATGTGGATTCCTCGATTCGGGGATCTATCACTCTATCCTAGAGTTTGTAGAAACCCGTCACAGTCTATTATTTATTCCCAAACTTGGTGCAAGTCTCCGGGCACAACAACACGATGTATTAGCCTCTCTAGCCTTTCCTTCGACACGCCATCTCATAAGTCACTACTTGGAAAGCAAGGACAAATCTCCCATAAGAGGCGCCGCCAGGGTTGCGATACGCTCAGCGATCTTCCAATCATCTCGCCCGTCGAAATTGCCCTTGACAAGCTTATCTTGATACAGGCCCCAACTAGTTACACGTTTGCCTTTATCCTCGCCCACGCCGAATATCTCAGTCGTGCAATACGTAGTGGCACTGGCAGTCTTTTCGCCTGTGACTTCGATGAGCTGCGTGGTTAGAGCATGTTGTGTCTGGAGATTCCCGACCATGCCCTGAACTGTCGCCGTGATTGCTGTGACCCCTTCAACAAGGCCGCCAGGCCCTGGGAAGTCTACTTTGCCGTTGTCAAGGAAGGCGCTTGAAAATGTGTTCCAGTCTTTGAGATCAACACCGATGCAGTAACGTGCGATGCAATTGCGGATAAGTTCGTGGTCTGAAATAACTGGGGCCATTATGATTGATTTTGGTTTGGCTAGGCAAGTGGGATTTGTTGGGTCTTATTGTAGAATGCGTATTGTTGATAGGTAATAGTCAAATGTACTGGCTTTCTTTTATGTTTATATATCGGGGCAGGGATAAGACTATATATAAGCCCTTTTAAGGAATATTTAATTTATTACAATTAAGAAAGTCGCATTAGAGAAAACGCAAAATCCGCAGTGTGATCTCACTTCTGAGATTTCTCCAACACAACACCGCCCTGAGATTACAAATTGAGATGGGTCTTCTGAAGCCCATAATGCATCTGTTTCTCAATTGTGGGTCTCACTCTACCCTATTGCTCCCTTGCGTTTTCTTCACTTTGATCTAGTAAGCAACCCTATAGACAAATTGCGGCACCCCCCTCGCTAAGATTGTTTACAGCATGTATTCATATAATTAGTAATAGTGCACTTAAGTCCTAAACCCGAATATCTAGGATGTTGCGATAGATTCAATCGTGAGCAACAGACAGTTCTAGGTATATAAAGCATATCTGTCGCCATACTAAACTTTTGCTCTCAGATAATCATAGCAGAATAAACAGCATAACCATTAATAATGATGAAGGAAGCATACATCAACAAAGACCTCAACGTCGAGATCCGCGATGTTCCTGTGCCTAAACCCAGGCCAGGCGAGCTCCTCATTCGTACAGTCGTGTCAGGCACAAACCCTAAGGACTGGAAAATGCCCAAGTTGATGGGCGGAGACCCAGCGAATCATGGTGACGATATCGCCGGCTACGTCGAGGCGGTCGGCGAAGGAGTCACGGGATTCGGTCCTGGTGACCGAGTCGCTGCTTTCCACCAGATGTTTACTCCTCATGGTAGCTACGCGGAGTACTCGGTGGCGGCCGCTAAGTCAGCATTCCATCTCCCCAATCCCACCACATTTGAAGGTATGAGTTTCCTTTTGCATATATAATTCATGCCTCTTTTCTGACACATACACAGAGGGCGCCACGATCCCGCTCGCCAGCATGACCGCTGCTCTTGGCGTTTATCAGAGACTCCAACTGCCTCTGCCATGGAGCCCTGTCACTGTCCCAACGCCCCTGGTGGTTAACGGAGCCGCAACAGCGGTGGGAGCCTTCGCCATCAAGTTTGCAGCCCTTTCGAATGTCCATCCCATCATCGCCATCGCAGGCAATGGTATTACATTCGTGGATACCTTGCTTGATAAGAGCAAGGGTGACATCATCATCGACTACCGCCAGGGACCTGAGCATGTGAATAAGGAGCTTCGCAAGGTCGCAGAAAAGCATACTATCTCTTATGCCTACGATACTGTGTCTGATGAAGCAAGCCTGGAGATGCTTTCCAAAGTCGTTTATGCAGAGAACGGAAAGATCATGAGTGTTATTCCTAAAGAGGACTCGGTAATTGGGGGAATCACGGTGCTAGGATCTAATGTTGGCCATATCCACGAGTCCGCCAAAGAGGGATTCAAGGTTGGAAATGCAGAATTTGGTGCTACCATTTACAATCTAGTTAGTCTTGGCCTGGCCGACGGCTGGTTTTCGGGGCATCCTTATGAGATTGCTGAGGGAGGGTTGGCTGGACTCGAGGGTGTTTTAAAGAATCTGGAAGCGGGTAAGGTATCTGCAAAGAAGTATGTATTGCGCCTGGCAGAAACACCTACAGTACTTAAGGAGTAGGGGAAGGTATACTAGCTACGGTATAAATAACATTTTATTCAATTTTCTCTGCGTTATATGCTTTTACCAAGACCGTACAGCACTTACAAGTGCATTGTGCTCTATGTACTAGCCGCGGCCGTAAGGGATAGGGACCCTTGTTTAACAACCGGCGCCACGTTCCACTTTACCGGAATTTCCGACTAAAGTCACATCGCCGCGGCAAAATATGGCATATATGCGCTCTCTGCTTGTGCTGCCTCGGAGAATGGCCCAAGAGGTTTGACATCTAATATCATTAGCCCTGGAGCCATGGAAGGAAATGAACGGAGTCAAGGAATTCCGAGCGAAGCTTCGCGACAGCTAGGACAAGCAGCCCGCAATATCCCGATGGGAAGTCCCGGCCTACTCTACGAGGTTTCCGATACCACGATGTTACTTCTTAGTGAAACTGATACTGACATCAATGGCCCTGTGTTGGCAGTAGATAGTGGCGCTTGGAGATTGCCAGGCCTAGCAGGCATGTCAACAGGGTTGTCAGACCCCGATATTGTCCTTGGCGATCAATCATTGCCAACCGACATAAATATCGAGTGCAAAAATTACTGAAAATAGCCGTAAAATTCATTTTTGTTTTTATTGTGCTATCCTCTTCTTCTCAAGATCCCTTGGACTAATATCGTATTATCATCGCTAACTCCATGGTTGTGTAATATCTGTTAGACCCATCGTCTCAAATGTCCCGAAATCCGGGAATATGCACTGGCTTAGGATAGCGTTGACATCTGCATCTTCATATTCATCGCTGATCATCAATTAGTTAGGTGCCGTCTATCGAACGCCCACGATATCGTTGTCGTGTGGAGGAAACACGCACCTTGTCCCTGTCCCATGCCCATAGTTACTGGCAGCATTGAAGGCCCAGATCATCGGCGATGCTGACCGGACAGTTTCGGTATTATGAATCCCTTGGCTTTCTGGCATAACCGCACCACTTTCATCTGTACCGGCAGCCGGGGGAGTTTCCTGAATACGACGCCTAACACTTATGACCTCTCGAGCTCTTGTAAATAACCGATACAAGATCTCGGCGCCAAAGTATGTGACCTTTATCTCCTGTATTACCATCATACACGTGTCCAGCCGATGGCAGCCTAGGCGATGGACTAACTTTCGCGGTGACACAGAATGCAGGAGATGCATTTGCAGCGTTGGTACGAGAGCGATGCAGCTATGTAACATGAGTAAAGCGATGTGAAATAAGCAGGTGTTAATGCTTGTAGAGATGTTCTTACATTAATGATTGAGAGAGACAGACCATATCTGCCATGATCATGTCACCGAGCGTGTTGGTCGAATTCATGGCAGCGGCGGTTGCTTTCCTCTCTATGCTTAACAACCAATCTTGTGATTCTTTTTCATGGGCAACGGCGGGCTGATTTCCAAGGCTCTGTAACACAAATGGGCGAAATAGGGTTAGAAGTGTAGACCTAGTTGCATTTGTTATAAGGACACTTTTGTGATATGGCCAGCTTTCTTACTCAAAGAATAGTTCGAAATGATACATGTGAAGAGTGAGAACTGGATCGGTCGCTCTAGCTCTAAGGCAATCCAGGTGCTTGTAATGACCTCTTAGCTCGCGTTCCAGGTCATTCACCTCCGAGTGGGTCGAAAGCGTCCGCTTGGCGAGGTGTTGAACAGAAAGAATCCTAGATAAAATGCTGGTGACAGAGAGTAAGTCATCCCACAACAGAAACAAATTCTCAGGATCCTGTGGGATATACCGCCGACGCTGAGAATCTGTTAGCTCAGAATACAAGCTCTCGGAGGCTTTTGCATCTGGTTTGGGTGTATCGGCGTGGACTGGGTTGATACGCATGGGCCGTCCCATGCCAACGGACAACCACGTTTCTCGGAAGAAACAGCACCACCACAGATGTTTCCACAGATGCCGATCGACGGACGAACGATACCGAGAGTGGTCGAGACTTGCATCGGGCTCACGGTGCAACCCTACAGTCTGGCAGAGGCTGATGGCAATGCCATTCCAGTGCCATGGCCCAAGCCTGTCTTCTGTATCTGAATACCAGAAACCCATCAGTAGCACCGCTTGGATCAGGATAATCTTGGACCGTTCGTAGTTCGCATCGTATAATGCCTATAGGGAGGAGGATAAGATATTATGTTAAGTTGGACAAACAGAGAGCATACCTTTGCGCGTAAGAACATTGCCCGTTTCATATCCTTTCGCGATTCATAACCAGATAATTGCACGGTCGTCGCGTCGGCAAACTGAACAATCGATGATTAGTAAAACATGGCTGCGATGTGATGTACAGCATCGGACCCTTTCTTACATTTGCAGCTGCCAGAAACACGCTCCAGAGAAGATGAAGTGACACCCCGTCCTGCCCTGGGCTTTCAAAGCTCTTGAGGAATGAAGAAACATGTATCACAGGTAAGAAAGGGTGGACGTAATGGAAGTACGCCTGCATGAGCGATTGTTGGATATCAAGAGCTGGCAAATCAAAGCACCCTCTTTTTTCCAAGTATTCGTGCGTATCGGAATCAACATTCGTTGAGCTTAGGGCTGCGGCGACGAAATGACCACTTTTGTCAGGACGCTCGGGCTCGCAGAGATCGGCAACAAGCCCAACGCCTTGAGTGTCACCTTGTGTGAGTGTTAGCCTTTTACGGAAAATGACCGTCACGTTTAACGACACTGACCATACACTGGTGACAAACCTGCTTGGGCTTGTGGGGTCGCCGTGTCAGGTTCCTGGCGTTGTGAGTGGTGACCGAAGTGATCAGTGAATGGACGGTAGACTGGCTCATTGTGGCTTGCCCGATCCAGAGTAATGGACTCGGCATCACTCGGCGCCCTCGACAAATTCTGACCTCTCCGTGTTCGGGCACCATTTCGAGGTCGGTGGAGAACGTCAGTCAGTGACCTATGAATTCTTAATCGAACGAGCTCAGTACTCACCTTTGAGGTTGCCTAGCACGTGCTTGGCAGCTGAGGTTGTCTAGGGCACAGTTCGTACAGGGGCTCCCAGTTTGTGAGATGCTGCAGCGAACTTTGCGTGCGTGACAAGCATGGCAAGCCGCGGCTGCTCTTTTCCTTGATCCAGAGAAGGCATCAGCGGATCCCGATGAGGGCGGCATTTTGACTACAGATATCAATGGAAGCAGATCAGAATGGGTACCACGAAGGATGGACTAGTTAGATAAAGTAATGTTTGCCTCGGCAAACTTCAAGATGCATTGCGCCGAGGTAGCACACCTAACCTAGATACATGTGATTGGATGGTGTTTGGGTACAGTGGAGTATCGAAGAGGAACATGCTTCCTCAAAGTCGGTGTTTCTTAGTTCCCGAGATAACTTTGCCCATTTCCTCCTGTGGAATGCCTGCGCAGAAACGCTCAAGGCCCTGGAACGTCTCTAGGGGAGCCATCTCGTCCTGCTCACGCACAACCCGGCGACGCATCAGTGCCTTTGTTCCCAGCAAACTCGAGCCGACAAGGTGTGCACTAAAGGTTTGGCGCATGTATTCCAACACCTGCGTCCGGAAGTTGTTCTTGTCCTCGAAGACGCGGTTAACAAAACCAACCTGGACAAGCTCGCTGACGGGGATCTTTCGGCCCAAGATCAATGCTTCATTGGCCTTACCGGGTCCCATCCTGTGGACGAATGCAACACTGGCACCGCCTTCGGCGACTAGACCTAGTGAAGAGAAGGGTGTCAAAAGGTAAGCATCAGGTACCGCGTAGATAAAGTCTGAGTGGGAGATGAGCGCGGCTGAAAGTCCGATCACAGGTCCGTTCAGAGCAGTCACCAAGATTTTAGAGTGACTGTAGAAGGCTCTCGCAACATCCAAGTTATTATTGACGAGCTTAGGAAGCCAATAAGGACGGGACACGATCTCTTCAATGGATGGAGGGCTGTCTTTGAGATCGGCACCACTGGTAGCGGGGGTCAGGAGCCTGGTCTTTACTCGACGAGTTGAAGGCTAACTTACGCGGAAAAAAAGGGTCCCTCTCCAATCAGAAGAGTGACGTAGACATCCTTGTTTGCATCTACCTCCCTGAGCAGGCTCGCCAGGCGAGAGAACAAGCTCTGTGTCAGGGAGTTGAACTTGTTCGGATTGTTGAGCGTAATGATGGCAAAGTTGCCTTCGTAGTCGATACGAATGTGATTCTGGTTGGACATTGCGTGGGTTGTAAGAGGTTGAGAGCAATCAAGAACAATGGCGTGTCTTTGGTGATAGTCCCTACGACGGCCCAGCGAGGTCGAGTTTAAGTAGTGCACCGCCGCTCACAATCGCCTCGGCATGATCAACATTCCGCGGCAATCTTGGACGATCTGTCGGTAGCAAATAAACTGCCTCGGAACTTGTTCAAGCACAGTTCTTGAACTCTTTGATCTTTACCAGGTTCCCATGCACTTGAACCAGGAATCAGGCTGTAGTATTGGAGTAGAAGAGCTTCTCACATGATGATGAGACGCAACGACCTGGTCATTCCCGCACTCGGCATCTTTGCGAAGTCGCTGCCCTTCGTATGGTATGTGAGTGTTACCGACAAGCTTAGTTTCAGAAAGTTCACTCGATAATCCAAACTAGTCAGGTTCTTCCAGGCTATGCTGAGATGAAGTTATCCTGCTGCTTGGGAGGTCTATCAAGGTTCACTGGTTGACACTTGTTTTTATCATTCGTTTTCGATACTGGGCCAACTATATCTGAATGTGAATTGAATTTTAAATATAAAACATGATATATTTCGCCGCCTTGGATGTTGCTAGGTCGCACTTGAGTGACATTTTGTCCCGCTGGGGACCGCTTGACCCCAAGGTTTCATATCAGAGGCCTTTCAACGTGTAGATCATCCGCCATGTCCTTCTCTAAAGCCAAAAGAAGAATCGAAAATTGAGGTGCTCGTGTGTGCGATCACTCGGATGGTGTTCAAAGCAGGTCAAACCGTTCCACCAGCGGATGTACTCAAAGTATGTGGGTTCTGTCTAAGTTATGGTTTTGGCCTTCAATCTCATTCGCTTGCTATGATATAGGCAACGTAGCTGGTTGAATCAATTCGCGTTAAATCACCTGGCCGTGTCCTCTGTCGCCGCTCTGTCAATCGATGGTGGATACATAAATGAATCATCTGTAACCTGTTGATTCTCAACACAGCCTCGGGCAACTCAATTTTCTTATAGAGCACTCACAGCATCGAGGAGCAGATGAAGGTTGAAAGTTTGGTTTGCTTTGAACTTTCTTGCTATCATCCGAGTCCCCCAACTCTCGGATGGCACCAAAGCCTCTCATAAAGGCTCGTTGGCTCATCCCACACGATAGAGACCCCAAAGAATGTAACAAGTGCCAACGAACTATACGGAAACGTTCTCGCCGGAGCGGTCAAGAAGCTACCGGGTGGCACGAAGCCTGGAAGCCCGAGAACCGGAAATCCTCTGTTTGAAGACTTGAATCGTATCTTTAGTTTCCTGGCAATTGTTTATGCTCTCCCAAACCTTTTGTTCTTCATTAGCAATGTTTTCATGCCTGACAATCCTTTGTTTCGCAGAGTAGTACTAGGGGTATCATCTGATAGGCTGGCTGGCGAGGCGCGATGAAAACAAGAACTTCGCGGAGCCTTCATAATCGAAGAACAGGCAGCAGTCCTCAAATCCGTCTATTTTAGCTGGTTTGAACGTCTTTTCTCATCGCAATCAATACCAAACAAAAGGCGAATACTACCAAATCGTCGATTGTTTACTTCAATTTGAGGTTGCCGTCGGTTTGACATAAGCAAACAAGCTACAAGCAGGCGTGCAGCGAAACGCACTGTCAAACAGCTTCACCATTCGGCCATGGGCCACCTGTGAGTCATTATATCAGCCCCTACCTCCCTCAACGAAAAAACGCTTCCTCATTCCAAGTCTTCATTTCTCCCTTCCTCCTCTATCTTCAATCACGCCCTTGTCCGTCACGAATTGGGCGCCTTTCCACGCTGGTGGCTTCGCACAGCAACACGATGGCCTCCGTTGCTGTATGTCGAGCCACTCAGCTGTTGATCCAACCTCTATTGACTTTAGATAGCTGCAGGAAACTTGGTCGCGGAGGAACATACCATGCCTCGAGTGTATGTTATTCCTTGCGAGACTCGGACCTGGTAGAATCCGTAGGTACAGTCTCTGCTTAGAGAGCCGTAAGTGACCCAGAAGGAGAGGATGGTAGACCTCAGACTGACTGACGCATATGAAAGCCTCAGGTGCTGTGCGCTGCCGTCGTTGTCAACATCCCGAAACCTACAGCCGTTGCATTGCGGTAAGTGCTGCAGCCCTGGCAATCCCAACCTTGCAAACCACTGACCAGCCGGACCAGATCCTTCGCGGATCCGAGCTCGTCTGTATAGCTGTGAATCTGATCCATGCCGTCAAGGCGTTCCAAGCATCTACGGACGAGGACAAGAACGCAGCTCAGCTGGTAAGTCTGCCTGTCTAGAAATCCCCAACAGCGTCATTACTGATACCATACAGGTCGCCAATATGCAAACTCATCAGACCCGTGCCCGTAAGGCCTGGGAGTCCATACGGGAGGTCAGAAAACTCGAGGAGAATCACGATGAGAAAGCACGAGAGGTTAGGCGGCTGAAGGATAAGCTTGCTCAGAAGACAGGGGAGGTCAAACGCTTTAAGGAGAAGCTCGATGAAAAGAAGCTTGCGGTAGAAAAGATCAAGAACGAGATTGGGCAGCGGAAGAACAAGTTGAGGGGACTCTTGAATAGTGTAGCAATGTAGCTCCTTCTCACGAACAAAGCAAGATGTGAGGTGAACCCGGTTACCTGGTCGCGTTGCGTAGCCGACAGGATGACTTTGGCTTACATTTTGCTGGGGGTATGTTATTCAGAGTCCTCTCTCAGGTGAAAGTGGAATGCGGGGTTATCACAGGGATTACCAGCCAATGGTATTGCAAAACGTCCACTTTCAGTGAAAGCGGGAGGATTGATAATAATGTAGTCTCCTTTCTTCTGCATATGGCTTGCACTTGGACCTCTTGAAGTTCAGGAATAAGTTGTCCGATCTTATTTAGCCGTACTTTGTACTGTAATTTCCCTTGCAGATTCTCGAGACTCAAAGCTGAGGACGGCTAAAGACGCTAAACTCGGGATGGGTAGCGGGTGGTCCGGCGGGAAGCCCGGACCTAACTATCAAGGTCTAGCTTGGAGAACCACTGGTCTGTGATTCGCTCACTGGGTTATCCTTGTTTCAGCTGAATCCATCTCTTGCTTTAGCTGCTGATCCTTGCTGGCTGGGCCGATTGCTTGCAGGTCCATAAAGATAATCAGAATGGTAGCGACGTAGTATTTGGAGATAATTTACATAGTAACAAAGCGATATCGACGAATAATTTAAACTAAGAATCCAATGCGCAGATCTCAAATTACTGAAAGAACAACGCCCGCGATACTAATATCTGAGTCATCCTTCAGGTTGGTGAGGGAGGCTGGCCAGTTGCAGGCACTCCGAAACACGCCTTACAGGGATGTAGATATCACAACCAACAGATGTAACCTTGCCGTGCATATATGGGCTCGTCGACCAACACTTTTCTTTTCAATTTTCAACTAAACTTCTCTGACATTTTGCTCCTCACTCAATATGGCATCTACATCCAACAAAAAGCCTGAATGGAAGACGCGCTCGAACTTGATTACCAAAGGCTTCTTCTACGATGACGACATCTCTATAAAAGCCTTGCCTGACCATGTTAAGGCCCTCCGAGAGTCAATGCTCAACTTCAAGAACCATGGGTTTAACCAAGAGCTTGATGACAGGGATAGAAGAATCCGAGATCGAGCCAATGATTGTGTAACGGGTGATGTCTCTGAGCCGAACTGGAAACCCTTTTTTGATAGGAGCTTCTTTACTCCGCTTGTAAAAAGAACTTCTAACGTGGACGGGTAGGTTAAGATTTATTGTAAGAAGACTTTTACTTACAAGCATTATCTCAGAGTGACACCATACAATAATGGCAATAACAACATTGTAGGGTAAGTCGTTTGAACCATAAATACAGAAGGAAGAGGCTCACAAGTAATAACAAGTGACACCGAGGCTCCGTGGGTAACATTTGATACCAAGGGCGGCAAGCTTGGTGATTCAATGCCTGATGACTTCCGCAACGCGAGCGCTCCCAAACCGGACTACGCCTTTTATTTTCCAATGTATCGGCTGACGGCCAGAAATGATATATCTCAACTGAATCCTCGTTGTGTGAGAGGAGATAGTGCTACGCCGAGCAACACGATCAAGAGAGTTCTGGAGCCTCCTGAAGAATCAACTTCCTCTTCTGTGGAGTCATTCTCATTCTCTGCCTTGAAAGAACTTTACCAGTACGGCTTACGACCCTCTCCTTTTAATGCTTTCAAGAAAGGAGCAGAAGAAAAACACCTAAGGTGCTTTCCATGGCTTATTATCGAGATGAAGAAGAAACATACCCAACGCGGGAAGATCAACAAGTCAAAAGAGGAGGCATCCTGCCAAGCTGCCAATGGTAGCGGATGCGCTGTAAGACTAAACCAGATCGCTGCAAAGTTTGCTGTGGAACTGCCCGGTCAAGGACAAATTCCTCCCATCCCAGCCGTCACTACAGCTGGACCCGAAGTCAAGGTTTGGATAACGTATTTTGCTAAAAACTTCATGGCAGATCGTTTCCATACAAAGCGAGGAGAGCATCTCGATCCCATCGATCAAGGTTATGTTAGTATAAAATCGGAGACACGCGGTTCATCCTTACTGATTATTCCTCCTAGATGATGCAATGCATTTGGACTGGAGATATGACAGACCTTAAGGACGTTAAGAAATTCCGACTCATACTCCAAAATACTTATGATTGGGCAATGCAGGTGTTCAAACCAATGATGATCACCTATATTCGTCAATGGGAGTTTGTCTACTCCGAAGCTGGCCGTAGCTTTGCGACTGCAGCAATGGAGCGTGAACAACAGAGAAAGGAGCTGTCAAGAAAAGCACTTCGATTCGTCTTGGCTGCTCTAGGTGATGAAGCTGACCTCGATGCTGACGATGATTTGCGTCGAGCTGCCAAGCTGAGGCTAGTGGACCTCTGCGATACATTTGTCCAAGATACAGACCAAATTATTGCGGAAGAACTTGAGAAGCTACACTTGAAGAACTGTGATGATGAGGAAAATGAGGAGAGTGAGGAAAGCGAGGAGAGCGAAGAGAGTGAGGAGAGCGAGGACGAAGACGAGGATGAGGAAGAACTGGTATGGGACCCTATCAGGAGGAAATATGTGTGAATAATTGGACAAAGAGACGTTACCTGTATATCACGAGTGTATTTATTCGAATTGAAATATTGCTTCTTTCTTCGTATGTACTTGTTTAATTAAGCTATAGATCCTTCCATCTGAGTTAGTTAGGCCATTTCGATACGTTCACCTTCCCATGATCAACTCGGTGTAGTCTACATCATACCGCACCTACCGCCAGAGCGCTTGGAGCCTGAAAGCAATGTCTTCAAGTTTAGCGACGCGTACAATCCTGCAGATCGTTCAAAGATCCTACTGTATAGGCATCACGCCACCCGACAATATCCCAGCATACACAAAAGTCCGAGTGATAAGGCTCTTGTTCTCAACAGATACCAGAATACGACTAGGAAAGTAAGCATCAAGGCCAGCCGAGACATGTCATAGAATCCTGAGAGGGAGCACCTTGGACAAGACGCCATTGACGAGGATGTTGCACTTGTTGGTTGTCCGTCAAGGACTGGAGTCCTTGAGAGTAGAAGCTTGTCCAAATGGATAACCTATATTGGCCTGAACCACCGTCAAATTGCTTGCAGGTCCTCTTCACCGCCGCTTCCGTGTTGATTACTTTTCAGGATCTCAGTAAATACCTAGCAACTGGCAGTCCATGATTTGGCCATTGCCCATTCTCATGAAATGACCCGCGTCGCTGCCGTGAGCGAACGGCATGATTCATCTTTCCTTACAGGTCTACTGGCTCCGGTCCTTTAGCATCTGGACTGAACTGTTGAAATTCACTGCATTAACACTTCATTCGGATCACCGACTTCTCTTATACCCTCTTACGCAATGCTGTCTTCACTACACTAGAGTTGACAGCCTTTTGATGACGGCATTGACTCCAGATATCGCGCGCTCAGAGATTTTCCAGGCCAATTGTTATGAACTTGAAGGAAAGGTTGAAGTTGTTGAGGAGGTAAATGTTGCTTTAAGTAGTTTAGGGTTGGATCGCGGTTGTGGCGGAACAGCTTGATTCGTGACACTCCTAAGGGTGCAGCCTCATCACAAGCCCAAGTTCTTCCCGCCCTCCAAAGATATCCCAGTCTTGTGCCTTACGATATTGTTTTACGACCTCGAGAGGGCACACGACCTAGTCCCCTGACTTGTCTGTGGTGACTTCTGGCACTGTCTTACTGAGCTCCTGGTGTTTCAGAAGGCATAGCTATTGGCTTAGCCCAGTCTATGTGAATACCTCGCCGCCTGTCTTGAGGGTTGGTTTGTTTTCCTTGCGAAAGATGAAGTGAATTATCCCGGGGGGCATATATACCGTCTGGCCGGGATGGAGGACCAGATACATTCTATTTATCACCATTGTTCGGGGTTCCCATGATCAGCTTCTTCTGAATCTGCTCTAGGGTCTTCCGGAAGAAGGGCGATTGACGTGTGACCTGGCCGTTGTTGGGATTGATTGCGTGTTGATTGGGTAATTGCGTGTGAGATCGCGAGGTTGGAGGCGTCGGAGGCACTCCGGGTCTGACAAGCGTTGAAAACAGTCGTTCATTTAGACAATGTCCCCTCCTGGCCGTCGAAACTGTGAATTACATACATTTCCTTAAATCAATAATTCCAACTATGTCACAATAATTGGCTTTTGCAAGTCCACTCTTCAAGCCATCACGGTCTTGATGGCATCATCTCTTCTTAGATGTGCTGCTCCAATAACCGCCCCATCATCATCTACAAACGCTTTATCACCAAATGCCAGTGCAATCTCTTCAAGCGTATGGCCAGCGGTCTCAACATAATAAAAATATGCAATCCCGACAGAGATCAGACAGAATCCCGCAACGATCAGATAGTAGTATCCTCCAATGCCGTCGAATGCGTCCGGGGCCGACATACCAATGGCAAAGTTGAAGAGCCAGTTGGAGCATGTAGCAAGGGCCATGCCTTTGCTTCGAGCACGGAGTGGGAAGACCTCGGCAGGTAGCAACCAAGGAATTGGGCCCCAGGTGAAGCCGTAGATAGCGTTGTAGATGACGACGAAAGCGTAGATGCCGTGCGCTCGTGTACTGGCGTTATGGATATGGGCTTCAGTAAAGGCACAAACGATGCAGAGGGCTATCGCCATGAGAATGCCTATATCCGTATACCGTTAGCTTTGTTCAGGACATGTCAAGGATATATACTGACCACCCAAGATCAAGAGCGGGCGTCGCCCCCATCTATCAGCCAACCACCAAGTAAGGATCGTAGCAGAAACATACGGGATGGAGTTGGCAGCTGTGTAGAGCAAGGACTTTTCCTGGCTCATACCAGCCTTAGCAAGGGTTGTAGGTAGATAGAAGGATATGACGTTGATGCCGTTGAGCTGAGCAAACATCTGTGCCGTGATGCCAACAATAGTACGTTTCCGGTAACGAGTAAACATCTCCCGCCAAGTTGACTTTTTCAAGCTCGCTTCGTAGCACACAGCCTCTTTGATCTCCAACATAACCTGTTGAACATGCTCGGCCTGCGTATTCCCATCCGGAGTATGCAGATCTGCCACGGTTTGAAGACATTCTTTCGCAAAACCATTGCGTGCCAGCCATCGGGGAGTTTCAGGAAGAATAAACGATATGGAGAAGAGAATAAATGCAAGACCCATTTGGATAAAGTAGGGCCCCTGCCACGACTCGCTCTTGGGGATGAGATAGTAGAAGCCGAAGTCGACCCAGGTTGAAAGTGCGTAGCCACCAATAAGGAATGTGTATTCGACACCTACCATGAGACCACGACGATGCGGCGCGGCGATCTCAGTCTGGATGACAGGGACAGTCATGGAAAGGAAGCCAACGCCCAAGCCCTGCAGAGTCCGACCGGCAACAAATGTGTTAAAACCAGGGGCAAAAGCTTGAATGAAGGCGGCAGAAAAGTAGATGAAACCGCCTAATCTCACACATCTCTTTCGTCCTATCATGTCGCCGAGGCTGCCAGCAATGAGGGAGCCGAGAGCCGCCGAGACTTGAAGACATGCAACGAGGATGCCTGTGATTGAAGGATCGATATTCTCGCTCGTTCCGTCCGCGCCGCCGTATTCGGAGAAGAATCTCGAGAGGAACACTGGGTTGACCAGAAGACCGGCCACGATACCTATTTGTCATGTCAAGATGCAGTAAATGCCGCGGTAAAAGGTTCAAGCTCACCCTGATCATAGCCAAACAACGCATCTCCAAGACTTCCAAAAGCGCAAGTCATCCAGAGAAGAGGCTTGCCTTTGAAAGGATAGCGAGCATGAACGGTCTTTGGCTTCAGCTTGGACTCAAGCCACGAGACCTCGGCGATGGGAAGATCCTCGAGGTTGGCGCGAATTGAAGCATTTTCCATTAGAGTCGGAGACGGTGGCTTTTCCATGATGCTGAGTTCAAAGGCGAGAATCTTATCGTGATAAAAGAGAAGAGTAAGATGTGTACTCCAGATTTGTTCTCCGCAAAATGTAAAGTCTGGGGCCCCGGGTTATATACTTAAGCGTAGTAGTCCTCTCCCACATCATAATCATGACAGTCCCCATAACTCCGGATCAAACAAGGTTTGCCAGGAGCTAGAAGCATGGATTTCGTTGTCGCGTTGTGGGGAACCCACAGTACGACTCGCCATTTCTAATTTAGGCCCGGGTTTGCCGCTAGACACTTCGAGAGAGCCGTCGGAGTTGGATCGGACCCGGTAAACTAGCCAGTCAGTGGGCCCGTCTAAGAGAGATGACATCCGCCGGAACCGTAAACGTAGGTAATGGAAAATCACTCTGTGGTCAACTTCGGACTCTTAAATTCTGGTTTTTGAAGGCACTAGGCCAGGTATAGAATATGAATGTAATTTTGAGGTTATTTGTTCACCATGTACAGAGTAGTGTTTTCTTCTCATATTCAACCCGTCCATGCAGAGTCCCAAAGCCAGAACAGCCCATTCGCTCCATAGTCTACCCCGTTCCCATGATGTTCTAGTGACTCGGTAGGCTCTTGCAAGCCACCGGGCGGGAGCCATATATCCTGCTGGGGCTGCGGTACCGGTCCTTGCTGCGAAGCTTCATTTCTTGGAACTGACATGGAAATGGGTTGAATAGAATCGTCAAAGAATGGCGGAATAACTGGAATAAATGATGTTAGTGAGTTAGGAATACTGCCAGGTAAGAAGGATTAGCTCACTCTGTTGCACTGACGCCAAACTTTCGTTCAATCGTTGCACAATGCTCAGATTTGATCCGGCTGATATCCCGGTCCGCTGATCCGTGTTCAGCGCCGCTTCCAAAGGAAGGCGAAGAGTTTGCTCATGATTCGTTTGATGTAGAAGCGGATACTCCATGTGGCTGTTGATAGGCCCTGACTTGGGTGGCGCCGGACCGAGCATGGCCTCTCCCTCACGCCGAAGCAGTAGGAATATGAGATTTTTGAGTACAGCACTGCTCTGGCTAGCCAACGCCGACCGCTGGCCCAGCCGCTCCTGCAGTCGAAATACTCGCGTGATGGTCCGCTTGACAGCTTGGGCAGGATCTGAAAGCGGATCAGAGAGGGCCACCAGGGTCAGCACAATGGCTGCGTGAAATAAGTTCATAGCCATAAACGCTACAAGGTGGCTGTCAGTGGCGAGTTCGGCGAGGTATGGCAGTTCGGTGATTCGCGCAGTCCGAACTGCTGCGCTCCACCAATACTCAGAGCTTGCGTTCTCTTCAAATCTGGGCGACTGGCCGTTCTGGGATGGGGAGTTGCTGCTGTGCGGTGGTACATGCTGCGCCATTGCCTGAGCCAAAGGAGAGTCAGTGACGCTGCCAGGAGTCTGAGTAGACAGGTTCTCAATTTGACGAGCGAGAAACGGCCGGTGTAGAACAATCATGACGTTGTCAAATGTCAACTGTAGCGATAGAGACTGTAACTGATGGGCCCGGGTGTCCCATGCGGTAACGCTTGGGTGATAGTCTCGGTTCAGGTCCAAGGACAGGAAAGACGGCAAATCGCGTCGCCAAGCCAACAGCTTTTGCGTCACATCATGAACCAGTGACCGATACTCGCCGCCGAAATGCTGACCGGCTGACTGTGCTGACAGAGAGCCGAATATTGTCTTTAAGGCAGGGGAAGCCACGAGGTACAGCGTGGTCAACTGGGTCTGGTACGGTGAATATCGCACACCGAGCGACCCTTGTTCGATGGACTCGGCCTTGAAGAAAGGGGACTCGATGAACTCAGCGGGCATCCCTACGTTGCAGTCTTCATCATTAATACTCAACGGTCGGCCGTATGATATGGAAGCAAACCTATATAGTCAGTGTTGCTCAGAAAGTGCGGGGTTTGATTTCGTACCTATCCCAGGTGTAGATGGTCCACCATACTCTTTTGCGCTCTTCGACATCATCGACGGACCCACGGGCCAGATTACGATGGAAGCCCATAGCGTGCGATATCTTGATGGTTGCACCTAACAGGGCGAACGACAAGTTAGGCCGGCCATGGTAGACATGATGTGATCCCAGCAGGATGAGGGTCTGAACAGCAGCAATGGAGTGCTGGTCCATGATGTGAACAAGGCGAGACTCGACAATCCTGAGCAGCTCATCGCTCCAGAGGCGCCATTCTTCGGCCC
This sequence comes from Aspergillus subversicolor, assembly GCA_037044295.1. Lineage (NCBI taxonomy): Eukaryota > Fungi > Ascomycota > Eurotiomycetes > Eurotiales > Aspergillaceae > Aspergillus > Aspergillus subversicolor. Next base: position 177,364 of record JAWLTM010000025.1, on the reverse strand, counting down.
CTTCTTGATCGGGCTTTTTTGACCTGTACCACGCTGCCATGCACAGCATGATTGAGAGTAATGTCAAGAACGGCGCCTCTGTGGGATACGCATAACCATCTTTGATAGACTCTATGCGTTTGCGGAATCTAGGTTCGTATATTACCAGCGAGAACCAGTGAACAGATTCGAAATAATCTTCCAGTAGGGAATCAATCTCGTTCTGTTTGGGAAACCGGCCACCAATAATATTGGATATCGGTAGGCGTTGCTCGCTAGACCTCATCAGAGGAGTCCTGGTACCGCATGCCCCGCCAGGAATAGCAGAGCATTGTTGGTCATCAATGGTCTGGCTTCCTAGTCTGTAGATCTATCATGACGTGTGAATTAAGCTTAGGCAAGGGACGAGGGCGAAATCCCTACCTTTCGAGCAAAGCCCATGGCCGATTCAGACTCTCCATAATCTTGCGATACCCACGAGCCGGGTGGTTCTGCTGGTTCCGCGATGATTTCATCCCCAAAGCCCTCAACAGAAGTGTTTTCACGGCTAGATGAAGGACGTTGAGTGGGCGGCGCTGAGGTGGGCGGGGCATCGCTGCTGCTTTTAGATTGATTACGTCTTTGATGTAATATTGTCAGAATTACCACGGGGAATGAGGATTACCATTGACTTACTGTCGGAGCCTCGCTCGAGTACGGAGACTGTTGGATTTGGTTCTGCCCTTGGGTGCCTTATCCAATGACGGTTGCTCGCATTCTACATTGGCTCTTACGCAAAGGGAGCAAGGCCGGAAAGAATCACACTATGTGACTATCAGCCTAATTAGCACTTCAAAATGAAAAAGGAGACATACTCTGCTTTTGTTCCGACGGCATCTACGACACGCACTAGAAACTCTCGTAGGAAGCTGACGGCTGGCGATCGGTACCGGGGAGCCACTCGCTGGCGACGGTTCTGTGGAGTTCGGCATAGCAATAGCAATTGTTACTCCGCCAAGGGTTGGATGGAGAGTGTTATGGAGTAACTACCGCGGTTATTGTTGCAACTTGGAGATGCGTAACCGATCGGAACCTGTTACACAAGGATAGAGATGTCGGCGTTGAAATATTACGGAACCGCGACCATGGCAAGGTTTTCAAATCTTGCTGCCCTCGACTAGCTAGCAGCAGCTTCCGGCGGTACCGCAAATTTAAACGGCTGCCTGATCAAGCCAAAGCCGATTCGTTATAACCTGCGGGGTATGTATTTCCACTACCTCATATGGAGCTAGTGTCCCAGGCGAGCCAACCTAACGCATAGACTTGGATACTCTAGGTACAGCGCTGCTACACGGTACAGTTCCGCCGCACAATGCCATGGGAGAGATGAATGGGAGAGAATGCGGAGAATGTTTTCATGATAAGAAGTCCCTGCTATGAGGGCTTGTTTCTACATATCAACTTTGGCTGCCACCGAGTTTGTACTAGAGGTGTTTACATGCCAAGAACAAACCGCTGCACCAAGCAATGCTTACGCTCGAAGCTCTGCACCAGCTAGTCACTTTCGCCTCTGAGCCGAAAGAGATCGAGACTGAACTGATAGAACCATTACACCAAAGCTCTGACGGGGTTGCAACAGGCTTTTTGTGTTAGGGATGGCCTTTACCTGCCAGGGCACTCAGGTGAGCTCATTAGATGTGCTGGCTTACGGCGCTTTCTTGACACGTTTCGATGGATACGCTAAAAGACCCTCCAAACATAAATTGGCTAATGGAGTCAATTGGATAGCTACTGTGAGGGGACAGAAATGATTGGGAAGCATATCCAAACGCTCTCTGCTCCATAGCTAGCAAGTTTCCACTATCAACTTCCAAGGTGGATAATACCAACACGATGCAAGTCAATGCACAGAGTTACGTAGCATATGCCGTTCTCTGGTAAGATATCCTCCGATGCACAACTGCAAAAGTTCATCCTCGCATTTCGTACCGGGATTAGTTAAACTTGGGATATGTCGATATCGCGAGTATACTGGGTTGTGATAATTCGATTATGGAAGGTAATTGGCGACCTTGTGACTCACAATGCGGCCAAAGTGCAATCGAATATATAAACTCAATCGTAAATACAATTGTCTTAATCTTATTATACTGATAATAGCTATAGAAACTGAGGGGCCTCGTCTGAAAGACATCCATAAGTTTGCTTTAGTTCTCTCTTCCAATCATCAAGCAAGATATTTTCCTCATCCACTCCCGGGACAAATTCCGGCGTCCAGCGTTTTGCGATATCCTCATCCCACATGGTTAGAACCATAAAACTATGCTCTCGACGGCACACAAGCCCTTTATCTTCCAGATTCAGCTCACCTCTCGCAAGGAGGTTCCAACAATGGTCGTCAAACTGTCTTCTTCCGCCACAGTCAATGCAAGTATGAAGTATATCGCGGGCCAGAGTCAAGTCTCTATCACAGCCGCTACACACAACTAAACTAGCGGGCCTCTCAACTTCAGTCGGGTTATCACTATCAGAGTCATAATAGTCATCAGAATCATTAGACTCATCACTGTTGCCCTGTGTGCTCTCCTTGTCAGTCTTCATCTGGTCACCGTCCTCTTCATTCGCTTGCTTCGTTTTGGCTCCGGCCTCGTGATCGAGCTCGACAACGTCTCGAATGATGGCCCTGATACATATCTTGGCGGTGTCTGGCAAGTCTAGAGGCCTGAAATTGTAGAAGCGGATTAGACAGCACGCCGGGACAATATTTGACCATGTTTGCTCTGAGTCTGAAACAAGGTCCAGAAGGGTATCGCCGTATCTCTTCGTCTCTTCTGCAGATAAAGTCGAGCTCTTGCCTCGATCGAGATACACCTCGGCTAGCTAATCCCTAGTGCTACTCGCGACCGTTGCCGGAGCAAGGATGTCTTCGCTCCGTCTAACCTCCTTCCATACCTCCTCCCTATTCTTCAGGACGTCTTCCCGTAGAGCGTTCCCAGCTGCATTGGCAAAAGTGCTCGCACCGCGCTCGAAGACAACGGCGCGAAGGTGGCTAAGATGTTTTTCTCGGTAGCTTTGGCAGTGTCTATAAATAGTTCCTAGGCTGTCAACGCAAATGATAGTTATTAGGGGTTATAATAAGATTAAGTATTGCCGAGTTTTATAATATAGTAACTTGAGTTAATAGCACTCACTATATATTATGCACTATGGCTTGACTTTCTAACTCTATTTATTAATACTCTTCTGTGTCTTTAAATTGCATTGCGACCAGCATTGATTCTGAACTTCTATAAGCTATCGTTAGGACGTTGTTTCTAGATACACGAAGGTGGTTAAACCTGGGTGACCTGTCAAGCTCGGCTGATGGGCGGTAGTCCTGCGGTAACCAGAGAACCCTATAGCCGTTGTGCTTTATCCAGTGCAGATCGTGAGAAGGACGATAAGTTGGCTCGGATGTAGGTCTCCCATTGTTGGCAAGGCCCAGTAAAGAAGAGTGGTCTGGACAAAGAACACGCGACCGGTTCCAGTTAGCGACGTTGATGAGATCGCACTCTCCAGACATCCTAGTATATCTATCCATAATCGCCAAGATATTGCCATCGTGCATTACCCAAAAGTTGCACTGTTCTGAAGACTTAAATATATCATAATGATCTGCTGTTAATATATTGTACCGTCTCACCATGTTGTACCCTTTCGAGAGCGAAGAGTTCCCTTTCCCGATTTGAGACTTGGTGCAAACAAAATAGTTGTAGACAATCCATAAGCCATCCTTTGTGATTTGCATGGGAGTTGGTATGAAAGCCCTCATGTTGTCCGTAGGCCGGGTGGTTATTTCCCATATCTTGCCGGCAACTATCAGCCATTTCCCCAAGGGAGACAGTGATGGCAGTTTGGAGCAATCGCCAACATGCTTGCGTTCAAGTTGTAGCTGGGCAGAAACTGTATTCCATACAATAGTTGAACCAGCACAGGAAAGGGCGACAAGCTGTCCGTTGTAAGAGAAGGTGCCATAGTCAAACTCGTCCAAAGCAAACAGATTGGCAAAAGAATCAAAGCCCGCCAACATGGAGGACTTTGTTGGTTCTCCGGTACGTATATCCCATCGCACAACATCTGCACTGCATGAGACTGACAACAAACCCTTTCCGTCAGAAGAAAAGGCCAGAGCCAGGACACGGGTTCGCTTGACCCAATGCCACAACAATGGCACAGCTACTCTTTGCTCGAACGTCCAAACGATACTACCAGAGGTGGTGCAGCGAACACTGACAGTCCCGTCCCAAGATGCCGAGGCGATGAGTGAGTCGTCAGGGGAAAAGTCAATCGCAGGGACCCTGTCTCTATGGGCATATGTGATGACAACTTGCCAGCTCTTCGTACTCCACACCTGAACTGTCCCGTCTAGGCAGCCACAAGCAAGGTAGTTCCCTTTGGGAGAAAACACGAGGGTCTGAATAGTTGAAGGTCGGTCAAGCATCACTATTGGATTCGTAGGAGAGAAGACAGCATCAATCACCCCAAAGAAAAGGCCACGATCCAAAGTTCTAGCAACAATTGCAATCAGCCTGTTGTCGAACGAGAAAGCCAGAGTTGAATCTTGTCCGTTCCTTATCCAGTCAAAGACTTTCTCAGCTGGCTTCCGAAGATCCCTAACGGCCATTAGTTCAGCTGTCGCGCTGTCCCGAATATACAGAGTATGCTGAATGATTTGTCCAATGAGAGTGCCATCAGGAGAGAATATGCCTGGGCAATCCTCGATAGTTGCCAACTCAGGTGGCCAGTAATCACTCACAGCTGGTTTTGATACCAGCCACTCTGGATCTTGGCCCTTGAGAACTGTGTACGCGAGGCTTTTGGGTGGACAAAAGACACGCGCTGAAACGTAAAGCTGAAGCGGCGCATTGCTGATCACCCAGCTAAAGGTTCCCACAAACCGGTTGATGTCAGAGACCAGATTCTGAAGGCTGGAGTTTGGTGTTTTGGTCTATTTATGTGTGTTAGCACGACCGAAGTTTATCAAGGGTGTGAATGGGATGCAGAACGTACCCGCAAGGCATGTTCAAGTCTCTGTAAAGACTGATAAACTATCATAGTTTCACCAAGAAGACCAACCGCCTCAAGCCAATAAATGAGACAGTTCTTCATGAATTCGTGGAGAAAGCCACCATCCCGCAAGAAAACTATCCCATCGACCTTTAGCAAGTGCGCTATCCAGTGGCTGCAAAGATAGCGCACGGGGAATAGAGGATTGGTGGCCGGGACTGGAATCTCCTTGATCAGAAGATTGTACTGCGGTGTACCATGGGCATCAGGGACATCATATACGTTCTCCTTGAGAACTCTTGTCATTGTTTCAAGGGATGCCTTTGCGATATCGGCGTGGCATAGGGATTTTCCCTGTGGGAATAATACCTGGTTCAAGTAGTCTTTTGCTGATTGATGAATTACATGAACCCGATTCTCTCTCAACGATAGAAAGGAACCGCATCTCCGTACAAAGCCCTTAATGACATCTGCGTCAAACCCAGCTTCGTCTGGAAATCCACATAATCTCCACAGCTCGAGAACATGAAGTGGACGAAAGGTCAGGATAACGGTAGACAGAATCTTTAGTGAGTCTTCGGAGTCGGGGTGTCCCTTCAAATGATCCATTATCTGCTTGTAGAGGCTGCCTAGACCTGTTGGCAAATTCTCAAGCTTTGAGAGCACATCCTTGGCATTTTTGAGTTCCTTGATGGCAAGGTGAACCCAAAGAAAGGTGCCTTGAGACCTATCCCTCAACACATCTCTGACATTTTGGCGGAGGGTATCATTGGCACGAAGGACCTTGATGTCAGCCATGTGCTGATTGATGTAATCGTCTACCTGCAACGAAACAGCTTTTTCGTTATCTTCAAGGCTCAAAAATAGTCGGCAAGTATAGTTGTCAATGCCGTATGCTTCGCGTTTGGTTGTTGCACAAGGTTGAAGTGAGCTTACAATGATATCTTCGTTGCGACCAGAGACGATCCATTTGACGTGCGGGTGACTGGAGCTTTGGTTGATGAAACTCAGCACTTGCTCAAGGCCCCTGTTGCACTCGTCTAGTGCATCGATCAGGATGTATACAGCAGGAAGATTGGAATCTTTGAGAATCCTTTGAAAAACATTGGAAAGGGCTGTGAATGCATTCGGGCCAGAGATGACTTTTGAGATCGTTTTGCCCGACTCTCCAACCAAGTGCTTGCCTAGGCTGTTCTTTTGAGACACAAGGAGCCACATCAGAGCTCTCAACATGACAGTGGCATTGCTTCGTTCAGACTTGGTGCCCTCAAAGAAGTAATAGCAGAGGATGGGTTTGGTGCATGATTCTTTGTCACCCATTGCTCTAAGACGCCCCTCGAGCTCTTCAATAAGGCCAATCATGAGCATCGTCTTTCCTTTGCCTGGATCGCCCTTCAACCAGAGCAGTCGCTTGGAGTCGTCTTGATACCAGTCCTGGAAGGTTTCATGGTTGATGAGCCACGCACAGGATTGGTTCAATAGCCCCCCTTTGGCATCCTTGATCCTAGCCTTGTCATCACGAGGGTCGGTTATGAATAGATCGGCCATGAAAGATTCGACATGATGATTTTTGTCTCGGTATTGAATTGTTTGCCTATTATCTAATGATCGAACCTTGGTTAACCCTGACATTGAATCAATGGTATGCCCAACAAGCGATCCCCCAATTTCAAGAGTCCTTACCAAATGTGACTTGCGCACTAGTGCCACTTATGTTGTATTTCCCCGAATACAAGGTATTGATGCCGCCTTGGATGTTGTTCTGTTGTCCAGTTGCATTCTCGGCAATGTGTTGCTCGGCGTTAATGACACCGAGGCTTTCCAACTCGAAACCTTCAATCGAGGGCTCAACTTCAGAAAGACCCTTGATGGCATCCCTCAAGCTTTGCACATTCTCCGAGGTAGCCAGTTGAAATGTCTCTCGCCAGACCAACTTCTCCACACCGCTCATAATCTCTTCCATCAAAGTCTCGACACGCTTCTTTTTGGAATATTGGAGAGCCATGCGGTACCACTCCCGGGCTTTCTTCCAGTCATTTTCGTTATTTTCTTTGTTACATTTCGCTTCAAGTTCCTCCAGGATTTGTTTCAATGTAACGGCACTAATCTCGCAATGTTTGAGTACGGCGAGGACTGCTTCGCATTCGTCTTCTGAAATCTCAACCCCTTGTTCCTTTTCCTCCTCAAGCCGATTCCGAGCATTTCGAAGAATCTTATGGACTAGTGGGAGATTCTTTTCGACTTCTTTGAATGCTTCTGGGAGATCCTTGATTTGCTGGATAGTCTTGTAGGTTGCTTTGATTGCCCCAAGGATACCAACAACCGATGCGATGATACTGAGAGGATCCATTTGGATTGGATGCGGTCAATTTGGAGGTGGGGGGAACGGTGTGTTGTCTCCAGTAAATAATGAAGAAGAGATGGAATGAGCAATCTGGACTCCCGTGACTCTTTATCTACTAACCGGCAGCTTAGCCTGTTGCCAGCATAACCGCCCAGCATGTAAGACGAAGCGCCACAGATAATGTGACCAGGGAGTTGGCGTATCTTGATTTCCATCTCCCGCTCTTATTGGCCAGCGTCTTAAGCAAAATGCAAGCTCCTGTGAAATTTCAAGGATGTTGTTGTTTCTAGAGGTCTTATTGGCTTGATAACGGCAAGCTGCTATCAGCTGAGCAGCAGCCAAGATTTACCAATCACTTCAGACTCACTAATTAATTACATAACTAAATCAGCATATAACGAATGATTGGGTAAAAGAGCTGCAAGGCAGACTTAAGGAATAGCACTTATTAAATACCTGTCAGATTATAGATATAAACCGACAGATCCCAATAGGGTCCTAGTGGCAATTAAAAAATATACTAAGAGCGAAATTATTAATATAAAAGGCTATATAATTGCTGCCTTTATTAAGCAGTATAAACTTAATATTTTAGCTACTTAAAACAGTCTTAAGTAATACTTTAGTAAGCTTAAAGGTATCAATATAGTAGAGAATATTAAAGTTTAGGGTATTAAGAAGGGGGGTATAGAATAAATAGCTACCTATTAGACTATATTAAGCACGTTCTACTTATTATTATTTTTAGGTATTCTCTTGATTAGCTTGTTCTGAATCTGCTATAGGGTTTTGCGAAAAAAAAAAGGCGACTTACAGGTGGTTTGGCCTCTGGCGTCTCCTAGAAAAGATTTGTCGGTATTGTCTGTGTCATCTTCACGCTTGGACATTTCATCCACGACTTGCTCTAGCTTAGCAATTACCTCTGGGACGAATTCGTCGGCCTTTTGGACGAGAATCAGGCATGTGTGTAGGTTTTCGGGATCAAATTACCAGGCAGTGAGGGCCCTAGTCGAGGTGCTTTCCATGCCGTTATCGTTCTCGGTCCATGTGTCAAAGTCTTCACATACCTCACTGGCATTATCAACGAGGCGATTTTATTATTGCCTTTCGTCAATTCCTTGGCCTCAATTGGTATCTTTTCTCTCCATTCCTTCCGCTTTATCTTCCTCTTGGCCTTCTTTATCTCTTTGTCCCCCCCGCCCCCCTTCTCCATCTACCTCATCCACTTACTTTTGTGCATCAGGCTCCTGGTTCTTTTCCTCTTTCACAATGGACCTTTTGACTGTTTCTATCAACTTGGGGATAGTTTCACCCTCATCCATCATACTATCTTCGCTCTCAGGATCGCCCTCGTCTTCCAGTTTGGCCACAGATGTATAGGTGTTATTGAGCTTTTTACTCTTTTCTACAAGTTCTCCCCACAACTGGCTCATCTCCTTTTCGATTGCACCTTTCGCACTCGTCCCAGTATCCCTGGTAGCCTCCAAGCCAGGATTTACCGGGTCAGTTTGGGATTCCATTTGATCTGCCCAGGATATTGTCATAGCTACTTATACCCTAGAGTCGAAATGGCTGTAGCACAGTGACCTAAAGGATTCCTATCAGTACGATACAGTTATCAAGCGACGAAATCTTGAAATTGTCTGCTACACTGTTCGTGGAATTATCCACAGATAATACAGCAATAAGGAAGCTGAGACTACCTTGCTGGTTCTCATCTTTCGCTTCCACTCCGACGGCCGCAACCGGCGTATCAAACGGGCTAAGATTGACATCACTTTTGTTAGGTCTGACCAAAGTGGAAACGACCCCGAGGTGGCGCTGGTCTACCCCGACGGCAGTCTCGCTCTTTATCCAACCAAACGAACCGAAACAGCCTGCAACAGAGGTGCGCTAACAGCCACAACTGGTTTGGTGGCTGCATCTGAGGTCGGAGCTGAGCTGTCACATGAAAAGACAAGTTGAAAATATGGGATATTTGTTTGGTGACGTGTATACGAGCGCGGAACGCAATGTCTGGGATAAAGCAGTGAAGGATTCATGAGACTGCTTGGCTGTTGGGACTTGGAGCATCATGCAAGATAAAGGTTTAAGAAATGGCAAGATACATGCTTATCTAGATTTATGCACATATGACTTGTATTCTTGCCGTGCCAAGGCTTTCATGCTTATTATGCATTCAATGTGCAGTCCCAAATGTGCGCCAATATTGGGAGGCCTCAATATTTGAGACATCATCTGACCAGAATATGCACACTAGAGCTCAGGTGAACAAGCCTCTACGGCTAGAGCGCCTCAGCATGCATGCCATGCTTGAACATCCTCGACAGCCTTAATATTGGCCCTGCACATAATCTAATATGAAGATGTTGACAACAGGTAGAGGCGCATTAAAAGCGACAGTATTATTATATATATAAGAAAGTTTAATTAATAAATTAAGCTAAGTTATTAAAAGTAGAGAAGTCTTAGTATAAATATATTTAATAAGGCTATTAGTTAAAAATCCCTTATAATATTTTACTTTATTTAATTGCACCCTCCTTAATTACTGAGTATACAGCTGTCTGATAATCAATCAAGATGTATAAGAAGCTCTCTAATTAGACGACTGATTGAACGCCCCAGGCACCCGCTTTTCAATTAGCGCAATCGGGCTAAATTCCATTACAGCAGTATTCTGTGATCGCTGCCGCTCGGACCCTTGCGGAACGAGCAGGGCCCCGCTCTCTCCTTCTCGCTTACGACTAATAATTACAGCAAGCAAGACCTTTATAAGCTCCAGGGCGATATTGGGCACCCGGGAGGCAGTAAACTTGGCTTTCAGCTAATTAATATCCCATCTTGCCATGAAACTCATTACTACCCTCTTTGTGCCTGGTGACTTCACATTTGCCTTGTCTCTGATGAACTCTTTTCTGTTCCTCGTATTACCAGCGTTTGTTCCTTGAGGAAACAACCTCCATATAATTGTTCACAATGGCGGCAGTAAGACTCTCTTAATCACGCACATAGATAAGCAACTGCTAACAGCGCTGCCCAAGTGGGATCCTCCTTTCAATGAGACAGTATTCCATGAGCTCAGTGACAGCAGATATTTCTCCTCAGATCGAGTAGAACAGGCGGCTGGAGCAGACACCACGCCTTCCATGCATAACCGAGCACTACCTCTGGCCCAGACTCCTTTGTCATTCGAACCACTCTTTCCAGCATCATACCGCACGGATCATGACACAGGGAAGCCTTTTATTGTCTCAGCCAGCAGTACAGGTGCCAAGACCGACTTGAGCGTTGAAAAGCTGAATAAAATTCATGGCTGGCTCTGGCTTGCTGGACGGCCGATGCCTGCTCGGCCGTTAAACTACCAGCAAGCTTCATCTCGCGAGATTATTCTCAATGAGAATGCGGGCATGCACCTTGTCTGGGACGTCTCTCGGCGAATATTCCTAAAGCCATTGCCGCGTTATCTTTTAAGTCACAAATTTTGGCAAAACAACCTTGCAACCGACCCTGAGTTCTACAAGAGCGCGTTCGGCTTTATGTTGTCCTATGCTGCCTTGATTCAGTACGAGAGCGACTTCTTTATTGCTAAGGAAAAGCATTTAATACCAGAGAATCTGACATGGGAATCATGGATTGAGTTGGTGAATCAATTACTCAAGCACGAAGCTGACAACAGAGTCAACCCTCGCTATAAATATGGCGAGCTTAGGCTGTCTCGCCTGAACAAAATACTTTGGATGCACGGTTACTTCAGAGGATATAGTTTCCGTTACCAAACATATGGGGAATTGCTCACAGCGAATCTAGCACCAATTGCAGCGGCGACTGTGTATATTGCCTTGGTGTTGACGGCCATGCAGGTTGGGTTGGCTACTCCTCAACTGGCGGACAACGACGCATTTCAAAGAGTGTCCTATGGATTCGCGGTATTTTCAATTCTTGCTCCAGCAGGAGTTACCTTATTTATTGTGCTGATACTTGTGCTCTTCTTTTTCTACAATTCGGCAGCTACAATAATTTTTAGGCGAAAAGCTAGGGGGTAGTAAAATAGGTTATGTATACTTCTAGTATGAAGTACTTCAGGATTCTGGAGAAAGACATTAACGGAGATGTAACCAAGTCCATGACCAAGGCAGAGGCGCAGCCCCCGCTGTGACCTTTTCACTGCTGGTTCAGCGCTCGATTCTCTTTGCCCTAAGACCTGGGCTACTTATGCCCGATTAGATTAAAAATGATCCATCTTTAAATGCGTGCTGGCCCGTTCTCTCACATCACGACCTCAAGCTTAAAATGCTCGCTAGCACTATGCTACTCTCCCCTTTCCCCGTTTCTTACGCATACACTGGCACTGCACTTTTGGCCCCCAACACACCACATAGCGACACCCTGTTATCGGGCAGTTATCCTAGAAAGCGATGCCAACCTCCATGGATTGTTCAGCTGCCCAGACCCCACACCGCCTGGTCTTTTCTACCCAGTAACTCGCCTCCTGCTTTGCATCAAGGCGCTTACGCTCTAGCCCCTGTATTTTTACTAGCAGGGTACTTTATTCCAGAGGCTCTAGATATATATGTTAAGAAGGAACTTTTGGAATACTTTATATATATAATTAAATAAATATATATTACTTTTTAGTATATTATCTATTTATTTAGATACTTAAAAGTATATTAATAGCTGTTTCTTGGACCTATATATATACCCTATCTACTTAATTTAGGGTTGTATGCGCTAACACAAATACAGGCGCTGTACCGTATGAGACTTGCACCCCCGCTCTTCCCTCCGCACCCATCACATGCGTGGTAATGTGGCTTTGCATAGCTGCCCATTTCAACGCATGTCGCTGGCAAGGCAGCAATCTTTCAACACAAAATATCTCCGCCATTTTCGAATGGTAGTAGTGACTGAGTTGCTACCAATTCAAAATCTTACTATTCGCCATTTCTGAACAGAATCTCTCACTCTTTTCTGCATATCCTATAAAAACGCTCTTCAATTCTGTGTGTGTAGGCCTGTTCCTATCACTGCGATGCCTCTGACTACGACATCTCGAACGCAAGCCGTCAACCGACCGCGCGCCGTTGAATTCAACCTCGTTGACCCGCCTGATAAGATCACACCTGAAACAGACACGGGTATCGACATCATTGCCATTCATGGTCTTGATACAAAGTCGCCCGACACCTGGGCATACAAGACGCCAGATGGGCAACAGGTCAACTGGCTGGTCGACAGAAATATGCTTTCCAAAGAGGTTGCAGGTACTCGCATCTACACATGCAACTGGCCGGCTGCCATGTTTGAAGCCAACGACTCGATTCCTTTTGGAATCGAAGAGCTTGCAACGTCCCTCCTTCATGGACTTCTTGGTTTGATCTCAAATAGAGATCGAAAACTTTTCTTCATCGCCTCATGTCTCGGAGGAGTCATCCTAATGCAGACTCTTGTTATGGCAAAGGACTGTTACACGGCTATTCAAGAAGCCACGCGTGGAATCATCTTCCTCGCAACGCCATTCCGAGGCACTTCATTTGAAGACATAGCAGTTTGGGCACAGCCAGGTCTAAGCGCTTTGGCATCCATCCGAAACCAACGATTAACTGGGCTGCTTGATTGGGTCAAGGCACCGGAGTCTAAACTTGTACATCTTGTATGCGAGTTCTCACGGTTTTGCGTCAAGCACCGTGATGAGGACTTTAAAGTGGCTACTTTCTATGAAAAACGGTACACACTCCTCACTGCCAAGGTTCCATTCCTTTCGCGGTTGTTGCCTTATGAAAGGAAACTGGTGAGAGAACACAGACAGCTGCCAAGTATTCGTTGTGTTAATCTATTCGCTAGCTCGTCAACATGGATTCTGCGACACTGGACTGCGTACCAATCCGACTTCCTCTCGACCGGCCCCATGTTCTGATGAATAAATTTTGTGCTGAGGAGGCAGACTACCGACGGGTTGTGGAGACTATACGAGGATTTCTCGATGTGATACGGACTGGTACACTTCTTGAACAAGCCGACGCTTGGATACGTGAAAGATGCTACACTGAAGAGAGGCTCAAAGTTGAGAGGCTATCGGGAGACCCTGTCGACAAGCATCAATCCTACATCAATCTCGCCATCGTGAAGCAGGCTGAGAACGGTATTTCTGGTCGAGGTCGCCTGGATGACAAAGGTTCGTTGTCGCCCTTCACGCTTCTCGGGCGACAAAAGCTCGAGGCGGCAGCACGCCAAGACGAGATCAGCTTGGCAAAGATTTTCGACCAGCGCAAAACCTATGATGGTACCCACGTCTTGCCTCGAAGGATTCTGATCCGTGGACGTGCCGGCATCGGTAAGACCACTTTGTGCAAGAAGATGATTCATGATTTCATGAGAAATGGTATGTGGAACAACTTGTTCGACCGTGTGCTCTGGATTCCTCTTCGAAATCTGAAACAGCGGCCAAGTGCGGGATATAATCTCAGTATGCTCTTCGACCATGAGTTTTTCCGATCCTTGAATGAGTATGGGATGGGTGGTATCAAGCTCTTCTCCCGCGAATTACACAAGGCACTGAAGCACAATCGAACACTTTTCATCCTCGACGGTTGGGATGAAGTCGTTAATCTGACTGGGTCTGGTGATATGTCTGTATTTCTCTTAGACCTACTCAAGCAGCCCAACGTCATTGTCATGTCGCGGCCATCTGCGAGTCTTCCGCATGGCGTCAAAGTCGACCTTGAGCTAGAGACTATCGGCTTCAAACCAAAGCAGATAGACGACTACATAGAGAAAGTTCACAGGAAGAACGTGCATGAGCTCAAGGGATTTCTCGAGAGCCATGAGCTAGTTCGAGGCCTTGTTCGGATACCGATACAGCTGGATGCTTTCTGCTACTGCTGGGACGACATCAAGTCTGACAGAACTGAGAATGCAGACACAATGACGACACTCTATCAAGCTATCCAGACGAGCTTGTGGAAGAAGGATGCTGAAAGACTTGCAAAAGTCGACGCCCAATCTTTACGTACCGCTAGCCAAAAAAAGATCGAAAAGGAGGTTAAAGAACAGTTGCACTTCTTGGAGTACCTAGGCTTTTCTGGCCTGGCAACCGATCGGATAGAGTTCAGCCAAAGTGACAGAAACATCGCTAACGAGCATTCCGACCTCCTTCTGAACCTAGACGACAGCCTGCCCTGCCTCTCATTTCTGCGGACCTCGGACCCATTAGCCCGGCCAAACTATCAACTCTACTACTTCATACACTTGACCTTTCAGGAGTACTTTGCAGCACGATATTTCGTGAGACATTGGAAAGAGCGAGTTATGAAGTATACAGTGTTTGGTGAAAAGAAAATCAGCACGATTCGCCCTCTTGAGTTTCTACAATTCCACAAGTACGATGGACGATACAACATTATGTGGCGCTTCGTGGCTGGCCTATTGCATGAACAAGATCAGGGTTTTGAACTACTCGAGGCGATTGAAGAAGAACCGTTGGATCTTTTAGGACCCTCTCATCAACGATTGATTATGCACTGCTTAAGCGAAATCCCACGTTCTGAAGCCGAACCCCAGTCCTACCGAGCCCGTCTCGAGAAAACCTTATCGGATTGGCTTCTGTTCGAATGTGATCTCAGAGCAAGTACTAGCCTAGCCATTGAAGCCGAGTTTCCTGATAGTTCACTGCAAATTGCACTTCAGCAAGGACAAACAAAAGCCAAGTCCAGAATCCTCCGATGGATCAGGAAACGGGCCTTGTCTCAGGAACTGTTAGAAATTATAATATCGTTCATTAGGCAAGACCATTCGGAATTGACTTATAGCGCCTTAGCAGCCTTAGAAAAAGTGTTTACATTACGAGAAACACATGTTCATACCCTTCTTGGACTTCTGCATGATAATGAATACCACCATGACAAAATCATGCAAATACTGATGAATCAGTTCATTTTGTCTGATAATCATAGCGATGCTCTTGTTAAAAGTTTAGAGAAACGCATGATTTCAATCCGGCGTGGAGACGGGGTCGGACGACATCATCAGGGCTTCTATCGTCAGTCAGCAGTGCGCAGGCCATTTGCTAAGGCTTTCGTCAAGTGGCTACTGAGCACTGAGAACCAAGATCACTGGATCATGGACATTTACTTCCATGAAGTCTTGCCTAAAGTTGTCATCGAGGTTATTACAGAGCAGCTTGACAATCAAGATCTCAACCCACAAATGGCCGCGCTAAGAGCCCTCCGGCATCAAAGGCATCAATTACATGTAGACACTATCGAGGTCATCACCAAGACGCTCGAAAAAGAGAGAGATCCTGAGGTACGAAAGGCTGCGCTAGAATCACTCAGGAATCAGTATTCGTTACCCCCAACAAGCATGAGGGTTATTTCGAAGCAACTTCAAGATCCAAACTATGATATGCAAGTAGCTGCATTGAAGCTCTTGGTAAGGCAGTCAGCATTATGTAAATCAGCGATTGATGCTATTATCAAGCACCTCAAGAGAGCAGATCCTGATGGTCAAGAGGCTATATTGGAATCGTTACGATATCAGTCAATATCTTGCACTGAACTTATTATGGCTATCACGGAACTTCTTAACTATTCGGAACCTAACATACAAGCTACCGCACTGGAATTCCTCGCTCATCAACCAAACCTACCTCAAGCAACACTTGAGGCTATAACAGCGCGACTTAAGATCCCAGAACCAGAGGAGCAAAAGGCCGCGCTAGAAGCCCTCAAACGTCAATCAAACTTGCCTCGAGCAACGATTGAGGCTATAGAAGCGCGACTCAAGGACTCCGATCGTGAGGTACAAAAGGCCGCACTGAAAGCCCTGCCAAAGCAATCAGAGTTGCCTCAGGCAACAGTTGATGTCGTTGTTGAGTTGCTATCTGAGAATGACTCGCTTGTGCAGATGACCGCTCTAGATGTCTTGCAGAATCAAAAGGCGCTACCAAAAGCAACAGTTGATGAGATCACCAGGTATCTTCATAGCCCACATGGCCATGTACGTCGAGAGGCCGTGGAAGCCTTGGGCGCTCACTCACCACTCCCTAAGTCAGTTCTTGACACTATTTCCGATCTACTCAAGGATAAGAATATTCATGTCCGACGGGCGGCTGAAGGTGTCTTAAAGCAGCCAGTCTTGCCTAAGGTCCTCATTGATGCTATTATACGACGGATTGAAGATACAGCGGAGAGCAGCCATCAGGCTATCACGAGCGTTTTAGAGGGAAAAACAGATCTACCTCAAATGACGGTTCAGATTCTCAATCAACGGCTAAAACTCGCATCAACAGACTTCTCAGAGGCTTCTCTCATCGCCCTCGTGAGTCAGACGACATTACCTGAATGTGTAATCAACTCCATCGCCAGAGAAGTTTACGATCCAGATCCACGCATAAGAAGGGGAATATTAGAGGCCTTAAAAGTCCACAAAGTCCCGAAAGTCCAGCCAGACCTACCCCAAGGTATTATTGAGTTCGTTACAATGCAGCTAAGAGCTACAGAATCTGCTGTACGAAATGCCGCACTAGACGTGTTGAAAGTGCAGTCTGAATTACTTCCAGCAGCTGTGGAGGCCATTACTGAGCTGCTCAAGAACCCTGACACTGATATGCAAAAGGCAGCGTTAGAGGCATTCGATTATTGGAGCCGATCAGTACTGCCAACCTGTTATCGGAGCCGGTCAGAGCTTCCACCAGAAACGATCGAGACTGTTACTGAGCTGCTGGAGAATCCCGATGAGGGTATATGGGCCTCTGCACTTAAGGTCTTGGCAAATCAATTAGTGTTGTCTCAAGAAGCCGTTGCTGCCGTTATTAAACAGCTTGGGAAAACTGAAGGCCATGATCAAGAGAAGCTCTATACAGTTTTGAAGCAACAGCCAGCGTTTGTGAAAGTAGCTACAGGCATGTTTGCTGACCTTTCGTATACTGATGAGGGTACTGCTACTGGTCTTGGGGCTGCCGCGCTTCCGACGGATCGAACTCTGAAATGCGTGTGCGAGATCATGATTTATCGAGGCTTTGAAGAATCACTGAGTCTTCATATTCGTGACAATACAGTCTGGGCCGATGACAGAAGCGGTCAGAAGAGTTTTAATCTCGGTGCGAATGTTGATCGTTTCAGAAGCTCTATTATAACTTCTCGGCCAGACGGTTATCCCTTATCTACTACAGATTAAGGGAACAATTTCATGCCAAGTTAACCTTTAAGTCTCTATTTGTTTCAGCCCAATTAATCTCAGCGAACTATAGTCTCCGATATTATCACTCTTCTGAGTTCTTAGAAGCCAGGAAAAGGTATTTGCGCGCCAACTCTCGCCTGGTACGACAATTTATATTGCTCCAAAGCCAAGGACCAATTAGTCAGAGGAGCGATGCCCATCCTCGGTTGTACGGAATACATATCATCTGACACATAGTCGAAAACTGCCAAAATGTTACGGAGGAATGGAACACCCAATATTGAGTCAGCCAATGAAAGGCTCTGCGCGTTGACAGAAGCCCGACACCTGAAGTAATGTTAGGCCTGGTCAATCGTCATTATATAGTGCATGCTCACATTTGTGTTCCATTTAGGATAAACCAGTCTCCTGGGGTGATCAAGTCGAGGGGATTGATATCAATCCATTGGCCGTTTATTTTGATCTCCAAATGCTGTGGTTTTGAGCAATCGAATGAGACAACCAGACCCGATGATTGCGATGGGCCAACGATATTGTTTGCGATCTGGTCGAACACTATGCCACCAACAGCCATAAATGACGTCCCACTGTCTATAGCTGCAATATACGGCGATCCTGAAACAATACCTACGTCACATCAATGCTGGCTTTCAACAACTGGGAGATCGTAGAGGACGTACCACTTGCCGGGAGGGAAATGTTTTTGCCGTTAAACCTCATCCCATCAACCGTAATAGACCAGAGCTGCGGTGCTGGAGGGGCCCCTGGATAGTTATAACTAATAATATTTAGCAAGTCATCTTCTTCAAGACATACAGTATATACTTACTTGGGGCTGTCCACTATGTCGCTGTATGTTATTTTGCGTCCATTCGAGGCTTCCTTGTCAATGCCACCTATAGTCAAACGACCTTCTTTAGGACTGTTTGGATCCGCATATCTCGGGAATACTGTTGAGAACTTGGGTGCAAGTACCCTTTCTTGTGCTACCAAGGTATCGAACGGTGGTAGGTTTTGATACTGGTAGAACTGCCGAGAAACATTTCGGAGACCCATGCCTAGTATTCCAGAAAAGCTTCCATTCTGAAACTCCATCTTCACAGCATTATAAACAAGACCTATTTCATTATATATCAGATTTCGCCATTTTATCCTTTTTCTCTGTATAAGGAACAAGGAAATAGCTTACCGACATCTAGGTCTCTTGCAATAATGTCCTTTGTACCAAATTGGACATCCAAGATAGACTGATTGCCAAATACTGGCCCAGTCCCAACAATTGTAAAGAAACTTTGATTCACTGGCATATTTGTCGTTGGCTATAGATAGGTAAGCTTGTTGGTTACCAGCCACACAAACACGACTCCTTGTTCTTAGAGAGGATCTTTTACCTGGATCTCGAAAGGCGTGCTGTTGTAACATCCACTAGTGGGGGTGTTCGGGCACTCGTTGGATACAAGAAACAGATCAGCGGAGCCTGTATCAAGCATGACAGGCATCCTTTGGCCATCGCACGTCAGCTCCACGGAATAATAAGTATCCCCAAGTTGCGTCACGCTGGGAAACTTGATCGGGAGTGTCTGTACTGATCCAGGCCCTGGACCAGCCAGAGCCTTTTCTTGATTGTAAGCATTACTTCCGGCAACAACATCGCTGCCGATTTCTGTGTCCGGGAGACTTAGTGGATTAGACCATAGAGCACATTTGATGACCGCTGTTTTATCGTTTGACGAAGTTTTGGGGTGATCGAGCTTGAAGTAGATATTGAAAGCAACACATTCTTTGTTGTCGTTACACCGTTTCGCACACGTGTCGACGCCATAGTCGACCAATGTGAAATCTTCTAGATAACCGTCTCCACTAGCCAACAAATCAGTGTTAACAAAGGCTGCAGCATATCCTAGTGGTGTAAGAGCAGAACTGGCCGACTCAGAATAGGCAGAGTCATTGTCGGATTCACTCGCTCTCGATGCTAATTCAGTTGTGCCGGCTACTACTCGAGTCGTCAGAAACAATAGGAGAAGTGTATGCATATTGAAACTCTGCTTTCAGAGACCTTGGCAGCGGTCACCTAGAACTTGTATGTCGAGGATACTGGATTGTATCATTCTCTGGGTATAGATTTGTTATATCTGTATACAAACTGAGTCTACTCCGCATCATCCGTATCCCTAGGGCATTTTGTTTCTCGTATTACAAGAAGTATCCGCAATCATTACAACGCTGCTGTGATGAAGCGGGGTTCCGGATAATCGGATACATATTTAACAGGATTGAAGAGCAATAGTTGCTAGGCTAACCAAAGGTAGATAGCTATTAATGCCGATCACAAGGGTCGCGATACGAACTTCGGGAACGGCATTCTATTTATAATTCGGAAGCGGGTATACGGCAAATATAGTTCTCGTGGTGTGTAATAGAGATGCTGCCATCGGGCCCCAGTGTCTCAACGACTCGATCAAATCCATCGTAGGTGTAATTCGTGCTGCGGTCTAAGGAATCCTTTTGCTCGGTAATGCGATCCTAGCTTTCATATCTGTAGTTGGCCGTTCCATGGGTTGCTCCATCTGATCTGCGCACCAGGGTTTCAATGGGCACTTGGTCTCCACGATCCCCTTGCCCGGAATGCCGGTTTTCTTCGTCATGGATATCAGATCTTTTACGGTGGTATTTACAACGCCCGTAGTGTCAACACAACAACAAATTGTCCCCCAGTCTCGGGGTCTCTTGGTCGTGCTCTGATGACTCAAGATGAGCCAGCCCATCTCCTCGACTTGAACGGGTTATCCGACTGCATTGGAGAAAATGTTTTGCATGACCCGGAGCATACTCATCGCAGTTGTATTGGCATTCTGAGCAACACCTTGATTTGCAACCCATACGACTCTTTCCAAAAGCGTCGGCAATGAACTGGTATGTGTGCCTTTTGTATCCGTCTTGGTAACTTTACACATGGTACTCTCTTTGTCTACAAGATACTTACTCTTCCTGCGTGCTTCCCATGCCGTCAAAAGCTCGACTATCTCTTCAACGAGGTTGCCCAAGCTATCATACCGAAACACTGTTCCGGTCCCATACTGATCTGTGTTGTGAAGAACCCTACCAGTGTAAAGGTAGATAGACGTTTCAGTATTAACAACGTGACCGTTAAATCTGGTACTTGTAGCGGCCTCCTTGCACCATCCAGATATTTATATATCTTGTCCTTTGTCGTTTCGTGCTGCCTATTGATTTAAGACACTTGCACCTGAATAGAATCATGAGCTCTAATCCCCGTAATTTTGACATATCTATATTCTATACGCGAAAGCATTTGACTACCTTCAGGGATGCCTCCTGACAAACAACAATGAAGTAATTGTCTCCTCTTCTATCTTGTGGCGTATTCAAATGTGCGTAGCGAAATCGCTTGCTTTTTTCAAAGCATCTACTACTGGCTTGCTTGGAACCGTTTCAGATAGAGCCTGGATCCGCTGTCATCAGCTGGGCATAACTCGACCTCGCCGTCCTTAGGGTAGTACTCTCGAATCGTCTTAGCCCCATCTTTCTCCATGATCTCGGTTGGCTTACCCATACGTCAAACGAGTAGAGAATCTGCTCTGTCCATCAAATAACTCCTCCTCTAGTGCGTGACGCTCTGTTGTCTGCGCAACAGATTTTGTGCCTTGCTGTCGGGGTGAAGAACCCAAATGGAATTTGTTACATATGTATTTAAGGTCTGCGCCGCCTTCAACCTCGAGCGTGGAGTTGTAATGATGTCCTGCGCGAGCGTCAAAGAGATTATCCCCATCAGGATCCTGATCGTTCACGCCGCCGTAGCCGAGCAAATTGAATTCAGATTATATGTATACCGTAGTAATCTTGGGTTTTTGTTCTCCAGGATACCCAGTTCGAATTATCACGTATGGTATCCAGGTCCTGGGAGCTTCCTTGGGTAGTCGATGGCCATCATGCAGATGAAATAGCTCCTCCGCAAGGCGGGCTAGTTAGTTGCCGGATCGAAAGGACAGCACCAGTGTGCGTTTACTCAAACTTCCACGGTGAGATGCAGCAGAACCGTTGTCCAATGGTGGGTTCAGCTCCGTCAACACATCTTCACCCCCTCTAAATAGTCTGGTGATGGCTTTTACTGAGGAATCGTGGGACACAATTGCGTCAAGCTCAACATCCGAACAATCAATCTTGAGCAAACCCTCTGCGCCATCTTTGACTTGAGACAATCGAGGTGATTCGCCTAGGCTGGTCCTTCAAGATCCAAGCACTGGCCGTTGATCGCTGACTTTACAGACGCTGTGGCGGTGACGCTTTCGTTGCACAGAATCTCTATGTCTCCAGATACGTGCATAACTTGGTAGTCCCCGCCGCTCTTTTAGAACGGGAAGCTTTCTAATTTCTGATCTTTCACCGCCAGCCTCGACGTTGTCTTGATGATCTGCTGATGCTCACCTATGACCAGAGAGTGTGCCCTTGACTGACGGTGTCTGAACTTTCGTAGATTCAGAGACCAACCTCCTCCAAAGCCAGCCCTCAAGGCTCATGGAGTCAAAAAATAAGAAGAGGTCGAACTGGTGACAGTTCCGATGAGGAAGAACGTAAAATCCCATAAAGTCATCTGTTCCAAACTGACGGTTGGCTTTGTAGATATCAGACCTGCAATAGGCGATTAGTGCAATACTTTCCAGGTGCAGCAAGGTATTTAGGGCTAAGCTTGAGAGCTACAAGTCGAGCTCATGGAGTCTTCCACCCCTTTGTGATTACGCTGTATTGACGGTATCTCTTGGACGTGTCGGGATGCTGACCCAATAAGGGTCTCTCATTGTCTCTTTGAGAGAACGCGTTTTGATTGGCCCATTGCGAGTGAGATTGGGAGGTTAGAGGCGTCGGAGACACTCTGGATCTGACAGACGTTGGAAACAGTCGTTTAGGGGCGGGCCGTTCCATGGGAACGGTTGCTGTTGATCGATGACGAATAAGGCCCCAGAGTCGATCGAGTTAGCGGCCTCTTGGGAGGAGCCACAGTAGTAAACTCCAACGGTGTCGTGTTTATTCGGTGGAGACCCGAACTCAAGGAAAGCCGCAATCTGTTTAGCGTGGTACTATCGCCAGGTAGACAAGGCTCCAGGTGCATGTGGTCTTTGGATATTAAGACACGTTCTGGCCTCATTCAAAACGGGTTGCGCCCATTGCTGGTCGCGGTCCGCTGGCAGTGGCTTACGGGGGTTATCACGCCCAGCTACCTTTGCGTTCCAGTCACACCAAGCCTGGAACTCTTACTGGTCGTTATTATCGTTGCACGCTCGACCGGAGGTTACGTGCTGCATCAAGTCACGGTACTTGATGCTCTCCTGCTGCATGAGTCTGTGCCATGCTCTTAAACCTCGTGCTTGGGTTGTCGTATTACGTAGGAGCTTATCTCGTATTGCAAGAAATTGTGTGCACCGACCCTCTGTGTCATCCTCAGCCTTTTTCGGAAGCATTTCACGCACGAGACCGAGCTGAGGATCTGTGGTTGGCGCGATTCCAAAAGGTTACGGCGTCTCTGAAAGTTGCTACGTAATGTGTCTAAATTGATCGAGATGGTGGGGGCATTTGAGGCTGCGACCTAACGCAGGTACCGGGCTAGTGCCAACGTAACATGGCCAATCGGAAGAGATGGCAGCATTATGTAATCGCATCCACGTCGCGTCACCCCTGCAACGCGATCCGTGTCGCGTACGCGCTAAAGATGAGATGAGTATCTCGACGATAGTATAAGGATACCTTACCAACCATGGCCGACACAATCAACGCCGTACCAACTCCCCCGCAGTCAACAAAAAACAAGAACAAGACTCATACAGAACGAGTCCAACGGGCAAAGAACCGAATTCATCTAGCAGCCGGTGTTGACCCCTCGTCGCTCTTGGGCCAGCATTCTCCTGCAAGCTGGGCACAGAGCCTGATTGAGCAGCTCGCCACCATCATCGAGCTGGCCAGGAGTGGGACAGCCGGTATCACAGTGGAACAGTTGGTAGCTCGTCTTAAGGATGAGGCGAGCCGGGACCAGACTGCCAAGGGTGTAGTCACCAACAGTATTGTCACCAGGATCAGATTGGAGATCACGGGCAAGTCGCAGGGATGTACACCGCCAAACGGAGAGGATGAAGTCGCAGACCCTGACGCCGATGCGCAAATGACCTCATCGCCATCTAAGGGCCGACCTTGTAAAAGACGTCGCAAGAACTCTGAGACCGAACATGAGCCCCAGGCTATACGCACAGAGGATGCAGAGGACGAAGAAGACGCAGACGATTCCCGAGGCATCGTCTCTCCCAGCGCTGAAGCCAAAGGTCCCGTAAGTACTCCTACGACTAGCCCGCTCTGAGCAGCTCAATCTAACCCTCAATAGCTACCGATCGACGAATACCACAAGCGAATCGCTGCACACCGAGAGCGCCTCCAACTCTTCGAAAACAAACGCGACGCGGCACAGGCCCTCATCAACCAAGCGGATACTCTGAACGAGGCTCTCCAAAAAGCCATCTCAAGCCGCGATGTCGCTAGTGCAAAGTCCCAAGAGTCCGCAAGCGCACTTACCGAGCTCGAGGCGCTGGTTGCCCAGCACGGACACATTCTCCCATCCTCAGTTCGAGACAGCATCCCCCAAGCCAAGCAGACATTGGATGAGGCGAATCGCGAAGCTGAAAAAGCAGAGATTGACTTGGCAGCGGCTCAAAAGAGTGTAGATGATCACGCGGACAAGGAGCCAGGGCTCCAGCATGAAGTTGGGCTGATGAACGATGCCATTGCGGGTTGTGTGGACGATATCGGTAATGTGGAGAAGGACTTGGGCGCAGCGATATGCTTGCAGCGTCTGCAGCGCGTGAACTGGGAGCTGTTGCGGGCTAGGTCGGTTGAGCAGGTGAATGACTTAATGCGGGCAATTAATGACTTTCTGGAACCTGGTGAGGGAGCTGAATAGGTCATGGGGCTTTTTTACGATATGATGGCGTTGCAGGGACTTGGGTTGTATGATCATGATACCCAA
The DNA here is from genome assembly GCA_037044295.1 of Aspergillus subversicolor. NCBI lineage: Eukaryota > Fungi > Ascomycota > Eurotiomycetes > Eurotiales > Aspergillaceae > Aspergillus > Aspergillus subversicolor. The sequence goes on along the minus strand of JAWLTM010000025.1, from coordinate 152,807 downwards.
CATTTACTGAGACTTGGTTGAGTCTTGCGGAGTTCTAGGGGTTATTCAGCAGCAGTTGTTTCGAGATAATGAGATGGTGAGGGGCATAATGTTACAGAGAGCATATGGGTCTCTTTGAGCAGGCATTTATTTATCTCTTAATTGAACGCAACTGGACACGTAATGCGATGTTTTGCACTCGATTGAAGATGATATCCTGTGATCCATCAAGGACAGTGATTCTGGTGTGGAGGATTCCTATGAAATGTGTCGAAGGTCATGGTTCGAATCGCGAACGCAGCGGGGCCTTTTTTTGAGGGCGGTGTGGTGAAAATTGCCTAACTTAGAACTGAGCTCTTGGCAGGAATAAAGGGCTGTCATCTTAAGATCGGCGCTCCATTTGAGGAGCTACCCTGAACCCACAGAGCGACAGCCAAACTGATCTTAAGATACCGCTTGTAAGATGCATTGCTGCCTGTCTTTGTCCCAACCTACGGTGTTTCGGTAAATTGCCACTCCGCAACTCAATCTATTACTTTCTGTGCAATTACGCTTAGACAGAACCTGTATTGTTGGCATTGCGGAATAGATACATGTTGCAACTACCCCGCGATGACAATCATTTGAAGTTGGTCTCGACGAGGTGGAGTTTACCACCACTCTGCCTACAAAAATATCATTCAGCGCCCCCAAGCCTCAAGCTGCTAGAGCTCGCCACTGAGATACCCTCCCGTCAGAGAGTCTTGCCATGAGCGGAGGTCGAATATTGTAAATGATCCAGGAGCTGGAACCGTTCTGCAACCACAGTATAGTGGCCAACTGCCGGGATGGGCTCCAGGGCCTGCCATCCTCTACTTTTAGTGAACAGGAGTATCCCAAGCCTCGTCACCGCTCCTGTGACCACACTGCAGAGGCGTAGTTTCTGGGCAGCTTCAACACCCCCCGCCTCAATCCCCTTGTCCTAAGTACACGGCGTTACATATCGCGTGCAAACGCTGCGCGTCATCATTGAACGACTCATGAGCGCCCAAATGTTAACCACACGGTTCCGACGTTTGTTCGTCATCGACCACATTTATCTGAGTATGGAAGGCAATATGCGTCGGAAGAAGCTTACATAACCTGGATCATTATCTATTCGCCCCCAACGCAGTAAACGGAACAATAATTATGCTGACGGCTTATTACCCCGCCATCGCAAACACTCTGAAATCCTTCAACATCAAAATACAAACCCACGCATAACCCAGTATCATCATGGCCTCCTTCGCAAGATCTGCCCCGAAGCTTATCGACTTACTCAGTGATTCACAGAGCCCAAACTTGACCATAGTAGACACAATTCTTTTTCATCTAGGCATCGCAGATATATACGCATTACACGCATCGAGCCGATCTCTGCGCTGGTTAGTGGACTACATGACGGAGTCGCCATGCTTGCTCAATATCACGAGGCAATTGCAACCTTTTGTCAACGACCCGATGCGCTTCCGAGAGGAGCTTGGGAAGCACGATGGGCTCATCGCAGGAGAATTTGTCCGCAACTTCTTCGAATTTAACCGTTGGGGAGTTAGCTCGCTGCTTCTATATATTGAACGTGGGCCTAAACGTCAGGGGTTTATCAAGTATCTACTTGACCATGAAGGATACAGAGCCTATTCGGAACAAACAATATTCCGTCGTGACAGTACCCCAGATATATCTATTGCCGTCATGGCTACGCCCGATTCTCCCATCGTCGAAATCATCAACAAGGCTCTTACGACAGCTGGTTTGAATGTTATATCCTGGAACAAAGCCTACTGCCTACTTCCGGTTCCCACCGTGGTATCTCACAAGTTCTACCCTATCAAGCCATTCGACAATGTCCTTGGCAAATCACTCCGCGAACGGGCCAAACGGGGTTGGACGACAAGGGACATGCTTTGGCCTGATTTGACAACTCGACTCATTTCTCGCAAGGAATGTCGTCAAATTGGCGGACCAAGCTCTCTGATCATCAAACTTGGAAATGAACCGCCAGGGGACTACACTCCTGACTATGTCCTCGAGGGGAGCGTCTATTCTGTGGTATGGAAGTTTATGAATACTGGTCGGTGTTTATCTGTTACTATGAAGCCCGCGCCTGCTTCCTATGCACTTCGTTATGTACACGCAAATGGCGAAGTCGGTCATGGCTGCAAAGACTGGGAAAGATTCTTGCGTGACCGATTAGACCGTTGGACTTATGTCGAGATAGCCAAGTTGGATCGTGAAGAGCAGCCACAAGGGTTCTACCATATGGCACCAGGGAACTATCGTGTACGTATTCCCGACGGGTACCAACTGCCAGAAACGTGGGACTATGCAGACGACCAGATCATTCCGTGGTTTCAAGAATGGGAGGAAACTTACTCAATGAGTAATGAGTACGTAGGGTCTATTATATAAATTATCTTTAGAAATAATAAAGTATTACATAATCTTAATCTTTTACCCTAGAAAGAACTTTTTCTAACAGTATTTAAGTAAATATATCTTTTATAATATTAATTAAGATAATATAAAGCCCCTACAACCTCTTGACGGCACTGCAGTCTGTCGATATTCCTATCAAGCTATGCAAATAGCGGCTATTCCTCAAGCCTTCTAGACAGTATAGTAGGACAAGACTTGATGTGTTGGCTTAATAATGCCGTTTCACGATATTAGGCTCCGAGATATTTCAGCCACTAAATCCCGTAGCTGGGCTTTCTGTTCACCCAGTTTACTTCAGGGATAAGTAGCATATAAGTAGAGGGCCAAAGGCCATACAGGTAAAGCTCGGCAGATTCGACTGACAGCAGATAAGCAGACTGAAGATAGGTCTTATAGTGGCGGTGCTTTCCATCGTGCTTGCGGTTAATCGTTATCAACTACTCACTGCAGCCTGTCGATAGCTGATCCGGCACCATTAGGAACTTAGCATCAGCGATTGCCATCGGCATGTATTGAGATCGCAAATTCAGGGTATAATAGACACTTGCAGCCGTAACTGAGCCCTTGTATAAGACCTGAACATCCACCATCGCTTGGTGCTGACTGCGCTGATTGATGCTGCCCAGTCTCAGTTTTTGTTCTCCGCGTCATCGCTAGTTCCAAAATCTCGTGTCCTGGGAAATAAAGATGGAAGAACCGAAAACCATGATCTCTTGAATATTAAGGTTTTGGCATAACTCTTGCCCTTTGAGGTCTAGGCGTCCCTTTAAGCTGGCTTTATAAGAAACTAGAGGCAGGTAGATTAGATATTATAATTTACCTTAAAACCTACTATAAACTTCTATTAGGGATTAAATTATATAGTAAAGTCAGTCAAGGCTATAAAGAAGAGCTTATTTATTAATAAAAGGATAAGTAATATTATTCTTAGCTATCTTAATAATATTATTACTATAGATATACTAAATAATATTATATCCTGCTTCTCTCTTTATCTTACACTGGCCATCTTCTGAGAGACCGCCCCCAAGCACGTTTAGCCACAGCCGCAGCAGAAGCCTGGCCCACCAGTCTTGATCTCTTCTGAACGGTTGGTTAGTTTATGAAATTATATGCTGTCAAGCTTATATACATTATTATAATAACTTACCTTAAGTATATTAACTATATAAAATATACTACCTAGCCCTAACCCTATCCTCACGCCGTAACGTACTCAAAGTCATCTTTAAAGTGGAATATTATTCTTCAAACCCATTATACACCCTTGTAACCGACCACGCTAAAGCAAAGTCCTGCGTCCCCTCAACAGGTTTAAACATCTTCTGCGCAACGACCCGTACAGTAACCGGAGTCTGAGGCACCGGGCAAAGGATAACCTGCTCTACATTATTCTGCTGACTCATGTCGTCCTCGGAGACGCCACCGTGGTGGAGCGCATCCGCGGAGTGATCAATAAGGGCCAGGTTCAGATTGTTCTGCATCATCGCACCAGGAAGGTCGTTATAGACCATGGTAACCTTGAGCTCGAACTTGCTTCTGTCTACATTGCCGAAGAAATCGAGACTAGGGGGATCAAGGCTGAAGGAGAATGTTTCGAGGTGCTTGAGGGGTGGTCCGATGAGTGTGCCGCCGGGGTATGAGGGGAGGGTGGTTGTGCTTGACACAGTCTCGTGGTGGACGGCACAGGTTTCGAGCATGGAGGCTGAATTCCGCAAATTTACCCGGCCAAAGCCTTGGGCTTCCTTGTCGACATTGGGAAGCCTGTTGGCGCCGTTGATGATGATGGCTTTGAGCAGTGCAGCAGGCGGTGATGATGGCGGAATGCCGCCGTTCTTCTCTTGATAGATCTCGCGCAGAATTGCAGCGCAGCCAGCGACAAGCGGCGTCGCGTGGCTTGTACCGCTCCGGACTTTCCAGAGGACATTAGCGTATTCCTCGCTCTTCGCCTTAGCAGCGGAGTAATTAACGTCCGGGTGCCTGGAGAAGGCGGAGAATATATTGTAACCAGGTGCCACGACATCAGGTTTGGTACGCTTCTCCACAGTAGGGCCGCGAGAACTGTCGCTGAGGACCATGTCTGGGTTGAAGACGGCGAGCTCAGCTTGTGCTGTTTTCTCGCCACCCGCCGTGGCAGCTTCCTCGGAGATGAGCCTGCGCGTTGTGCCGGATGCTCCAACTGTCAAGCAATTCTTGGCGGCGGCTTGCGATCCGATGGATGGTTTGGTTTGGTTCAGAGGCCACTTTTTCAGCATCTGCTCGTTGTTGTTGCCGGCAGAGAAGATGATGAGGGCTTGTGGATTGTTGCATACGAATTCATCGATGGCCTTTGCGCTGTCGCCATAGTTCCTCTGAGCGTAGTAGAAGCCCAGAGGATCGCCCCAGGAGTTGGAGTGGATAAAAGCTTCGTGGTTTTGATACGGCTCCTCAAAGAGGGTCTTGACATCTATCATTGGCTTGAGATTGCGAGTGTTTTCAAGCAGTGAGGTCATGATCAACTTTGCTTCTGGGGCAACGCCAGTCACAAGGCCATGGTCTGTATGGATGCACCTTGCGACGATGGTGCCACAGACGTGTGTGCCGTGACCTTGAGGATCGTCGACGGTCCCTGCAGCAGGACTGGCGTCAGTTGGCCCCCGAGCTCGCCCCACAGAGATGAGCCGTTTGATACTGCCACTGAAGGCGGGGTGGCAGTCGCTACGACTTCCTAAATCGAATCCCGTATCGTTGACTGCGATGGTTTGTCCCTTGCCCTGGTAAGACGACAGAGTCATTGCCGCTTCGTTTAAGTGAGCACCACCCATCACAATCTCGACTGCCTTGCTGTCATGGAGCTCTGGTACAATGACCTCCTCAATGATGCGGACATTGTCATCTTTAACAATAGTCTGTAGCTGTTGCCAGGTTGCGGTAAGGCGTATTTTGCCATCACTTAGCTCAAACTTAGCGCGGTCCAGGTCCGTGTTAGCAGCTATGGAATCTGCAACGGTGTTTTCATCAACTTCAGAGTTGTGGATCATGACGTCTAATGTGCAGGGGATGACTTCTTTCTCCGACTGTGACTTGAGCACGTCATCAAGGACATCGCGCAAGTTTTTGGGGATCTTCATGATATTTCGGTAGACATCGACCTGACGGACGAATGTCGTTAGGGCTCGAATGGGGTCAAGGTCTGGAGGATCATAGTGACAGAGATAATTGAGATTGCCAAGGTCCTCCAAGATGTTCACACCATGGTCTTCTAGTGTGATCTGTTGTTGCTGGGTAAGGACGTCATTGAGGGTAACAATGATGTGATTGGTATTCTCTGCGTTCTCAGCATAGTGCTTCTCGGGGTCAACAGTGATACCGTTAACCTCGATAACCTGAGCATTCCTGGGTGGAGTGACGTCCCCCATGGTGACAAGGCTATGTGCTAGGCACGTTTATACTGGTATTGTAGATTGAGGAACGAACTGTTTTGATCGGACGCCGCAGGAAAGACGAACAATCTGCAAGTATGGTCCTTAATATGCTCGACCCTTCTCCCTGAAATACTTAATCTCGCCAGTTATGCTAGCAAAGGAAGTCCGCGACGAGCTATTTTGAGAGATCCGAGTTCCACACCGGCCAGGCACTATCACACCATTCTGCTAATCAGCACGAGTGCTCCGATAACTTGCAGGATGCTGCTGGCCAGAAGTATCCCCACATTTCCAGCGAGCATTTAGCGTTTCAGCTCGTCCAGACAAGACTCAGATTCAATAGTGTCTGAAAGTGTCTCACCTCTCCTACCTGGACGAGTAACTCAGCGAATGAATCTTCATGCTACGGGCAACGATAGTCAACCTCGAATATTCCTGATTCTGACTAGATCAATCCGTCATGAACGGCTGGACCCGTCGAGGCAATATAGATCCCTGTTGTACACCGATACTTACCCAGAGAAAGTGTTACTTATGGCATAGCGTCGTGACGGGACGGCAGCTGAAATTAGGGTTTGCAGCTAATCCCGCTGTCATGCCCGCCGCCATGCCAATAGTGTCACCAATAGTCTTGCCAATAGTCTAACCACTAGTCTCACCACTAGTCTCACCAATCCCCACTTGGCATGGTGGGCAAAACGGGTATAGTGACGAGCTCTGAACATTATTGCCAGTAGCTGAAAACGTTGCGGACTTGCCTCGAATGAGACGTATACGTAATTGGGTCTAACCAGAATAAACAATATCCTGTGTTCGCTGGCTCAACTTAGCGTTAACCGAGACCTCAATTCGGCTCTCACTGCAGCCTGACCCCACATCAACTGAAGCGAAGCCGCTTTTTTCTCAAACATGCATGTAAGCTGTCAGTAGCGGGTAAGGGACAACCGGTTTCGATCTTTACTGTAATATTCCTGAAGAAACCAATCAAAATATATTACCATAGCTGGACCGAGACCGAATCTCGCGTATATCAACTATTTGGCTGTGAATCAACGGCGAGCCATCCGCCACCGGAGCATGCAATGCACTATATGGCTAACCTGATGCAAGAGTTTATAAAAACGGTAATCGTTTCCGAAGACATGTCAACTAGTGGATGCAGTGTGATTCCTGGACCTCGAGTGGCTGGCTGCACGGCCTTGGTTAGTTAGACGTTCTCATGCCTGTGGCCTACGTCAGCCTTTAGGGACATAAGACGGTAAAGCCTTGCATCAAGACTTTGGAGGAGTCTGTGCGCTACAAACTGAAGACAGTGAGCGAATAGACAACCGATTTCGATCTTTACAGTAGTACTGTTCTCAGACCGACTTTCAAAATATTGCCTGTACAAGTCACAATTATCCCTGATACAGCCAGCCCAGGCATAGCCGTGCCGTTAGTGTCATGTACACTTGCGCATGCAGAGCGATCCTCAGCTCACTCTCGACTTCCTATCTCGTCTTCGGCGGTGTTCGAGACTGTGATTACAATTGTCATCATGAGATAGCTAGGCATTGTGTACGAAATTCTAGACTTCAATGATCATGCCACGCACACATCAGGCTCAGCCGCGCTTGACTTCAGCCAGCCACTCAAAGGCCTAGCCAAGTCTAAGGATATCTTCCATGAGATTCTGAGGATATTGTACGCGCGTCATACAATGTGTGAGACCTCGTTCTTTCCTGCAAGACAGTGGTTCTTTGAAAGACTATAGACACTAGTTCCTTGACGACCTCTCAGATATAAAAAGGCCTTTAATATCCCCTTCTATCGAGATCAGTCCGAAACCAGTCCCCAACAACAACAACAAAGTCCACAATCCAATACTACCAATACACCTCCTTACTTCTTCAAGTCCCTTCTTGGAAAACCTGATCAATCAAAATGGCCACCACCACCTCTTCCGACCCCAATACTACCGTCAGCACAGTGACAACTGTCATCCAGGTCAAGGACCTCGGTGACGGCAAGTATGAGCTGAATGAGATTCAGTCCGACCCCTTTGTTCCCCCTGAGGCCCACAGCAGCAACCGCACACAGGTTGATGTCCCACTCCCCGTCCCCGGTCTCGGCGTAAGTGTTCACGCCAGCACCTGAAATTCGACACGTGTCACAGTGTGAGAGAGATGAACTAACAAGAATCTGGATTAGATAACTGTCTTCCTAGACATCGACGACAAGGAGATCGGCGCCTACGCCACCATGTTCGGCTCACAGATTGGTGGCTCTTACAAAGCTGGCCTTGACTCGGGAATCGAGATTGGCATCAACCTGCTGCTCGCCAAGGGCAGTGTCCGCGTCTTTACCAAGGGTAATAGAGTGAAGTTGGCTTACAGCCTTAGCGCTGGCCTTGGTCCTTTCGCTACCTCTCACAATGACGAGGTGGATTTGTTTGGCTTCTAAAGGAGAATTCTCTTATGGTGCTATCTTGGGTTCCTAGAAGGATATAAGATAAAGCTACTTAAGGAGTTTATATATAGACTGTGGAAATAAATATTTTTACCGTCCCACTGGCTCCTAATAATCAAGCAATAAATCATCCAACAATGGGTAGCAAAGAATGATGCCAAATTCATAAACAAATGTGAACCTTTGTCACATCTTGAAACAGGACATCTCAATCCTTGCTCTCAAAGCCTGAGACTGGCTGTGCGGGAAGCACCAATGGAATAGCTTGAAAGATACAGTTTTAAACTCCAACTCGGTTGGTTGCTGTTCAACATCAGTTGAGATACTGGAGACCCTAATGCATCATCAATATCTTTTCCTTCCCTTCTGTTGCGAATTCATGCGGAATAATACAGCAACCATGGTCTTTGTCGTACTTCCACCTAGCACACTTGCCATTGCAAGGATCTTGTGCGCATGGGGAATTACTGCAGTGACCTAGACCTTGATTTCCTTTCGTTCACCTCCATGCCCGCGAACCTCAGCCTGCAAGCCTTCACAGCCAAGATACATTAGACCACCATCCATACTATATCGAACTAGGTCACCATGTCTTTGCAGGCATTTTGACCTGCCGCCTATATGCCATCTTCTGCATCCATTCCCGGCTTCTGCAAAGACATAGAGGTTTTACACAGCTTATAAAGGCAACCCAGAGCTATGGTGTGTCCTTTGACAAGGTGTTCTTAATGCGCAGAAGGTTTTTATTGTCGCGGTTTGGACAACCGTCCAAGCTGAGAAAATGGCCGAAGCTGGCGGAACATGAGTTAGTCTCCTTATTGAATTTTATAATACAATTGACTGTCCACAAAGTTGGGCACTGACTATTGATCACACCCTGCTTATCTTATCACGACTTTCTTATCCTATCCTCACGATTAGGCCATTTCATCTTAACCAACTCAAAGTCTCTTAAAATTTCATTCTTATGTTTACTTAAGTGAAATTGGAAGGTCATTACAGAAGAGGTAGGTGAGTTAACTATAGACTCCACTGGGCAGTTATTTAACCCTTTCAATTGCTTGGGCGATGAGAAATGTGATATCCACTCCGAGGATGACCTGAAATGGACACTGTTGCCTGAATCAGGCTAATAAGAAGTTATAGATATTTAATTAATTAAGGGATATCTATATTTTCTGACTTTACAGTATAAAGTATTAATACCTGCATTAAAGCAGTAAGCAGGCTAGTTTTATAACGGTTAGGTCTAACTATATTAAACTAAGCCATGCTTAGGTTTATTATTAGCAGATTATATAAGGTATAATACTAAGTGGCTATTAAAGTATTATATCTCTTAATAGTAAATTAAATATATATTAAATTTAATAAATATAAATAAATTTTATTAATAGCTAGTAAACTATTTTTATTTTAATAATAATTATAATTTATATATTATTATATTAAAGGTATTTAGTAATATTTTTCTATAAATTAAAGAAATAATTAATTAATTTTAAGTTATTATTATAATATTTTAATTTTATAATTATAAATTAAAGTTAAAGAATTAAAAAGGAATTATTTAGTTTTATTATAATTAGTACTTATAAATAGTGAAATTTATAAGGTATATATAATATAACTATAAGGGTTATAATATAATTACTTTAGTATATAAATAGAAATTTAAAGACTATATAAATAAAGCTTAATAAATAAAACTAATAGTAAATAGTAAATTAAAAATAAATATTATAATAATAGTACTTTTTATTATATTTATAGTTATATTATAACTTAATAGGCCTTTATATATTTCTTATATTTTTTACTAATTAGTATTATTTCTACTAAAAATAATTAGCACTAAGACTTTATAATTATAGTTAATTTAATATAATTAGTGCTAATTTACTTAAATTATTATTAATTCTATAATTACTTTATTAATTTAATTTAATACCTTAACTATAGTTATATATATTTATTAATATTAAAGGAAATATAAATTGCTAGATATTAGTAATACTTCTTTACTTTAATATGCCTTACCTGTATTATTAACTATTAAAAGATATAATACTTCCTAACGCTTAGTCTATATGCTTTATATATCCTGTAAATATAAACCTAATATGGCCTAGTTTCCCTGTTTGAAACCCCAACCGTCACAAGTTAATTATTATTAACTACTTGCTGCAGCCTGTTGATGGCTGGCCTCGAAGATTGAGTGCAGGTCTAATAGGTGGGTCGCTTCTAGAGTTTGAACGGAATTCCGGTGAGAAGTGGTTGGTGCTGAACTGTTTCGCCTGTGTCTGTTCAAGGTGAGAGAGGCCTCGATCTTCGGCCGTGGAATGAAGTGGGAAGCAGCGGCTTCACATTGTCCGCATTCAACCGCTGCCTCTTATAAACTTAGCCCAGGCTGCTCAAGATGCGGTTAGCAAAAGGGGCCTTACCTCTTGGTCGTACACAACTCAAAGCGGTGGAATATTTGGGAATGGCGGTTTAAGTCAGTCATAGTCGAAGATGGATAGAAAACATGGATTGAGGTGAAAGCAGTATGGGCTGGGAACAGGGCTTGTGTCAGGTCATGAGGGAATGGCCATACCGGGCTTAGAGATCAATGAATACAGAAATTGGTACACTGTCCTTTGCCAGCATGACTTTTGGGAGATTCAGATGGTGTGAGAAAATAGTGACAGCAACATTGCGGCAACATGCCAAACTTTTCTGGTAGGCTGGTAAGCTGCGGGACGCAGCAAGCCGATATACTAGGGGCCCAGTTCCAGCGGATAACCTCTCCAGCCCGATTTGCGATGATGAGAAACTCGGTTTGCGCCTGAATCAATCCCTCCTACACACGGCAGAGCCATGCCAGGCAACTTTCAATTATCTGCCCAAGTCAGCTCAGCTTTGAGGACCCCGCAACGGCTGAAGAATCATATACCTCTGCCGACAGGGGTCGTGCCCGATAAGGAACCCGTTTCCGCCAAGGCATGCACCGCTCTCTGCCTAGAACTGCAGGCAGTGGTCGGCGCTAACCCGCTGGTCTCACAGTGTAAGGCCGCTACCAATTACAGAACTGGCTCGTCCCTGGACCACCTAAGTAGTGATCGCCAGCTGAAAAGAGATATTTTTAGGCTGGCGCTTATCAGAGGCACACAGAAATCGCCAGAATGTATCAGAAGCGAAGAATGTCGCAGGCCATACGCGAATGGATAGGCTGAGCAAAGATGCACGTTACCATGTGTTAGATGATGAAGTGACCATGCTTTTCAGCTGTGAATTGTCCTCGGCCAAGAAGGCATATCAAACGCCACAGCGGCAATCTTTCAAGACTGGTTGGTCTGTCTTGCATTTCCGCGTCTCAGCCGCCTTGTCCTGGATATAAATTAATTAAGGGGACATGCCCACTAGCCGCCTCCACGTCTCTTCGAATGTCTGCCTTATTTTACATATCTGAGTAGATAACACATAAATACCGCCGCTTCTGAAGTCTACGGAGGCTCAAATCAGACAAATCTCAACACAGTCCCAATTCAATCTAATATCCACCATGGAAGCACCCTACCGATTTCGCGTCATCGACGCATACAACTATACTTACAACACTCCAAAAATATGGCAGGCGTGGAATGAAGCATATTTCCGTCGGGTTTTTAGCGTGCTTGGGGCCAACGGTGAATGGGTCAGGCTTAAGGACGATGGATGCACCATGCCCGAGTACAAGACACCAAATTGCACCCGAACTTGTAGCAACGCCACTAGCATGTTCTACAAGGAGTCAAATGTTTGGAACTGCATAGCTCTGGCGACGGTATCCACGCAAGTCATCCAAGGCAACAAATCGTTTGATGAAAGAAATGTTGCTTCGATGGACAAGAGATTCAATCTAGGTGGCTCTGATTTCGGAGCCATTGACAAGCTGGGTATCTTCGCACAGGTCAGAGGGTGCTTCTCGCAGTCTTGTACGGATTCAAAGTTCGGGAACTGTACGCCAGAATTTGAACCATACAAAAGCCGTCCAATTAATGCTGACAACATCCTCGACTTTGCCAGTATTATCAACGGACCATATTGCCAGAGTACATCATTGGGCATCGATTCAGATATTGCAGGGCCTGGCATTATTGTATCGTATGTGACGCTATTGGCCCTGGTTTTCCTCTTATCTGCGCTCTTCTGCCTCTCCAGCCTGTGTCGAATCAAAACTAGGGAGGAGACCACATATTCTCCAGATTCGGCGCAACGCCCTTGTGCTAAGCTCCGAAACAAAGTTGAATCTCTCATCGTCGACCTCCAAGAGGCCCAGGGATCATTTGTGTTCGCAGTCAGCTTTGTGTATCTGATCGCTTTCGATGGAAACACCATTGGCTTATCTAACGTTGGAACACTTCTCTCCTTTACTATCAACCGGAATATTGGCTATGGCTTGATGATCATTGGCACTTCCTCTGTGGCCGTTCTCCACTATTTCGCATGCAGATCTGGTATGCACCAGTTTGAGGCTCTCTTTTTAGTCATAAGCAATATGGCAATGCTCGCTCGTGCCCACTACATTAATACCAAAGATTCATGGGCGAAGCCTAAAGGATTTTTGGACAACCTTAGGAGAAACGCTGCATTGGAGAAATGCGGAAACAATCCAGGCCCCATGTCTTTTTGCTTAGGGGCCCGGTTTCAAGGATTGACCGAGACCCAGCAGACTTTTACTCTCACAAAGCACATGGTTTATGCTGTCTATGTCCTTTGCATCTGGGTTTCAATAGAAGGCATTATTATGCGCCTTGTCAGCAAATGGCAGCCTAACTCTTCAAAATACCGTTGGTGTTTATTCGCCTTCTATCTATTTCTTCTTGCTCGGTTTGCTCCATTAGTCGTTGGGCTGGTTGATGTGGTGGCCACATTTAACCGGATCAAGGAACTTAATGGTGGTGAGTACTCGTGGAGTTTTGGCCAGTTCGTTGCGGTGTCTGTCTGGGGTCCACTGACCTTGAAGCTGATTGGGGCGTTTCTTTCCATGTTTGGAGCCTGGGACTGGCTTTCTAAAAAAGCCAGCATAGGCGCCTATTCCCATACGCTCCAACGAGCCAAAGACTTTCTTAGCAACCATTCATCACAGGAAAGCATAAGTGATGGGATTAATGGACGTCGTCTTTCGCTTCTACATTCGCCAGGAATTTCTATGGCTGATTTGGGTGAAGGAAATGGATCAAATAATAGCAATGAGGCATTGCAAGGATCTGGCTTACGCCCGACACAGCCATCTAGGAACATTTGAGAAAGGATATGTTAGTGCATTGTGTAATATGTTATGTATGGCTCTTATCCGTTGGAGTGGTATGGCAGTCTGAACATGTTAAAGACGAGACTGATCTCTATAGCTTTATATACTGTATTCTTTATTGTATTGTCTAGCCTGCAGCTATCTCACTTACAAAGTAGAATAATTATAATACAAAGGGAAAAGGCATCTAGTACCCTTTGCGGCAGACTTGTAGTTCGTTAGAGCTACCGCATATAAGATTGACGAGTTGTGCACAGATAACCTTGAGGATGCGGAGTCTTTCCTTATGAGTATGTGCGAAATACTTCTCTGTATCGTTCGCATTATACCATACGACGATCTTGGCCAGGACCGGATTGTCTCTGTCCTCGAAACTCTGCGATTGAGAGCCAAGACTACAGTTAATCTATGAGGGTTACGTGTCATTGAATTTTCCAGAGGATGCCGAGTATGCCGAGTGGAACGATAGGCTCTGACCAATGTGACAGAAAGAAAGACCACTCTGGAGAGACTTCCCGTTGCTGTCTTCTTACATACGTGAAGCATGGTTTGGTTCGTTACTCTGAATCTCCCACCCTTTTGTTATTACGCTGTTCATATTTCCAAGCTGACCAAAGGTTTGACAGACCCAATGCAGGATTCCGGAAACGACACAGTCAATATTGAGGATGCGTCTGCCTGGGTGAGTCTGAATGCCTTTGCTGGTCGAATCACGAACAAAGGCCTCGTGGACTGCTCCCTTTATGCCATCATCGAGATTAAAAAAGCTCTACAGAAAGAGATCCTCCCATCCGGGCCAGCGCGAGACTGGATCCTCACCAGATGTATCAAGCTCTTCAAGGACGCTGGCCAGGGCGATACCCTCGATGAGGGGGAGCTGGCGGCGACTGCGCCGGGCCCACTCTACATGGGAACTAGAGGACAACCTGGACTTTGCATGGGCAGATGGCGGTTTTGGCTGAGGCGGTTTCAAGAGATTGGGTCTGATGATAGTAACGACAGCGTTGGTTACGAGGCCACACAGGTAGCTCGTCGCATGGAGAAGATTATGGAGGAAAATGGCCGGCCAGAGGCTCGGCGGCTTGGTAAGACCGAGGAAGATGGTCGGACTGAGTAAAAGATGACCCTAGATGTCTGTCGTAATTATTGCGGTAATTATTAACAATACCATAAATCTCGACAGCCCATTAATTTAGCATTTAAATCCATCACAAAGAACTCGAAAACATCTCGGGCCAGGTTTCCTTTTCGCCCACGACCATGGTATAAGACACTTCAGCGTAATGCTCTGCTGCTGAGCATAGTCCAGGAGCAAGTTGGTCATACACATTCGCCAAGTTGTTGAATGCCCATGGCACAGCGTCATTCGCCACCCCCCACCGTTCAACTTCGAGTCGCGGCCGATCCGTAATGTCACTGGGCGGACATGCAATGATGCTGTATCCCAGAGCCTCGAGGCCTTTGAGGATCATCTTGGCCGCAAGATTTAGCTGGCTATTCTTCAACAGGTGGGCGCCGAAGGCGAAGTAGGGTCCCCAGAGTTCTAGCCGAATCGCGCAGTCGTTGTTTGTCGGGTAGGTTTTCTCGAGAGCCTTCAAGAGCCGACTTGCCTTGGCTTCGTAACCGGAGCCAGGGTGATCAAGAAGCCTCTGGAGGTCGTGGGCAAGCACCTTGCGTCTCTGGAGGATGGAACCAGACGTGGCTTTCTTAGACAAACACAGCCCGCAGTCGCACATGAACCCCCAGTGATTTAAGCCCTTTTGGGTCTCTTGGTAAGATTCGAAGGGCACAGGAAGACGATAGCAGAAAAAGAGTTCAGTGCCAGCAGGGAGATCCCTTGTCGCGCGCACGATTTGCATGTCTCCGATGAAGGAGCGTCGACAGTTGCCTACACAGGAATGGTTGATACGAGAAGCGAGGAGCCAAATGCCCGAGGTTGTGTACTTGAAGTCTTCGTCACCCGTCATATCTCTGCTGCTGGATGTTGCCTTGAGGAATGACTCGCGGCTCGTCCTCGGGGCACCAAAACAATTCAGGGAGTTAATCCTTTCGACCAGGAATCTGGATCTCGGTTAGCTGCCTGGCTCAACTGGTTAACCAGTGAAAGTGGCAGAGGACAACTCACGAATCGACAACTGGGGTTCCGTCAGCCTCCAAGACTGTAGCCTTTTGGTAGTCGGCGTGGTGGAGGTCTCCAAACTCGGCGGATAACGACGAGTTATGGTACAGTTTCTGCACAATCAGGCTCAAGAGACGTGCTTGGCCACCCACTACTATCCTCTTGGTGGCAAGATTCATCAGCATTTTGGTCTGCTTTGTGGATTGCTCATCCCCGGCAAAGCTGTAGGAGAATGCCTTTTCGCAGAGCAGAAGCTCCCCCGCTGAGACTGCCTTGGTGGTGAAGAGCCCTTTACCTCTGCCAGGCGACTCACGAATCTCTACTGGAGCTAAGAAAGTGGCACAGTCGATGAAGGGAGGTGTTTTTTCTGCCTGCTTATACATTTGCTTGAATTTGTACTCGCCTGTTCGCTGTTCGTTGAGCCGCTCGTGGAGCCGATCTTTCTCGGAGCTGGCTGCCTTGTTTTCAGGGAACGACTGTGTGAGCTTTTCCAGCATTTCGAGGCTCTGCTCATAGTCACCGAGCTCATACAATGCTCGAGCCTTGCGGAAGAGAGATTTTTCGGATGGCATCGCAGGATTGCTGGCTTTCTCGGCATCCAACAAGGCCTGCTTCGGTCGGTCCATGTTCAGGTTTACAAGTGAGCGGTTGAGGAAAGCGAGCTGTCTATCCTCAAGATTTTGACCCGCTCGAATAGCTGAAGAGTACCTAGATGGCTGTCAGTTATGTGCTCTCGGTTGCCCAACTGCTTGGCCTGATCTTCAGAGTCAGACAAGACGAGATGAGAAACATACAGTCGCAGTGCTTCAGCCCATTTTTTGGCCTGTACAGCGTCGTTCCCTTGCTTTCGAAGGTTTGTACTGTTCTCGCCTGAGATCACCGTCGATGGCCTCCAGTGCGAGGGAATGCGGTCGTCCGCTCCGTCCAGCCAAATCATATCACTAGGGTGATCGACTCTGAGCGAGTATGTACCGTCCGTGGCACATTTGAAGAAGGGCTCTTTGAGAATGCAGACCATGTTTGGGCCGAGGATCTCAGTGGTAGGGACGATGGTCTCTTCAGGTTGGTGATAGAGCTGGAGCAACACAGCGATTCCCTTCTCATCCTCCACAATGGCCATCACAGCCGTCATGCGGTCCGGGGGCGTGAGGACGCGCAGCATGATCTTCTTCCCTCGATGATGGGTTTCGAGTCTCATGTCGGAGATCATGATGGGGTCCAGGTCGTTGACGGACTTAATGCAAGGTGGGTAAGGCGCTGGGACCTGCGTCGTAGCGATTGTGTTTTCGTCCGACCGAGGGCCATATGAGGCGGCCATGAGTTTCATCAAGAAGGACGAGACGAGTTGTTGAGAAGGGGGGTGATCTAGCACGGCTTGGCCCTTTCTTCGGGCTGCTCGCTCTGCAGCGCCCTGAAGTTGCTTCAGATAGCCGATGTACTTACTCTCGTTTGAGACATCTTTGATATCCATGTTGGGATTGAGAGTTGAATAGTTGAGGCAGCGTTGGTTGAAATGGTGATTCAGAGTACAGCTCGAGGTTGAAATCCTAACTCGCGTCTTGAATGATAATTTGGCGAGCCACAGGTGAAAACAACAGACGGCCAAAATGCCTCGTCAGGCCATCGCAATGGTTGGCCTCCCACAGGTGACTGCATATTTGTGACCAATCTTGGGTGGCCAATGCTGGCCAAATATTGGTCAACAGAGGTTACCCCTCTCGCCGTTTGCCCAATTGAAAGCTCAGCAACCAGAGGCAAATAATCGAATCAATGATCTTTACAGAAGCAGGGTTTCTTTGGCCGGCTTCTCGTCTTGAGCTGGCGGTACCCATGCCTGAGCCACGTGATGCTTCGTTGGGTCAATCAATGAAATTGTCGTGGAGTTGTGCCAAGGTGAAGAAACTTCAGCCGTCTTTCATTTTCCCCTATACCTCCCCGTGTATAAAAAACATAAAACGAAAAAAGAACAATAAAAAAAAAGGATTCTTAAACAACCATTCACCAAGCACATACATCATGGCCCCAATGTTGCACTCGAATACTGCGAACCAACTACCCTCGAAAGCTGACCCACAGGCGAAGAGTATGCTCTTCTGAGTCCTGCAAGAACTTCGCATCATTATCTTCTCCAAGCTACGGATCTATTCTACTTGCCTGGCCACAAAACCAGGCTTTTTCCGAACGTTGCCGCTATTATCCCAACATGTCGCTGAGCAGGGCAGCGATCAACGTAATGTCAATCAAGAAGGGGTTGTAGCTAACTAAAATATCAAAATTGACAATAACGTACGTGATAAGCAAGTGTAACAAACAAGTAAGTGCAACACTCTAATTTTCATCTCAAATCGCAATATTTAAATAGCTTTAAGATATCGAAACTCAGCCTACAGTGGCTATAATTTCGAATACAGCTTAATTATTGTATGGCATAAATAGAAAAGAATTTCTAAAATGGAAGAGAATTGTCAGATAATGGTTTGGTTCAGAAATCATTGCCCTCACAATTATACCATCGTTCAGATGCCCTTAGCCAGCTTCTAAAGCTCAGAGACAATAGCCTTTGATGGATTCTCCTTTCTGGAGAAAGAGAAAACTGCGTCGATTCATTGTGCGGTTTTTGGTTCTGATGGAAAACCCTTGTTGAAGCCCCATTGGCGGCTTGTTTGACCGGCTGCAGCCACAACAGCACCTTCATGTCCTACCTCACACGTGTACTGCAGCAGACAAGGCGGATGAAACCGACAGGATGTGTTATTTTGTCAGCCAACGTTGCCAGAAATGCATCAACCCATTTGGATATCTTTGATGCGCCGGGCGCAGGCTGGACGGCTCTTACACGCCACATCTCGCGATAGGGATCGCCAGCAGGCCATTGATGACGTGCAATACGAAGTGCACGACAAAGTGCACCGGCGTATGCTACTGGCGATTGACGTGATTGGGGTGATTGGGGTCATAACGACGGGGGCTGGCGCGGCACAGGAGATGTCGCTGTCGCTGGGGTTGCAGCTCATTACTGGGCCGCGCCAGGCCCGGCCCGACCCAATTTGCCCCAATTGCTGGTCCAAAGTGGGGTCGACCACCAAATGGACTTGAACTGAAGATCGAGCTGAGCTTGGTGTCAGCGCTTAAGCGACTCGCCCGTCTCATCTCGTTGGGCTGTGACCGAATGGAAGATGGTTGTGCCGCCAAGCTAGATGTGCCACGCAGAAGCACCCGATTGGTTGTTTCGGCCACCGGCCCAGTCGATGACTCCCTGGCGTGTTTGCCATCAAACTCCGCCACCTCTTTATAAACAAGGAGTCCTCATATGTGCTCCTCACGTCCTCCTCACACTAAACTAGCAACAAATGCAAGCACAAATCGAGAACCTCTTTACGTTGAACGCCGCGGATTTCTACCAGGTCAGCCAAGACTGCACTAATTAAGATCCTGTGCGACATAATGCTAACGCCTTTTGTTTCAGATCGTGAACTCGTGCATACGATCGGCGATCTAAAGTTCCGGAGTCGAAAACCGACATTGTGGCGTCCACAGGCTAGGCAAAATGACAGCGATGCCTACTGTTCACCAATTGCCATCTTTCACGGACACCGCCTCATATTTGGCAAACAGCCGATTTCAATGTATTTGGTATTTACCTCACAAGAAGAGATCCTGTTTGGTTAAGACCACGCCAAAAGATAACCAAAGAGCGCTTCAGCGGGTGAAAGGTGTTTGGGAATCAGGCCTCGCGGCGACATCAACGCTTCAAGACTTGGCGGCAATTGCTGAGGATTGTTGCTGCGCTCGCCACCACCGTAATAAAATATGGGGAAGCGGTCTAGCACATGAATTGGCCAATCGATGGCAAAATGAGATACGAAACGCCTCAGGTCTTACGACTCACGGAAGAAACCTAAGCGTGAAGACGGAGGACTCGAAAACGTCAGTTCCCATCGCGTTTGCCAAACATCAGGTTCTAGAAGAGGAAACATTGCTCTCAAAACTGCAATCAGTTGTTGATACTCGGGCAAGAAAAACTGGATCTTTGTATTTTTACACCTATGCAGACGATGCCTTCCATGGCATGATCAAGATAGGGTACACCAGCCGGGAGGTAGAAACTCGACTGCTTGAATGGAATGAATGTGGCAATGGTCATCCAAAACTCCTCGACTCTCTTTCCGGCGTGCGACATCCAGAACGTGTCGAGCTGTTAACACACTTCGAGCTCGTGGGATGCTGGTATGCACAGAGATGGTGCGAGCATCATCGCAAAGCCCATATTGAGTGGTTTAAAGTCGACTTGGAAAGAGTGCGAACAGTTGCGCGTCTCTGGTGCCGCTGGATGCAGGATGCCAACCCATATGACAGACGCGGCTGTCTCAAAGCTCATTGGGTGGGACATATCAAGTTCTTGGTACAGCATGACAATCCAATCACAGCCAAAGCGATGGTGCAAATTCAGAAAATAGAAGAAGGATCGGACGAGGTGTATAAGTTCATCGACGACAAGATGCTGCGGAAGAAACAAGACGCTGTCGTGAAGGAGGAAGTCGAAGAAGAATGATCAATTGAAACCGCAATATACTCTATCTCGATGATCCGTGCCTAGTTTGGGACACGGTAAAGGCTTTGTACTTGATCAACGACCACGCTGAAGACTGTATTATAGTTGACTTAGTCTGTCAAGGTTCCATTATTCTTTCACTTTTAATCATAAATAGGTGATGAACTTGAAACATCATAGAGTTGTCTTGTTCCCCTCCATCCTCGGCTGGATTTTCCTCTGATGGCTGCTACCCAGCCGTCTCTAGTCAACTGAATCGGATTGTCCCCAAGCTCTGTAGCGTGATGCACAGTCTCAGATGTAGGACGCCGTAGCTTGAGGAGCATACTATGATTGTAGTGGTTCTCACCATGGGGGAATTGCTCGAGATGGAGTTTCTGGATGGGCGAGAGGAGGAAGGGTGCAAGTTCACCCTCATCATTGGCTGAGTCATCGCCGGAACTGAGGTGCTGTGCCTTGGCCGCCATGACCGTAATGTTGGCGCTCTTGAATATGTCCTGCACAGGGAGGCAGACGCCTCGTCGTCGACAGAGGGCGATGGCCTGCATAGCCGTGAGGAGTCGCCTCCCATACCGATGAATGAGTGGCGCTGGGAGACTTGGCCAGGAAGGTTGGTGACCCAAGCCACTGCCTCGCTGATGAACCGCTCTACGGGGCTGTGGGCGCTCCCAGGTCGGGCCTCTGGGTCGTTGTCAGCTAGGTTCCTGGTGATGCGCTCGTACATTTCGTCCAGTTCGATCCCTTGGCCTCGCGCCTTGACCTGAGTGTCCTTACGCCGCACGAAAGTGAATCTTTTACTCTTGCCCTCGGAGCAGCAGGAGACGAGATCTCCCGTCGTGTCTGCACGGGATATGTTTGTCAGTCAATGAGCAGTGTTGATGAGGAAGGCTGTCAATGTAGGTGCGATTCATTGCCTGTAGCAGCTAGAGTGGGGAGGCGGCACTATTACCCATGCTGGAGTCTGTACTTGACACCAGCATGCTGATAAGAGGACCGAAAATCTCGTCGATGCGGTCTACAGGAACATCGCGTCCTGAAGTGAGATAACCCGAAGTAGACATCTTCACAGCCCGTAAAGGCACGCAAGACGAATCCCCAGACCCCCTGACAGAAGTTTGAAATGGATACGCCGTGGGTTCCGCCGAGCTGGCGCATGGCCTCAACGCCTGGGACGAGCCGCGCGATCATGTTCAGCGTCCTCACCTTATCATCTGCACCCGCGTCCACAAGGACGATGAGTGGATAAACTCGAGGGCATCAGGACCATCATGTCTTCGGCCTTCCATCGTAGGTTGAGCTGCTGTTGCCGTCTTTCTGAGGACAGCTTTGGCGTAATACCGCCGTCATTCCTGCCACACTCGTGGAAAGCTGTACGCAGGGCCTGGTGATATTGGACGGAACGGCGCCAGGCGTTTTGCCGTCGTCCCAGATCAACTGGAGATCCTCTGTTTGCAGGAGACACCTTCCACATGCCCGATATCACGTATTCTGCGTCATCCTTGCCTTGACTGAGAAGAATGCGTCGTTGTAACGGGGAGCAGGGGTAGACCGATTCGACGACATCGGGGCCCCAACTATCCACCTTGGCCTTACAGGCGGCTGTGAGTGTAGAGAGACAACCTTTCCCTTGTGCCAACAGAGGGAAATAGCCTACGGTGAATGTGGCTGGGACAGCGGGGGCTTAGTGCGTAAGGGCCTCTGACCAGAGGCTCCCCCATAGGGAGCTCTCCTACGGCTGTGACAGGGAGCAGAACAGACCGATTGCCAGCATCGGTTACCCAGACGCGGGCACCTATCGGTGGGCCAAAATTAGCGGGATCACTGTTTCCCTTCAGACGGCCTCTGGCGTTACACCAGATGGTGGTCTCTGCAAGAACATAGCCATTAATAAGGAACATCTTATCATGCCAGCGACGAATTTTATCAGCTGTAGGTGCTTCACCACCCAAAACCAGCGTCTTAAGACCAGGGACATGCAAGGGACCTAGGAGATCAGCGACAGTCGGGGTCGAAAATGCCCAATCCTGAAATCACCCTCGCCAGCCGACCTTGTCTTTGGGAAACCATAAGCCAGAGCACACATCCATCATTAGGGATGCGTTAACGTGCAGGAAAAAGCATCGCAATATTTCCATCGCATATTTGAAATTGTAGGTATACAGTCCTTTACCAGTGGCATAGTCAAATGCGCCATCACATCATTTGCCAGCACTCATATATCCTCAATTCGAAGTGCCATCAGGGCTCAATTCGCCGAAACAAAGTGATCTGGCATTAGCAACCCTCTCTTTTAGAAATCAATAGTTCAGAGGTGACAACCGTCAAGCTAAGAGAAGACGACTTTCCAGGTTTAGAGAGGGTGTTTTTGTAGATTTATCACGGGGCTGAAATCTCTGGAATTCTTCGATTTACGTCGCTATATGGCGTGATGACTTTGGCAAAATCGTCTATAGCAGGTAAGCTACAGTCAAAATGCGAAAGACCTGGTTATATAAAACCTGATTTGTCTGTTCATCCATACCTTCATTGCGAAAGTCTATAACTGAATTGACTTAAGAAGCGATGCTAAATGCTACGCTGACGATTGAAGAATCGAATATATTATCCATCTTGACGCCCAGGCGACGACATAGGCACCCGTGTGGAGTTGGCTTGCATCGATCATTATGCTTCGGCATATGTCTACCCCATGATACTGTCGTCGGGGTTATTAAGCGGGCAGACTAAGATCAAGCAATTATCATTCCAGTGCTTACTCTTGTCAGGGCAATAGTAGCCTCGGCGTTCTGGCTGAGAATATCACAGCGGGAAGCAACGGTGTCACATATTGCGTGCAACCACTATCTATCATCTTTCAACGACCCACAAGCGACCACATAACAATTTCTGAAGTTTCTGTTCGTCCTTAATTACGTTTATATAAACTAGGCAGACTATATAGATCAGTGTAAGCTATCTATCTGCCAGCCATTGGCCTCTCTTAGGATCTGGAGACAGCAAAGCACAGCCCTACCAGAGACGCAGAGGCTCCGCTGTAGAACGACTGGGCACATATCGATATCAAGGCTCACTGCATTGACGTCGACGATAGCTTTATTTAACCAAGGATAGATCCGATTGCACCGATGCAGGTATCTTCATCTACCAGGGCTGGGAGCGGGAGATTGCGGTGACAGATCTCATGTACCACAAGGCCATGCGCGCCATATTACAAACTTTGAAATACCAGTTTCGTCTCGTCGATCACCGGGTATTGCATCTTGTTGACTTAGTTCAGGCTGCTTAAGAGAGCTTGGGGAGTCTGTTCTCTTGGGAATTTACGACAGCTTTTCATTCTGCACCGGAACTCTTGGCATTACTTAATGCGTTATGCAAACTAAAGTTGGAATCGCGTCATCTGGAGCTCAGGGATTGTCATCAACATTTATTAGGAACGAAAGGCCACAGTGGACTCAACATTTCAGACAATACTCAAGCCCTTGTCTAAAACGGCAAGAGAAACCGAAAAAATCTGCCGTCGCTTATGCTGATTGATGTCAACAAATCTGGGTACGTTCTTCTCCGCATCCATCGCTCGGTCGAATATTTTGAAATCTGGAAAGTCAAAATGAAAGAACTGGAGAATCTATTTCCCCGAAAATCAATTTGTAGGCCTCCCTCTGGCCCTTTAAGACCTCGTTCTCTCTTCAATATGACTTTGCAAGAAACCAGGCGCAGGTGGACCAGTCATCGCGATTTGCCCTAGAAAACAGAGACCCGAATCCCAACATAGAACCCTCCCACCATTATGTATCCTTGACTTGAGTCACAAAGTCAAATTATGACAACGCTGTGGCTGCCTCTCACTTAAGTCAGTGAGTGGAATCTATTGCTCATCCATCCCACTACCGCACCTTTAGACTTGCACCTGATCAGGCTCAGAGTCTCGCTGGGATGTGACACCTACCGATGGTGACTTTAATGGAGGCGATGGTTATCCGATGTAGGCTTCGACAATTCTGCGCCTGTCGTTCAAGTTATCCCCATCCTCGCAATGAATCAGTAACTTCGGATACCGGTCCCTATACACACTTGCATACCAAAGGCTTAGCGCACGCGATAGAAATACCGCAAAGGCTATGATAATGACTCTTTCTAACGCCGATCGAATAGAAGTCCCGTAGAGAACGGCAAACATGAAGGTGTATAGGATAGTTAATAGAGCCTGTAAAAGCCCTGGAAGGAGTTGGATGAGTGGGTTGAAGGCAGGCTTCCTACTATAAAGAATAATTCCATTTCCTCCCTCTAGAGGCATTTTTCGATATGTGAACACTAATAAACTCCACCATATAAGTCCAACCAAAGGGATGGCGAGCATAAAGGAGATATGCCATATGGCAGGCCCAGTGGGGCAGCTCCAAAAAGGTTGAGGAGGAGAATTAATAACGAAGTGGTTAAACACCATCGCTAACAATAAAATCGCAATCTGGGACAAGATAAACGTCAGTCGCCAGAGGAAGGATTTAAGGCGGTTATGGCAAGTAGCCTCGGGTACCAGCGATCGCCTGCTATGAGAATGTAACAAGTTCTCTGTAATCCTCTTGAAGCACGGTTGTTGACGAACCGGCAGGGCGAAAGTCAGCCCGGCGGTAATGACGGCGACTAGGTGCTCGTCTACAAGATAAAGTTCGAGGATATCCGCCGTGGGTAGCCCCCAAACTGAGATCAATAACGGGACAAGCGCTGTGATCGTAGTGGCAGCTGAGGAACCCCACTTGTCATATTCTGACCAGGTATCAAAAAGTTTATTGATATTATCCCGACATGAAACATCCCACCCGATCGCATCGAAGGGATTAAGAGGCGCCATGGCGAAATGATGGTGACGCTAAATAAGACTGACAAGTCAGCGTGGGAACTTGGGACTTTTCAATACCCTCACAATCAGTAGCGGCACATGTGCAATGGTTGGCTGATTTCCAAAAATTATTTCTTTTGGCCGTGAGGGATTCAAAGATGTCACGCTCCGTGCAAGATAGCTGAAAAGTAGCCTTGCGATCTGATAATGGCAATCGAAAGATAAGGGTGTGTGTGGTTTTATAAACTTAAAGTATTATGACTGTAAGGAGAAATACAGAAGTGTTTTATGCGGCGCTAGAAACTAAAACAATTATGCTCTTGAGAATAGTGAGATATCAGACAAGTAAAATGTAGCGTAGTCACAAGATATTTATATCTCTAGAGAATGTCTCTGCCCTAATCGGATAAATAACCCTCCCAGCCTCTAAACTTCTTTGCCTAGTGCTTATCTGTGACTGATCATGAGGCTCAAAGGATCTCTGGGGGAAAATCCCGCCAGGAGAGCGAGAATGACACGGCCAATCGTAACAATTCCACTCCCTTTTCTTGATAAATCAGCACAGCCTCCCTCGGTTGCATTTGGCGACTAGCTCCCCGATCGGGTGAGGCGAATGATTTGGGAAGCCTGGGGTCCTATTTCAGCCACAGTAAAACATCGGAAAACGCCGAGAGACATGTTTCACCAAAAGGCAAGATAGCTAGGGCACCTCTGATAGTGGCTTCTCTTCATTCTCAAGGGTCATCTCTTATTCGGGAACAGTTGGGACTGCCCCAGGCTTACTTGACCACCTAGAGACCGCTCTGAAAACGAGCTCAACTATCGGTTAGAGAACTGTTGCTTACCGTGGATAAAGAATACCTACACGATGAGTCAATCGAAGCGGGGAAACTTGACCGGTGAATCCTCTCTTAGGCATCGATCCGCGAAGGGGAAACGCGCGGGCTCCTACTAGTTTTACAAGTGGGGTGGTAATGACGCGGAAAGGCTTGACGGTAGCAGGTGGCTTGCTAAGTTTACTAATAAAGTCTTACAGAAAGTCGTTGTGGCGCCAATAGTCGGTCAATTTGTGTGTGCGAGGCTTTCTCACCGCCGCAATTTGGTGGATGGTCGACAAATCACAGTAGCCAGGCTGTCCGCCACATAAATCGCACCTCCTGTCACCTATTACAGTACGTAAAATGTGATGAACTCTTAACATATACTCGAAACTCATTGCGTTGCATGTTGGTTGTTTTTTGCAGTGAGCTATGTATAGTGACCATTCTTGATCGGTGTAATCGGTAAGACAGCGGTGGCTGCGTCTCCAGGTAACGGAAATGATAGAAGCCGATTAAACGAGGGATAGCCCTCCTGGCCTGACGTGGTCAGTGAGCTTCACAGCCTGCGCCTCTCCGGATATCGACGGAATAGTCAATACCCCTGTAAACAGCATTTAAGGAAGAATTAGCCATAGCTTTCCGACAATTGCTTCGCTACTGAATGATTTTCTCTGGGGCGAGCCGCTTTCTCTAGGCGCAAAGAACTAAATATTTAGTCAAGAAACAGCATAGACAGGCGGCTTATCTGGATACCTGGCGCTCGGTCCTGTCATGATTAATAGATGCTAAATGAAATATGCCTTATTACCTCCCTTAGTCCTAATGTCTCACTACCCCGCCCTGCTCGGCGCCCAATTAAAGATGGGTTTGATATCTCCCGATTCAGCATAATTCAGGGATGGCTGCTGTGGTTCCGGCAGCCGTTATTTTCCATGGAGGTTGAAAATATGTAGCCACATATTTAAAGATTGTCAGGGTCATTAGGAATTTCAATACATCATAGCAAAAATGATCGATTAATAACGGTAAGCATCAATCAGGAAACTGCTTTCTATACTCCTAGAACGCGGTCACGAGAAATACGCAATTGAAACTCTTTCCCCTTTTCAGTAAAAGAGAAGCTAGCAGGAATATCAGCCAATAAGCCATAGTTAATTTTCCTTTTTACTGAGAATGGGACTGACCATATAGGGATGTATTGCTAATAAGAGTTGAAAATCAGAACGGGCCCCATTCCAGGATGAAAAAAACCCTGTTAATTTAGCGTATGTAATTAGCAGTGGCTATGGTGAGACGGGGGCTGAGTTCAGCCTAACTATTAGGCGTTTTTCCTTAAAATATTGGCAATAGCGTAAAAAGGCAGATTGCTGCTAAATAGATAGTGGTGTAATTACTTATATTAGGCAGACTTTAAAGTAAGAGGCATTATAGCTTATATATAAAATCTAAACAAGTAAAAATTTTAAAAACTTT
This sequence comes from Aspergillus subversicolor, assembly GCA_037044295.1. Lineage (NCBI taxonomy): Eukaryota > Fungi > Ascomycota > Eurotiomycetes > Eurotiales > Aspergillaceae > Aspergillus > Aspergillus subversicolor. The sequence continues at coordinate 125,442 of JAWLTM010000025.1, read as the reverse complement.
TTATAAATAAAATAAAATTAATATCTGTTAATTTTTATATAATCAAGCTAAACTATTCTAGAAATTATCTGCCTTAATTACATCCTAACGAACTGTGTCCAGCTAAAAATCTATTTCAATGGACAAACCATTCTCACGCTATGTGGAAAAGCTCAGGTACGTTGATTATCTCTTCACCTGAGTCATATGGTGAGCATCGAATTGATTACCAATAGTGGTTCCCAGCCTGAACTGAAACCTATTTCCCGGCTTCTTATAGGCAGGTATCCGCCGTCAGGACGTTGCCTCTCTGTAGCACCTCATCCAATGTAGACGTCATCGTGGTGGACATTAAACACACTTCATCTGCGAACCCAGTCAGCGAGCGAGTCCGTGACATTGAAAGGTTAAAACAACTCGCCGTTCGCATTATTCCAGATGACATTGCACTAAGACTTTTCCTAATTGAAGACGCTTCAGCACCTGTCATCGAGCTATTGGGCAGTATGTACAATGGCTGCCCGTCTTTCTTCGCGGAGCACATGCATACAATTGGTTATCGGCCGGAAACAGACATTGATGCCGACGGTTTACCAAGTCATCAAACTGGGTTTATAAATTCCTCAGCTATGCATACGGGTGACGAAATGTCTCAGACTGAGATTGGCCGCCTGCCGTACTTTTCCTTGCCTTTTCGACGTGTCTTTGAATACAGAAGTGGAAGTCAACGAAATCAACATGTGCAAAGAAGAACTATGTTCCGGCAATACGTCGAGGAAGGGTGCCTGCTGGAGGAAAGAGTGACTGGAGTTTTGCACAAGGTTGATCCTGGGAATGCAGTGATTGGTTAGTATCACCATGATTTGGGCGAGGTAGTCGAAACTAACTGCGAAACATGTCTATTTTTATTCGACTCAATTGGTCAATCACACCTAGGATATACGAAGCCAAATGTCCAAAGGCCGCTTTTCTCATCACCCCACAGCTTTGTCCCGAACGGACCTGAGCCTCCCCAGGTACCAAAACCGGACCATTCGCTCAGAGCGGCCTTCTTGATGCAGTTTAAGTGCGATGAATTTATCCGTGCACTTATTGAGGACAACGCCGCTTTACTCTGTGCAATTTTGAAATCTATACTTGGCTCTTGGCTGCAGGTTATCAACGTCCTGGATCTAAGCGCTGTCGACCACCAGGATATTGATTTCCAGGATGATAATTGGTTTCTTTGGAACCTTATGGAAGGTTATCAACTTAGGCAACAGAATCTCCAAATGCTCAAACGGACACTAAGGATAATCCAATGCCAAGGCTGTGTGTCCCTACGAACAGTTGTAGGCTCAAAGGCTGAGGAAGCCATGAAAGACCTCTCGATAGATTTTGAAGATGTTACCAAGCGCGCAGAGTATCAGCTTAGCACGGTCGAGAAACGAATCACCACCATGGCAGCATTGCGCTCCATTCATGAAAGCGAAAAGGCCATTAGTCAATCGGACAGAATCGGGTAAGTTCTAAGCTCTATGCTGGCCATATTAGCTTCTTCTAGTTCTGACCTTCCGGTTGAACAGAGCATTGACGAGCCTAGCGACATTCTACATCCCACTGTCATTTGTGTCAAGTGTGTTTGGAATGAATGTGATGCAAACTTCGTCACAGAAAACGTCAATCGCCGTTTTCTTCGCCATCGCCATTCCCTTAACCGCCCTTTTCATGATGGCCGTCGCCAATTGGGAGACTCTTATCGACGCTTGGGACTTTGTGTTCTCTAAAACGTTGCGGAAGTATGGATCTTCACGCCGAACTCGATGGAGGAATCTAGCTGATAATTCTCGAAAGCGGGTGTTGAATTTGACGGCTAAACCAAAGCATTATATTTGGAGGAGGTGGAGAGATCCACCCGGAAATACACAGCTACCTCAAGCTTAGGGAAAATACTACATAAGACGATGTTAGTAACTATACTACAAATGCTTTTAAAAGATTAAGAAAATTAGTATTATAGCCTTGTGTAGTAGATCCTGAGTGGGTGTTGCGTCGCGGTCTGCCTGTTTCCTTTGTTTAAACGCCCAGGTCAAATCTGGCCTGGATAGAAGGGTAAGCGGTACCCTTTTTGGCACACGACCTCTGGATACCATGATATCTACTCGTATCTTCGCCTCTAACCCGGCAATATCCGAAACAACACTTCCAACCGTGTTCAGCGAGAGTCACGGCTGGAAGGCTGTGTCTATAGTATTGATTTCTCCCGAACGGTCGGTTGGTTTATGATATTACGTGCTGTTTAGGTCAGGCCTCAACAAGTGGACCTACTCGACTTTGCGTATCATGTCGAAGACTTTGCCGGAATCATTACTCAGGAAGTCATTCACTCTACTGCCTCCGAGTTCGACAATGATGATGCTGCTAGTAAATATACGGCGGTGTCTTTAGCAGAGGTCACGTTAAACAATGAAGAGAATGCCAGGATAAGGACGCGTTCCTCTTCAGTATTGCTGAACACTCTTCCATTGCTGGCCTACCTGTTGAAAATTGTGCATCGTTCGCTGTTTTTCTCAACGGGCCAGTTGCGCCGCTTTATGTCGTCCTTATCTACGACGATCGAATTGCACCTAACCACATATTAAAGACCTTGTCCTGGATTCACTGGCCAAAGTGGCACTCAACCAGTTTGCCTCAATGTTATTGGTAGAACCGAATCACTGATATACCGATATTTAAGTGATGCAACAGTGTCATAGAGCTCTAGATGGAGATAATGCATAAGTTTAAGTATTTAGTCTAGTCTATATTAATCTCATAGTTTATACTTATTTTACTCTTACTGCCTTCTATTGAATAACAATCAATACATAGTTTATACTATGGCAACCCTGTTCTGCAATTAAGTTTATACTATAACCTCTTAATCTATTCCATGGCTAACATCCTTCATCAGCGTAACTTGGTGCTGGAGCGCTGCTTCTTTATCTTTGTGGTCATGCACCCTCACCTTTGAGCCGCTATCACTTTTCCATCCCCCTCGGTGATGCCTGAGTTGAACCCCAATCTCCGAGGAGTCCACCACTTTGGCGGAATACCCCAAGAGATTCAAGCCAAAATATGGCAGTATAAACTTCCTGGCCCAACAGTCCATTCGGAGGTTACCAAACCGATTGCCCAAACTCCACGTGTTCTGCGAGAGGATTCCTTCCAGGATCATCTTTGTTACCTCCCAACCCATACAGGGGGAGATGGATGGCGACCTGTGCAGCAAGACTTTTCGTCTAGGCCTGCCGTCGACAGAATTCTTGTAGGACACAACCTATTCCTTCCTTCAGATGGCTAGATCTATACTAGCAGTCTTGAATAGAAATTAATTTAAGAGACCCATCTGCATCCTTCGACTTATTGAGTATTGCAACAGATGGCCGAGGTTAGGCAACCTATGCCAAAGGTCACTACTGGGGCACTTTATATGGCGTGTGTCCAGCAGTGGGTATAAGAGTGCTGTGGAAGTTTCACTGTGCGATGAAGCCTAAAGAGCCGAAAGAGCTCAGACAACATAGAGTTTGATCGTTGAAACGATAGCGCCGGTAGCTGGCTAGAAAATGAAATTGATTACTATTACTAACAGTATTATCGGAATGTGTTATACCTTATTTTATTTGCGTTAGCAAGGAGTATTGTGGAGATAAAGTAAGCTTGAAAGTGGTATTACGGCTTTCCACGTCATTTTCACGCTTTGCTGGCTCAATATGGCTCTATTGATTCAAGTTACAGTACCTGCGTGACTACATGCGTCCTCTATATTGGCCTCAAAGAGGCTATCGGAGCTGATCGAGACAGTAGAGAGCATCGACGCTACCCCGGGAGCGATAGTAGACAAGATCGAAGAGGCACACAATTTGCATTATAACTGGAGTATAAGATTATAAATAAGGTAATATGCTTCTTGAAGGCAATAAAGGCTGGAAGGGTTTTAGGATCTTCACAGACCTTAACTGCCAGCCTGGTGTCTAGTAAGCCCTCACATTCTGGCTACTCCGCCTTTACCTACTCTTGGCACTCTTACAAGCCCTATATTTGCCCACCCGTCAACGGCATTTACTGTAACGTTTTCACTGGGCAGATTGCCTATAAATACTGTCATAGCAAGAATAATAATATCGGTAGCTCAGGCACCACCGATCTCAACAATGCCGTGGAGGGCAACTTCTCCAATCGAGAAAAAACACAAGGGACAGTTAATTAGCAATCATATGGCTTGTTACCTTCCGACCTTGGCCCTACGTGTGGTCGACAAGAATTCTTATGCGATCTGATGAAACGAAGAAAAAGCTCCCCACACGCCTCTCGGTGAAGTTGGCGACGGCCTACCCCAGAATACAGGAAAACGTAAATGTATATGCCTCCACTTCAATGACCAATTCCTTCGGTCCGAGAAAATCCCACCTATATGCTCACTATTGTCAGTATCTACGGCGATCGTCTGGAAAAGGAGTTCGACGGTAGAGCACATGTATCTTGTCTCGGGGCAAAGCCACCAGTCACAAGCTTGTTTGCAAGCTGCGATATTGACAAATAGAGAAGAGAGCACCTTGAATTGATTTCCAATAACAAAATTCTTGAGCAAAACCAATTGAAAGTGACTCAGGGCGTGCTGTTTGTAACATTAATCACACTGGAAACCTCTAGTCCCCTTTAAAATGAACAATCCTGCGAGAGGTGACTCTTTGTTATTATCGGTCTGAGGATCTCCCCAATACAGACCACTTCCATATTGCGACCGAGAATATGTCATCATATGAGAGATGCCAATAATAATTGTTGTTAGATATAAGAATACTCGGAGTGCAGCTGGTCGTGGTTGCAGGAAACATGCTCTTTTGCGATATACCATTTCATGCTCCTCAGTTTTGAGAATACGTTCCCTCTATCATTGACAAAGTATCTAGCTATGAGGACGAAGAAGTTCTTTCGCGGTTATCTCTTTGGACATAATGACATACCACGCTATGGAGCGACTGAGATCCATAGTCTCAAGCATGTGCATGCTAAGAGACCGTTCAAGACTACCTAGGTACTTTGTTCTCGCGATTCATCCCTTCTGTAAGCCATAAACCTCCGTGTTATAGTCATATATTGGCGTAATCGTGCCTCAAGCTCCTGAGCCTAGTGTAACTGTCTCATATCGGTATCATACACGAGCTCTGTTCCTTATCGAAGAACAGAATCTCATGGATTCTTTATATCTTATTCCACAAACCCTCATGTGACAGTATAAACAATGCTAATGATAAATGTCATTTACAATCTCAAGTGGAAGACTGCAAAGTCCCCTCAACCTGTTGAAGTCACTGTTGTACATCGATTCTTCCTTCGAGCACCGCGAGTGGCGTCTCTCCCTCAGCACTACCCAGGTTGTGATTTGACCAAGACTCAATAGACCGTCTTAACAAGGCCGCAAGATCGTCCAACTTTAAGCTCTAAGATATTCAAGCCACGGAAGCCCGTAGTTTGGCTTCCTACAGTCGTCTCCATATTGGATGAAGCTGACTTTTAAACACACATCTGAGAGTAGCAGATTGAGATGATTTGCATATAGCTACGCTATATCGGACGGTGACAAACATTTCACAGAGGCTTCTAGCAGTCACCTGTATACTGTATTCTATATCTATTCAGAGCCTTCTTCCAAAGTCCGACTCACTCAAACACATAAACGTATCCCAGAGCTATGATATACCAAGTCCTTTTCCAAGGCTATTTTGATCTTCAGAAGACGCTCACAACCACCGCGGTCCACAGACCAACCAAGTGAGCTGACTGAATGGTCGATGCGGTTTGAAAGTCAACAAATCTATTTACAATGCAATACCATGACGTCATTCCCTTCTCCAAAAGAGGTCGACCCAACTTCGTCTCTTAAGAGACGTTGAATTGGCTAGGATGAAATGGTCCAAGTGCGATAAGATAAGACAAGTATGATAAGGTGGATTGATAAGAGTGCACGGGCCACAACCACAGGCAACTTCGACTACACTTCACCTTACTCTTGATCGTACTTGAATGCGATGTGAAGGCCACTACAGGAACAGTATAGTTTGATGAGTTGGCCATTCAATTTGCTACGGGCTGCGCGGTTTTAAATAGTTTTGAGTGTTGAAGTGAGCACCACTGGAATGAATTGTCCATACAACTTAAAAAATGCTCAACATGAATACGCCACCTTACGAGTATCATTGGAGTCAATCAGGGTAGTGCTTCTGCCGGTTTCAATGCTAAGCCTTTTTAAATGGCATGTAAACTAAGTGCTGGTGATATCGAAGGCCATTTAAGTCTTGTTCTAACTTACTGAGCAATTATCTCACAGGTTCCAGGCATTTGGTTCTCACGACAAGCTTAACATCTTCAATTAGTGAGTGATATTTATGTTCCGTGTCTTCACAGCATCAAGCAACATCATCAGCGCTGAAGCATTGAGCGATTTGGTCTGATCTGATTGACTTGGTGGAGTGCCCGTCCGGATTTCCTGAATACAAATTCCGTGCGTCCGAAACTTTGTGTAGTGAGGCAAACGCCCTTTGAGCGGTAATTCCATTTTCACAACAAAACAGCCCTTCGGTTCCACAGCAACTAAATCGGCTGCCGTCAGGTCGTGATACCTTTCTCAACACCATGTTCCTTGCTCTACTTGTCTCACGCCCGAGCAGTAGCAGAGTAACGAATTTTTGGTTTCAGTATCTTGAGAAGCAAATGCTGGAAATGCACCGCGTTGGACTCCGACCGTAGGTGACGACTATATGGAGCCCCAAGATCCGGGAATTGAGAGCTTAGCAGTCCCTGCTGGGTACTCCGCGCTTGGCGGTCTAAAGCCGGTATCCTGGACTCTGGCAATAATTGCCTGTACCTCTGGGGTCCGGAGACCATTGCTGATATGAGTTATATAGATTAAGTTTTGGAGTCCCGGTCTGTGGATAAATTGAACAACTGCTATGCGCTCTGCCGGAAATCAGGCTCCGGTAATGTATAGTCGTTGATTGAACATTAATGGCCGTCCTACACATGTACAGAGTCTAGCGTTTTGAGCCCTTCGGGGAAGCAGTGCAAGACACTGTGAAACTTAAATTGAAAAACAATTCTTATAAATATTTATAAATGAGTCAGGCAACACTCCAGGTGTTGGCGGCTTGAAGTTTGAGGTAATGACATATGTTCCCATTTGAAGTTTAAGGTAACAGGATATAATCCCACATCATTTGCGTGTCCCTAATAGGGACACATACCCAAGTCGAATATACTAAAGGTGTCAAGGGGAAAACGATTGTGAATTATAGGAGACAAACTGAACATCCTGGCTATCTTGCAATGTAAAGTGAGGGCCCTTGTTACCAAGAGCGTCCAGGCGGCAGGGTATGCCTTGAACATAGAATCAGATGGATTACACCAGTTGGGTTAAGTAGCAGAGAGATGAGAAACAATGGTTGGCACGAGTTCATTAGGTTAAAATAGCTGGCAACAGCCCGCTGATAGACTCAAAGTCGGTCCATATGGCATAAGCTCAACTACAATTACGACCACTACCCAAGAGCTGTAGGTGTCTTGAGAGGTGCAGCACGATAACGGCTGAGAGGCCTGAGGAAGCTGCGTGATAGAATATTGAACTAATAGTAATATGGAATTCTGTTCCCAGCTGGTAGCCGTCATCGTCTTGATAATAGTCCTATTATTGAGTCCTGCGCGCCACTGGCCCAGAAGCCTGTTTTGGGTCCACCTTTCACGATCATTGCCCTATGAACTGCGATAATAATTTGCCTACTCTATAAAGTTTCAGGTGGAAAGTTGGATCTTTTTAACTCCCAGGTTCGTTCGGGGTCAACACAGCTAGGGAGGAGGAAGATGCTGACCTGGAGTCTTGAGATCCGCAACTTTTGCTATACTGACCGCCGATCGTATAAGGCCTATATACCATCATACATCGCTTCTACTAAGTTTCTCGGCAAGAGCTTCAGTGTTTTACATAGAAATGCGGCTCTTCTATTTTTGTTGTGGGTTGCAATGGCAAAAGATAAGAAACAGCCGGTCTGACTCTCAGCTCCAGACAGCAGGGCCATAGAAAGAATACACCTATACCAACTATCAAAAGATCCTTTCACCGCCGTCAAATCCACTGCCTGGCACTGGAAATCCCCATCTCGGACCAGTGGGCACTGGAAACTAGCCCGTCGTCTTGATAAGCTTCACCACTACTCTGGGTTTTCTTACACCTAATGACTCATGACTGACATGTCTTTGCCGCTCTTGGCGCTAATAAACAGGCCACAGAATCCAATCTATGAGAGAAATAACAACGAGTTGATCAACAATCCTTCGCTTTTCTGGCATGAGTTTCATTTGTGGGCGGAAGCACAGGCAATTTCTTAGAATGCCTCTTAATATATGTCTCTATTCTCTTAGAATAATTACCCAATAAGTATCTTACTCTCCTCAGTAAGTAGATTGCACGGGATGATATCAATTGCTTCTGCATCAAGTTGCCATCGGTGTTCCTTGGGAGGTTGCCAGATTTGATATTGGCCAGCTTGCCCACCAGCAACCAGAACTTTAGCGCCTGGCAGGGCTAAGTCAAACAGCCATGCTGTGAACTCATATTTCGTTTCGATCTCTGACAGTTCTGAATGAAAACTTGGTACCCCTTGATCTGGTGACAGACTGAGGATAGCTACTTCTTGAGGTACCTGATCCCTAGCTAGTGCTGGCCTGCTAGGTATAATGAGATACCTCTTTTCTCCGTCTTCGATGTCAAGCCCAGGCTGGGGTTGGATACCGATGAAGTACTGCTTGCCATTTGCAACTTCAATGGTGAAATAGCTTCCTGTCTTATTTATGGCAAATGGCCGCGTGCTGATGAGTGCTCGGCCCTGGTACATCAGTCGGCCATCCGGCTGGCACTGGCAGGAACCTTCAACAACTTTGGCGCCTCTGCGAAGTAGTGTTCGGGGAATCCATCTGCAATTATCGCGGCGCAGTCTCTCGCTCTGGATGAACAGGATGCTCAAGGGCAGACTGCCGATGGAGGTGAGGAGAATGCGTATCCGCTCTTCGGGAGAGCTCTCTCTTAAAATAGCGTCAATATCCGCGCCAAGAGTGGTTGCCAGACAGACTGCCTCGTCCTCCACCCGTGTAAGGTTTCGCGTTGTAAGGCTGGTAAACATTACCTGAAATAACTTGGCTGGAGTAAGATCGTTGCTGTAGCGATGCGAAGGAGGAAGACTTCCGAATGAATGCAGTGAGGAATTCGCCATGATTCGGAAGCAGCGAGATTTGTTGTATTGGTCGACTCTTGAGACGAAAGAACTTGGTGGAGCCTCACCCGCATGAGCTATGGGCTTCTCTGGCGCACTCACTGGCTTGTCAAGGCTCAGTCCCAGGGCCAATGTCTGCCATAAACCGTGCAGGGCTCGCAGATACTTATTCGGACTACGGTCACTTGCGAGCGGAAGAGACGGTAGTTTTTGAATCTTCTCCCAAGCCTCTATACTCTCAGGATCTCCGAGTTTGGCGCCAAGCTCTATCATTCTAGAGCACGCTGGATCTCGTGACTTCTCATACCTGTCAATCCACGTAGGGATGTCTGTATAATAGTACAGAGATTTATGCCAGTACATTTCCATCTCTAGGCCGACATGCTCCAACTCGTAGAATTTGTCGGCAAAGTAGAAGGAGAGAGACTTTGAGAGCCGACCCTCCTGTAGGGTCCATAGTCTAGACGCCCAAGGTCACCTCCAGATTCGTATCAGGAGCTCGTCGCGTTGAGTATTGCTCATCGTCTGCATAAGCGACTTGTCGAGAACCACGACCTTCTCGGCGCCCGAGTAGATGCTAGCCATTTTCTTGATTTCCCGCTTCCGTTCCTCCTCGTGGCCGACGGGGATGCAGAGGGTGTCAATCCAAAAGTGAACGTTGTCAAAGTCGGGGCATGACTGGCTGGCCGAATACTGCAGGTTGCTCAGCTGGCATCTGGGGAGTGCATTCTCCCTTGGATTCCCCATCCCCTCCGACCAAACGTGGGATATAGCGACGTATGGGGGCGTGGGACCGTCATCCACGCCCATCTGGAAGATACGAAAAAAGGGCCAGTCGATCCGGATCAAGGGGGTACCGCCTCGCCGGACACAGTAGAGAACCAGGTTGGCTTCGAAACCGTGGCTAAGCGAGATAAATTCGCAGTCGCAGTCCCGGTCAAAAAGGTGCTTCGTCTCGTACGTTGACTCGTCCATCTGATACCCGACGCACTTCTCCGTAGTACACTTTGAGTGATCTCCAGGAATACCTCGACGATCAAGAAAGGTGAAGTACTAGCGAAGACCCAAGTCACCTTGTGATAAGTATTCCCTATCACAGGTTTCCACTTGATATGGGCAGTAGCCGGCCCTCGCCAGGAGCTGGGAGACAATCGGGTCGCTATAGTAGGAGCTTGGGAACTCTACCTTGTTGAGGAGTCTTTCATGGGTGCTTGCTCTGTCAACGCGAAATAGTGGTTCGCTATCAGCGCCAGCAATGGGAACGAAATTGCTGTATACCGTCGGTAGTGCTTCGCAAAGAGTCATTCCGAGAATTTTAATGGAGAGAAGTACCGCCGCCATGGTAGGGTATCCAGGTGCCCCAGGGTCGTCCAGATTCGTCTCGGCAGTAATAGGTAAAGGCAAGTGTCTCGTTTTAGACACGACGTCATCGGCTATCACTAGTACACGGATAATCTGATTCAGGCGCTCAAACTTCTCGGCGGCTGGTTCATCGGCCTCGCGAGCAAGCCAAAGATATATGAGCATTTCAAGCTTCAGGGTAGTTACCACGGCGTAGTCACGGCCCTCCTCGGCTTGGATAAAGTCCCGCCAGTCGAATTCGATGCCACAGACGTGCCCGAATATTTCGTTCATGAGGCCAAAGAAAAGCCATGCCTGGAGATAAGGTGCGAGTCTAGTTGCTTTACCACCAGTCTCGATGAACTTTTCCGCAAAGTCGGAGAATCGAGAACCGTCGTATTCGAAATCTTTATCGTATAAGTAGCGAATCTTAAATGAATGTGCCTGATCTTGTGTTACTACGTCGTCGCCGACGACTCGTACCAAGTCGGCCCTCGGGCGGTTAAGGTGTTCCATGAAATGGTGCCGAGAGAGAGGGCGTTGGCAGCTGAGGACAATGATCAGTTGACAGTTGTAGCCTAGAATGAAGCTTCTGTACCTTGGTCCTTATGCTTTTCTGAGGGTAGGGGAAATGCCATAGAAAACTTGTTGGTGATGATAAAAGGCAAAAAAAGGGATGGGGACCTCAGGCTGACTCTTGGTGTCTTGCAGGCTTCTCCTGTTGGTGCGTTGGCTCAGCTGGACTGGGTTGGCACACTATTGAGCGGTGCATGCAGGTTTCTGCAAGCCACATGCCAAATTATTACCAAGTAACAGAAGGATCCAGTAGACAACCCCGGGGAGACCGTGTCGCGAAATGTGATTGGACGTTGACTGTGCGCAAGAGAGAAGAGGAATCTTCCCTGGGGTATGAATGGGTACCTGATACGTCAACCATAGTCTCCCATTTTATGCTATTCCCAAGCAGGAAAGATCGAGTGACTGTCCTCACCAACTTGCATATGTCCCTAGCGCTTAGTGTTCAGAAGCCATGATCAAGGTTGCGACCCTTCTTTGTTGTACAAGCAAGACCTTATGGCTAATTCGTAAGTGTGCATTGAGGGAAGAGACGATAGAGCTCCAATCAGGCAACCATGCATTGTCTCACCGCCACGCCTATGCATGCACGACAGAGAGTTGGGTCGACTCATCTTGTTGTTTGCATGGGGGTTGAAAACGTGCAAGCCGAGTCCCTTTTCACCCGTGCTTACTGTAGTCGCACAACCAATAGTTGTACTTTAGAGATAGGGCTTACTTTAGCGAACAGTCCTAGATATAACTCCAGGGGTTGATGTCAAGCGGTGTGATCGGCTTACTGTCAAACAGGCTTTGGCAAAAGATTACCTCTCGAAAAGCCCGTACACGCAGGCGTTAGATAGTATGTTCAAGAACACTAATTCTCGGCAAGGCTATAGGTATCAAAGCGGGGTAAAAAGATGTTATCTTGTGAGGCCTATATGGCGAACCAGTTGCCTTGTTTTCAGGCCAGAGTATTTGGGGTAGATAGTGGCTTGCGTATTACGCAGTTGCGCACAAGTATTATTGGAATACGCGGGGCCGAATCAAGTGACAGCAGTAGGCATAAAACTGGAGGCAGAGCTGTCTAAAAGCTACTTTGTTCTTTTGTCTATTACACAACGATTGAGTACACAATGGAACCGCTGATAAATCTCCTACCATCGGATGTTGAACATGACAGCAATGGTAGCAGGTCTCTAGCCATCCCCTCTTTCAATTTCATCCTACCCAGCCGACCGAATACTCCCTTACCTCACGGTGAGACCTCGTACTTGGGGTCAACAGGCTTACTGGATGGGTCCGTCAGTCATGAGCTGGGCCTTAATGACCCAATATGGTCTCTAGACCTGACTATCGACAACACAGAGCAGCTAGAAGTTGTTGATGGCTCTCACTTTCCAATAGAAGCATCAGGACCTTTGTTGATGCTACCAGAAATCGAGTCACTCGAACAACAATTGAGAGGTGCCATATGCCAGCATGCCCACAAAGAGTCCAAAGGATTTCTTCCTCTGGACAAATTGAATGAAATCGTTATCGAAGATTCTGTATCTGTTGCACTCAGAGAATGCATGCCGAATTTATCGCATGATGATGCACAATTTCATGCAAAAATGATCTGCCCAAGATCTCAGCGAAATCACAGGGAACCATCCTTTCGACGCATCTTCGCGATATTAACAATAATTCAGCAACCACAAGAGGTCTTCGCCTTTATGGAGAATAACATCACGGATCTTGACCTGCCTCTTGTCAAGGTTCGCGGGGAACACAAGGGTCGATATGAACTGAGACGAAAGTTCCAGCCAAATAGGCCTTTGGAAGGTCTTGACAAGTGGTCGCCCTTCTTGATTGACTCATTTGAAGGGTGTCAGTGGATGATGATGTCCCCTTTTTTCTCGTGGGAAAATAAGCGGGCTGTCCGCACATATTTCCTCGCAGACCAAACTATCCTCCCTTTCATAGAGGACTCTTCTCGTGACGTCGACATGGAGGATGATGAGGATTTCCAAGGAGGCCACGGATCCATCTTCAAAGTCAAGATCCACCCAGCACACCACAACTTTCATCACATCGCCGTACGCAGAAGACTTCTATTGGATTGACCGACATTTGCTAACTATTGTCCCGCAGGAAGCTCATGACTCTGACTCTGCCTTTGCGGTGAAGCGCCTCCACTCTCGCAGTCGCGAAATGTTCTCAAGAGAGGTAGATGCCCTCAAGCGACTAAGTGGCCAGAAGCATATAGTTCCACTTCTGGCTACATTTGAATACAAGAACAGCTATCATCTGCTGTTTCCGTGGGCGAATGCAAACCTGCGGCGATACTGGGCCATGTTCCCCAGCCCATCTATCGATCGCCGTTATGGGCTTTGGGTAGCCAAACAGTGCAAAGGCATGGCTGAAGGGTTGAGCATCATCCATGAGCCTCCGCCCGACCAGAGTGACGACTATGCCTACGAAGCTGCCTTGCAGCCAAGTCACAGGCAATCGCAGTCGTCACAATCTTATGGCAGACATGGGGATATCAAGCCAGAGAACATCCTTTGGTTCAGGAACGGGCCCAACACTGACATCGGAGTCTTGGAGATTGCTGATTTTGGACTTACCCGCTTCCATAATAAAAGATCCCGGTCTAATATTTCACCTGTTGGAATGGGAAATTCTCCAACCTACCGCGCTCCAGAATTCGACATGCCGGACGGACTCTTGTCGCGATCTTACGATATATGGGCGTTAGGATGTGTGTACCTCGAATTCCTTACATGGTACTTCATGGGTTGGGAAGGCGTCATGGAGTTTTCCGCTTTGAGAGAATACAAGCGAAACAACCTTGAGGCTGACGATGCATATTTTGAGCTGACGGGAGCTCCAGAAACAGGCAACATATGCAGCAAGGTTAAGCCTGAGGTGGTTCATGTGAGTATTCACTTGAAACTGTTACCACTTCTCCTTCTATCCTGACATCTGACAGTGGGTGGCATCACTTCATCAACATTGGGCCTGTTCGCCCTTTTTTCACGATTTTCTCGACCTCATCAAAGACAGCATGCTAGTTGTTGAAACAGATGGCGAGGTTCCGGTCCGCAGAGCCACAGCAGCTGAGGTGAAGCAAAGCCTGGTTCGGTTCTATAATCGCTCCGGCTCAGATGCAACATACCTATATGGAGCAAATCCTCTGAATCACGCTATCAATACCAGGTTCTTCACTGGGTCAGACAATGGGAACCCAATAAGTCGTGAGAACATGAAGCAATCAAGCACTGTTGCAGGCTTAGAAACCGGTATAAAGTCCAACTCGCCCCTGCGAACGACTTATAGGTTATGGGATCAGACTCCACTTCCATCAAGCAGAAAGGCCAAAACTCATCATGTAGGCCGGAGAAGCACCACTGACGGCAGCCGTGATTCGCTATCACTTTTTCAGCCAGGATCTAGGTCAACTTCCTTTAGTGAAACTTCTCACGGTCTAGCGTCAACCTCTTCCAGTGATCGAAGCCATCGCCTCGTAACTGTAAACCAGAAGACCCAAGACACAACAGGCGGAGATACAAAGGACAGTAACTACCCTTTAGCTTGCCCCTTCTTCAAACGTGATCCTAGCAAGTATGGACAGACATGTTCTAGGGGCTGGTTTCAGTTTCACAGGTTGAAGTTAGTATCCCTCTTTACTGTATCTTATGGTGGACGAGATGATAACGATTTATAAGGGAGCATATATTTCGAAAACACTGTACGCCAAGGTACAGATGTTCCCGCTGTCTATCATATTTTGATGATGGTCCAGGTCTTGAAGAACACGTCCGTTCTGTGGAACCTTGTATATTGCGGGAATCCACAGAAATTGAGGGCATAAACGCCGAACAGGAACGCCGCCTCCGCTCAAGGAAGCGAACCAGGACGGAGACTGACTCAAACGAAGCGGGTCGTGAGACACAACGATGGCGCGAGATGTACAAGGTCATCTTCCCAGATGCTGATTCACAGACAATATCCCCGTGTGAGTAGTAGCAAAACGGCGACTTATGACGCTGGAATCTAACAAGATTATATGAAGACAACGATTACAGCCATGTAGCTTACACAGCGGCCGGCTCCTCGGAAACGATTGAAAATTACAGCAAGTTCTTAGATGGAGGTATTCCTTCAGAGGTTCAAAGCAAATTGCAGGCAACTATCAATCGGGAGCTTGGATTTAGTGAACTGGAAGGGAGGAGAATTATTGACATACTCCCCATCCTGCAACAGACACTCCTACAGTCCTTTCAGAGCCACAATGAGAATTGATAGGTAGAAAAGAAAACTTGAATGCTAAAGTTGTACTACCACTAGTCTGATTATGCTTGGTGTTAGTTTCCTGGAATTAGGTGTATAAGGGATTGCCAACTTACTAGTGCTTACCTAATACCTACAGGGATTTCATTACTGTAATGCGGTCAGTTAATGTAACCTTTAGCTCCTAGACCCTAAAAACTGCCATGAGTCCTTTGAAAATTAAAAATGTCCGTTATTTGCCGCTGAGACTTATGGCTGAGAGCTTAATCCAGCCGAGAGAACCTAGTTAAAAATGTCAGACGCTGGATATCCGATGCTAGCGTCGATAACGCGGAGGTTCTTCACGCCGTAAATACTGAGCTTCTGGCCAACAATACGGGCGTGATCCAGAGGCATTATAATAGCATTCCCAGTACGGCGGCAATCGCAGTTATCGCAGTCTGCTCCCAAGTTGCGATAAGATTCTATTTTATAGCACTTGGATTCCCTATAGCTGAAGAAGACCTAAGAGGGTTCTTGCAAACACGATGGATCTATCCAAGGTCATCTCTAGCACCCATGAGTATAATATCGCGTGTTATAGTCTCGATGCTCTGGGGACGTAAGTGGTGATATCTAACCTATTCTAGAGGGATTTAAGGGTTTAGTTTATCGTGATGAAAAGCAAATAGACGCTTGGCAACAATGACAAGACATATTGTGATTCGAGTATCTATGTACGGCGCAACCTTTGCAACAACACGACTGTCCCTTGAGTCTCATTCTGGGTATTTGAAGCTGATCTTCTCCTCTACAGTCCCGACGTAGATGATTAGAAACAACTCTATTGAACAACACATTTAGTAGGAAGTCCGCAAGCTCCTCCAGCACCGTCATCGAGCTCGTCAATGCTGTGAGCCCTTCGCCTCGTCTTTTCTGTTGTGAGAGAAGGAGCTCCTTGTTGTGCACGACGGCCAGCCTGGGACTTGCTAGTCTTATCCACGAATAAGTAGAATGTCTCACCCTGAATGCGTGCAATCTCAAGCTCCAAGGATGAAGGTTGGCGCGAGCCATCAGCGCCGGCTAAGGTGCCAGCACCCCACGGACTACCACCGTGGACCTCGTTCAAGTTTGTAAGCTGGCCGAATGTCTTTGCGTAGCCCAGCGGCACGTAGATAATGCCATGGTGTACGAGGGTAGACATGGCGTTCTGCGCTGTGACTTCCTGGCCGCCGCCCTGTGAGGCAGTCGATATGAAAAGGCCAGCTGCTTTTCCCATATAACCACCGCTAGACCATTGCTTGCCTGTGCTATCCCAAAAGGCCTTCCATTGGGCCGGGAAATTGCCAAAGCGCGTAGGAATTCCGAACAAGAAACCGTCATATGATTCGAGGACCGAGGGGTCGCTTAGTATCGGGATGTCGGTGGGCTTGGGAGGCGCATGCATCTTTGCAAGAACATCGGCAGAAAGAGTTTCGGGAATTTGGAAAATGTCGGCTGTACCACCGACGCTCTCAATGCCAGCTTTTTCGGCCTCGGCAAGCTGGCGAATGTGGCCATAGGTGGAGTACTATAAACAGAATGTTAGACTTATTCAAGACAGGCAGGTTTGGAAACTAAGAATAATGCAGGCAGCATTAATTACTTTTCAACATACATAAACAATAGCGATTTTGGGAGCCATTTTTAAAGCCTTGTCTTAAAGAGTGTAGTAAACAAAGGATGCAGTAAATAGAGAAAGCTTTCTGGGTAGTAAAAGTCGTAAACTTGGCTCTGTTTTAAATAAAATTACTCTCTACCCTACTAGTCAATGAGAATTTTCACCACTGCTTATGACACGATTTGTTTTTTGCAATTTACTAGTGGTATGCTTGGTCATGTTAGTTAAGGGGCTGGGATGTATAATCGTGACAAACTTTTACAAAGCTAATAAACTTAGACATACCCACCGAGCACCCACCGAGCCCCCACCTTTATTGAAATTAAGGTTTTATCTATCCGTAGACTGTACGATGATGTCAGTAGTAAGACTTTTTGCCTTTATATTATATTATTATTATCCTTTTATATTAAAAGAATAAAAACACTTAAAAAAAATTACAATACAATAATAGTAACTATCCTTCTTTAAGTGTCAATTTTATCTCTAGTTTAAACTACTTTAAGAAGCTATTGTCTATTATGTACTATGTTAATGTGGTTGCATCTAGTGGGAAATAGTTAAAAAGATCAGTTGTCATTACATTGAAGTCACAATGGCTTGGACTTGTCCAGTCCTGATCCGAAAGTATATTAACCAGTTCGGGCACGAGTGAGTGTGACCTGTCCTCTTGAGTACCAATCTCCCCTGTCTGAAGTATCCTTCTACCCAGATACGTCACTTCTGTCTGATCCAATGAGGGAAAGTGTATATGAGAACATTGACGAGGTGACGAGACGTCATTGGGTGCTGCTGATTGAGTGCCATGCCTGTGGCCAAAGATGCATGCTTCAACTGAATTCAGCACGCGATGGATGGATTTTAAGGACAAGGTGATAGGTTCATCAGCCACCATACTGGACAGCGTCTGCATGGCCTTTTGTATGTATTCCATGTTGTAGGAATATTTGGAGGGCTGGCAGAGGATGTCATAGAGCAGAACTGCGCAACAGCATTCGATGAAAAATCCTTGGTAACGAGAGGACTGTTGACGATGTGGTCAGATATGATGGCCAGACTTAGATCGAGCAATTTCAATTACCTTGCAAACTTGGCTGCTATTCGCTGACACTTCAATTGAGTCCTGGGCTGCATCCACAGCGTACCTGCAGGCCTGGCGTAGCCACATATCCTTGCTCTCACTTGTCCTGCCACTAACACGCATCACATGTTGGGCGACCAGAAAAGGGCGAAATATCAGAAATATTGTATGGTAATACACTGAGAATCTGGTAAGCCTTCGAACGAGGGATATGCCTCATCTTCACATACAATTGTGTAGAGTCATAGACTCGTGCGTCTCAAGGAAGCCATGGTCGGTGCTCGATTGTGCGGAAGCAATCCCGTACTCCTGTGCAAACTGACCAAGGCGACCACGTAACTCTTCTGCCGTGACGTACAGCTGCCGAAGTGAAGTTGCTCTTGTTCCGTACATACCTTCTGCGGCATCCTCCATGATCTTGGCGATGCGGCAGAGTCTGACGATGGGGAGTGGCTCTGTTGGAAATGGGCAGGTGATGTCCTTCCATCTTAGACTGCTTTGTCGCCCTAGAGTCAGAGCTTGTTATCTATTGCAGGTCAGCTAAAGCACGATATACGCCAGGGTATAAACTCACGTTTCATAGAAGTAAAGTGACCAAAGTGTAGTTTGATGCTTTTGTAACGTGAGGCTATCCAACCGGGTAGAAAGGGAGCCAATATGCAGGCCTAATGCAAGCGCCTTCCTACAAGCCATGCCAAGGTGCATGTACGTCGAAGTCAGGCGACCAATGTTGACCTGGTAGTCGGCAAACAAGAGGGACAGCTGGAGAGTCTGCAATGTCACTGCATCCTCCAGAATGACGGCTTCACGCCTGGCTTCGGTAAAGAGGGTTTCTGCGAGGTCTGTCTGTGGCGTAGATAGAGCGCCAATGGCCAATATTGCTAGGAAGCTGGCTTTTGTCTGCGGCGGTATATTTTGTGCATACCGTGAGTCGTATGTCATCTGTAACAAACTGTCGAGCTCTTCGATCGTATAAAATGGCAGTCGATAGTGAGATGTGATCTTGAAGCCTTGGAGGAAGTCTTGCGCCATTTCCCTTGATATGGTTGACCGTTGGATGCTCTCGGATCGGATTGCCTCTTGGCTAATCCTTGGTGGTGTCCCGAAGAATATCGAACTCTGCATAAAAGTGTCAAGGCCAGGTTGCGTCTTGTTTCCCTCATGCTTGCCATGATCTGTCGTGGGTAAGATGCCTCGGTGTATTTGCTGAAGAAAAGCAAAGCATGATGAAGGTCCGTAGAAGAGCTGCGAGCTATCGGTTGGAGTGGGCGACAAATGTGTCTCGGTGACGCTGTGGTAGACCTCGTGTTGGACTGCCTGCTCAGACTCCTCGGCGCTGAGATGGTCAGGCCATTGAGTTGTGGGACTAGCATTTGCGGACAGCGCACCAACTGATAGACCAGACCCTGGTGGAGGCAGCTGTGATACAGATGCGCTGATGTCTCGCTTTGTTCTTCTGTGTCAGGTCTTGGTTCGGTATACACAAATATGCGGTGAATTCTGACACTCGGGATGGTGGCAAGGATGACCTCCATCACATCGCACCTTGCGCAGTCGACAAGGGTCACAGGCTTTGGCGATCTTGGTACTCATACTCATTCTCAAAGCACTGCAATGGAGCGATCGGATCGGACGTACAGCGGACTTAGCGGAGGAACAAGAAATTTCATTCAACCCTGGAAAGACGAGGGATCTTGATTCTCGACCTATTTAGTGGGGTATATTCTAATTCTAAGCATTAATAATTGCCACTGCCTTAAAACTCGATAGCTTACAGATGCCTTAGCAAAGATCAGCTGCTCCACTTCTCTACTGTAGTTAGCTCTCTAGCCCCTTGCATTCAACTGCCGAGTGCGTTTCAGCTAGGTAAAAACTTTTATCCTTCGGCCAACTCTTTTAGTACTCTAGTCCATTCTTGGAATAGTACAACTGTTTGATATCATCGGCCAGTGCTGTACGATGGTCCCTGGTTGTATGAGGCTCCAACTCAGTGGAGATGCAGTGGGTAATTGTGATGGAGATAGAGCATGGACATGAGCATGCTTGTTCACATAGGAAAGTGGTTCATATTCACGCATGCATGTATAAATACGAATGCCCTTACCAGCTTGTATAGTATATTCTGCCAGCATCAACCAACCACTTTTCACCATTGTCCCTCTTTCTAATTTCAAACATTGGCTGTTTAGTTGATCTTATTTTATATATCATATAATCCCTTCTTTACCAACGCTTTCTCACCATGTCGCCTCTCTCGACGTGGGTTCTGGCAACCGTTTTAACGGCACTTGTGTCGACTGTGGACGGCTACAATATCCCCCGCTCCGCCCACCAAGCATGCAGAATCTCGAATGGCTCTGAGATCCTCCCTACCTATGATTACGTGATTGTTGGTGGCGGAACCTCAGGACTCACTGTGGCTGATCGCCTGACTGAGGATGCCAACACCACTGTTCTTGTTCTCGAGGCCGGCATTTTTGCGGCTGATGCCGATGTCCTTCCAGTTTACAACGGTGGTACTCAGCGCCAGCCACGCTTCTACTGGCAGTCCAAACCACAGGAGAACCTTGACAACCGCACGGTCCCCGTCTGGCTTGGTAAGATGGTTGGTGGTAGTTCTGGCGTCAACGCCATGATGGCTTCACGAGGTTCGTCTATGGACTACGACCGCTGGGGCAAGCTGTTTCCTGAAGCCAATGGCTGGGATTGGGAAGGCATGCTGCCATACTTCCGCAAGGTAAGCATACACAACGGTCTTTAGGGCCTCGTCTCAGCTAACTCTCGAGACTAGGGACTTCACATGAACCCTCCAGCCCCCCAGATGGCTGCTCGTTTCAACATCTCGACAAACCCCAAGTACTGGGGTAAGGACTCAGCTATCCAGGCTAGTTTCCCCAATTACGAATACCCAGGACTCGGTAAGCAGCTGGGACAAATGCTCATACAAGGAGACTCATTCGAAGCTAATTCTACAAATAGAACACATGTCGAAAGCCTTCTATGAACTACCCGGCATTGAGCCTGTTGAAGACAGTGGTGCTGGCGGCGCTGGCGTATACTGGTTCCCCACTCTCATGGATCATTTTCGCTATGAGCGGTCCTTCGCAGAGAACTCTCACTATCGGGGCCTTTCACGCCCCAACTACCATGTCGCTCCCTCTTCCCGGGTCCGACGTGTCATTCTGAACAAGGGTGTTGCTACTGGTGTTGAGTTCTACGGTGCAGATGGTCTCCTCACCGTCAAGGCCAAGAAGGAAGTCTTGATGGCTGCGGGCGCTATCCATACTCCTCAGCTTCTTCAACTCAGTGGTATCGGTCCCAAGAAGCTTCTTCATGCTGCCGGTATCAAGACACAGGTTGACCTTCCTGGTGTTGGTCAAAACTTCCAAGATCATATAAACATTGGAGTCTCTATCACTCTCGAAGGCCTCAAAAAGATTCACCCCAACCCCTCCGATATGGCCAACGGCACTGACTTCAAGAAATGGGCTGACGAGGCTTGGGCCGCCAACCGCACTGGTACGTGAAGCAATCCTCTGTCTGCCATGTTTGTACCTCCATTAACACAATCGTAGGACCTTATTCTATCGCCTGGGGTAACCTCGCTGGCTGGCTCCCTCTCTCTGTCATCTCTCCTGAACGGCATCTTCAGCTGGCCGACCAGCTCGAAAAGCAGGACCATGCTAGTTACCTATCTGATGACGTTCATCCCACTGTTGCCAAGGGCTACGCTTTGCAGATGAAGAACATGGCCGCCGCTATGCGATCCAAGGATGTTGTCTTCGCCCGTTACCTCGTTGATGCCAACACTGGTGCCTCAGCTCCTATTCTCAACCAGCCTATGAGCCGTGGCTCCGTCACAGTCGATCTGAAGGATCCTTACAACTCGAATCCTGTCGTGGATTTTGGATCACTCCGCAACCCGGTAGAGTGCAGTGTGCTGGTCGAGATGGTCAAGTGGTACAGGCGATACAACTTCGAGACCTCTCTCTCTAAGCTGTCACCTAACGAGACCGCCCCTGGTGTTGATGTTGTCTCGGATGAGGATATCTCGGCTTGGATCCCCAAAGCCCTTTTCCCTACCGATTACCATCCTGCAGGTACCGCTGCTATGATGCCTCTAGACCACGGCGGTGTTGTTGACCAGAAGCTCCGTGTTTACGGCGTTAAGAACCTCCGTGTTATCGATGCCAGTATCATGCCTTCGCTACCTGGTTCTAATACCTGCCAGCCCATGTATGCTGTCGCTGAGAAGGCTGCTGATATTATCAAGTCTGATGCCTAAGGATGTGCATAATGGGATTTCGATGATCGTTTGATTGGATGCTGATAGGTAGAGAGATGTAGAAAAATAGATTTTCCATGTTAATAAATTCTTCACACCAGACAACATTTGCAATAGAGTAACGAGATATAGGCATGGCATGCCGACTGTCTCCAGACTGTTGTACAGTAGAGATCTGCTGTAAAAGACCTGTTTCACCAACCCACGCTCAGTGTGACAATTCATCTTGTAATTGTGTAAAACGGAATGTAGTTCCCACAGACCTGATATAGTGAGGAAGAGCAAGCAGGCCGAACTCAAGGCGAACACGAGAGGGGTAGAGTAACATCTGAAGCATAAATCCCAGCATATACATCAAGACCGCACGATGCCAGTCCTTCTGGCTGGGCTTTTACTGAACATATGATACGGAGCACAGAACCGTGCCTGGGTGATACTATTCGGGAATTGAAGTGCCACGTGTCGAGTTGGCCGCCATCCATATATGCTATTGCAAATAGAACATGCCAGGCTGTATTCAGCTTCTGTCTACAGGCTAATTAATTGGATAAGTTAGATTGTGTGTGGCTAGCTGAAGGAGCGGTCAACCAATAGTGGCTGAGACAGCAGAACTGATAGTCTAAGGACTATTGTTATTACCCCTCACATGTAGCGCGCTGATAGCACGATAGGCACTCAGATAACTGCCTTCTTTAACGAGAAATGTTCTTTAACATCTAGTATTCTGCTTTTCATAATGCATTGCTTTGGCATATATACAATACGCAATTGTAGAAGAATCGATACTTTTCAATTGCATCAGCGTACAGTACATGCGCTACATCTAACTGTAATGCTTTTAAAAGTCCAGCCTAGCAGCAAATTATCGATTGATTCTGGGTCTAGACCCTTCAATCTCCACTGTGGCGCTCTATAGCAATAAAGTACGACTTGGAACGGTCGAGACTCTCCTCTGAATCAGCTCTTGTACGATCTCAGAAAAGTGTCAAGGATGTGGCGAGCTGAGCGAGGAGAGAAGGGTTCACAGTCACAAGAATTTCTTAACTACGCCAGGCAGAATACAATAACGAGAGCGCATGAGTACCAAGAGCCGACGATTCTCATGCAGGGCAGAAACATATAAGAAAGCCTTTTCCGACAGCTCCTAGACATAATCTCATCCATTCTCGCCAACGTCTCTTACTTACCTACTATCTTTGCTGTAAACGGTCTCTTTACCGCCACCCAACTAAACATCTCCTTGTCCACATCTCCATCATGGCTACAGCAATGGGTGCCCAGACTGACACTGGCTCTTGGGGGCGCTCGTACCCAGTGCAATTCACATTCTCAATTGGTGGGAAGGTTTTCCTGTACGGCCAATGTTTGTCCGACAACTACTGGTTCATTCAGGAACTGCTCCCTGGTGGAAAGATGGGTTCTGTGACCGATTCAGGCACCTGGGACTATGCATACGCTATCCAATTTCCCTTCATGATTAATGGCCAGGTCTTCTTCTGCGGCCAAAAGATGGATACCAACTACTGGTTTATTCAAGAAATTCTCACAGGCGGGAAAATGGGAACCCAAACCGACTCCGGGCATTGGAATAACGCTTATCAAGTCATGTTCGCCTTTTCAATCGGCACCAAGCACTACCTCTTTGCCCACAATATCGATACGAGGTATTGGTTTATCCAGGAACTCCTCCCAGGTGGGAAGATGGGAAACGAGACTGATGAAGGACATTGGGCGACTCGCTACGCGGCCTTATTTCCGTTTACCATTGGGGATACACAGTACATCTATGGCCAAGATGTAGGCAACCCTTGGGCAAGTCACAGTAAAAGGTTCAGTCAAGGCCAGTTGGAAGTTGACTTGGCTGTTACGGATCTATTTGAACACTTGTTTGGGGTTGCCTTGGGACACCCTCCCATTAATTACGAACCAACACGTCGCTGGTTCATCCAGAAAATTCTCCCTGGCGGCAAAATCGGTGATGAAACTGATAGCGGTAAATGGATTGGCATTTATACTGCGCAGTTTCCTTTTGCTCTTAATGACAAACAATACTTCTATGGCCAAGATCTTGGTGTAGGGAAATGGATCATCCAGGGTCTTGATGCTAATGGCAAGATTGGAAATGAGCTGCAGAATGGGAAATGGAATGATGCTCGGGAGGTCCAGGTTCCTTTTGTTGTGGGAGGAAAGCAATATTTCTATGGGCAAGATTTGTCATCTCGTGCCTGGTACATCCAGCAGATAAATTAGTCAGATGTCGTAATAGAATCGAGGCGATGGGTAGCGCCTCGGAAGGGGTCACCTTGACTTGAGTTGTCGGTTCAAGCTGACAAAGAGTGATGTATAAACTTTTATTGTGCTCGAACTGAGCATCTGGCTGTTGCTGCCATTCCTCATCGCCATCGATCAGATGAATCTGAGAGGACAAGGCATTGTTGATGTTCTCGGTAAATGCGCGCGCTTCTTTGTTTTGTCGACCTACTTTGCAGGCGAACAGCTTGTCCAGAAAATGGGATAAAAAAATCATGAATCAGGGGATGTATAAGAGAGCTGATACGTTCAAGCTGAGGATCGTAGTCAAAGCGGCGAAAATTAACCTTCATCTTGTCGTGGAAGCGGGCGAAGTCAGCCTGGCTGAGGTAAAAACTCGTCAGTGTTGCGGTGTTGCCAGTCTGACACTGTCGCTTGAAGTCAATAAAGACCTTGGGGAGTTTATCAGCTGGCAGGCTGGCTCCTTTGGATTCATTTGAGGCTAAAGGGGAATGCTCGATCTACCTGGACTTTCAATTGAATTGGCGTGGTCCTTATCTTATCAAGCGAGTTGTGGCGCACTGGCTGCAGGACGATGGGAGCCACCGCCGGCTATAGGGTATGTTGGCTTTCGAAAGATGAAGCAGGCTGAATCGATCACCTATGCTGCTCTGATACACTATTAGCTAGCCATGTCCGCCATGTCAGCTGTATAATCGTATAACAACATTATTGATGACCTATAGACGGAGCTCAGACATCTCATATTGGCGTGCAATGAATTTTGGGTCACGGAGCTCTTTGATCCGGGTTACATTAAACATGACTTCCATTGTTCGGAGGTCCGAGCAGCGGAAGCCCCTGCCCGGCTGCTATCTGAGAAGCTACTGCTATTGAAGCTGCTGAATAGCCGGTCTCTGTTCAATCTTCTTCTTCCAGGCCTCCAGGGTAGGGAACGCAGCCAGGTCCAACCCCATATAAGTCAGCCACCTGACAGTAGCCCAGAGATGCGTGTCAACAATCGAGTACGAGTCCCCAAGGATGTAATCCCGGTCATGAAGAGAATTATCCAGAATGCGTACTTTCTCATTGAGCTCGCTCATTGCCTTGTCCAACTGATCCTTCAGGAAGACATACGTTAGCAATTTGTCCTCGAGCGCTTGTGAAAAGGCTAGAAACATGACTATATGCATACCTTTGACTTGGAAGCTTGGCTTTCTGCGAGGGCAACGCCTTTCTTCCCAAGTTCGGTGCTTGCCCAAACAATCCACGTCATAGCCTTTCCACGGGAGGTACCAGGAGGGGGGTAGAGTACCGGCGCTTCTTTGTTATTGGCAGGACGCTCAACCCCAAAGGTTTCACCGAGGTACATAGTGATAGCGGAAGCTTCCCAAATGCTTACGCCATCGTGGACTATAGCCGGAACAAGTCCATTAGGGTTCACACCCTTAAGATACTCAGGGGTGCGGCTTTCTCCCTTCTGGAGGTCAACCTCGATTCTCTCTGCGATAGGCTCAGACAGTCCATGTTCCAGCTCAGCCAGGACCGCAACGGTTAAATCAGCCGTTGAGTATGTTTTATAGTAGAACTTGAGACTCATTGTCAACCTGAGGTAGTAGTATTGGAAGAGAAGTGAGATTGGAAGCTTTGAAAAAGTCGATCGCAAGATGAAATGTCGTAGATGTTTATACTCCAGGAGAATATAAAGGTCGTGATGAACAGTGAATACTCCCATAGCAGAGAGGAGACTTCATTCACAGCTCCTCACACTTTCAGCTCCTGCGGGGTAGTATGCACTTTGATGACAGCCTATTGGACATTGAACCGAAAAGACCAATTAGTTCAAACCTACAGGCAAAATAAACGCTATGACCTCTCTAGTTAGCACAAAGTCACAGGCAAGATTATTGGGATGTTTGGGTACGTAATGGCTAGAGGTACATAATCGCTAAGACCCTCAAATTTATCAACAATCAATCAGGCCAACGACCTTAAGCGGTATTGGCCTCTTGAGATGTGCGCCAGAACAGCTCCTCCCAGATAGCCTCCGCGACGATAGGGTCCCTACCAAAGACATAATGCCCAAGATCTATCAACTCCCGCGATAGTCTTAGCAACCGATCCATATGCCAGGCCAATCTCTCCAAGAACAGTCAATTCGGAGGCGAACCATAATTGGAGTGAAGGGAAGCAGTTCGGCTGGTACCCTAATGTCTCAATCTTGGTGGCATTCATTTGGCTTGCTATTCGGCGTGGGTTTGGAAAAGAAGAAACACTAGGGATGAAAAAAGAGAGTGCTCTCTTACTTCCCAGTGTTAGTTCACAGACCCAATGCCAAGGAGAATGGCAGTGACTTTGGCAGTTGGTCCACGAAGATAGTTATACGATATGGTATGGGATCCTTCCTGGTTGCGACCCATCAAAACTCCAATTGTCATCTCTAAGCTTTCAGGCCAATCACAGCTGCAGCCCGGGGCGTATAAGACACTCTACGGGATACTAAAGATGAAGCTTCGATCTATGCCTAATGTTTCGGCGATAGATAGCAAGCATCTTTGATGGATCAAAGACTTTTTTAAACGCACGAGTCTTACGTTTGGTCATCTAACATCTTCGCGCCCTTTATCGAGGTAGTCGTGTCATGCCATCTTGAGGCACTCTCTCATTGTCTTCCGATGCCACCTGTCGACGAGAAAGGATTTAATACATTTCCTCGGAAGATCACCCGTCCTGAGTCAGTTGCCGGCCTTGATGTCACGCTCCTCATGACTCATGAAATAATGGTCCATTCTGTACCGGATCTCACTAGCTCAGGAAACTCGATGAAAACGGTCGAATCTTTCCTCCTATAACTATGGCCAAGTCCAACTCAAAAAGTCTAACATCATAGATCGTTTCTAGCAGGTTATATGTGCGCTTTGCTTACAGCTAGGACATAGCAAGAATTCAACTATTCACATATTGCAGCAAGAATACTCTACAAGGCCAGACAGGACAAGGAAGACTAACAACTAAATACAGCGCGGCATTTATCTGAAATCGAGGTCTCTAATAACAAGTATGCATAGTTCCAGCTTGGACCTCAAATCAAGGAAGACAATTGTCCTCGCGCAACCATCACATGGCTGCTAGGGTCAGCACTATACATTCTAATAAACCAAGCAACCTTGGCCTTCCTCCCTTGGCTGATTGGGGTTCGTAGGTGTTTTATTGGCTCCTGTACAATTTTTACAATCGACCAATACAAGGATATAATGGAAAATGCATTTTCAAAGGTAAAACTTTACTTCCTTCAAATCCCGGCGCAGGTCAGCCAGTCCATTGAGAGTCATTGAAGATGAACAAAAACAAACATGGTATCGTTCCCGTTAAACCTGGCGATATTCTGGGAGGCAAGGATGGATTGGATTGGTCGGCTATTTTGCTTCTACTGGACGTGACCCAGGCGATGAAACCTGGACACTTGTCACAGACGATAAACGTCCTGTATATATCTTCGGCACCCTGCCTAAAAGCGAACTTGATGCTCAGCCCGACCTACCCATCCTCGCCCCCGGAAGCAACTGTTCTTGATCCACCTGTGGATATTGAGGCCTAAATCCACGACTATGATGCAAGAAAGGTAGAAGCGCCGGTTGCTATTGCAGTAACCATAGTGGTTGGTCTAATCCTTCCTTTGAATAAGGATCTGATATCTTGCCTGGTCTCAGTACTCAGTTGGAACTAGCCGTCATTAGTTGTGATCTCGGCAGATTCAATGTGTCGATGCATTCGGGGCCAACTCTGATGGGAGCAATAGGCTTCAATCCCGATATGTCAGAGGTTGGGAGAGCAAGTGTACCGATCGAGGATAATGGAGATAAAAGGCCATCCATTACACTATTACATGTGCACACACCGTCGAAATCCTCTTCTGGGGTCAAGTAGCAGTGGACTCGGGCTGTACAAGATGACCCTTCAGTCTTCGGTGGTAATGCACAAGGTATGATCCCTGATACTAAGCATGGAAGCCTCGATACAATACAGCCGCTTATAAATAGGATTTATTTCCCCGACAGAACTAGAGGGAGAAAGAGTACTGGGAATCGTGTTGAGATAATTCATATAGTATCGAAACAGTCTATAGCAATAAAATACTACAAACCTAAGCCAAACACCAACCTCTCTATCAATCTATCTCCTGCAGGTGCACATCTCCTGTTTTTAAAATCCAAAATCCAAAGCACGTTTCATCAAGATATTCTATAGAATACCATGCCCCATACCTACTTACCATAATAAGCCACTTAGCTTACGTTCATGTGTTCATGTTGACCCTTCTTGTTCATTTCTTCTATCTTCTTCTGATGGTCTCCATGAATTTGTCACTTGACCTTCTCCACAATCTAGATATCTGCCTCCGTCTTCTGGGTAGTTGTTCTACATTGCATAATCCAGTCGAAAGTCTTTCCAATCAGGTAAGTGCTGAAGATAATAATTGTACCCGAGAAGAGGATATAGTAGGCCACTGGATCGTTCAAGATGTTGTACTCATAGTTGGTAGGGAGGAGATACTTGGCAAAGGCGAAGTAATAGTAAGTAGCATAGTAGCTTGTCTTGAAGATGCAAAAAGCAACAATGTCGTCATCACGGTACCTCTCAGCAAAAGCTGACAATTGCTCAATTGCATTGAGAGGGTGAGACCTTTCCCAGACCCAATGACTACCTCCCCCTAGTACGACAAGGATGACGAGGACTCGGCGGCGACAAATCTTGTTTCCCTTGACGATGAACCACCACATCCCCGCCACAGGGATAGAAACGAGATACCAGAATAGAGCGGTCAAGGGGCTGATTATGAAGGTATAAAGGAGATATGATATTCCTCTAAGGATCCAAGAACCAAAACTTCTTACCTTTCGAAGGCAAAAGGTTAAAAAGCGGCGAGTCTCGGTTGACGCCATCTTCCTCCACTCGATACTGTACCAGCCAGTGAGACCGAGAAAGAGCAGAGAAGAGATTCCAACAAAATATCCACAATACTCATACCCAAAAATAGCGTTGATGTCGTCCAGGGATGGTAGAGTAGGTAGGTCGTATTGCTTCAACAAATCGTTGGTCTTGTCAAAGTAATACATGCCGGTAAAGAGTGCAATAACAGCAGTAGCATATATGACAGAGGAAATGACCCTCTAGTGCCCAAGTATGAACTGGATGTAACTCCAGATGGCTTTGGAATGGAGAAGGTAAATTGTCTCGACCACGTAGCCTGTATCCTGATCGTTGGGTAGAGTTTCATCCTCCAAAGGGTCAGCCTTAATAGATTTGGCCGACGACTGACTAGCAGTCGTAGATGGGGGTGCAGTCATATCCTCTATCGGAGTGGCGGAGCGATAAGGTTCATGTTCCTCAATTGATGGTGTTGAGATTCCAGAGGATGATAGAGCGACATTAGCAGGGCTCGAGGTTCCAAGAGACGGAGATTGTGATGCTGGAGGACTGGGCAGACCAGTTACACCCTGTTCCTCAAAGCCGCTTGACCAGGGAGACTGAGGGCCTGAAGAGCCGGGAGTGGTCGGTCTCGAAGACCGAGGGCGCGGGGAATCCTGTGAAGTAGGCGGGGTTGCAGATGGGGATGTAGACTCAGGTGTAGACTGGGAAGCAGACCTCTCGCTGCGGCGAGACTTTCTGCGAGACGAATTACGAGGCATTTCGGGTGATGAAGGAAATCTTGCAAACAGTGATTATTGAAAGCTGAATGTTGAGCTGAATGTTCGAAGTGAGTATGTACTGAGAGTAGTCGATTGTTGTTGTTTTTGGAGGTTGGTATTACTGGAATTTATCAGATATCAAATAGTTAACCCTGTATCGTTTCAATTCTTTGCATTAATCTTTTGTCTCAGTGCTTACTGGACGTTAATGGCCTTTCAGATGCTGAACAACAGCATTCTTTGACTTGCAATAGCCCCCAGCCATCGTGATGTCCAAGCGCAGATGTTTAGAGGACCATTTGGCTAAAATTGGCCGAGGCCGAGTTCTATTGACTGGATTTATTTTTAGCGACAACACAATGCACCAAAGGAATAACAGCGCTTATCTTCAGGCACGCCTTTGTTCAATGGTACTGAACATCGCAGCCGTTGGGGGTAGAGCGTATTTGTCTGTTACAGAGTAAATGCTGTAATAAAGAGTCATTTCGTTGGCTTTTGAGCTTTTTGCAGAACAATTGCCCTTTGTTGTTGCCGCCCTCAGCAAACTCGAGATCTTGGCTTATTCCATTCAATCACCCATACTTCAGTCCAGATGCAAACAGACGGTGCTACATGATCTCCTCACATCGCCTGTCGATCGACAGCAGCATCAGCATCAGACCAGAGAAAAGTCTCATGACGATTTGACTCGCCGATCCTCCCTTTTGTTCCGGGGCCTGATAATCGGGGATGAGTGCGTGATGAAAACTAGCACAGCGAGATTGCATTGACTCGGGGACTAAGAATAATACATATCGGATGTATCCACAGACTCTACAGAATTTATTACTGACAAGCACCTCTGAGCGTGCCGCCGATGACAGACTCGAGCATAGAGGGTCGACTAATATAGTGTACCGTTGCTAGTGGATCTCCATCTTGGCTACTTGACTCGCGTCCTTGGTGCAGCTCGCGTAGCAGCCTGCCTTTCCTCAACTCACTTCAGCAAGCTCTCTGAGTCCCCGCTTCGCCATTCACAAGCGCCTCCGCTTTCTTTAGGCTCTCCCCGACTGGAGTGCACTCCCCAGCTTGACAGAAGGCGGTTTACATCAGAGGTCATTCATTCCTATCCTTGTTTTCTCCACGAGATTCATTCCCATGCAGCGAAGTCATGACCTTTTGATTTCTCCTACTCTGCTTCTGTTATCACTACCTCACCCTCATATAGATTCTGATATTTCGGCCTCTAGTCTTTGGATATCGCATCCAAGATAACGGCCTCGTAGCAGTGCCTGGTGCCCACCTGGACTTCACATCGTCGATCACATCATGAAAGCAGCCTCTGCTGGTAGAGATCACCGCCTTGCTGACTAGACAGAATACAAGCACGAACAGTACGAGTCCCTTCGCATTCCTACCTCGCAACGAGCACCCTTGACCAACATGTTCTTCTGCCGATCAGCATGAGCGTTGTGACGTTCTACCAACACTTTGCAAGCGACAACCAATAATCCTAAAACCCCTATAGTCCCAGCACTTGATCAGCTCATACTTTGTGAAGCTACGTTTCAAAGCTGTCATCTGTGTCGATAATGCCAAGGGATGTCTTATAAGTTATCGATCAGCACTATCCTTTTGTCTATTTGTTTCACCACAACCATCTCTACAGTTGACGAGGGACGTCCATCAAATCTTGGCACAGGGTGGGTAGATTAGCAATCGGTAATCGTCAGAAGCTCTCAAGGTTTGACGAAAGTAACCGTACTTGACGGTTGCGGCTCCAGCGGTAACTAAGGGCGAAATAAGAGACCAACGTTGTAAGCTATCAGACGAAGTCTCCAGCTGACACGACCTATCGTACTGATATCAAATAGTCTTGTAGGATGCAGTGCTGCGTACAAGGCTGGTTCGCTTGTCATCACCACGCGCGGCTCCCGTGTGTTCCCAATTGACAATCACCTAGAGAAATACATCTCATTTGCCAGACAGCATTCCACTCCAAGGGTGGCTCTAGCTTTTCCACCGGCGCGATGCAGTCCACTGTGACTGTTAATGTTCCAGCCCCCCTCAGCCAGCCACTAACGGGCTGGGTATATTTAACTTCGACCTATTTACAGGGTTTCGGAAAAATGCAGAACCCCATCGCGGTAAAGATCGACAACAATCGTCTGATTCATAGCGGAATGGGGAAAAGTCCGCGCGCAGGCCCCGCGGATTGGAACGCCCGTATAATCTGGTGGCTGCCACTTCTGGCGTTCCAGCCAGCCACAAAACATTCCCTCTGAAAGATCAGCTTCTTCGCCCAAAGCCATCACTTTTGACTATTGGTGATTCACACTGCAGCCATCGTATAAAGGTGTCTCAAATCATTACATACTATTAAACGATTGGTTGTCTTGAACGGCTGTCTAGGGAACTCCCGCACATCGCAGAACCCTAACATATTTTTTTATTTACCTTGTAAACTGGCCCTGGTAGGTCATAGACATGTGGTATCGGTCAATAATGCCAACTGAGCTGATACCGCGGACCTTCTCCAGTCAGATATCGGTCTTGATTTCCTCATTTGCGAGAATCAATTTAGCCTCGTGATTTGGGTTTGGGCACCAGATACTTTCCAGGGTCGGGACCATCAGTTGGTCCAAGGCTTTCATCATCCTGACGTGCCGCCTGAAATGGGCATGAAGTATTGGCAGGAGTAAGTCACACGACTATCGAAGGGGCGATGGCAGATCAGAATATGCACAAATGTTCAGTGTAATACCTCCAGACTGGATTCATTGCACTCGTTTCGCGTCTGTCTCTCGACGGAAGCATTAGCATTGGGTGAGACACTGGCGATACTCGAAAAGTTCGCGGGGTCAGTTTTAATCCGGAGAGGTACGAAAGCGAGAGAAAACGACATAAATATCGTTTCGGCATGTCACGGGAATGGATCAAGTAGATACGAATACATATGCTTTGTTCGCAATGAAGGGCAACTGATGGGCAAGAGGAGAACAAAGATGGATCAAGATAACCATCGAGGCGTCCATTTACATGGGCTCAATTCTGGGCTAATAATTGGCCACCCAAACCGAGAGCTCTTCAATGGATGAGCCCTGAGCCCTTGTTTTCCGCCCAAACGAGAAATCTGGTCTCTTTCACGTCGGGAGTTCATTACATACCAAGCGCCAGCGTCAATAATTCTACATTAAAGGCAATTCCTTGGTAGATCAACTCGATATCACATTGTCACATGCATTTGTGGCTGCAGCTAGTTCTATAGCTTCAAATGTGGCTGCAGGTTGAGATCTGAATGCTCGTATTCGACGCCGCAGTGGACATCAGCCGGGATTCGCAACTCATTTTCCTGCTGAGGTTGAGGTCTAGATTCAATAATCGGTTGTGACTATTGGCGATATTGGTTGATTGATTTTCCATTCTTACCTTCACTGCTAGAATAGGTAGAATATTGACAAGAGGGAGACCTCGGACATGGCAATTGTATGGGAGCCGAGAGCTGGTTCTTCCCACTATAAGAAACGATCAATCAGGACTCTCATCTTCGTTGTTCATCACCCTCACTCATTCTATTCTGCACATCTCCTTTCTCACTCAATTTATCATGTCCCTTCTTCTCAGGGTTGGCCTCGCGACTGTCGCGCTTCGCGTCGCTGCAGACCCAACTATCGACAACTTAGTCCCCGCTCAATACGGCGGCATACCCTCTCCCCCACTCGGCTACATGGTCGATAACATGCGCGCCAACTCAGGCCTAGGCTACCCGTCTCCTGCCAAGTCCATCACCCTCTCAGATATCATCCCCCAAGTCGATTCCAAGGGTCAAAGCCGCTGCTGTCCCGTTGGGACCATCAACGACGGCACAGGCTGCGTTTTCCAGGAGTCTTCTGTCTGCGAGAAGGGCACTATTCTTCAAGGAAACGTTTGTGTGAGTGTTGATGGACCGCAGTGTCCTGGAAACCTCAAGTTTGATGGCAAGATCTGTCGCAGTGACGAGCCACCCAAGTGCCCTGGTTTATCGCAGTACAACCTTGCCACCAACCAGTGCGAGTCTTCATCCGGTCCCAAGTGTCCTCCTACGTACAATCTCGACAAGGGAACTTGTGTTTCCGATTCGCCTCCATCCTGCCCCATCGGTTACAGCGAAAAGAACGGTCTTTGCGTTGATAACTTTCCACCTGTCTGTCATGGAGTAAACCAAGTCTATGACAAGGGATCATGTGTCAGCAAAGATCCTCCCAGTTGCCCTCAAGGAACTAAGCCTCAAGGCAGGAAATGCGCCGGAGTTGTTCCCCCGGTATGTGCGGGCAAAGCCAGGCTTGATCGCGGCCACTGCGTTTTGGCGCCAGAATGCCCTGAGAAGTACAAGTTTAATACATGGGTCTGTGTCAGGGAAGATGACCCTGTTTGTTCTCCTGGAGTCTTCAAGAATGGTATCTGCCAGGCGGATCCCACGTGCCCGGACGGCTACACCTACGATGCAATTGCTGACACTTGCACATATGTTACAGAGCTTCACTGCAGCTCTGGATACAAAATCTTTACTGCCCAGTCTGGCGCTAAGGGTTGTTGCAAGGAGGGTACCGACGACTTTGATGGAACATTCTGCTCCTGGGAAGTCACTGAGTCTGAATGCCCTGATGGTACCGAGTACAAGGAAGGTTATTGTCGCCATCCCTCTGAGAGCCCTTCTTGCCCTGATCTCTATGACTCCGTCGATGGAAGATGTGTCAAGCGAACCGTGCCGCGGTGCACTATCGGAAGCTACAACAAAGGGAAGTGTATCTTGGGTGATCCAACTTGCCCCACTGGAAGTCAATTCAACGGCAAGGAATGCGTACTTATTGAGCGAGCGTCTTGCCCTGATGGATCCAGGCTTGTTGGCGATAAGTGTATTTCTCTGGATCAGGCCACCTGCCCTCAAGGTCAACGGCAGGAAGGAGATGACTGCATCCATGAGGAATCGCCCAAGTGTCCTCCCAACACGATCCTCGATAACGGCGTCTGCAAGCACCCTGATATTCCCATTTGCAAGTCTGGTACCAACTATCTCAATGAACACTGCACCTTGCCCACTCTCCCAACCTGTCCTAAGGGCAGCATGATTAGCGACGGAAAGTGTGTTGCGATCCGACCTCCGCAGTGCCCCGAGAAACATAGGTACTGTGGTGCAACCCATACCTGTGTTCCAACAGGGCCTCCCAAGTGTCCAGAAGGCCTTGTATGGGACAGGTATCACTGCGTCAGCCGAAGGCCGGCGACGTGTCCCGAGGGCTACACTCGGGTTGGTCCCACGTGTATCAGCAAAAACGACCCTCGGTGTAAAGAGGGATTTGTCTTCGATTTTAAGTCCCAAGGCTGCGTTTCCAAAGATGAGCCTAAATGCCCTGAAGGGCTTAGCTTTGATGGAACGAAGTGTGCCTCTCCAAGATCTCCAGAGTGTACTCATGAAGGGACCACGTACGATCCGAAGACACAATCTTGTATCGCAGCGCCACCTGGCTGTCCAGAGGGCACTGACTTCAAGAATGGCGAATGTGTGCTGAG
This sequence comes from Aspergillus subversicolor, assembly GCA_037044295.1. Lineage (NCBI taxonomy): Eukaryota > Fungi > Ascomycota > Eurotiomycetes > Eurotiales > Aspergillaceae > Aspergillus > Aspergillus subversicolor. Next base: position 89,534 of record JAWLTM010000025.1, on the reverse strand, counting down.
GACACCACCACAATGCCCTGACGGTACTGAACTGAAGGATGATTCCTGTGTTGCGATCAGGGGTCCTGAGTGCGAAGATAATCTCACCATGGTTGACGGACGTTGTGTCTCTGAGAAGCCGCCTACTTGTGGTGACGGAACCACCTGGGATGGATCTCGTTGTGTTATTGGTACCAGAACTTCATGCTTCAATTTGGAGGTATGCCCTCCTATTGGGGCTGCTGCTTTGCCGGCCCCTTCACCTGAGGTTTAGTACTCAATACGCCACTATCAGCTTCAACGGCTATCTGTATATATGGAGCGTTAGCTATCTATCTTTGAGATATTTCCTTAAATCTATCATTTTTCTTCTTTAAGTGCCAACTCTAAACTAAGACTCTCGATACTGTGCGTTATCTAGGTGCCGTAATTCATCTTGTAGCTGGACTACATCTCTGAGTAAATATATAGAACTTAGAACAGACTTTCCAGCACTGCCCTCTTGTTTTTCTGATGTTTTAATGGCAGTAAAGCTTTCCTGCCCTCTCTTTTACTTGTTTTTCTTTTCCACTTCTGTTAATTGTGGCAGTCTTACGATCGTACTCGTCACTATGAGTATTCTTATTACTCTTCCCAGAAATCCACTTATCTCAATGCTTTCTGCTTCCGTGATATAGCCCCTTACTGGCAGCTGCGCTACTTATATAATGCTTTTGCACTTGTACATCATAATAGCAAACTCGACGGAAACTATGTTATTTACCTACCAAAGAAGTTCCAATAACGTGCTGGAAACCGGCTAGCTGACCTGCATTAATAAGATGCAATCCGTCGTTGATTAGATCCAACAATAGGTATTAAATCAAGTCGATACAGAGCTTGTTCACAAACGGCCCGTGACTGATCCCTTTCCTGTGTTACCTACTGGTTGAGTAAATGTCACTGAAGTACATATACTTTAGCCACGAAGGGCTTAAAAGTCAGGTCGTGATTCATAGCTATGTCTATCTTATTGTAGGCAATCTGCATAAAAAGCTAGCTACCGTATGTCCGGGAGCAATGCATGATTAGAATGAAATGTTTCAATGTAACTCTGTGCCACGTTGAGCAGGCCTAGTCATCAACTTTTTATCAGTTGTGAATTACTCGGAAGGAAGCGAAACCGCATGACATGCTGACGCTGCACTGCGTCTGCCACGTTGTTCGATCTTAGTATTTATACTAAAACGACATCCAGCTCAATAGACAACAGACGTAAGAAACATATCTCATCGTCTGTTCCCTACCACCCTTTCTATCTTGTTCACTGTGACCTTCAGAATGGAGCCCGGCCTCAAACGTCATGTCTGCCAGCCCATCATCCACGGACCCAATGGTCTACTTGAGAAATCTCCTGAGAGCACCTTGACCGTCGAGAAGCTTCTGGAGATTGACAGCAAACCACCTGCACCTGACCCATCAGAGATGAATGTCCCCAAGTTCAGTTTCTGCTCCGATTGCGTGTGTCAGACAAACCATCGTGCCCCCTCCTCATCTGATGACATTTGTTTGTAGGCAGATCCTATGGGATAGCCTGTAGTTGCGTTGGCGAGGGCTCTTATCTAGGAACGGAAGTCCACTTTGAGATTACAGACACCATCGGCCACTGGGAGCCACAGCCCGTACGAATTGATCGGTCTGCACCGCGTCCATCCGTGAACTCCATGCCTGTCACTGGGTTCATCAAGACCGAAGCGCACGACTTGAGAGCATATCTCAGGGCCAAACTTCACCACAGCATCGCGCCACGACCTTAAGCTACAATGATAAGTATGCCAAGTGGGTCTATGGCGAGGTCATGGCTCCTAATGCCACATTTTCTTTCCACTTCAAGTTCCGAAATTCGGAGGCAGAGGTTGAAGCATCTATGTCTCAGTTGTCCGATATCATCTGCGCCGATATTGATAAGTGGGATGTAATTGCCACAGATGACCCAGAGTCATCCAACTGGGATTTAGTGATGGCACAACTGAGGAGATAGGAAGAAAACGACAGAAAGAGTAGTATATACAGGGTGAATTTAAGGTCAAGGTACGCCCTATGCTCAAAAAATCAAGACTTGAAGTTTTGTTTGTTATTTGTAGAAGGTTAGGAACTGAGGTCAATCTTTGAAACAAAGCTATATCGTAGCCCTTGAGATATTGCGTAGTGCTTGAATAATCATCCCAATCCCTCTCTTGGGGCGAAAGGAGAGTTTCCATACATCAGGCCGCTCCGGTGTAGATCTTCTAGTGATCTATATAAGAGCTACGCTGGTTCAATGATGCTGCAAAAAAATAATGCCCCGTTGTTTCTGCCAGATAAGTACAACCTGGACAGATTTCGGGACACGGCTTAATCTTCAGCAATGGCCAGAAACGGAAGAGTCCTATTCTTGAATCATATGGTATAGATCCTAATTGTATCGCTATATTTGAGGCAAAAGGGCAACGGGTTATCTTTCAAGTTTAGTGTGCGGCACAGTCGAATGATATCTCACGGTGAGTTTTTCTGCTCTTGACAGAGCAGGAGAGGTCATAATGTCAGATCATCAAAGTCCAGGATGATACGAAGAGTGGATACTCACATGCATCACACATTGGCTCTCGGTCTCACAGTAAGCACTATCCGCACAGCCAGAAGTGCGGAAAGCAACCGCCTTGTGCAAGCCACTAAGCTAAACTTTACCTAACCTACCAACCTTCGTGTTTCGGTATAAGACCTCGAGGCTATTTTTAACCCCCCAGCAGTCAGCATGGTATTCAGCCACTTTTGAGCGTGTTTGTTGTTATGGAGATGGCTGTGCCACCGCTACCGTTCTACTTATTGGCTAGCTTCTCAATCGTGCAGAAATGACTTATGATAAGACACAAGGATAGGCATACACAAGTAAGAGCGCCAGCAAGGCAGGGAAAATAAAGTCCTTATGCGTCCCTTGGCAACGGACTTGGACTTTTGCTCAGAAAGGATCAAAATGGATTTTCCTCTCCAATATAAAACTTTTGAATACGAGGCGCTTCCATCGCCGACATCTATACGCCTCCTACGGCCAGTCAAACAACTGAAAAGCCCGGAAGCTGCTTCTATCAATGGGGTTCCCCTGCTGCAATTTGTGCTTGAAGCCTCGGAGCGTAATGATCGACCTCTCTACGATGCCTTATCTTATACTTGGGGAAACCCGAAACCTGTCCGGCACGGATTGCCCGACGAATACGATACTCAGCATAAACATGTCATAGCTGTCAATGGCCGCCTATTCTATGTTACAAGGAACCTTTACGAGGCCCTTTGTCGACTTCAGGAGCCCCATAGATTATCGGAAGATATTGATAAGCGATATATGCCCTATAACAAGACGAGGCTCATGCAAGCTGCTGAGGAAGGAAACTTGACCCTGGTTATGAGATACCTTGAGCAGGGCGCCGACCACACATTCCAAGACAAGTTTGGTGAGACAGCTCTGCATTACGCAGCTGAGAATGGGTATCCAGAGGTTGCGAAGGCCCTTCTTTTCGCAGGAGCACAGCCAACAACCCTGGATAACACGAATCGCGACCCTCTAGCCTGTTGTATTTCACGGAAACGCCGCCAATGGGATGAAACTTGCGAGATCCTACGCAATTGGGTCGCTCAACCCAGAGGCAGATCTCATTTGGAAGCGTCTACATCTGGGAGAGGAGTACCTCTCTGGATTGATGCCATATGTATCAATCAGGATGACATTGCTGAACGCAATAGCCAAGTTGCAATGATGTCGCAAATCTATGGGTCGGCGCGATGTGTTGTGGCATGGCTTGGAGAAGAAGACGATACGACTAACGCGGCTTTCAATTGCTTGTCAAACATCCCCCAGCCATCGACTGCTATTGCTAGAAGCTACCATAACTCTTATGCACGGTACTGCGATCATGTGAGAGGGAAAGTCCTTGACGTAAATGAGAGGCCTCACAATCTCCCCATGTCAATTGCCGAGGTACAAGCTGTGAAGAGCTTGTTTACCCGCACCTGGTTCTCACGTACATGGGTAATCCAGGAAGCATCACTTGCCAGAGAAATCGATATCATTTGTGGCTCTTTCCATTTCGAGTGGTCGAGTATATTCACCCTGTTGTTTGTGCTCTTTGGCGAGAGCGCATCGAATGATATACTAAGTGATGGTGGTCCCCCTGCAAAATTTGGAAAGGCTGGACCAAACGCACAAATCTTGACTCTTTTCGCCATCAGAAGCCGAACTGCCCCAAATTCCAGAGAAGCAAGAGAAGCAAGAAAGTATTTTCTTGGAAAAGACATCGTCGACCCTCCGTGCAGTCAATTGAGCATACTTGCCTTGTTTCTGCTCACTTGGGACTTCGCTGTGTCTGACGGGAGAGACAAGGTATTTGCATTGATGAATGTGTCAGAGCCCTCAGAAGGATTAGCAGCTGACTATTCGAAGTCAATCGCTGAAGTGTTCACCGAGATGGGCATGACCCTTCTCCGTGCCAAGGGATACAATAAAGTTCACGATTTACAGGGAAAGATAGTCGACGATTTGGAACCCCTCGAATTGCTATCTTTTGTTCAAAAACCTGGGACTCCTCAATGGAACGTAAGTCCAGCGGTTATGAAAAATAAGTATGAACGCCCTGCGGATCTTCCTTCTTGGGTTCCGGCTTTCAATGCGCAGCTGGTTTCTATTCGAATCTATGATAAGCGATACAATGCTTCAGGAAGTCGTCAAGCTGTCATCCATAATTCTCTGCCAGGGATACTAAAGGTTGATGTTTCAATCGTTGACACAATTGCTGAGGTAGAAGAATATCCGCTATCAGAAGGCTATGGACGTATAAACAACGACTGTACCATCGAATCATGGCTGACGATAGTATCAAAGCTCTGTACTACTTATCCCAGTGGAGAAAGTCGTACCGAAGCACTGTGGAAAACCTTGGCATCAGAGCATCACAAAAAGAGCAAGAAGCCAGAAGCAGTCGAAAGCTATTTGCAGAATATCGTACTTCAATGGATTGTCAAACACAGACGTCAAGACTCTATTGAGAGGCATACAGACCTATGCAAGGTTCTCCAAGAATTATTCAACACGGACTCATCTGATTTGCCTCCTCTGATCTCTAAATTGATGAGCAGTAACAATGAGCCTATGGGCAAACCCTCGGAGATAGGGGCTGATGAGCGATACTTTAGATGGGGCTTGATGCGATACATGAGGGGACGATGTCTGATGAGAACAGAACTAGGCTACTTGGCGATATCATCTAAGGAGACAAGGCCAATGGACCGCGTAGTAATCATCGCCGGGGGGCGTACACCGTTCATTCTTCGTCAGATAAGCGCGAACCAGTATACCTTTGTAGGCGAGGCTTATGTCCATGGGTTAATGTCGGGCGAGTGGTTGAGAAGAGAAGATTACAACTTTCAGCCCGTTGAGATCAGATAGTTAGACCTTTTTTAATATAATTTCTTATCTTTACTTGAGAAAGCAACTGCCAGACATAACTGCGTTTATGAATCAATACACAGAATGCAGCTCATAAATGCTTAAACGCGCTAATTCGCTCCCTGAGTCCTCCCGGCCCGAATAGCCTTCATCTGTGGTCTCAGGGTAGCACACCTCACGCGGGCCTGGAAAGTCTGACTGGTGCAACTTCCTGTAGATATTTTAGCCTGCCAGCCACTAGCGCTGTTGTTCCTGGTGTCCGTAGTGATTCTTGTGGACATAAAGTATACACCTGAGGCCGGTTTTGATGTGAAGCACATGGCGGCCTCGAAAAGCACATCAAAGTTTACACCAAACGATCCCTGTAATTCCAGTGCGACATCATTCACCTTCTTACCAGCGTGTCCCGGCTATACTTGAGTGTGCCGACTCCGACACGCCACCACTGGGGTATTCCCATGGACTACAACATGCACTGGTACTCTTCCTGAACTGAAATAGCGCTTCTATTAAGCGGAGACCTTCTAGCTATGCTAAAAGCTATATAAACTCGGCATCTGCCCGCGGTCTCTGCTGGCACCTAGACAGACCCAGCCCCTGAAGATCGGGCTTCCCCAGCTAGTCGTTGGCCGGGTGTGTAGGGCCTCTGGTGTCCTATTTCTGGGATTTTCTGTCCGACTTTGGCCACACCGAAATAAAGATCTGGTTGCAAAAGGACGAAGAAAGGGAGGAGAGGTTGAGTGACGACGTTCGCTAAGATTAGCAGTTGTGGCCCGCTGTACAGGTCTTGCACCCCCATTCTTCGCGTTCAGGCTTGGATAGTTGACGTGAATCTTGCTTACTCCGTCGACGGCCTCAAAAGCACCAAAGAGCATTAGTAGGAAAGAAACCCTCATACACAGTACTCAATCAAGGCCCAGACACCGGCAACTCCTGACCCTGCGGCATCCGTGGCAGTATGTATGGGCCCGTTACACTCTCGACGCAATTTTAGGAGGGTGATGATCTGCACCAGGAGCTCTGTTAGGGAAACTTTACTGCGTACCCCTTGAGAAACAGTCTTCATTTAGGCTTGTAGTGCGAGGAGAGGACCAGGGCGTTATGCAGAGGCTAGAACATTTGAACAATGCGAGGTCACAATTCGAATCTGAAGACCTGTTTAATGTTGCCGAGGACTGTAATGCTTACCAATGTGAGGACCTATTTAACTTTTTGCCTCCAGCAAGGCGGACAATCCTGTTCGGGTAGGCAGTACCTGGCACAGTACTTGGCATAGGTCTCAATGAAACCATGCGTTGAGACAGCATGAATATAGGACTTCTCACAAATCACAACGAACAACTTGATGAATAGGCAGACGGCGGGCACTATGTAGGCTAGTAGTGGGCAGATGCTAAAAGCAAAAGAAAACGCCTTCTGCTAACGCTGAGCTTAAAGCTCTTTAAAAATAAAATAAAAATAAAAAGCTAATTACTCAAGCATATGGAATCCGCCTAATCGAGTCACAGCTTGACGAAAGTTTTGTGATTAAAGTAGGATACAACTATTACACGCGAGTGTATTGACCGATGATCTGGCTGTGTATGCAGCGCAGCCACAATTCCCCAAGAAATTGATAAACGAGCATGACCACGAGGTTAACGTCGTTCCCAAAGCTAGCAACAGTGCAGATTGAACTGTCAGAATGCGTCGTGGGGTTATGATCCTTATACTATATATGACTCGAATTGACTGAGCTGCAGTACGAAATATGGTGGGCGACAGACTATTAATTGCTGAGATGCACGCAGAAATGGTGCTGTTGGGTAGATCGGAAAAGAGGCCATTTACCACTGCTGTCCACAGCAGAAAGGACTATCTTTTGTGGAATTGTAGATACGCAGGAGTTTTATTAATTGATTTATACATGTTCCAGAAATCCGCAGCTGCGTGAGATTTGCACAAGCGGCCAGCTGGCTTTATAAAAGGTCACACCAGCTTCTAGGAGCAGCGCCAGTGTTTCGAGACGCACGCCGCTTCTGATGGCTCGACTCAGAAGGCCAGGTAGACCTTTTGACGTTACTCCATGCGACAACAACAGGCAAATAATGTTGATGTCGGGCCATGATTCTGGTGCGATTAATGAATTACCGCAGCATTCTTCTTGGGCATGATAGTTGCGTTAGGATCGGCCCATTCTCTCAAAACATGCGCCGCCCCTTCTTCACGACATACCATTAGTGGTGTCATTCCTGCTCCGTTTAGTGCTCTACCATCAGCTCCCTTGGTAAGAAGGTATCTCAGGCCTTCAGTTCGCCAGGCCCCTTTACCATCAGCTAGGAAATGAAGAGCTGTTCCCTCGTGATGCTCATAGCCCTCAGAGCCGGATATGTTGTACCTAGTATTGATGTCAACGCCTAGCCCTTCTACGAGGACCTCGATTACGTGTAAGAAGGGTTCTGGGTGCAGACATGCCCGACCTAGCAGCGTGTCACAAACAGCCTTATCTTGGAGCTGCATCAAATCGGGGGCTAAGCAATGCAGAAGTTCGAGGCACTCCCATTCCACCAGAAGATCAACGAAGTGGAGGTTTCCAGTCCCTCGTAGGTAAAGGTTCCCTCCTAGCCGGGCATACTCCTTGATGCTGTCGTAATCACCGTCCTGCAGCGCAGCAGTAAGCATGCTAAAGCCGATGAAATCGCTTTCCCCATCCGAGCTTGCAGCCATCTCATCCAGAATCATCTGGCCGCCAGTGACGAAACGGGTCTCTGCTTCCCAGAGTATTGTCCTGTCAGCGGCCCAGCGACCTCTCCAACACGGACTTGCCGCTGCGGAGCTTTCGATCTGGGGTATTAATTGCTGAACTCTTCGGGCTTCCTCCGCAGCTTCGTTCTTATCTGTTGCCAAGATAAATTCTCGGGCCAGGTTGTAAGACTCGTGTGGTTTTGCCCCCTTTGCTAACAGCTCACGGACCAAAACCCAATCCTGGCGTTCCACCGCTGCATCTAACGGTGTAACGCTCTCCGTCCCTTCATCACCATTTCTTCCACTACTTGTGGCCCTGGCCGCGACATCAGCACCAGCTCTCAGCAGCAGGCCGACTATATCAATGGTATGGTCGCCAGGCAGCGGCAAGGACTTAGCGTGCCTTTGAGTACCCCCGTCCGCTAAAGAGTGCAACGGCGTCAGTCCTACGTCGTCCCTGATGCAAGGATTGGCGCCGTTACGCAGCAGAGCCCAGATGGTAGCTAAATTTCCTGATCGACAAGCGTAATGTAGTGGCGTGCAGCCGTTGCCTAGCATATTTATATACTCTTTGAGTACACGGCGCTTTCTGAGTGCGGCTAGAAGCAGGAGAACACTGTTGATATTACCTTTCTGGGCCGCAAGGTGAAGTCCTGAAAGACCGCTGGGCGAAACGACTGTTGGATCTGCGCCGGACTGTAGCAGAAGCATGACGCTGTTATCAAAGCATTCCGCACCATAATGCAGTGGCGTGAAGCCGCTTACATCCTGTTCATCAAAGTTCAGACCCTTAAAATATGGCGCTGTGAGGATAGCTTTGAGATCATCCTCGCACCTTGAGAGGTGTAAAACAGTCTGCCCTTTGGCGTTCTTTTTCAGAGGTGGGACGCCAATACTGACCAATATTCGGGCAAGTTCCTGAAGCGAGCGAAAGGAGCGTCTGACCGACCCCTGAAAAAACGTATGAATGGGAGTATTACCCTCTACGTCAACCGCAGCTGCGTCCGCATTCAAGTTTAGGCCTGCTGAGGGACTGGGTGGGTTGCAACGCGCTTTGGCTATAGCATGTAGCAGCGTTGAGCCACTGTGGGTCCGCTCCCTGGGGTTTGCGCCAAGGCGGATGAGCTTGGAGACGGTGACAAAGACCCTGGAGATATCAGAGTTCTCAACGATGTTCCACAGGATAGTCCGACCTTCAGCATCCTTCGAATTGAAGTCAATTCCAAAGCTATGAAACAGATCGAGAAGTCTGTGGAGAGTCTTGCACTGCTTGGAATAAGGCGAGTACGCGAGATGTTGCCACGACTTGCACAGAAGGATTGGTGGCTGGCCGCTTAGGTCTTTATGATTGATGTCTATACCAGCTTGCAACAGCTTCCTTGCAAGAGGCAAGCACTCAGAAGTGCAGAGGTACCTCAGGCTCTTAAAAATGTAGTGGAAGATAGTCTTTCCGCTACCGTCTGTAACATCCGGTCTGGCGCCTAGCTCCAGAAGCTTGTTTATACGCTGGATGATTTGTTCTTGGTGAAGCGGTAATACTTCGGCTCTGTGGTCTCTGCAGCTGACACGGAATAAGAGTTCCATCAGAGGTGTTCTCCCATGTGCATTGCGTGCGTTGATGTCAGCTCCGTAACGGTCAAGTATTCCAAAGAGGGAGAGGTCGACAGGGCTTGCAAGATGTGCTGGCGAGTTTCCATCTGGCACAGTCTGTGCATTGGGATCGGCGCCATTCGACAAAAGAACTTCAGCAATAGATAGCTGAGCACGCGCAATGTCATGTCCCATCTCCCCAGACTCGGTTTCCCTAACAACCAGATGTAGAGGAGTCATATCCGGGGCATTGTCGTGCTCGGCTGCAAAGGTATTTACATCGGCGCCCGCGGAGATCAAAGCCTGAGCAACCCGCTTTAGGTTTAAGGTCCCAGCGCATTCCAGTCGGCGTAGATTTGCAACGCCGTGCAAAGGAGTTGGGCCCCTCTCGCTGTCGGTAATCTCATAACTGAGCCAATATGGCGAGCATCTCTTGTTCGGGTCCGCACCACGATCAATAAGTAATTCTACCATCTCGGGCATACAGCATCTAGCAGCTCGGTATAGTGCTGTCTCTCCCTGCCAAAGGGAGTCCACATCTACCTTTCCTGTGTTGAGAAAAGCTTCGATGGTGGTTTTTTTCGCGTGTAGGAAAGAGAGAGCCTGGTGAAAGAATAAATTAAGTGAATCTGGAGGGATGAACGGTATAAAAATATCCCTCACATCGCCATCCGAATGTTGTGAGAATGCAACGCCTAGAACTGATTCACGCCATGGGTCATCATCTACTTCTGGTCCTAGCCACCCGTTAAAGTTGTATGCTTCAAGAATCGGCCCTCTCTTGGCAAGAGGGTCAGCGCCAGCATTGATGAGAACTTCGACAACATGCGGATGCCATAGTGCCATGTGGAGTGGCGTTCTTCCATCCTTGCCTTTAGAGTTTGGGTTTGCGCCTTTAGCCAGGAGAAATCTGGTGATATCAGCCTGACCACCCTCTGCTGCATAGGACAGCGGCGTCCGGCCATCGTGGTCAGGGGCATCAAGAAGATGGGGCGATAGCTTAGCAAAATGCTCTAAAACAAATATTGGGAGTGACGGCGCGTCCTTAACTGCAGCTGCTATGTGGAAGACACTGTCATAGGCAGGGAATAGATCAGGGCTTATAAAAATTGACCAGTTCTGCAAGGCTGGTTTCCCAGGGATAAAGAAGCGATCCAGAGCAGCCAGGATATTTTCAATAGGGCCAGCTGCTGCTGCTTTAGTAAGGTGTAGAGAAAGGTTTTCAGCTGCATACCCCGCCAGAGGATGGGTAGCGCGTACTTGGGAACAGTGATAACTTCGCTTGCAATATTGATCATATTGTTCTTCCTCATTTTCATGATACGGTCGGTAATCTCTGTCAGAACTGTTGCGGTAATCAAGGCCCATCTCAAAAGGCGGGCAGTTATTGAGGTACTCCAGGAGGAAGATTGCTAGCATTCCATGATAAGTTGGGTCGTCCAAGACAGGCAATGCAGACGTATGATCCTTGCGATTCGTATCTGCAAGAAACTCGGTAAAGAAATGATGCATCACAGCGACGGCTTCATCTTCCGAGACCTTGACAAACTTATAAGTTTCATCCTGATCCTCATCCGAGCCCTTGTCCATGGCTGTGCTGTTTGTGTCGGCTGCGTCAACTGGTACTATAGAACGTGAAACTATAGCGCTTCATTAAAGCTAAGGAACCTGTCATCAGTGCTTATAAATAGGCACATAGATAGATGCCTGGACTAGCTAGGGCTCTCTCGTCTGCAATACCGTCTTCGCGTTCCGCTCGGCTGTACGCACTAACCCACCTCGGGGCCAATTGTTCGGTTCTCGCTTAATTATGCCTAAAGAAGTAAGGTGTTTGGAGAGCCTTATGTACATGTAAAGTGTAAGCACTAAAGCTCATACCCCGCTCTAAAGAAGGCTCTTGGCTCTCCCACCTGGTTATACAATCCTAACAGTGTGGCAGCATTAATCCTATAACATTATCTAAAGTAACTGATCATACCTCAATATAGTGTCCTTAATTTCTGGCTGGATTTAGGTACTGGAATCTTTCTTGAGCTTTTTGTTGGTGATGAATGAAATTGAGACCACCAATACTACGGCGCTAACGGTTTCCTGCAAGAATTTCTAACATCTCAGAGTATTTAATCTATTTCTCATCACATTTCCTTTAGGGAGATATCACTTCCTTATCAAATAGCTTCAACGGCTAATATTTATAGTTATTAATTCTTCAGTAATTTCATAGCTTTAAAAAGTAATTAAATAAGATATTAAGGTAATTTTAAAGAATTTTCTAGCTTCTTATGTATTAGATTTTATATATTATTTCTTTCTTATTATCTTCTGCACTGTGCTTACTATTGCGTGTCCGTCACTTGGCTCAGTTGTTGTATTAAGTGCGGTGCCTAGTGCCTATGGGCTTCCCGTTCTGTGATGGAGGTTTCGAGCTTTGAATGGCTTCAAAATGTGAAATCACTGGAAAGAGTTTGTATTGTCTCGATAGGTCCACGAACTTCTAGGTTAAATCCAGCTGCTTATTGGATCGAGAGGTCAGGTTGTCATCTGGACGGGGTTTGATGATGGTAATGCGGTAGAGAAAAGAAACAGAAGGCGTGAGTGGAGATGAAAATAAAATTATACTTGCTCGTCATTCGATTCTGCTTTTGACTATGGTTCTGCCTATTTTTTATACGCTTGTCCATTGTGGTTGACCTTTGGCAGATCTCAGTCGGTATTTTCTGATTGATTCTCAAATTTGATAATAGATTTATGGTTCTGGCAACCCAGCTTGCAGTACTGATAATATGTCTTCATACGCCGCCATAAACTCCTGACATGATTTATTTAATTGCATGCCGGGGAATAAGGGTAATTCGGATTCCAGAATTCGATCGATGTCTCTTGTAATCTTGTTGATATCGTCGACCGCAGTAATCATCTTTTGTGCTGCGACCCCCAGAATATCCATCTTATTGAGAGCTTTTACGCCTTCCCTGTACTCATATCTACGTCGTAGGGTAACCTTGTTCGTCCTTGGCGTAGTCTGAGACATTCTGGCACTGTGGGTTGTCAGTTAGGCTTGGGGAGCGGGGGGCCACGCGATCTCACACTAAAAGTAGAAATAGAGTCAGACATGTTACCTGCATCTGTAGATCTGGCATAAGATCTGATGGGTTTTGTTCTAGAAGGGCTGCGAAGTTGATAGGTAGAATCGACTGGTTCGGAGGCTGGGATGGGCATATGCTTGTTAGCTTGAGCTTCTTGCTTAAGCTGGAGGTTGGCAAAGAGGTGCCTGATGCCCTTTTTCGAGATAAAGTCATTGTCGCCATAACATATATGCAGATATCTACGATGACATCCATGATAATTGATGGTGCGTTCAATCATTACTTATAATTCACTGCCTCACTTCAAGATGAACAAGCCGCTGATGGTTGCACGCAAAGGCCATTTCAATACCCTGCGCTTTCGTCCCGACAGATATCGGCGCAAGGCAGACTAGCGGGATCTAATTGGACCGTAGCGCCATCTTGTTTTAAGTATGGAAGATCTGGAAGGAAGGAAATACGAAGCTTACTGGGGCTTATTGGTAGAACCGATGGAATCTGGAATTCCAAGTAAGCATTTAGATCCGGGGTGGCGGTGGGCAGTCTAATCTAGTAGCGATTAGCATGAATGTTTCGGAGATTGAGACGTATCCCGTGTGATATTTTAATGTTGGAAAGATTACAGCGAATGACAGGTCCAGTAGATGAAGTGTGTGCCGCCATTGCAGACGCAACAGCATGCAAACCTCGGGGCTTATCCCCGATTCGTCGATTCTGAAACGGGGTCAGATCTGATTTAGATCAACGATTAGTGAACATTACCAGAGATCTGAGATCAAGGGAAACCGCCACGGCATGCCAAGGAACCCAGCAACCAGGTTCTGGAGAGAGAAAAAGAAGCGAACCCAACTAAACCAATATTCGCTAGCCCATTCACCAATCTGGGGGCGGTTTTTCCCCCCCCCCCCCCTCATTAACCGAGAGGCAGCGCACTACAGAGTAAATCGATTAAGATGTGTATTCAGCTGGTGAACTACTGTAAAGGAGACTTTAGGAGAAATGTCGCTCAATTTACGACAATTCCAAGGACCAGGGATACCGAATATAAAATGGCGTTATCACACTTTGCGCAATTGCAACAAGACTGAAACCGAGGGACTGGGAATATAAGCGTAACCGTAAGCGCGGAAACGGGCTTAGGGCGTAGCGATCTAAGACACGGCTTAGCCGTGATGCAGGGGTTCCACATCTTTAGTACTCTTATTCCCTCCAATAGCTGTTGGTGATGACAGTTATACCAACTAGGATCTCTCGGAGTCACCAGTTGCCGATCCCAATAGGTGTCGTCACCAGCATGGACATCAGGGATTGGAGCTCGCAAGGGGTTGTTGCGGAGGTCTGGCTCTAGCCGCATTATCGATTTCACACTCTGGTAAGTTTAGCCGTCATTCCAAGCAATCATCATTCACGTTACTCTGTACTGACAGTGGCTTCTAGTACCACTGCCCCAATTATTCGCAACCATCTACCTCTCCATACGCAGAAAATAGAGTAGCTTTCGTCTTCTCTATTTGCCCGACTTGCGATTCCTCCTATAAACCAGGAGTCGAAACCCTCATAAAGTCATTGCCCATAGTGAATGAATATCAGCCATACCTCCTACGGCCGTTTGAGCGTACGGCCGACGACAGCAATCCTGGAGACTCAGAGACCTGGGATTGATTTTGATCTTGCAACCCTACGAATCAGCGTTTGCCAATCAGCTCACTGGGTCATGCTCCACCTATCTGGATCCTGGGGTAAATGGGTCATTATCTGGGGCACATAAGCGACTTGCGGCTGTAAAATAGCTCAAGATCTTGATTTCGCAAATTGTTTCTGGTGTTGAATCTCTTGATGGCTTTGACCACAAGTTTTCTTTGGTCAATTACCCCCCTGTGCTTGAAACACTGATTGGGATATCGCCACCTTGGCGACCTATCTCTGTGCTGGCTTTAAGCATTGGGCTTTTGTGACTCCAAACTCCCCTGCTTTAGATATCCCCCTGTCCTTCTCTAGCGAAGAGAATCCCGCGAAGCACCTAGTCTTGAGCTATAAGATGCTCGATAAGGTGACTAATCGCGTTACTTCCTTCTCGCTTGAAGCTACTTCTATTCTTAACGGGAAAAGTACAGGTAACTTGTTTAGCCAATTAGGTTGCGAGATTACGTAATATAATGTTTCTTATCTTAACAGTCAACGTGGTATTGTATAACTGGCTGATTTAGGATTCAAGGCGCCCGGAGGTTAACAGTCTGATAAGAGTGCTTTTCCTCCTTGCTTCTCGTTCTCTTAATGACATCAGGCTACCTCTACTTTATATCTCAAGATGGCTTCTGGAGATACTTGTTGTTCTCCTATATGGCAAGTCTCTATTCCCGTGGTTAGGGAAGCAATTCCTGACGTAGCCGCCGACCTCTGTGCACAATGCTCATCTATTGACCTTTACACTATGCGAAATGGGCAAGAGTATAAAAGGATACGACTTACGAGCAAAAGATCATCGCGTTGCCCACTCTGCCGGTTCTTTACTACCATTTTGTTTAGTAACAATGCCATAGCTGTCAACCAACAAAGTGAAGTCGAGTTCGAACTTTTGACCAAGAACCCAGCGAACACGTATCTTAACATACCTTGGTATTCCCTTGAAACAAATGCCTTTGACAGAAGCCAGGTGCTTCGTTTGAGCACTTTGAACTACGATTCGTTTCAGTTTGCAATATCCCCTCTCCCAAACAACTCTCAAGACACCGAGGCGGTGAAATTCACTATTCTTCGTCTAGAGTCAGACAGGATTGACTTCCGAATACTGAAGAACTGGTTGGCATTCTGCAAGTCCCACCACCACAAAACTTGTCAGACCTTGCCAGGATATCCACATGAACTCTCATGCTTGAGAGTGATCGAGTGCCAGACTGGTGCAATCATAAAAGCCCCTGAAGGATGCGAGTTTGCCGCTCTTAGTTATGTATGGGGACAGCCACAAGACAATGAGTCAAGTATGGCCCCAAAGGATGGCTTCTTGCCACCTCAAGTGCCCAAGACCATTTGCGATGCTATCCAGGCGACGATCCGACTTAACCTTCAATATCTTTGGGTGGACCAATACTGCATCAATCAGAAGGATGAAGCCGAGCTAGCGGAACAAGTGGGCATCATGGACATGGTCTACAACCTTGCCACTGTTACGTTAATTGCGGCATGTGGTAAGGATGCTCATTCCGGTCTGCCTGGAGTCGGCTCTACACCGCGAGTCCCGCAGCCTCTGGTAAAGTTACATGGACGCGCGTGGGTATCTTCTGATCCTGAGAGCCTACTGGTGACCAGGATCAAGAGATCTCGGTGGTGGACTAGGGCTTGGACATACCAGGAAGGGCTCTTCTCCAGGCGTCGCATCTTCTTCACCGAGACCGAGGTCTACTTTGAGTGCAACGATATGTGTACGCAAGAGAGTGTATCCTTTGATCTCCATGATTTCAGAAACGAGGCCCATATGAAATTCACCGGTATATACCATGGCGGCTTTAACTCCCGCTTTGATGGAGGCCTAGATAAACATCTCATAGCCATCTCGCAACGGCAATTGACGTACCAAAGCGACGCGCTTAATACCGCACGGGGCATTTTCAGGGCATTTTCATCAATGCCTACACCTATACGTCACTTTTGGGGGATCCCTATAGAAAAGAATGCTAATGCATCAACGTCTTGGGCACCAAACCTGGTTACAACCAGCCCGTCCGAAACACACGAAAGAGATCCATATTATCTTGACTCCTGTTTTGCTGACGGTCTTGGTTGGATCCCAGAGACCACGTCACTTCGGAGAGAAGGCTTCCCCAGTTGGTCTTGGTCAGGATGGGTTGGGCCGTTGCGTAGTTTTGATACCTGGGCCGCTCACAATACATCGGACGTTAGGATCTGGCTTCAAAGGACAGATGGAATGTACGACAAGATCTCTGACTCGGTTATCACTGAGATCAATGCTAAGAAGGCCGCTGGAAAGTTTCCTTATACTCAAGTCCTTCGCATTGAAAGTCGGACGATTCAAGTAACTTTTAGGTATCTCCCCGAGAATGGCTTTGAACGGCCCAGCTGGCATCGTAATTGGGCGTATCCAAAACCTGTCTACTTTGTAGTCACACGCAGTGACTCAGACTACCATTACCATCACGGCACATGGTATTGGCCGTTAATCCTTTCAGCCCCTGTAGATACTAGCTCTACACTTCATAGGGATCTGTGTGAGGAGATATTTGACTGCCATTTGTTATCTGCAAGAGGGTCTTTCGGATTAGTCGTTAGGGAAGGGGGGAGGGGCATCGCAGAGAGGTTGGGGTATATTGACACCCATGACGCACTTGCATGGAAGCCGGAAGGGCCATCTGGCAATGTTTCGACCATCAATCGTTCTATGGCTCCCGGGCTTGCTGATCATGTTTCGAGTAAAATCAAAACTGTCCTGCTAGGGTAGAGGTGGGGTTTAGGTGAATATCTAGAGCAAGGCCCCGCTAATGCCAGATCTGAGAAGGCGGCGTGCTTGCCGTCAAACATGGTGTCATCTTCGAGGCAGGTTCCGACTAAATCTCCTGACCCAAGGCATAGAGCGTATACGTGAAACAAACAAATTCAGTGTGGCTCGTTGGTCACTGACGTGCAGGTGCTGCATCATGGTCACCAAGGTCACAACTATATTACTCGACGTCGCCGATCCGTTACCGAGTAAATCACGTTAAAGCTCCGCATACAGCATCTTCAATAGTCGCACAAGTGGCCAGCCCTAAGGAGCCATCATTACAGCAGTACCGTTACACAGACTGAGAACCTATATATTCAGATCGGGTCTTATCTTTACACTTCAACTCCTTTAGGTGTGGTACCACTATGATCCAAATGACCACGGCGACTCAGCCATGAGATTGTGTCTGTAGACCACGTATATCATAAGTGACCTGCTGCGTTGTACAAGAATCAGATGCCAAAAATGTCCATTCTCAGTAACTCCCTCATCCGGTCCATGAGATAAGAGGAAGTCCCTACCATTGAGAGTCATTCAAGGCAGTAAGTCTCTATCCCGACTGGCTATCAGCATTTGCGTCGACAATGTGCAACTAGGCAACATTTATACTCCCAGCAAATGTTTCGTTATAGCATCTTACCTACCCGATATGACGGATGATTCCGAGTCCTCCATTATCTTCTCCCCAGCGCCATGTGCTTACTGAATAAAGGTCTTAACTAATGTGTATCCTGTTACAAGCGCCACCGTTGAGCTTCTTCTGGGAGAACCAGTGCTTATAAGGCAATGTTAGCAATCCTGCCCAAAACTGCCAAGAAGTTTATGAGCGACCTTGACTAGGTACTGCAAATGGGCTGTTCCCTTGAGACGCATGTCGACGCTACTGGCCACATTGTGTGCGTTGACCTTGATTGTTCAGTCACCTTAGTCGGCTGAAATGATACGCAGATCAACACCCGTGGTCAGTTCACGGATTTAGGAAGATCGGCATTATTCAGCCATCATCAATAGGTGCCAACGACCCTATTATATATCCCAAGCCGCATACTAGTTCGGGTATCATCCATGCGTGACCTATGCCTGTTTCTGGGCTTGGGCTACCTCTGCTTGATTTCCCTCAGATATTCATTTATTAGCGCTAACTCTCCGCCCCGGAGTTAACGAGAGTATTCAAAGACAGTGTTCCCCTTTATATACCTCTTGGTCTCTTCACTTTGCAATGCCCTAGGGCTTGCAGCAAGATATAATGGTTATCGTGAAAGCTTCTGGGTAAAAGCTTATATTGAGGAAAAAATACCGTGTTCTTATTCGTCACCAGTGTTTGCAGCCTAAAGGTTAACCTTATAGGCGGCAGTTATCCCCGTAGTTTAAAGACAGTGTTCTCTTACATAGTATTGTCCCGTGGGTACAGCAATCTACTGTTTGTATTTTGAGTTCTATTATGAAGCTAAAGAGAGCCAATGAAATCCACAACACTGTCTCTCAGTATTGTATACACTCAAGGTATAACAGACATCTCACACAGCGTATATTGCTCCATCTTGCATAACTTTCTGTTCCTCGAGCATGCCCGCCATTCGTCCCTTTTGTACAACGCCTATATGGAGCTAGTACGGATTCTCCTCCCCCCGACCTTTTAATCATTTATGCATTGGAGGGTAGTTGAAACAACTTCTGGTGAGGGATTGGAAACCGTGACAGAACCGCCAAAATTTCCTTTTTCGTTGCTAATCCAAATCTTGAGCTGGCCATCGTTGCCATCATAACTGAAAGTGACACTAGGATCTGTACACTTATAAACGTTTGTCGAAGTGAAGGGTTTGGCTGTGTTCTTCTGAGGGTCTTTGTTGAGTGGGGGGCATCGAGTCTCCATGTCTTCAGAATACAAGCGGAAGGATACGTTGTTTTTGTTATTCCGGTCGATGTATGCGCCAGTTAGACTGACGGGAAGTTCATGTACTTGACAGTCTCTTGCTTTGAGGTGGGGAGCAGCATTGGTGCTTCGAAGTAGAAGATTCAACAGCAAAAGAGGAATGAGCATTATGTCGGTATTTGGGTGAAATAAGGAGAAACAAATATCGTTCAGTGTGTTTACTCTTTGGATACCAAAGCACCAGCAACGCAGATAATAAGAGATCAATACAAAGCTTAGTCTTAAGTATTTCTCTTCTTAAGTTACACGCCCTGATTGTATGCCGATGCCAGGTTCCAAAAGCTTAGGGAAGCAATTTGCTGCATCCGGAACTCCGGAGACAAATATTACGTTGTAATTTGGAGGCGTCGTGAGGTAGTATCTGAAGTTTAAATACGGAAGTATAAAGCAACGCTTACTATTCAAGGTTTATGCCCTATGTACGGGTAAAGAGATCTAATCTTTAGAAGACCCACTTAGTGAGAATTAATATACAAATGAGGGATAGGACAGTTCAGCTTATCCGGGAGCGTCAATAGACCGACAACCCGAGCCAGTCATGCAGCTTGGATAACCGAAGGTCGATGGGCGTTCCCTTTGACGCGAGCGTATAACGAAGCAGCGGGCGGCGTTCGGCGCCTAGTAAGGCAATTAATTTTATTAGTCCATGTTAACCTTCGTCTCTCTAAGAGCAAGACATTCGTTGTGACACTGTCCCGCTGGAGCCTGACTGCTTGTCAGCACCGACTTTGATTAGAGTGTTATTTTGAGTTGATAGACCCCAGCTGATAGCTCACATCACGCGCCCGACACGCTTGTCAGAATAAATAATATTAAATTTGCTCGTTATGGTCCTCTGTCAGGGCCACGGTATCCGAATCCCTTGGCTCTTTTGCTAAGACAGACCCTCTTCATTTCAACTACAAGCTTCAGATTATCTTGAATATCGGTGACCTCCTCTATTAAAGCATTTTATCGTGGTTTGCTGGTTTTTCCTGGGCTCCGCTAAAGAAATCTTGCTTAGAGTTGAGTGTCAGAGAGGACCTAGATATTACATCAGATCACAGGCCAACCGGTGAGCAGGACGAAGTAGACGTCACCCGTAGTTAGAATTTTAAAAATTTTGGCAGGTTGGTGTAAGGCATGTCTACGAACCTGTATCACTAACCCTGCCTCAAGAGTGTCTTCGGTGTACGTTCGTAGCCACCATCCAATCCTCCCAGGTCACCTCGTATACCTCGATACCAATTTCCAACATCGCGGAAACCACGTGTAGTCGACTCAACATAAAACCTTCTTCAATCTGGTGAGAAAGGCTAGGCTTACCATACATCAAGTCAAAGGTCACCGTCTCGCTCATGCATAGCAGTCAGCCTCATTTTCAGCCATTGGTCCCGAGCACCAACAAGTTCCAAAGTTATATCTGATATATTCCGCCGCTCGTGCCTTCATTATCACTTTACGCTCACTTAGCATCAACTATTGGCCGGCCATGAATCGTTTTTTGGTCCTCTTGACCTCCCGGCAGCTACCTCATCAAGTGCTTTTGGCCTTCCCCACATCATTATCGTGGCCTCGTAAGAGACATCCAACAATCCCGATATTCTTCCTATTCCTCCGGTATGATTTCACTCCCTTTCCACATGCCAAGTGTGGCGCATTTGAGAATAGCTTTGCAGGCCGACTCTCCCTGTGCCTTGGCTTGATGAAGGGAAGCAATGAATGGCTCTGTAATGGACTGGAACCTAGTAGTCTCCTCATGAGTGTAATTATTGTGATCAACGCCAAGGCTGAAGGAGAATGAGAGATCAATGTCTGGTCCGCCGACCATCCTGCGGAGAGCTTCATTAAATTCTATTACAATCTGCTGTTAGCACAACTTTCCTTCCATTCATGAGATGAATCTTGCCTTCAAAGGCCGGATCTTCCGTAATAGCCTGGGCTCCTGGCGTAAAGCCGTCAGAAGGATCAAGTACTTTGTCAACTTCTGCTACATCTTGATGCTAGCACGTACAAGCTTCCATTCATGAAAGAGACTTACCTTCGAGGATAGGAATGAAATCAATGGTTACAGAGGTACACGTCGTGGCAATTGAGATAGCGTCTAAGGGACTGTCACTTTCCGGGCTCGTTCTGGCAGAGTAATATCGTGTTTCGTAAGTACGTATCGTACATGTGGAAGCACTATCCGAGTTGGAGTCATTGATGCCGAGTTTGCGGAGAACGTCTATGAACTTTGGTGTGTCGACAGAGGTTGGGAGCCACATCTTGAATTGAGGAGAGATGAGTAGAGACGAGTGAGAGATGAGTCACAGACGAGTGAGAGATGAGTCACAGGCAAGTGGTCGATGTGTCGATAGATGTCTACGATAATGCTGACAGATGCTGATGATAATGTTGAGAAGAGAAATCTGGAATTCGGAAAGTACTTTATATGTGGCTCTGTACCAGCGCCACAGTGAATGCAGTGACTTCCATTGAATGACTTTTAATTGAATTATATTTCTCTTTATGTGAGAACCTTTGTGTATAGTGCTGTTTGTTATGTAGGCAGGTAATTACGCTGGTGCATGAAAGGCGACCAAACTGCATTAAACATGCAGCCTGCTTGTTCCCTTTCCTTCCTTTATGATTGACTGAACCTTTATCCACGCAGCTTTCAACTATCAGGTGAATGCTTAGTCTCAAAGCAAAGCCGTCAGCAAGCACCCCGCGGATGAAAGGCATGGCCAACGTATCATTGTCATCTTGACAAACTACCTTTACAGCACCACCTTCTTTTCCTTTTCAACAGCTAGGATCCGTTACCTATTTTACGGCAAACCATAGGGTCTTCCACTCCACTCCGGTCTCAGGAGACAAGATCACGTCTCTCCTCGAAGGAATCTGTCCAAAGCGTTGAACATAGCCGATCATTCACTATAGTCTTCAGCCAGTGTTGTTTATGGCTGTAAGCCTATAATATTAACAAAAGCAATATTAGAAAATTAGAATAGCAGTTAGCGGCAGCAAACTCACTCTAATGCGTATGCACAAGAAATTAATCTAGTTATTTCGAGACATCACAACGGACTGGTTTATGGCGTGCTGAACCCTCTCAACAACTACTAACTAGGTACAGAGCCCAAGCCTTTAAGTCTTGAATAGAGTCAGCTACCTCAAATCGATATAAGAAACAGCCTCATTGGATTATCTAACAGTAAGATTTTCTCGTTGTATCTCGCCTGTCTGTACAAGGTCCCATATCTCGCCGTTCATAACACCAAGTACAAAGGCACCACCCACCAAGGTAAACACTTGCTCAGAAGCACCATCTCTTCCTCTATTAGATCTCATCCTTCGGAATATAAAAGGTACACTAGCACCCTGAACTACAAAAACCTCATCACCCACTTGGGCCCTGTCGTCCGCAAGACCAATGCGTCCGTTACTAAGTACGCACAGTCTCTTTCCATCGCAACGCTTCAAGATCCTCATGGCTTGTTTCTCAAAGCTCCCGGTCCCCTGAAAGATGTCCATAAGTGGTATCCTTTCTTTATCCTTCTCATTCAGTTCCCCAAAACACATCCACTTTCCTTCGTCATCCTTAAGAGCCTCTCCGTTATACCGCTTGATATGACTCACCGCAGCTTTGGCGACCTCGGGGTAAACAACATCATCTAATGTTAGAGTTCTGAGAAATTTTGACAGGGACAAGGTGCTGCTATGCCACTTGTGAAACTCCTCGTCAGCTATATCGTCCGGTACTTTGCTGTGTTCGAGATACGACTCGTCCGGTACTATCTTTTCCCACTGTCCAATGGGGAAGCAATTCTTCCCAATATCACAAAGATCGCCAATTCTCTCAATCTTACCCAGGCTGACGGCCTGGACATGAAGCTGTCTGGATGACTGATCATTGACAGACGTATATCCTGAGATCGTCCATGTATCGATGAGATGAGGATGTAGCATCTTCCAACCCCAAATGTACTGAGTGGGCCTATTTTCAAAACCTGCAAGCGGTTTGTATCTCCCTGCAGCGTGCTTTTGAGTGGCAGCCCAGTAGGGAGAAATGACGCTCCAGTCTGGGACCCATGTTGGCAGCCCTGGCATAGCTGATTCCTTGACTACATATGAGAGAATGTCGAGACCGACTGAACCCATCAGCAAGATCGCAAGGTCAGTATACACCCGGGACACAGAATGACTGTAATCAACTTGAACATTCAGACGTCGTTGCCGAATTGCCAGTTCCTGCAGTTCTTGTTCGTTATAATCCCAACGTTCCTTATACTCCTCGAGCTCCTCCTTCATCTCTTCATGATGTCGATCCAATAGAGGGAGAATAGCGTATAGCTTGTCCCTTGGATCAGTGGCACCGCAGGTCCTTGTGTCTTCTAATATTCTTAAGAGTCTTTCGCCGTATGTAACGTGCAAAACGTACGGAGTGGGCGAAACAGCATACGTAACTGAGAACGGGAGTCTTTGAACCCAGCCCGCGTTCGCATTCCAATGGACAAACGTCTTGAAGCTTTCCCAATTGAGTTGGTTGTCACCGCAGATCACAGTGGCCTTTTGCGCAAAGGTGATCTCTTGAAGGACCCAAACACGAAAGAACCACGGCCTCTTGAGTAGATTGCTTACAGCACTTTGGTTCTCCTGAATGGTCGCAGAAGATTCTACAGCCCCGTAACCATCGTCGTTGGATGGTTCATCAATTTCGCGGATGCATCTCATGGCGGCATCGCTATCAGGCGATCCTGGTCCGAGATAGACCAAGACTTGTGATGCATTCTTGTAAATGCGTGCCATAAGGCTTAGCTGATGGTTTTTTTCAATAACCGAATCTTGATCGATGCAGATCGAATCAATCCAGAGTAATCGAGGTGAATCGGAATATCGGAAACTACTCAAGGCCGCGTGACAGCTCTGCGATATAAGGGCCTGAGTCAACGTGTCTATGTCACCTTGAACATTGACTGGTACAAGATCTTTCACGTCTCCCCAAACATAGGAAACTGCCTCGTAAGGCTGAGCCTCACCAAGCTTGGTGTTGAGAAGACGGAGCGTGAGCGGGGTATTATGACGCCCCGGTTGAAGAGAAACCAAGCGAAACGAATCATCCTTGTCAAGTGCATTCTTGGCGTAGAGGTTCTGTAAGTGATTATTCATGTTATAAAATCTCCTTAGGATAAATGCTTACATTTTTATCCAAGCCTTAGTCTGTCAGCATTAATGCCTAGGACTATGAGCAGAGCGGTTCATAATGGCAGAATTAAAATCAGGGTTAGCGTCACTAAGTCCTGGTGGTCAGTAAATTACCCTGCACTCATGATGGCCTTTTGAAGCCGACAAACTATCTGACTCCTAACTTTCCTTGTCCGATCTAAGACAAGACTCTGATAATGTCCCCTGTAGCAAATTCGAACCCGTTATCAGAGCGAAACATGATCTTGTAGTGGCGCATGTTCATCCAGGGACGTTCTGATAAATCCCGCCCAGCAATGGCATCTCACACCGGGGCGTGCGGTTTTGGTGGGAGATTTGCTTCGACGGGAACTCCACCATCTGAGGTCAGAAAAACATACAAAAAACTGGGTATGTGTCATAATTAGATATAGAACTATTCCAGCGCATTGAATCGTAGTTTCTGTGGATGCGCGGTGATTTTGGGCCTCTCGTGGGCTGGTATGCTGTGGTGGTTATCTTTGGTATGAGATTTGTATCAACGGAAACTTGACCATATGAGCTCAGAAACTCTTGTAAAGAGCTGGCAATTATTGCAATTGAATATAAGATTGATCTGGAGCACTAAGGTGCAGTTTTTAGTGATGCGCGGTTACTTTCAATCTCTCGCGTGTTGGCGAGGGATGAGGCATAACTTTGGTAGGGGAATCGTATTACAAGGAACTCGACCATCTGAGGTCAGAAAATTCCACGAAAAGCTTCCCCCGTGTCGCAATAAGGAGGCCATCAATCTCAGATCATTATCCAATGTATTTGTGGAGGTACAGTAGTTATCAATGATGGCGTCCCCTCAGCGCAGCGTTGTCACCTTGGTCATTCTTCAGGTAAAGCCTGCAACTCACGTAATAAACAATTGAAATGTCTATAAAAGGTGTTGATAGGTACTTGATTAGTTTAGAAAAATCTAGCATTAGTCAGATTGTACTACTGGCATGCAGATTGTGGCTATCCCGCCGCGTATCATTTTCCATAGGGTAGGGTCAACGTATGTTGATGTGCGTTAATGATGGAGGCGCGCGCACAGCAGAATCTCGACCCCATGGGGTCGGAAGAATCGGAAAGCAATCAGTATTACTGAGTGAAGTGTCAGGAGTAAATGCATCAGTTTAAGTATCTCGTGTGTGTAGGAACCGCTTAGTTCCCGACCTTTTCCCATTGATTTCAATTGACTTCCGAATGATCCTTGATGCGCAACGACCAACTGCACGTTTTTGTCACAAAGCATTTATCTCATGAGGCAAGCTCAGGTCATTTCACATGTAAGAGTTCAGGAGGAGAGAAGCATGGCCATGATAAAAAACGCCTCCCAGTTCCATTATCGCGTATAAACTCCCAGTACACA
Organism: Aspergillus subversicolor; assembly: GCA_037044295.1. NCBI lineage: Eukaryota > Fungi > Ascomycota > Eurotiomycetes > Eurotiales > Aspergillaceae > Aspergillus > Aspergillus subversicolor. The sequence continues at coordinate 63,719 of JAWLTM010000025.1, read as the reverse complement.
CCACAGGAAAACAACCCAAACGCCAGACAACCACGCCAGACACTCGCCCACAGACAGCCAAACTACTCCAGGTCCAACATCCCCTTCCAAGCACCAACATCCTCCTCCTGCAGAGCGGCCAAACCATCAGGCCCATACTCCACCATCCTAAGGTACACATCACATCGCGCCTTGGCCAACCGGAGGTCAAGGACAGACTGTTCCAGGGTCACCTTCTCAGCACCCAACTTCACCAACTTCTCCTTAGCGCGCTTCAATTCTCTCTGCTCCTCCTGAGCCGACGCCAACACTCCCTCAGCAGTTTGAGCATCCTGGGATGCTTTGTCGAGCTCACTTTGAGCTGTTTCTAGGGCTTGGACATGATAGGTTGGCGCATCGGGCAGCGCCAATTCCTTGTACCCGTCCACGTATCGCCGATGCTTGGTGACCAGGGCTGAAGAGGTTGCGAGGCGGGCAGTGGCCTCCTTGAGGCTCTCTTGGAGCGCGCCGGAATTGACATTGGCCATTTGTCGTTGCAGGGCAACGACGCGAGGTTCAATCTCGTCCAGGAGTGATTTTGCCTCATTGAGGCGATCCTCAGCAGCAGCCGACTCCTCTCTGAGGATGGAAATGTGCTCCGACCGCACAAGCTCTTCGCGGTTCTACTATCATGTCAGCAATTGATAGAAGTAATAAATCAAATGGGCGGTGACGTACAGCGGTGGTGTCTCGGCTGGAAGAGGCCCTTCGTTCTGCGCTCTTAAATGAGCGTCGTTTGCGGCGCGAAGCTTCTGTATCGCTGGCATAACCGGGCCGCTTCTGAGGATTTACTAGTACAGTATTAGCATTTGAACATTCATGCATGCTGAATGAGAGTGGACAGTACTTACTTTGGGAATGATCTTCATGCTAGGAAGACTCTCCCTCCTCTGCCCGAGAAGACAACCTCCTGCTACCACGAGTAGCCGACTTCTCACTCAGCCACCGATCAGCTTGAGTGCATGCCTCCTGGTTGAGGCCGCCACACGACTCTGCATTGTTCTTGAACCAAGCCACCACGTCGTCAACCGTGGTGTCAGCCTTTGTGCTGGCTGAGGAGATGATCTTGGCCAGGGACACCAAGACGCTCTTGCTACAGGACCGAGGAACGGAATCGGCAAAGAGTTGACTGGGCCACATGCCCGAAACAGAATGGATCTGCAGAGCGCTGGCGGGCGACGAGCGGTAGAGATCGGGGACTTTAACTTGAGGGGACGGGGAAGACATCGCGAAGGGAAATTTGGTGTTGACGAGACGGGACGGGAAAAAATGGCAAGACGGGATGAAGACGGCGCGGGAGCTGGTCTTCAACAAATGAACCGAGGGCTTAAAAACGGCGGGAGACGCACAGAGGAATTCGGAGGCTGATGATGGAGTTGAAGAGAGGAAAAACTTACAAAGACTTGCATGACGACTGAGGTATACCCCGAGGGCAGTGCCAATTGAAGAGGGAAAGAGGTAGAAGCAGAGTTTTCAACCGGCAGGAAAGCCTCGAGTAACCCCGATAAAATAGCATCTGAAGTCATTGACCAATTCTACATATGTTATTCAGTAAGTAACCTCCTTTTAATCGGTATTGGGTCTCTAGTGGTTGAGTTCCTGGCCCCCCAACATCTCGGTGATGTTGGTGGTGGCATCCATGACTCGGAACCACAGACAGCGGCGGTGAGTCTCAACACCAGGATCATCACGAATAATGGACGCAGACTCAAGTGATTGAACAGAATATGTTATTTGGACCCCAGCAATGTGAAAAAATGCAAACCAACTCATCTTACACTGATGTGGCCTGCAATCTCGCCAATCGATGTGAGAGGTTGATGTGTTCAACTTACAGCGCTTGGATTTAGGGGGTATCCACTAACATGAGCGCTGGGGCAGGCTGACGAACGTTGAAGCGCATGCGCCGGGATTACGTCTGACTATGAATAAACAGCTTCATAATCGGGGTTGACCAGCGACATAGGATTCAATTGTACAAGTATGTTACTTCAAGATTGGGCCGTTGGCGTGGACCCTTCATTGTCGCTGTCAAGATGAACGCCCGCCCGCCACGCATGGAAGTTTAGCGTGTCAACTACCATGTGAACACCTCACACTCAATCACCAGGAACTCAACTATCAAAGGGTAACTCATATTGCACAGCTTAACAATACGGTCAGAGTGCTCAAGCGATACAGGAATCAATTGGATAAATACACTACTTCAAGATTGGGGTTGTCGTGGACTCTTCTTCATCGTCGTCAATGTGAACGAACGCCCACCGTTTAGCGTGTTGACCGCCAACCGACACCTCATAGTTGATTACCAGGAACTCAACCATTAAGCTGTAACTTACAATACAAAATTTGAAGATAGGATCAGCTCATCCATGCGACACATGAATCAATTGGAAAGGATATCATTTGAAGATTGGATTATCGATGCAGACTCTTCAAAATGGTAATTGAGGTTCAGTTCGCCCCACGAAGTTGGCCGAGTTTACTACCAGGAGTAACTTACATCACCAGGAACTGAACCATTCAACCATAAATGACGATGAATGAGTCTGGAACATGATCTGGATACATAAGCGACGCAGGATTCAATTGTATGACTATTTTACTCACAGCCTGTTGTGATGGCATTGACTTATTTCCATCCACCAACTCCGTCGCAGGTTCGCAGCACTAAAGCATTAGCGGTTCGACCGCTATCCCTCACCAGGCCACTGACTTGAGATATTTCGGTATCGCCAGGAACGCAGCCGAAACGAGACCTATAAGTACAAAGAGTAGGCGCAAATGCTCAGCGTTGTGATGCGACATAGATCCCAGAGTCTTAATTGATTCGCTGCAAAGTTGGAGTGGTGGTGGGCGTTCTTCATCGCGTCGGACGCACCCACTAGGGTTTAGCGCACAGCTTGCCTAGAAGTTCATAATCTGACGTGTTTCGCAATCACCAGGAACACAACCAAAGCGATATCTAAAAGTAAAAACACGATGCCCAAATGGTCTCTGTAGCTGTACGACATGGATCTGAAAGTTTTAATTGATTCAGTGTAAAGTTGGAGTGGTGGCAGACGGACATTCTGTATTAAGCAAGCATATCTTAAGATATCCACTATAGGTAGGACCGCGTGATACATCAAGCAGAGGAACATAGTGATAGGCATTTTCACCGGGATCAAGACCACAATAAAGTGCAGTAACAAAACAATCTGTTATTAAAAAATCTGTATATCCGCGCGACATGCCAGGAATCAACAGAGCAACTTGTGCTTCTGATTGTAAAGATGCTCCCAATCTGCTGACGGTACTGAGCCTTCTGCCTTCTCCAACAGCCGCCCAAATGGCTGTCGACCCTACCATGGAGCAAGATCTTTTATCAGCGGGAAATCGCCAATAAAGCATATGTGTTGAATAATTATCATGTGTAAATGCTTACCTTCTTCATGCGACACGAATTCGCATTTACTTGATATCACTTTTGAGTAATGTTTCTTCAATAAAGCGGCAGGCCGCTGTCAATGGTGAGGCTTGTTAGACCCGGCCGGCATGCAGGATGAGAACGCCTATACAATTGAATCATATCGTCGCGTCGATAATTGAAGACCCGGTAATAGATCGCAGGCTCTTGGGCTTTAACATGAGACTACGTACAACTTGATGCGGCAATTGACCATAGATTTCCAGATTTCCTGGCCATGGCGGCAAAGGCCCTGAAAGCGTTACACAATGTGACCGAAACCTCAAAAGGAGGCTCAATTGAATCGCGTTGTCGCACCAAAGGGTAAAGACATGTTCCTGAATCGCGTGTCTCGGCACCTAGTTCAGATAGTATACACAAGTCAACGCAATAAGTGTTGCACTGATTGTATATATTATGATATTCTTGAACAAATTAGAATTTTCAAGGCTGAGAATATCTATACTATATATTTATTTGTGCTATATACTTATGCCATTTACCCTTGTGCAGGCGGCACCACGGATTCGCTCCCTACCTAAATAATATTACCGCGTGTCTGCTTAATTGTATTCACGTTCAGATTTCTCCACAGACCAATAGATAGAAGGCCTCCAGCCAGGACGCCAACGCTCGTAATACACATAATCCTCTGCGCATCACCATAAGCTTTCGCAATACCCAATCGCTCAGGTGTTCCCGGGGGATAACTCAGCTGTGCATACAAGCTACTGTACACCATCTCCACATTCACAGTCTTGGGGACATGGCGCTCCAGTGCCTTTTTGAATGTGCCAGTCCAAATAGCCGCCGAGACCGTAGACCCAATGGCTCCCCCAACGCTGCCAAAGAGGCTAAGCACGGCAAGACTTACGGCAATGTGCTGATGGTCGGCCACCGCCATCATACACATCTGGCCACATTCAACAACTGGACCTCCAGCAAAAGCGACAAAAATCTGTGTCATGACTATGTAGCCGATGTCTTGGTCTGGCTGTCGGAAATGGATCATAAGTCCCACCCCTAACATCATGAGCGGCATAAAGAAGTACAAAGCAAAGGGCTTGTATCTCCCTGTCCATCGAATCAAGAGGCCGATAATAATGGCAAAGACCGAGGAGCCCGTCCGGTAGATGTTGTTGATATAAGTCGTGTTTGCCACTCCCTGATTCCACACAACCATAATCATTGAACTAAAGTATGATTGCCAAACGCCAGAGCTAAAGAATAGGAAGAGGAACATGGTGCCGCCGAATAGCATGTTGCGATCGACCAAGAGATCATACGGGATGAACGTAACTGGGGCGAGGAACCGCTCGTAGAATACAAAGGCGATGATGAGAAGTCCACCGATTATAATCATTGAGATGATCATAGGGCTCTTCCAACCGTCTTCTTGCATCGAATAAATATTCATCGGTAGGAGGAACAGCGTCATTCCCGCTGCCAGGATGAAGATGCCCAGGAGATCGACATCAATGCAATACTTCCAGATCGATGGCAGGGATAGATCGCCGAGTGTCACGGCATCCTCTATCAAGCCCAGCCTCTTCGCCTTATGCTGGTTCCAAAAGAAGATGCCGCAGAACGGGAGCACAACAGCAGGGGTGACGATGGCCCATACACCGAGACCCCATCGCCACCCCGCGCCTGACAGAGCAGCAGCGGCAATGGGACCGCCGCTCCAGGTCGTGAATATATACGGCGAACTTGCAAAAGACAGCATCAAAGATCGGTTCTTGAGGGATGTCGTATCGGATACGAAGACGGTAACACAGTAGCTGAGTCCTTGCGCTCTATCAGGGTTCGTGGTGGTTAGCAAGATGTTGAAATGAGATTTGGTATGATCATAAATGACACGTACCCGACAGTATAGAAGACCAAGGCCGCGGCATAAGTGGTGACATTCTTACAGGCAGCCATCAACACAAACCCGAGTACCCATAGTACCAGCATGAAAGTCATGCCCTGAGGTCGGCCCCAAGTGTCAAGAATCTTAGCCAGAGGAATCTTCACGAGACCGCCAACAATACCGGATACAACATTCATTGTGGCAGTGAGGGAATGAGTCTGGAAGGTGCTCGTAACAAATGGTGTGAGAACTCTAACAACGACTTCTTGCAGAGAGGCGACGACGAAGATAAACCACATCCTGAATACTCATATCAGTATAAGGCATTCGCAACCCGAATGAAAATTAAATGGAGATCTTTGACTTACAAACCATACGCAGCAATTAAATCTTTCTTTGTCCAGACCATGGCTGCTGCCTCAACCTTCTGGACGCCAGCCTGTATATTATCGGAGAACGTCTCATCCTCTGCAGGGCCTTTTTCGATGTTTGTCGCGACATCTCCTTGTAAAGGTGCCTGTGGCGGTTGTTGTATGTCGGCCGAGTTCTGCTCGTTTGTCGTGGCTATGAAAGCCTCCTTGACTCCAGTCCAGAGTTTCATCGTGAAGGTCAAGAACAGCTAAGTATTACTCAAGTAGAGAGAATATGTAAATATAGAGATACTGGCTTTTCTCAGTTCAAATAGAGACGTTTATATACTCTGTAGGAGATCCGTGGCTTAAGACTCGCGGCTGTAAGGCGCTCAATAACCCGGTGTGAATAGGCCGTATGAATATCCCGATGACAATAGACCGATGTAAAGGGAATCTCAGCCTCACTCTCTTTAGACAGTCAACGGTAGTTGCTACCTCAACATGCACTCAGGAGTAGATGGTACTTCAACCCATCCTAATCATAAGGGCACTAACACTTGTAATCTGCCGGCTTGGGCATACACTGCAGCGGGAATAAGTACGCTTTCAGAGAGAACTAAACCCAAGCCGTATCTAGTTTCTACACTGCTACTACAGACCCTTTGAAACTTGCATTAAGCGAGCGTATGCCGTGAAAAATTGCATCAGGTGTCCTTCCCCCCAGTCAATTCATGTTAAGCGAGCGTCTTAGCTCCGGTAGAAACATCTACAAATGGTCTAGTCTGCTGAGGCATTTTTTAACATTATCTTATCAGATCATCTGATAACTCCATAAACTCACAAGTACTACCTACACTGTCTTACTCTCTGGAATCAGAAGGTAATAATATCCGAGTTTGGATTTATAAGCCGAGTTCTACTACTCCCCCATATCACACTAGGCCAATATGAGCATGCGTAGCGGAAGGAGAGAGCAGCAGAATTTAACAGGGAGTCTTCCGGGCTGTGGTAAAATCCTCAAGACTGTCATAAGATTGAGTGATCAAGAGAAGCTTCAGTCCTAACAGAAAGGTAAACGACAGAGACAAACACAATAGGCAATACACTCCTTTGAGTCACTGGTGTCGCTAAGATGATGGTATCTATTTATTTATTGCTGCTGGCTGCTTAATTAGTAACCCTGCCACGTCTGAACCGAGGCACATGGACCCGTACAGCCATTTGTGGCGTGCGCCTCTCTTAGAGACCGCCATCGTTGCCGAAGATATGCTGCTTATCGTTATGCACCACAACACCTGCACGGAGGTCTCAATCAGATGAATTTCACTAGCAGGCTGAACGTAACAATATCGTGAGAGCTTCGCTCTTTTCAATTTGGAAAACAGGCGCATACTCAGTAAAGATTATTGGAAAGGGATCGAGGCTGCTAATACCGCCGTTTAAAACAACCCCGCCACGCGACCTTACAAGGCACGAGTGATCCACGCCATCCCGTGATCAAGTCCCCACGTGAAACGCGACGTCATCTTAGGATTTATCTTCGGGGTAGATACGCTATGTTAAGATCAGGTAGCTAACAAGACCCCAATTACGCAGCGTACTAGGTTCTCTCGACTGGATCAAGCTCTCAGACACAGGTCTCAGCGGCAAATAACACTTCTAGCTCACAACTTAGACATTATACCAAGATATCTGACCAATTGCTACCGCGTACAACAACGCCTTCAGCAAGCATTGTCAACATTTTGGTAGTAGTTCCTCAATTCGATGTTAATTTGACATCACAGAGTCTCTTGGTTCCTTATCTGCACCTAAGCTTTGGCTCAATTCTAAGGGCCATCATGTGAGTGGTATCTCCGGCTGGCCTCGAAGTGATGACTCTGGGGTTCTATCAATTAACTGCGTTGATGACCCCTCCTACCAAGAATATCTGAACAACCTGAAAGGCAATCTTGAAACTTACATCCAAGAGTCAGCAGATGCTTCACCGGTCAATCTCACATCAGGCTGGAGAAGACCCCTTACCTTCAACCTTGTTTCCGCTATGCCGTGTAATCTGTACATGCAGGGCAATATTAAGAGGCGAAAAAGTACAGGCTTGGACCATCTTGACACAAAAGTATGGTAGAATAAGATCCACATTGCGTCACGAAGTGACGCAACTGCTTCTTCTTAGCAAGGGCATGAAGTTAAGTACATACGTCGCTGGCCACCCCAACTTTCGACACGGGTGGTACCAAAGCCACTAACAGTCGACCAGTCACTAGTTGCCGGAGTGAAGAGGGGATCCGCGTTCAGTTTAGAGAAGGACTGTTAGACATCGCGAAGGCAATGATATGTTTCCTGGCGAATCCTTGAGAGTTACCCAATTTTCATACATTGCGACATCCGACATATTGCGCGCCATTGACTCAATGAGTCGTTGGCCAGCTTCGTTCACGAACTTCCGCCCCGGGCATTGTTGCAGATGCGCGTCTTCTGCGAGTGACGGTAAGGCCGTCACTGTTCTGGCGATAGCTTTGAAGGATGACAAGTCGACACCATACCTATTATGCTCATTCAACCGGTGCTCTTGGGTCCCTTTCTTGCACCTCTGCGGAAATGCAGCCATAAATTGATTTCTACGTCACGTTTGTGAGGGCGGAAAATGTCACTTCTAACACCATTAGCACTCCGTCATACATCGTTAGGAGTCGCGCTGCCTTCGAACCAGACCGTGCCACTTATCAGAACAAAAAGCACACCATCAAGAGAGCGGTGCCTGGCACAGGAGAATCGTCGAAGCTCAATGACTACCAGGGACAGTAGCTCGTGGGTTTCACTACCGGATCCTGAACACTTTAGAGAGAGACTCCTGCCTTGAACTTACGAACATGACACTATGCGATTACGCATCCAGTTTTGTAACTAACAGAGACTTCCATGAAGCCTTTTCCCCAACGTTGAGGTAGAAGACTCTGGGATTAACTAAGACGACCAGGTCTTTGTCTGAAAGCGGCAAACGAGAACATAATTCTCCTAGCGCAAGTTTGACCAAGGGCAGCTACGGCTACGATCTGCGACGGCTCGCATTAGTTGCCATTTACTGTAGCATGTACTGATCTGCTCTCCTAAATACTATTGGCTCAGTGGAACACTTCAAATGTCGCCGCTCATCGATGCATCACATTACTACACCCAGTCCCTGAACAGGCTGATGAGAGGGATATAACCACCCTGAGAAGTACTCCCTCGATGTAGCCCAACCTGAATCGCCTGGCGAAGAGAGCAATTGTTCTATACAGCCTCGAAACTTCATCAACATAAAAAGTATACCGTGAGTACAGTCTGCAGTTTAGGGCCAACGCGGCATGCGGATCTTCCTAGCCGTTTTATATCAGTTCGCTCCAACCGAGGGTATCTTCCATCGACCTTGATGTGCTTGGAGCCTTGGAGCGGGTTTACATCTATGAATGCAAAGGCCCCAAGCTAGATTGACTTACATGATTCTGAAAGCAACAGCGACAACAGCACTCATCCCTTCAGCTGTCGAGCATGGGCAACTCAGCACAATACTTGTTTTTCTGTAATAAACATGTTGGTATTTTTCAGTTTGTTGGCTTGATATATCTCGTTGAGATATCATAAGCTCTAACTATCAATCAACCCCCTAATTTGTGTCTGCTGATTTAAGCTCTTGCACAATACTCAACTCTATTGTCGCCCATGTCCGTTCTCAAAGAGCATGATTAACTAGAATGGACCTGTTTTTCACGTTGGTGATAAAACTGATCATCGAAATGTGCCCGATATTGGAGAAGAAAGCCAGTATTACCCAAGTGCTTGTTGCCTTCAGTAAGAAGAGTGTGAGAGAACATTATAGCTTGTGTCGATAGAAAAGTCTAACCTCCTCCTGCCCCTATTCGTGATTGCTGCACTGACTAATGACCGGACTCCTTCAATATGCTCCCTTGACTTAAGCAAGCCAACTCTCCATTTCTGTGGCTGATATCGAGATGTTTCGGTTTCCCGAATCGTTGATTCGTTAGTCATCGTTTGCTGAAGATTGCTCAATTGGAGGCCAATGCAGTCACCCACAATTTCTCGCAACTACCCAAACTATAAAGGGCTTGACAAATTGTGAGAAACAACCCTTCTAGATGGTAAGATTAGTCTTGATGAGAAGATGCGAGCAAGGCGCACGATACAAGCATCAGCTGCCAAGTCCATGAGTTCAAGATAACACTCTCGTAAACACAGTCGAGGTGGCGTAATAAAGGCTAAAATGCTTGTTATTACCAATCTGCGTTTTGTAGAATAGTGGTCGCCAGACACCTAAATGCGACAACGCCTGGGCTGCACGATCGTACGGGATGGAAAAGGAAGTATCTTAACAGGAAAGGGGCTATGATATTCAGCATTATAGGCGGTTCTTCTGAGAATACGAGCAAATCGGAGAAGTTCTCGGTCACAGCGAGATACATTTGTGATTTTAGAAGTATTAGTGGGATTAATGTGTCCTGAGCTTTAGGGACTGAGGATTTACTTTACGCGAGAAATGTATCCTAGTTCGCAGTGCCGCCAAAACTTCAATCAGGTCTCACTTGAGGCTGAAGCGTTGACTATTCTACTGATGATTGCTGATTGTTTAATGCACCTTTTGCAAATTATCTGCTCAATTGAGGAACATAGATCAGTGTTTCTGCGGCCACTATTGTTCAGGGCAGAGGGATGGTATTCACTACTCCGGAACACGCTGATAGTTTGTCGTCCATTGGGACCCCAGTCGTATTGTGTTGAAAATGTCTTCGCCCATCCCAAAATATAATAAGCGTCAGCTAAAAGATCTCAAAGGCCACTTATTCAAGTTGCAAAACCGCAATTAAGGTAATTCGCAGATCTGAAGTTGGTGTCGTAGGGTTCAGACTGGTCTTAACTTGTCATGCCATCGGTCGCTCGCCTACGTATTGACGTGCAGTCAGACAAGGACCGTAAGCGTTTGCCTTTTCGATGTGAATGCCATGCAGACTCACCTTCTACTACTTGGCTTCCGGTAGTCGCAACAATCGACCCGACATAACTTTGGATATGGCAGGTACAGTAAGCCTTTCTGACGCTTATTAGAATCGCTGCCAGTGTCGGTATCAGTTGGGATAGATATCAATCTCGCCACGCTTGTCTCGTATAGGTGGCATACGTGCTCCGCTGTGCGGCTGTAAACATGTGATCCACCAGGGGAAGTGGCTGTGCACGTGCTGTCGAGACAGGCGTCATATTAGCTCCAGAAAGCACATGCTCTGCCTCTTTGTTGGCAGTTGCTGGAAACTCTTGGATCTGAGCTGGGGTGGACATATCTGTATTAAAAGCTTCACTTTCTCGCGGGTTTTTATGTTCAGGAGCCGTAAAGTATATACTTAATCTATGGGTGACGCTTTACCCTTGACGTTGATAGGTGCAAGTTGATAACAATGCACACGGATGTATGTTTGAAGCTGATAAGTATTCCACTACTTACAACCAAGAGCTCCTCTGCAGTAGGCTCCACGCAGCCTTTGTTATGTGCTTAGAGTCAAGGCACCTAGATGCGTTGTAAAGCAGCTGAGTCCATGTAGAAGTCGGATATAAGTGACCGGAGCTTCTTAGAATGTGATACCGTGGAGCCTGATATATCAATGCACATCTGAAAGACTGGATGTATGAAGAGCCACGTGTCGGCTCCCTTCGGAGCAGCTTTCTCGTCAACTTGGTATTCGTGGATGGGTCGGGCGGCCTCAGCCTTCAGATGTCGTTTAGGTGTGAGATCGGTATCAGAAATAGACGACCAGTCACCACCAAACTTCCCCTCGAGACTTCCGGAAGAGTAGCATCAGTTAAGTAGATTCGTGTTAAATTAGAGGCTGCTAAAGAGAGGATTCAACAGCTGCTGGAGTTTACATAACCCTTACAGATTGGTTGTTTTCGGGCCTTGTGACATGCAAATAGTGACCTTCCTAAAACAAGGGCGGGCGAGATTTCACCTGCCTGGACGAGCATATGTTAGAAGGTCTATGACCGCAGCAGCATATCTTGCGACGTTGCATTGAATCACCCTTGCTGTGCGCCGCAAGCTCACATTTGGTGCTTCAATAAGTGGCCAATATCCTCTGATGTTATCGTCATCCCTCGACCTCTCCCCTGATCTAGGTGGTAGCAGGAGTATTAACACTGTGATACCGGTACTGAAGGCTTCAAAATCAAGTAACTCTCATGTGAGAAAGAGCCCTTACTGCAGGAAGAGAACTGTATAAGCCATATGTGGTGTAGTTGGCGTGTGCTCGGAAGAGACGCGCTTATCTCGCTGTAACCTGTAATGCCAGGAGAGCTAGAGAATTGGTACCGGAACATATCTTTCCACCACTAAAAGTTTCTCACAAATGCTTAAATACAGCCCCCATATCTTTCATATATCTTTTCCTTTACAAAAGGTCCTCCTCTACCAATGGGCATAGGTATTGCCACAAGAAGCAGCTGCATAAGTCGGCCGATCCCCGCAACTCGCCATAATAGCTCGTATCAACACGTCGGCCGATCCAAGCAATGGGCGGAGCAAAAGATGACGTTTTGACGCAATACGACACGGCTAACGTTAGTAATGACTTACTTAAGCACCTGAGCTGCAGGTCAATGTCTGCGACTGCCGCCAGTTTAGACACGATAGCTAAAATCATAAATTGGGCGCCGCCCTCGACTAAGCCCCGGACTTGAGCAACTATTATCTCTCATACAAAGCATATCTTCTCAAAAGAACCAATCATGAGATCCAGTCTTATCATTCTCGCCGGCATTGCTGCAGTCCAAGCCGCTGTCGCAGCACCTCCAGCCAACGGCCATCTTTCGGCTCGCGAGCGCACAGTTGCTGTAAGTTCTCTAACTTCGGATTGCAAAACCTTTGGCACATTCTGATACAATAATGCACAGCGTGCTGAGGTAGACAGCCCTGGTGGAAAGGATTGGAAACGTGCTGAGTTGGAAAGCCCTGGTGGAAAGGACTGGAAGCGTGCTGAGGTGGATAGCCCTGGTGGGAAGGATTGGTAAGTTATATATAGGATTTCTAGCAGTACTGTATAGTACCACGCCGACATAGTTTAGTTGCTTCACGGCCGATTGTGTTGTCTTCGAAGCACGATGGTGACGAAGAAGCAGCGCCTCATCCGTGGCCTGACGGATAATAAACCAGGCCTGTCCCGGCCTGTTCGTCTTTATAGAGACTTCCTATGTTATAATCTGGGCCCCGATCCTGCCTGATGTATCATCGGCCCTGGCTGCTGACGTGAGTAGCTTGTTGGTAGTTTTTATGTACAATGTAAGAGGGCTTCCTGTGATGATTCTCAGAGTGACAGCTGCGATGTCTTGAGCGCTTGTTGCATACAAAGACAGCCAGAGACGGGCCTTGGCTGTTATCCCCAAGACTGCTACGACCAATACAAGTCACAAACTCAGCAGCATACATAACACCACTGTCCTGGAGAGTGGGCATATTTGGAGGCCAGGCACCGTACTGCTAAGGTGGCTAGATGGGCTAATACTGCTCCGTTGCCGCAAAGACTGTTAAAAGGTCGTCGACACAGAGTATCAGAAAGTCGGACGAATTTAAAGGGTTAGTGGCTTCGCCTTTTGTGATTGGCTCACGGGAAACACACTGCAGGTCTTCTGTCATGCTGGCCGTGTTGTGTTGGCTTGGCATTCATAGAGCGTCTAGGCGTCTTCTTAATATGTAATAAGCTACAACAGCGACTGGACTGTGCTGTTTACACTCCACTTATAACCTACCGAGGCAAAAGCACGATTCGTAGTCACATTGATGAATATCAGAATACAAGGCCCCAGAATGGCCACGTTGGCGAAATTTCGCTTCTTTAGCTCTGCCACCTTACTACAACAGCTATGAAAGTCGCTACAATCACGCGCATAATTGCTCTTAGCTTCCCAGCGACTGCTAGTGCCTTTCTTATGATTGAGGAATGGGACGCAGCTGGTCATGTTGCTCAAGTCTGGGCTAAGGCTCTGGCGTCCAAAATCGAATATATATCAGGCACTAGAGCAATAAAAGAGTACACTTCTATTCCTTCTAGTAATAAAGATATTATATTATAACCCTAACCCAACAAACTTACCGAAGCTGCCCATGAGCTGATGTTTGACGGTAAAGTCCTCTCCACAGCCAGGAAAACAGTCTCCAGTGTTGATATCGCATCATGATAGATAGACGTGATGAAAGATGGGGTCAAAATTGCCCAGTTTACGGATCGTGAATTGATAAACTGTCAGTATATTCACGCGTTTACATTCTGAGGGACTGTAGATTGCTCTTCCTACGCCCAGGGTCGTAAGAATCTCAACGATACACCCGTCAAGCGTGTGCGATGTAAATTGCAGTACTCGAGAATGCCGGTCAATAAACTGTGCTTTCGCATGCTGCGCTATTCCAGAACAAAAAGATTGATACTCAACCACCACCACCTTTGGCTTTCTAGTGCTACCTACGTGAAGATAAGATAAGCCGCATTGTTCGGGTGAGATGCCCATGTTGTTAGATAATTATCGGTCGTCTGCGGCAGCATAGAACTGTTTGTGTCGAAACGTTCAATTACCTGATGGTTTGAAAATAAATGACGGTGTTTTGACCCGGTAGCTACAATTTTGGCGTTCACTTGGTGCACTATAGCATGGATTCGACTTGTCGGTGCCTTTGGATCCAGTGCAACAAATGCTCCACCAGCCTTCAAAACGCCAAGCATGGCGACTATCGTCTATGGCGACTTATCAAAACATAGTAGTACAATCATGCCGGGGGAAATGCCACGCCGATTGAGATCAGAGACAATCTGAGTGGCAAGGCCATTCAGATCGTCATATGTAAGAGAGGCTATTGTTGAAGCCACCGCCACCTTGGCAGGTTGCGCGATCGCTTGAGCCTCAGCCCTGTGGTGGATGCAGATCTGCTTCGTGGGTGGTAGAGGTCGATTCCACTCGAGGAACTGCCTCCAATGGCTTTTTGGTACATAGAGCTGAGGCATAAATCAGCCGACAGAACTTAGATCTCAGGCATAATGAAAGTGGTTAATTGCACTAATGTTGCTGCATTCTCTTTCTACACCATTAACTCCTTCCTGCGCTTTAAACACTCAACGCCCAAGGGCAGAACAACACACCCCGCTATGTGCTAAAATCTGCTCATTTGAATGTCCGGGACTGACATAATCAGATCAGGCTCGCATCTGTCTACGGTCCGATCAGTGGGTATTTGTAAGCTGACAGGAATCTGGTATGACTCCTACATCCCCTATTTTCCGAAGCAGCACCAGATACCTATTACATCAGGTCAGGCTAATTAAATCTATAATATTGTAAGTAATTTTGATACTTAGTAAATTATACTAAGCATCAAGTACCTCTAATTATATAGCTTATAGATTGTGACTTTTATCCTTAATGCTGTACCTCCTTGAGCCTGGTGTTTGTGGCGTATTGATCGGCAGCCAATCAATATTGGAGTCGGCCCCACTTATATTTGTCTGTTCTGTGGTGCTGCTTCGGAATTTCAGCGACGGTCTTGTCTGGGCGCTGGGGTATACGAAATCAACGGAGATAAAGTTATTACAGCTACATCACACAGTCTCTTCTGGACGCATGTAGTTAAGCGCCATCTCATTAAGATTTAAGGATCGCTGTTACTCTGTGTCAGAACGACGCATAGTAAGTCAGGTTCTCACTAGCTAGCTAGCACAGATAAGTATCAGCGGTAAGTATAAGCGCGGGCCGACCCTGTTGAACTAAAGTAACAGTGTAATAAATGCCGGTGTTTTTTAGCTATTAAAATAGAGAACTTGTAGGGACTCTTAAAAGGAAAGTCCAGTTTACATACTACTACAAATACAACTTCGCCGTATATAATTCACGAATTACTTCTACATATTTCCCTAAATCTCATTACTCTTTTGCCAAGAACTGATTACCTTTATATCTTGCGAATCCTGCCTATACTGCTGCCTGAGGGATTTCTCATACGTTGTACCATAACTTCGTGCTGGAGGGTAACAAGACAATCAAGTTCTTACTATATCTTTATCTCTCCTATCCCGTTAACGTTGAGTAGGAAATACTCACTTTTATTATAGACTGTCACTATAGTGAGGCTCACATGTGTCTGCAGACCGTGCGACACTTCGATTCACGTATATTTACAGTCTTTGCCAACCCACCCGAACTTCAGCTTGCTACTATATTACTTTCGTTTTTGGAACGGTTCGATAAAAACGTCATCAACGGTTTAGCCAGCGAGCTCAGTCACTTGGAATTTCTGTCCATGCTGCGGAAAGGTTCGATCCACAATTAGGGTCCAATATCACATTCAAACGGGAGGCTCCGCCAAGTGGGACTGGTACCTTAGAGCAGGTAGATCATGGTAACCTTTGCTCTGAACAGGATGGCCTCCACTTATCGAGGCTTTATGTGGTGGACTTTCATATATCAGATATGATAAGACTCAGGCTTTTCACAGATTTTCAGCTTCAAGGCAATCCTCGTGATGAACTAGAATCTTCCAGTCAGACCAGATCTCATCTCTCACCCTCTCTCACCCTCTAGTAACAAATCATGACAGTGCGTGAGACTGGCTTATCATTAGCTACGCTGTCTCAAACGCATGAGCTATTATCTATATCTTCAGCTTGCTCTACTTACGAATTATAGTTACTGGAGCAGTGATAACTTGGGTTCTACCTAAACCCTCCTAATTACCGGTGTAACACAAATCAGGCCTAAAAGACGGACTGGAACCCCAGACGTTTCGCTAGTGTCTACGTGCCACAGTTCATGCCCAAGTTCGACAGCTTATTCTGAGGCAGCGGGCCATTTTAAACCCGCCCTGTTACACCTGCGATCAGCATTTGGATATAGCCTGTCAGACAAGTCGCTGCATGAAATAACTGATATCTCAGAGAACTGCATTAGGCTAGATTTGGTGGAGTTTCGGGAGGAGAGACTGATCCGGTGGAAGAGGACAGGGTTCAGGCGTCAAGAACAGATCCTGCAGCCTACCGCTAATGGTCCGCTTATCGATGCCTATTCTTGTATACGCAAGCTCGATAGCGACATGTTGCAAGCGCTCGTCTACTGCATCCAGCAGTCTCAAGCTAAACAGCGGCTGATACTTGAGCTCTCGAACCCAATTGTAAAATGCTTGTTGAAGGTGGACGCCATGGGGATATCGACCCTCATCGAGTTATTAGTGAGGTTATAGCACTTGATTCTTCAGAGTAGAGTAGGGACAGCTATGTTCCCTATATAGATAAATTGCCTACAAGCCCTTTCAAATAAAATCCAATACATTTGCAAGCATCGATTGGCAAGTGTATAAAGTACCTCCAGACAGAATTAAGGATGCCCCTTTCACTGAAAGAGTCTTAAACAGTAGTGTCTAGCCTAACTCGCAAGAATCGCACTATTCCATTTCTTTCACAAGTGTTGAAATCTCCCTACCTATACGCTCCACGAAAACTCGAGTTTCCATCTCATCCATTAGCCCTCCTTGTACGCGGACACCAAAGCCGATTGTGTCTGTTAGAATATCAGGAGCAACATCAATGTAGATATTTTCTTCGGGCAGGTAAGATATGTCGAGGTTAGAGATCGATGTGGCGGAGCTATTGCTATGAGAAAAGGGCTCTGGTGGCATAAAGTCGGTAGGCACGCCGATAGGTAAATGCTCTAACAAAGGCTTCGACTGGTCAGACTTGGGATCAACTTCCGTAGCTTGAGACATTGGTTCCATCCAAAGAAGGTTCAACCACACATTGAACAAATGCAATGATGTATCTCCAGCGCCCTCCTTCCAAGGGCTTAGGATTTCCCTTAATGAGCTTTGTTCATACGGCACACGTTCTGCCAGTGCAGCCTGGATCGATTGGGCATCTTTAGCAACTTGAATAGACTCAGCATCCCCCTTTGGCAACGCGTCTTGAACAGTGAGAGGAGTGACGTTCAAGCAAGGCCCCGTAAGGCGATCAACATCGTCAAATGAAGCTGATCGACCGGTTTGGTATAGACCCAGTGTTGGGCTTGGTAGACCAGTGTCTCGAGCAAGAATACGAGCGACTGCAAGAATGACGATGCTTTGAAAGGTGACGTTTGAGGATCGACAAACTCCATCCAAATGACCAAAGTCCTTAATTGCTTCCCAGGCACCAACGAACAACTGATTGTTATCCTTAGCTTTGCCGCTAACAGAAGGCTTAATGAGAGTCGAAGCACTGTGGCCAACTACCGAACGCCAATAGCTAGGCTCATCCATCTCTGCCAATGACTCCAATGTGAACTCAATGAATGAAGAAAAATCAGGCCTCGATGCCGGGCTCACTCCGCGGTAATGGCCTGTCAGTTCATCAATAAAGAGCGGCATCGTCCATGCGTCATATATCGCATGATTCATTAGTATATGAATACCATCTCTGTCGCCAGCCTTGAGAAGGATAAGCCGCACAGGAGGTGTCTCTAGAGATGACGGTTTCAACGCAGCCTCTCGTGCCTGGGATATGGCAAGATCCTCCAGAGTTCCCGTAGACGTTGCAACCTGAAACGTTCCGTCGTCGCGGTCGCATCCGGCCAAGACAACCTGTACGGCTTCAGAAGGCGAGATAGAGTAAAAGCAAGTCCTCAAGATAGGATTATTTTGACGTAGTAAGAACCAGGCATCTTTCATAATTTCCACGTCTATTCGTTCTGAGCATGAAAATGGCCATGCGGGCTCGAAGAGTGCCCGACCTGTCTGTAACCATGACGCCAGATGATACATTTGGCCACTAAGGCAAGGAAGGATCTTATCGATTGCATTTGGCCTCAGACCCAACCGATCAACAATGTCTTCTTTGACACTGCTGTAGTCCTTCATGAGCGACTTTCTATCATTCTTCTCCTGTGGGAAAGCTTGAACTCGTAGGGAAATACCACGAAGGGTGTTTCCTTGAAGAACATCAGAAACACCAGCTTTCAAACCGGCAGCGCGGCACAAAGACGCAACGCGGATTGCAGAAAGCGAATCCAATCCAATACTGAAGATACCTGTATCTGGCTGGATAGATTCCCCCGGTACTCTGGAAACCTGGGACAATATGTCTCGGATGATATTCTCATGAGACGGAGCCGGTGAGCCAGCCGCTAAGACCGCGCTGTCAGCGGAAGACCCAAAGATCAGGGGGAGGCTCTGAAGCTCGTCAGGGAATATTGTAACACATCGCAACGGATGCTTGACAATATCGCAGAATGCTTGATTGAAGTCCCTCAGAGCCTGGTCGAGATCCTGTTGAGCCATGATCTCTCCCTGGCATGAGGCGCGAACTGTGATTGCTTTGTCTGTTTGTTCGACTTCGGTATTCATCTTGTACTCGGACTTGGGAACGTAGTCATCCGTGATGTAAGGCATCCAAATCTTGCTATCTGCCAGGTCATCGCGTAATGTCCGCACACTATTCTTGAACACAAACAAAGTGTCGACTAATGTGGCCTCACGTAGTATACCCTTGGACCTTAGAGACTTCTGCACGCCATGCAAGGGAGCATGTTCATGATTCTGCGCCTCGGTAGTGAGCTTTTGTATCATCTGAACTTTGTTGCGATTGCTGATGAATGTGGGATCAAGCGTCACCCTTTTTGCCACTGTGTTGAAGAGGGGTCCAACTACCTGTTCAGCGTCAAGTCCCAACGATGAGCGCCCGGCGAGGACTTGACCAAATGCCACGTCTCGTTTCCCTGACAACTTTGCGAGGACCTTGGCATAGGCGAGAATGGCAACACTTTGCACCGTGACTTCCATCTCTTTGCAGTTTTCCAGGATGTCCGTCATGTCAAGGTCAATCTTGGCTTCAGAATAAAACATTCCTGAGGATGGTTGACGATGAGGTGATCGCGGTAGTGGTGTGGCTTCAAATCCTTCAAAAGTGTCGGCCCAGAATTGGCAAGCCTCAGTTTGATCTTGTGGCAGTGAACGGGCTATGGTCGCAAATGGTGGACGAATCGGTATTAAGGCACCCTGGTAGGCCAACGCTAGATCATCGAAGATAAATGGCAGCGAAACACCATCGTACAGTGCATGATGCATGATAATGACCAGAAGTCTTTGTCCACTCTGACTGACAATCACAGGTTGAATCGGTGGCGTGAAAAAGGCCGAATGTGTATCCAATCTCATCAGTTGCATGACTGCCTGAGCGATGTTGGTACTCCTTGGAACAGTTGTTTCCTGCCAAGTAGCTGGGGAGTCGCTGTGAACGGCGCCGAACCAGGAGAAGTCCATCTCCATTTCCGGAACAGGATGAAATGATGTGCGTAGAATGTCGTTAGCCATGACCACAAGGCGATACGCTTCCTTCAGCCGATCAATACTGGTAGAATCCGAGAGTCTTACGATGTGTGGATGAACATAAACAATCCCGTTTGATTCAATGGTTTCGGTAATCATAGCAGTCTGCAGTGGGCTGCACTTGAAGACTGACTCGATCCTGTCGTTTGGACTGAGCCGTTCCACTTCGGATATAAATCCGTCCAGCTGGTTATCGTCATCAAAATTGGACAGTGGCGGGCTGGGAACCTCGGATGCGGCTTTCTCAACCACGCTGTGAGCCAATGCTCCAATGCAAGAAAAACGCATTACTTCAGCCGACGACACAGATACTCCCGCATCACGTAGTTGGCTGGAGAATCGTATCGCGGTGACGGAATCCAGCCCAAGACTGAAGAATGATGCGTTTCTGGATATCTGTTCTCCTTCAATACCACAGAAACGTTTGACAAGTTCACAAATCTCCACTTCCAGGTTCGACCATGGACGATCCTCCCAGTCTTTCTTGGTATCCGTTGTGGGGGTAGCACTTGACCAGGAAAGATTGAGAGAATCAAGAGAGATGGATGGATTCGATACCATGGCCGAGAGAATCAAGTCCATCTTTGCCATGAGGTCCTGGGCATCGTCAGTCTGACCAAAGGCTGATGTAAAACCACAGGTCAGAAAAGCACACTTATTCTTTTCATCCGCTTCAACCTCTAGAGCAAGAGGATACTCCGAAGGCATGTTGCTCTCCATCTCCTCCCATAGGTCATGACTCTGAACCTCGGCAGACTTGGTAAAAGAGAAAAGGCAGTCAAAGATAGCACCCTCTGCTTTGATCCACCGTTGAATATGTCGCAGAGATGTATGTTGATGATCTAGGGCCTGGGCAGTACCCTTGTGCACATGCTGGATGACGTCTTCCATCGAAGAGAGGCATTCTAGATTGAGTCGGGCAGGAACAGTAGCAATACATGGCAGAAGCACAGTATCTGCTCCTGCAACTGGGACCGCCCTTCCAGAAAGTACAACGCCGTAGGTCACATCAGATGTGCTTACCGCATCGGCCAAGGTCAAAGCAAAAACCGCCTGCACCAGTGAAGATAGTGTAGATTTCATGCGAGCTGCACAGCTCTCGAGATCTGGGAGGGATGGCGATAGCTTTCTAGAGTGAATATGCGGATCAAGGCCAGACACTGGTTTCGTGAAAATCGTTGGCTTACAACCAGCAAGTTTCTGACACCAGAACGACTCGGATTTGTCAATGTTCTGGGAACAAACTTCCTTAATGAAAGCCTCGGGTGATCCTCGCTGAGGTGGGGCCATTTCTGGTAAATATCGCGCAGCAAAGTCTTGCAGTAACATACCAAGTGATGCGCCATCGTAGAGGCTGTGATGTATCGAGATAAACAAGGCGAGTGGCAGTCTGGAAACGGTGGTAACTGCGTGCAAGATGCGGACAGGAGGGATCGACATTATGTTGCTGGTAATGTTACGACCAATCGCGTCCTGGCGACTCTGGAAGTCTGTCATGGCCATCTCTAGGTCATCGTATTGTCCCTCTGTCCAATCACAGCGACAGTCTGGATCAAGTACGGCCTGTGCAATCTCCGACTGCAGTGGAACGAAAACTGTTCTCAGAATTTCAGTTTCCTTGACGGTGTCCTGCCATGCGTTTTTGAGACGGGTTGCATCAGTAGCCGAGTTCATCTTCAGCGCGATATGGTTGACGTAGAGACCTGAATTGTTGTTTATAGAGCGAGCCACAAGACCCTCTTGAAGCGGCAAACAAGGTCTCACAGACGCTACAGATAGCCCATCTATCTTAAATAATCGAGCGTCAAAGAGCTCCTCTAGCTTCGAGAGTCTGCTCTGTTGGATTTCTGATGAAGAAACTGCCTCCAATGATGGGTTTGACTTGCATGACAGGTGGGCGAGCTGTTCCACGACAGGATTGCTCATGACAAGTGCCACGGAAGCGGGGAAGCCGGTATGTCGAAGGTGGATAGAGAGATTGATTGCACTTAGACTGTCGATGCCAATCTCGAAGATGTTGGTGTGTGGATGGATCATAGACCGGTCAATCGCAAGTGTGTGGCAGATAGCGTCAGCGATAACCTCTTCTTCCCTTGTCAATTCTCTGACCTCTTTCACATCACTGTGCGTTGTCTCATTTCCACGCAGAATGTCAGATAAGGGGATACTTGCAAATAGCTCTTGCAGTAACTTGCTGTTCACCTTATCTGACATGGCAGCGAATGGTATGCGGTTGACAGGAAGTACAATATCTGGTACCATGTAACTGGGCAGCTTCTGGCGGCATATGTCTCGGAGATCCTTGCAAAAGGTGCTGATATCAGCCGGGATAATGGAGAGATCATCCTTTGCAGTACATCGCTGATGTTCCAGGCGCGCGATGAATGAGACAAGCTGCTGTCGCGCAAGGCCAGGGTGTTTGGCAATAATAGTGACAACGTCAATCGATGCCCTAGAAGAGGTTCTGATAACCTCGGAAACTTCGCCCAACTCAAGCCGTTGGCCCCGAATCTTGGTTTGATCATCGCCGCGCCCAAGATACTCGATGCTACCGTCTGCCATTATTCTTCCGACATCACCAGTACGGTACATCTTCTCCTGGTCAGGCCCTATCACAAACCCTTTGGCATCAGGTCTGTTCAAATATCCTTTCCCGACAAGATCACCAGTGAAGCAGAGCTCTCCTGTCTGCCCACGGAGCGCATAGTCAAGGGTGTCTGGAAGGAGAACATGGCAAGCACATGAAGTCAAAGGGAGTCCAATGTTGCGCGGGGTGCTATGTTTATGAACCGGTGCAAATGAACATCCGACCGTCAGCTCAGTAGGTCCATAAGCATTCATGATTGCCACTTGACTTGCACAGCCCCAAGTATCCAGGACCCTTTGGGAGATCTTTTCTCCTCCAACACTCAAGAGTACAAGACTTGGGCAATCTTGGGGACGGATATCGGCCTGATCGAGCAACGATGGAACAAAACCGGCATGTGAGATCTCCAACTGAGCAAGCGTCAATCTGAGATCGTCCATCAATAGGGACCGTGCGCCAGTAGATGTCGCCATGCCGTGTCGCCATGGGAAAAACATCTCAGCGATATGGGGGTCAAATGCTCGACTGGCTTGGCCCAACCAGCGTCCCTTGCCACCAAGCTCGCGGGTGGCTGGTGCGATACGGCAGACGAACTCAGACAGAGACTCGATAAAGGAAGACAGATTGGCACGAGTAATCATGACACCCTTGGGTTTGCCGGTCGATCCTGAAGTGTACAGAATGTATGCAGTATCGTGAGGATTGGCAAGATAAGTCTGGTTCTCGGACGAAAAAGCCAAAAGATCTTGTTGGAATGACCGCTCGTCAATGCACAAAACTCTGCATTGACTCGGTACGCCTTCAAAAGTCGAAAAAAAAGCTGTCTCAGTAAATACGACGGGTGCATCACCATCTTTGATCAGAAATGCTTTGCGATCATCCGGAAGTCCTTCATCAATAGGAAGATAAGCGTTGCCAGATTTGATAATTCCGACCAGTACAGGGTAGGAGGTAAGGTTTCGGCGAGAGCACAGAGCAACCGCCCGGTTTTTGATCCCGATGTGGCTAAGATAAGCTGCAACCCGGTTTGCAGAAGCATTGAGCTCGCCGTAGCTCATATAAAACTGTTCAACTCCGGCTTCCGTAATTGACAGCGCCTCTTCGACTGCCGTCCACTCGGGATGCTGTTCAGCGGTGGACTCAATCCAGCGAACTGGGCTTGAGTTTGTTGATTCCCTCACGGCATCGCTTGGGCTGGGGGCAGAGATTGATAACAAATCCTTTTCAATGGAACTTGGAAGGGATCTGAGAGGCAATTCCGGGTTGCCAAGCATCGCACCAACAAGGGCATCGATTTGGCGGATAAAGATAGCCAATTGTGTGGAACTCATAATGGTGTCTAGAGACGATGCTTCAAGGACAACGGTGCCATCAGGCTCCCGGAACACGTTTAGAGCCATGGGGTGCTCAACAATCAGCCCAAAGTCATTGGATTTGGTGTTCCAGAGAGTTCCAGAAGAAGCTGTCATGAGATCTACTTCACTGCTGGCGTGAAAGGTAAAAACGCCGGGATACAGTGACTCGCCTCTTTCTTTCTTCAAGAGCTTGCGGATAGTTTGGGCGTGGATATGACGATGCTTTCTGGCCTGCGTAGACAAACGATGCTGTTCTGCTAGAACCTCTCTCACTGTGCCATTTGAGTTGAAGGGTACAGGCACAACTGAGATGAAAGGTCCGATGGTACGATCGATATCTGCGTCCAGTACACGATCGGATAGTATCTCTGCGAATACGACGCCGGGGCTGCCCAGGTAACTCAATAGCACATGTCCAAAGGCTACTCGAACAACAGATGCGACCGATGAGACATCGAGTTCCGCAGCCTTGGTCTCGAGTTGCGTGGGGCGGACAGAAAGTCGAACAGTCTCCGTAATAAATCTGCGGTCCTTTTCCTGCTCGGGTATTGTCCTCTCTCCAGTAAGATTCGGCCATGAAGGTACATCGAGCTCGGCATAATCACAAAGTTCCTGTTCCCAAAACCTTTGTGCATCGAGAGATGCTTTCTTGCTGGGCAGTACAAGAGAGAGGGCATCTCCAAGTTGAGGTCTGATGGGTGCACCAGCGCCGTATGCACAGTAGACATCATTCATGATGTATCCAAGGGCCTGGCCGTCATACAGGACGTGATGAATTGAAAAGACCATAGTCCTCTCCACATGATTGTCCATGATCGTGACGGCCCACGGCGGATGCTGGAAGTAACTTGATTGATGTCGGTCCTGGAGTGCGACAATTCTTTGGTTCAAGTCTTGTCCCAAGCTCTTGTTTGTGCTTTCAATATACTCCCAGTCAACTACATGCTGATCATGAATGATCTGAAGGATATCTGAATCGTTTTCGTGGCCATATGCCTGCTTTTGAAGGGCGGCAACTGGAAGGAAACAGGCTCTAAGAGCCTCGTTACTCCGACAGACAGTCTGCCACGCCTGCTTGAGTTTGTCAATGTCGACATCTGAGTGAAGAGCGAAAGAGTGATGGCTCCAATACATTGCTGAAGTGGTCAATGTTTCACTGAGAAAACCTTCCTGAATGGTCTTTGCGGGGCAAACAAAGAACCCCCCCGGAATCAAGGCTGACACTTGTCGGTGCCATTTCTGATTAAATTCCTCGAGATCAACCAAGTTCTTTGCCTGCGAATCTTTGGATCCCGAACTGGCCAAAAGGGCAAGATCTCTGACAGTTTCGCACTGGAGGACATCAACGACGGGGAGACGATAGCCAGCTTCGTTCAATCGTGACGCGAGACGAATAGCTCTAATGGAGTCGATGCCCAAACTGCGGAGCCTGCTCGACTCGGTAAAAGAGGTTGGCTCGATGTGGGACAAAAGCGAAATGTTCTGTATGACACTATCCTTTACCTCGCAATCAATCTCAACGGCTGGCCCTTTGAGATCCTCATTTGGGACATTGCAAGCTTTTTCCCAGCCATCAACATCCAAGTCCGTATACAGAGCCTGAAGCGCGCGTCGATCTGCCTTGGCTGACTGCGTTTTGGGGATGCTCGGAACAACAACGAAGGTTGATGGTTTCATGTGATCGGGCAAAGACATAGATGCTTCCCTGACTGCGGCGCGAGCAATGCTAATCGCAGTGTCGTTCAAGAGAATGGTCGGTACTTCTTGACCCAATTTGACAGCTTGTGGTGCAGCGATGAAAGCCACAACAGCGTCATTTGGTCGGTCAGGACGATTGAGAACCATGGTTTCGATACCTTCGGCTAAAGGGTGACAATGGCGCAGAGAGAAACTGATCTCACTAAGTTCAACGCGAATACCGCCAAGCTTGACAAGATCATCTGTTCGGCTGATGTATTCCAGCGAACCATCTGAAAGCATTCGAACAAGGTCTCCGGTATAATAGAGGACCTCATTTACTTCCCCGTTCCACACATGCTTCTGCTTGTTTGTTTCGGGCTGTTTCAAATAGCCAGGAGACAGCTGGGGGCCACCTAACGCAAGCTCTCCAACGGCATGCTTCATAACGAGTTTCCTCTCGCGAGTTACGAATACAGAGACCGACTTCAAGGGCCAGCCAATGTTTCCGCTCTTGACACTCTTGTGCTCGTTTCCAAACTCGCGAAGCGTAGAAACAATCGTTGCCTCAGCCGGACCATACGTGTTGAAAGCTCTCATGTTCTGTCCCCAGTCGTCAGCAACGGGCTGCGGAAGCTTCTCGCCAATCATGGTGATTGTCTGTAGAGTCTTGAAACCAGCCCTCTGAAGTCCAGCCGAGAATGTGGGGGTAAGATGAGCATGAGTCGCACCGGTCACGTTGGCGAGCTCCGCAAACGAACCAAGCATCATCTCTCGGGGCGCAGAGATCAACACGCCGCCAGAGCTCCATGTGAAAAACATGTCCTGAATGGACACGTCGAATGTGGGCTGTGAAAACTGGAGGCACCGAACGGGCTGCCCATCTCGCGTTCCGGGAATGGCTTCAATCAGAGCATTGATAGCAGTATAAGCAGAAGAATGGTTGATAGGTACGCCCTTGGGAGCACCAGTGGTACCACTGGTCCAGATCATATATGCCATCTTCGTTGGATCGGTGATGCGTGGCTCGTTGGCTTGGAAGTTCACATCATACTTAGAATTTCGCGTGAAAGGCAACACATCGATGGGTATAACGCCATCGGGCAAAGCTCCCTCCATCCCAATAGAATCGGCAGATGAAACTAAAACTAGTTGCCCTTCGGTTCGAACGATGAGTTCTTGGCGACGCTGGGCCGGAGAAAAGACATCGATAGGACACCAAGCAGCACCAGCCTTCAGAGTACCCAGGATGGCCACGTATAGTGCCGGGCTCTTCTCGATATGGACAGGAACAACGGTTCCTGTCAATGGTCCCAGGATGGATACCATGTGGTCCGCAAGGGATTGAGCCTTGGCATTGAGGTCTGCATAAGTCCAGCAGATGTTGGCTGGACTATCCTCGTCGAGTAGATTGCTTCTGAAAATTAAAGCGTGGTCGTCAGGATTCGATACTGCGTGGGCTTCGAACTGAGAATGAATGAGTGTGTTTGGAGCAAACTCTTGAGGCTGAGCTGGATAAATGCAGGATCGTAGTGACGCATCACCAATAAAAGAGTTTCCCGAGAAGCTCTCATCCGGATTTTTGAGGATGTTAGATATGGTCCAACTCATCTCACGGAGCATCAGCTCAGCAGCCTCACAATCCATACACTCATCGTTGAAAGTAGCCCTGAGTAATAGCCGCGAGTCATGTCCTGGCCAGACTTCCACCATGACTTTGAAGTCGTTTGCCATAGGAGGATGATGAATTGAAGTCCATATAACCTCAGATTCAGACCCGACATTGAAGTCCTGGTAAGCTAATAGTGTGTCGTAGGGAAGTCGGCCATCAGCTGTGACTACTGAGCCAAGGCGAGGCTGAAGATGTGACAGTGCTGCGGCGTTTGATGATACGAGAGACTCTGCGACGGAACGGTTGGTCCACTCGGCTCTACCGTGGTAATGGTCCTCCTGTGTGAGGCGGATAGGTATAGTGGTGAATGTAGGGCCGATGCAGTTCTCAGTTCGAGGATCCAGTCTCCCAGAGACTACACTTCCAATCACAACATCTTGTTCCGAAGTTCCAGAATACGCCAGTAATATCGAAGCCCACGCTGCTTGAAGGACGGAGAGAGGCGTCACGCCCATGCTCTTGCATGCCGTTTTCAGCTCCCTGTGCCCGATAAGGGAGCTGACCTCGATCATATGCGTCTTGATGCTCGAGAGTGGGCGATGTGGAGTGAGTGATGGGAACGCGACTGGAGAATGGCCTTCTAGATGTTTATTCCAGAACAGCGCAGTCGCCTTAGGGTCGACTGAGAAGTGATGATAGACAATGTGCTCCAAGGGCGTACGCTTCGGCAAAGGCCGTCCTCCATAAGCTTCTGTCACATCTTGCAGGAGAATTTGCAGAGAGCCACCATCAAATATACCATGGAACATGCTCAGTACAACAGTGGACTGGGTCTCGGAGGAGATGAGAGAAATGTGCGAGGGGTTCGAGCCAATATCAATTTTGGCTTCGGCGTTTCGACAGGCCAGCTCAACCGTGCTATTATAATCGTCATGTTCCAGGCCATGGCTATATGTGCTCCAAGTAGGTTCGGCGAAGTCATCCCTTGTCTTGAGGATACACTGAGCGAAAGGAGACATGTCATCATCCATGGGGCAGAAGACCGTCCTGAAAGAGTCATAGCTACTGATCACAATGTCCCAGACTCGTTTAAATCTTTCAATATCTATGCCGTTACGGACTGGCATGACTGAATGATAGACATAAGCTGGAGTTGAACCAACTGGCTTGTTTGAGCTTCCCAGAAAGCTGGCAAGCATTCCAGATTGAGTCGCTGTAGTTGGCAACACAGTCTGAATTCGATCCTCATGGACCCCAAGTTGCTCGGCGCAGCCCGGCAAGTTTCTCTCGGCGAAAGCATCAAGAACCCTCCGAAGTTCCACTTCATCCTCGGCGCCCTTTGAGATTGAGACTTGGGGTCGAGTGGTGAGCGCTACTTTGGCTATCAAAGCTTTTATAGTGCCAGATTGGAGGACATCTCCGACCTCCAGCCCCGTGATCGAAAAATCTCTCAATTTCTGAAGGAGACGCACTGCTCCGAGACTGTCCAGTCCAGCCGATGCAAGCGACATCTCTGGGCTGATGGCAGAGCTTGTTTCACCGACGGTCTCGCCAATCGCTGTCATGAGGAGAGTCAGAGTCGAGCTCTGCAAAGCTTCACAGTTCGACTCAAGCTCGTCCTCCATGGTGAGTAGACACTGATTCTCACTAGAAGCACTGAAAGATTGAGATACATCTGATGCCAGTATCTCGGAGTGGACTTTCTTACGATCAACTTTGCCAGAGCTTGATCGCGGCAGACTGTCGAGGAAGGTGTATCTCGAGGGTCGCATGTAGGAAGGCAAGAAGCTGTCGCTTTTTTGACAGCAACTGTCAACAAGCTTCTGCCTTTGATCTGATGACTGCACATTCGCCACAATGCAAGCAACAATATGCTCAATTCCCTCTCGACCACCACCTGCTTTGGTAATTGTAGCGACTAGCTCAGTCACCCCAGAGACAGTGGAGAGAACCGACTCGATCTCGCCTAGTTCTACACGACGTCCGCTCAGTTTGACTTGATCCAAGCTGATCCGCCCAAGGAACTCTATAAGCTGTCGGCCAGACTTATCCCAAACAATGCGGGCCATATCACCAGTCCGATACAGTCGACCATATTCCTCACTTGATACATAGGCTCTGGCCGTCTCTTCGGGTCGGTGCATGTACCCTTCGCTGACTTGCGGGCCACCAATGGCAAGCTCTCCAACAAATCCAGCCGGGACTAGCTTCGGTACTTGGCTCTCATGATCCAGTATAAACATAGAACATGTTGGGAGGGCTTCGCCAATGATTGATCCTCGGACTGAATACTTGACAGGCGACAGAACCGTGCAGTTGATGGCAGCCTCAGTTGGTCCGTAGAAATTGGCTAGGGTGTATGGGTTATCTGGTGATCGCGTGCCAAAGTTATCAATCACTGTTCGATTGAGCTTTTCACCCATGCACCACAGAGACTTGAGAGTCTGGAGGTGGGATGGTCGTAGCAATGCAGCTAAGCTGGGAGTAGCCATCATGATAGTTGCCTGCGCTTCATTGATTGAACCTTCAAGGTCTGTCAAGGTCAAAGCTCTTGGCGCGGCGCATAGGGTCCCTCCGTTGCTCAAGGTGACGAAGATTTCCATGATGGAAGGGTCAAAGGTTGGTGCTGCAAACTGAAACCAGCGGAAACCGCCATCGTTCCTATCCGGAAGAGAAATAGCTGTTGAGTGGGATGCTATCGAGCAAGTGGCTGATGAATGAGACACTTGGACACCCTTGGGCTTTCCAGTAGACCCGCTAGTGAAGAGCAAATAAGCCAACGCATTATTGGCAATAGGGCGTGGCTGAAAGGTGCATCCTGTATCTTCACTTGACGTGCCTTGGTTTGACAAGAGGTTCCATCGAGATACCTCAGTGACATCAATCCAGGGAGTCTGGATACCCTGGCTGGCCCATACATCCGGTTTCCCACCGATACCGAGCACGATAGGAGGCGCAATGTCCTCCAGGAGCTCGCGAATTCGTTCGAGAGGAGCGTCCGTGGGCAGTGGGGAGAATGCGAGGCCAGCTTTGAGAATGGCGAGGTAGGAGATGTACAGCTCAGGAGATGTTGACATGTGAACTGGGACGATGCATCGACCCGCTGCAACTGCATCTTGAGATACAAGTTCAAGCAAGAGGGAGGCCACACGATTAGCCGCATTATTGATCATCCCGTAGCTCAAGACTTGATGCAGTGCAGGCCTCTCTTGGCTCGATATAGATGAAAAGAAGTCCAAAGCAGGGGAGTCAGGACTGATTGAAGCCCAATGCTCAAAGCCAGCATGGAGATGGGTGGCCGATGTGGTGACATCCCAATCACTACTGAATTGAACAGGTGGATAAAACAGAGGGGGGTGATTAACAAGAGAAAACTGAGGGCAAGAGTCGTGAAGAGATTCAACACCAGGAAAAATTTGCGAAATGAAGATCTTTAGCAATTGCGCAGCCGCAGGCTCAGTGATGTGCTGGGAAGGGTAGGAGATGCTAGCTATAGCTTTGTTTACTACTGCACTTGGCCCAATAGACAAGAGAAATAACTGCCCTAAAGTCAGCCCAAGCTTCAATGAACAATAGATTCAGTGACTCTTACATCATGCCTTTCTAGAATATAATTGTCACCGAAGCTGGACATTCGTAAGTCCAGAGCGAATTGGATCTCGTTTTCATGAGAAAAAGACATATCCAACTCGTCCCACTTTACCGAGACAGATTTATCCTCTTGCTGGGCACTCCGATGAACCACAGCAGAGACAACTACCATAGCGACGGACAATGTGTCGGGACTTGTATCTCGAGCAAGGATGAAAGCAACTTCATCTGCACCAGTCAAGCCCGACACAAAGCGAGCATAAGTTTCGAGAAGGATCTTCTCACTGGAACCTTCAAGATACCCCGGTATGTCCGTTTCCTGTACGAAACCTTTGGACTGTTCCGTAGAGGAAGCCAAGTAGTGATCAGCCGTGTCCAGTGATGGCACTTTCGTGGCTGGAGGTCCCCCGACAGGCTGTTCATCACGTTTGATTGATGTCATCTTTGCAGGAGAACAAAATTGAAGATCAAGATAAAAGATGCGATTCTTTTCTTTTCCAGCAAAACTAGAAGACAATCGCGGTCATCTCCAAGTACTCATTTACTTCCTTGCATGATTATATAAAATTCTCTTAAACTCTCTATGCAACGTCGATTGACACTCTCCTAACCATAACCATCTTGGCACGACGGTACTCGTTGCTACAGGCACACCGATACCGGTTGAACTGGCGTTATCAATCAAGTCAGTCAATTTCTCGTAAGTTTTGATCCTTGGGATTGTTACATCAGTCAAACGCTTGCGGAAGAAAGAAAACAGGCCGTGGTGTGTCGACATTTGACTCTTTGTTGGTATGTTGGTTGACAAGACCCACTAAAGAGGAACAAATGAGGGAGGTGGATGATTTTATCAATCTGATTAGATTGATAAAAACTGATCAGCACCCCCCGGCATCACACGTCTGATGCTACCCACCCCCACCGAGAAACTCGTATTGGTTAACCGGGGCGTCACACGTCGTCCAGAGATTCCCGCTTCCTCATGGGTTAGACCGTACGAAATAGAGTGAGGCTTGCATATGCTTAAACCTGACACGTACGTGAATAGGTCTTCTGACCGATAAAATCCCGGAAGGTATGTACCTTGTTGTTGGACAGGCACAGGCCGGCAGGGGTGCGAGATTGATAAAAATTGGCAAATATTTTGTCATAGCATCCTGCGAGGGAGGGGGCTTCCCCTGTTTGGAGAAACAGGGTCACAAAAGTCCGTGTTTTGCTTTTCTACCGCCAGGGATTGCGCCGTCATCGGGGCCGTGACAAATCGTCACCATCTTGAAGAGGTCGCGTCGCTCATTTGCGTTTCTGTTTCTGATCCTTCCAAGACTCTCCGATATTGCCGTCGACCCAACATCTAAAGACGTACGTGCCGGGATTGACCACCATGTCGTCGTCAAGCAGCCCACCCAACGCCCGCAAGACATCACACCTTCGGCGGCTCGTAAGTCACATCATGTTCTGAAGTACGGTTTCACAGCCAAAACTCACACTGACTGACTGTCCAAGATGCAGAGAGTCAAGAAGAGTATTCCAGGAACAAAACAAAGCTTCCGAAAGTTCTTTGCATTCATCCATCTCCTCTTTTCCTTGGACTATACAAAGCACGATGTTTTTCTTATCGCCGCCGGTACCCTTTTCGCCATTGCCTCGGGCACTCCGTTTCCCCTGCTGGGAATCGTCTTTGGTGAATTGATCAACGACCTCAACACCGCAACCTGCACCGACGCCGCGTCGGCATCGAACAATATCACGGACAGTGTACGACAAAAGGTGCTGTACGTCATCTACCTCACCATCGCCAATTTTTGCTTCATCTACATCCACTGCAGCTGCTGGAGTTATGCCAGTGAGCGCATCGCCCGAAGATACCGCCGACGCTATTTCCAGAGCATTGTCAGACAAGACACCGCCTTCATCGAAGGGCTTCCCTCGGGCGACGTTATATCACGGCTGGTGCGCGACATTGAAGTTGTGCAGTCTGGTACCTCTGAAAAGGTCGGAATTCTAATCTCCACCGTCTCATACTTTGTCACATCATATGTCGTCGCATTTACGAAAGCACCCAAGATCGCGGGTATGCTGGTCTCCGTGGTGCCCTGCTACTTCCTGATGTCGTACGTTGGTGGTTATTTCATCAAGAGATACACAACCCGGATCAACACTCACGTCGACGCTGCCACTACAATCGCCTCCTCCAGTCTGTCACATCTGCCGCTGGTATATGCCTTCAGCTCCGGTGATCGCCTTATTAAGTTGTTCTCTGAGAATCTTCTTGAGTCACGAAAAGACGCCCTCAAGAAAGCCGGCACGCACGCAATACAACTGGGACTGCTATACTTTATCGCATACAGTTCCAACGCTCTAGCATTTTGGGCTGGTTCTCGTCAAATTGCCGAAGCCGTTGAATCTGATCAAGGTGGCGTGTCTGTTGGCGCGGTCTACACTGTCATCTTCGTCTTGATCGACGCGTCGTTTATTCTGAGCCAGGTGGCGCCTTTCATTCACATGTTTGCTGCTGCTGCTGGTGCTTCCGATCGACTGCAATCAGTCATCAATAGAGACTCTCTCATTGACGGCACTTCAGACGAGGGCGATAAATCCGCTCCATTTGGTGAGGAAGACATCATCTTCCGCGACGTGCACTTCTCCTATCCTTCTCGCCCTGATGCACCTGTGTTGAACGGAATCAACCTGACCATCCCTCCGCTAAAGCATACCGCGATTGTAGGGCCATCGGGAGGTGGAAAGTCTACAGTTGTATCTCTTCTGGAGCGTTTCTACGACCCAGCTTCGGGTGAACTCCTGATTGGTAGCCAGCGCTTCCAGGACTTGAACGTCAGATATCTCCGAGGCAGCATTGGATATGTGCAGCAAGAACCAACTTTGTTCAATCGCTCCATTCTCGAAAATATTGCTGACGGGTTGATAACCTCGTCTAACGAGAGTCATCAAGCTCTGACATCCGCTGTCCTGGGTCGCGCTTTGGCTGATCTAGCAGAGGGTATACGCAATGGTACACCGGAAAAAGAAGCTCTTAAGGCGTATGACGATAAATTGGTCAAGGTTGTTGAGCTCGTCCGACAGGCCGCAGCAAGTGCAAATGCGCTGGCGTTCATCGAAACTCTTCCGCATGGGTTGGCCACCAATACAGGGTCCGGTGGTAGTCAGCTGAGTGGTGGGCAGAAGCAGCGAATCGCGTTAGCACGCGCTCTGGTTCGTGAGCCTTCACTTCTCATTCTCGATGAGGCAACGGCTGCATTAGACTCAACTAGCGAGAGTCTAATCCAGGACGCTCTAGCTAAACTTCAAGACCGTGTCACCATGGTGTCGATTGCGCATCGACTAGCTACCGCCAAGGATGCTCATAAGATTGTGGTGGTCGACAAAGGCAAAGTGGTAGAGCAAGGTCCTCACGCTGAACTGGTTGCCAAAGGTGGAGCTTATGCTAAAATGGTCGAGTTCCAAAATCTTGAAACAGTAGAAGCTCCAACCGCACCCGAAGACGTTGTGAGCCGTGACAGCAATATTACCCGCAGTACGTTGCCTGATTATGGTAGCAAGAAAATGGCGGCTGATGACAGCGCTCTGAAGTCCTTTGGCGATGAAATGAAAAAGGAAACCGCCTCAGACAAGACGGCAGAGGAGTCGGACAAATCGAAACCGCCCAGGTGGTTCACCCTCAAGTTCACATTCGCATTGGTCCGCCCTAATCTGGGTTATCTGATGCTCGGTCTCTCTGCGTCTGTCATTATTGGTGGTAGTTACATCGCCGAAGCTGTCATTTTCGGTCACACCGTCAACAGCTTAAGCCCTTGTCGAGGAGCAGATAAAATCCGCGACGGAGGTGAGTTATACGGACTTCTGTTCTTCATCATGGCTCTGGTAGAGTTCTCAGCAAACGTCGTCGCTGGATGCGCGTTTGGTTGGGCTGCCGAGAAGATCCTGACCCGGATCCGAATTCTTTCTCTGAAATCTCTCTTGAGCCAGACCATAGGATGGCACGGCATGGATGATCGAACTCCCGGCACGTTGATCAGTTATATCGTCAGCGATGCCAGTTCGCTGAGTAATATTACCGGTTCTACCGTCGGTCTTATTCTCGCCGCCGCTGTCAACTTGGTAGCTGGACTTGTCGTCTCCTTCGTCCTCGCATGGAAGATTGCCATCGTACTGGCGCCGTGCATTCCGGTCCTGCTTGTTTCCGGTATAATGAAGCTCCGAACGCAAGCGAAATTCGCTGAGCGACACCAGAAGGCATTCGCCGAAGCAACTTCGATTACTGTTGAGGCCATTGACAACATTCGGATAGTGTCAGCTTTCTCGCTGGAGAAAGAGTCAAATATTCGGTATGAGCACGCATTGCGCGCACCATATCGCGAGACACTGCGTTCAATTGCATACAGCAACGTTTTCCTAGCCTTGGCTTTCAGTATCAGTAACCTCGTCTACGCTCTAGCTTATTGGTGGGGTACTCGTCAAGTGGTGGCTGGTCTTTACTCCCAGACCCAATTCTTCATCATCCTGCCTGCTCTCCTGTTCAGTACTCAGTCATGTAGTCAGATGTTCGCTCTTGCGCCTGATATTTCCAAGGCGGGACTTGCTGCGGCCAACATCACAAGGTTGCTGACAACGAGGTCGGCAGATGACGAGCTGAATCCTCAGAGCTCCGGCCAGAAACCCAGCGACTACAAATCACTTCTCTCCGAAAAGTCTCAGGATGCGGAGGCGGCATACTCAAGCGTCCCTGTTACACCGGGTACAGGCATGAACGTTCAGTTGCGTGACGTGCACTTCGAGTACCCGTCACGACCTGGGCATCAAGTACTTCGTGGCGTCAATTTGGACATCCAGGCTGGCCAATTCTGCGCCTTGGCTGGGCCCAGTGGCTCAGGAAAGTCCACGATCTTCACGATGTTGGAGCGATTCTATCGCCCTAATCGTGGAGCCGTATTAATGGATGGGACCGATATTACACGGCAGCTTGGAACCGAGTTTCGGGACGACATAGCGCTTGTTCCCCAAGAAAATGTGCTTTTTGAGGGCTCTGTCGCCTTCAATCTTGGTCTAGGAGCACGACCTGGACACGAGCCAAGCCAAGAGGAGATGGAAGAAGCTTGTCGCGCGGCCAGCATTCACGAAGTAATCATGAGCTTGCCTCAGGGTTACCAGACACCATGTAGCCACGATGGCAAGCAGTTCTCTGGTGGACAACGTCAGCGCCTGTCGATCGCTCGTGCTCTGCTGCGACGTCCACGCCTGCTATTGCTCGACGAATCTACTAGTGCACTGGATGGTGAGTCTGAGAGGCGAATTCAAGATTCGCTTATGGCTTTGCGAGGGCACACGACTATTATTGCTATTGCACATCGACTCAATACTATTCAGCACGCAGACTGTATCTACTTGATCGAAGCAGGCCAGTGCGTACAACAGGGCACCCATCTTGAGCTTATTGAACGCAGCGAAGCATATCGCTCCAGCGTCATTCATCAATCCATTCAATCTTAGATAAATTGGTACAGAACCTGTTTTAATTATTTATTCTCTACGCTGTATTACATCATAGAATCAAGCGTATCTCAACTTGCCTTTACAATGAACCATTGCACTATGTGATTATACCGATACCGGATTGCCAGCCAGATGCAAATTGGGTTATCAATCTCATCTTATCATTACATTACCTAATTGTCCAGGATGGGTCATGCATGTCTCAGTCTTGAGCGTTTAACCCTCGAGGATCATTTTTCAGCTTTCTACTCAATGGCTGTTGCCTAATGATGGATCAAGCCTCGGAACAACCTGTACGGATACCAAAATGAGAGGCCGTTAGGGGGTATTTCTATCATGCCAATGTTACAGTAGCAATTGATCCACCAAAGCACAGAATTGCAACCAACAACGTTTGACCCTTGCCGCCTGGAATGTCGTGTCAATTTGGAAATCGTGATCCGGCCTGAAGTTAAAAGCGCAAGTCGTCATCACATTACGTATCGCGTGTCGATCAGAAAATGAGTCAAGATGTTAAGACGTATTGAAAATATCTATTACTACTATCTATACTAAAAGGTACTAAATTTCCCCGTGAATGGTGCCTACGATACCATTGCTCATGTGTCGGGTGATTCAGGAGGAAGGATCACATATCATGCATGTAGGGTTGCACTGGAACATTGTCTCCACATCCCTTGGTCCGGCTGGCGGCCTGATGTCTCAATTAAATCAGGGTTCCCTTGTTCTGGGCCTTGTCCACATTGTAGTTCTTCCAAACAGCAATGCAAGGGATAGCCAGGACAAGAATGGCAGTAGCAGAAATGCAGTTGTACTTCTGGCTGTATCCCCAGGCGTAGTTGATGGCATCTCGTGTGGGAGTACCGGGCGGGTACAGCAACTGAGTCTGTGATCCACCAAGGTAAATGGTAGACCAGTTGCCAATTGTTTCCTGCGGGAGCTTGTCTTGGAGAGCATCAGGGAATGTGTTGGTGTAGATAGCGTTCGCGACAGCAAAGCCAACAGCTCCTCCAAGACTAGCGAATAAGTTGAGCATGGCCAGCATCATGGGCACGCCGTCACGATCCGCAGAAGCCATAACTGCCATATCCTCTCCAATAACAAGAGTGCCACCGGAGATGGCGATGAAAATTTGGCACATAATAATGTAGCCGATATCGGCATCTTGACCACGGAAGTGAATCATAAGACCAGCTCCCAAGAACATTAGTGGGAGGCCGAAAAAGAGACAGGCGTACTTGAAGTGCTTGGCATAACGGATGTAGGCTCCGAATACGACACCCCAGAAGCAGGAACCGATGTTGTAGATCTGGAGCATGTACCCTGCATTGGAAATGCTCAGGTCGTAGACAACTTGGACATAGTAGTAGAAGTACTGATCCCAAGAGTAGAAGCTGAACCAGAGGATAGCAGCAAGAAGGCAGGCTCCGAGGACGGTTCGGTTTCTCAGTAGCTCCCACCGAATGAAGTATCTTCGGGCACCAAACCTCTCCCAGGCGGCGAAGACAAAAAACATAAGAATGCCAATAACGACCATGGCAATGAAACTGGCGGAAGAATAACCAGCACGACCATTGCTGGCAAGGCTGAAAGGCAGGAGAAACAGTACAAAGGCTGCCATCAACAGGAATGCACCAATTATGTCGAATTCGTGGAAGTAGTAAACGATAGACTGAGTCATGGTGCGGCCACTTGGAGTCTGTACAAACAGGCCCAACTTCTCCGCTTTCCTCTGGAAGAACTTGAAGACGACGGCCAATGGGAACAGGACGAAAGCCATGATGATG
Organism: Aspergillus subversicolor; assembly: GCA_037044295.1. Taxonomy (NCBI): domain Eukaryota; kingdom Fungi; phylum Ascomycota; class Eurotiomycetes; order Eurotiales; family Aspergillaceae; genus Aspergillus; species Aspergillus subversicolor. Next base: position 25,557 of record JAWLTM010000025.1, on the reverse strand, counting down.
CAAAAGGAACCAACTGCCCATCGCCAAGAAGCCATGGTGATGAAAGACTGAGCCGCAAGAGGGCCCGTGAACGCTGTGCAGATGAAAGGCGTGCTGACAAAGGCAAAGGCAAAGGCACGGTTGCGCAATCCAGACGTATCAGCAACAAAAACATCCATGATGAAGTAGACGGCACTGTATCCGATGTAATACAGGACGTAGCCCGCAGCGTAACCGTAAGGGCCATGGCAAGAGGCGATTATGATCATACCCAAGAGGTAGACGCTGACAAATATTATAAAGCCCTCAGCTCTTCCCCAAATGTTGAGAACCTTCGCGATGGGCAACTTGAGCACGCCGCCAATGACGGAGGACAGGATCTGGGCGGTGGCGATCTGGGGGGCTTGTTGGAAGTCGGAATAGGCGTAGAAGGTGACGTTGTTGAGGATAGACTGCTGGAGGGCCAACATGAAGAAGCAGACCCAAATCCTGATTGCGTGTCGGTCCTGCGTCCGAATTGTTTTGAAAAGGCACCGAGTAGACTTACCAAGCATAAGTGATGTAAACAGTCTGTTTCGACCAAACCAATGCCGCTGCCTCAGCCTTTTGGATACCGATCTGGGCGTCGGCTGTGACATGATCGCCGTTCTGGATAACCTCCTGCTCGTTCCTGTGCAAGAGGTCCAAGCTGTCGGCTGACGTTCCGGAAGTCAGGACACCGTCTTTACCAGACACGCTGGTGATCTGGGTGGTCTCATTGGGAGGGTCGGGGGCTTGGGCTATGGCGTCTTTGTGGCCGCGAATTCTCTCAAGGAAGCCCATGATGGCAAAATTTTGGAGAGAAGGGTTGCGATCACGGATTGATTGATAAGATAAGATACACAAGAACGACTGGGGTCTGACATGCAGATCGGATCCAAGCCGTGAGACGCACAATATATATGTACATCCTCCATGCTAGCGTCCCTGAACCCCCACTCAAAGATCAGATAACCAAAAAGTCGTATGAGGTAACATGTGACAGCTGGTGCGAGACCGGTGGTAAAATGTGATGTTGGTCGGAAGGTTACATTTGCATCACGGGCGAACTGGACGCGATCGCATTATCTGGCCGGGAGTAAAACCAATCAACAGGGGCGGGGTCCGCCGGTTCCGATCCTTGCTCTTGGCGAATCCATCGATGCAAAATTTGAGCATGTTGTTACGTATAAATGAGCGAATCAAGGGTTCGAAGAGGAGTACCGCGGCTCACAAATGTTGAGTGGTGAGTGAGGAATAGTAAAATACAAAAAGTTTTTACTTCTCCTTAGCATATTCATCGTCGTTAGGCAGGCCGCCATCAGATAGTTGGCTACTGGGGGGGATTTGGTCTCAGTACTGTCAACAGTAATTACTTCTTTACAACCGGAGTTCCACAACTTCTCACCCGCTTCACTAAGATGTCATCCCTGCACCTTGCTGAAGTGGCAGAATGGTTATGGAAATGCAACCCCTGTCAATTATATGCGTCCTTGCAGTGGATTTGGCGACGGGAAAATTCAGTAATAGCGCTAGCTCAATTTTTAGAGTATGGAAGTAAGCTCCAGATGATGAGCTAGCAATTATTAACGAGATATACAATTAGTTTTACAGTCAACGCGCGGGGCATTGAGAGAACTCGCACCTAGACCAAGCTACCTGATAATACGGGCTCAGGAAATCCTATACGAACTCACTGCATTGTTCGAGACCCGATTCTCCGTTCTAAGTCTGCACGCCAAATTAAGCAGGATAAGTTTCTGCGACGTCATTAGCTTATTAAGCGACACAAATCGCAGTCGCTATGGACTGAAGCCAATATTGGTGTTCTTAGCGTCTAAGCCTGATCGGAGTAATTACAAATATAGCTCTCTTAATACAGATTCAAAATCATAACCTCCACTACACCAACGCTTCATAATAGTATCGCAACAGCAGCAAGGCTAACACAGGTCAAAACACCAAGTCGGCGCAATGTCTGAGCACTGCTCTGGGAGGATTTTAAAGGCTCGGCTTCACCAGTTGTGGTTACCACATTGTCGTCAGCCATTGAAGGGTCAGCTTGACCTGCTATCGTCACCAAGTCGCCGTCGTTCGTGTCTCTTGTCGATTTGTCATTGGGAGTCGTTGCTTGTGCAGCCCTCGCGCTCTCAGAAACAGTAGTTGAAAGGTACTGGTGGCCAGCTGTGACAGTGACAGGAACCCAAGTGAAGCTTCCGTAGCCATGGTATTCGTATAAAGAAGTATCACTAGCAGTGCGAGGGAAGGTCGCAGTAGGACTTCCATTGTCGTTGCCGCCAATGTTGATAGTGGTGCATGTCTTAGCATATGTTTTGCTCATGTCACATTGGACAGAAAAGGTGCAATCGTCGTCTTCGTCTTTGATGGCCATATACGCTTTGTATAGGCCGGTTGTTACCGCACCAGGCGCAGGAGTCTTGTCAGCCCATGGCCCGACAATGATAGTATCTTTGGTCAAGCCACAATCTTTTTTGTCCTTCTTGAAGTCACAATCGAGGACGAAAGTAGTGGCAGTAGCGTCGGCCCCGATGACATCAGCGATAAAGTTGCCTGTGTAGGCTGGGAGAAGAAGCGATGTAGTTGTGTGCGAGGTCATATTAACTTTGGATAGAACTCAGATGGAAATGGGATGCAAAAAGGTTAAAAGCTCAGGAGATTACTCCGTACGACGACAGGATTTCATTGATGCAGGGGTTCGCGTTCATACGAACTGTGATTTGTAGAGACACGTACTCTTGACCCACATTTCATCAGCCAAAGTGGTCTTGGCTGAAGTCATTTTGTGGTATAGTTCAGTCCAGGGTAGCACAAGCATAGATAAGCAAACAATTGTGGTTTAAAACAAGTTGTATTATAGTATTTGATCTAAGGTCGGAAAGTCTTGTCAAGCAGATTAGAAATAACGAGAGGCCGAGTAGCAGCATGATAGCTCAGAAATGGAACTTCGTACTACCCCTCGTGGTTGAGGATGGGCTAAGTAGCGACTAAGCTTTTTTATTTCCAAGCTAAATGTGCCACCTCTTCTACAAAAAAGTACGTTGGAAACTGGTTCAAAGGGAAATTGGGATCGCAAAGTCCATAGAGCAGTATCCTAAACTTAAAATATTAAAGAGACATCTGATGGGTCAGATTTCAGAAGGTCTCAGATACAGACATGGCTTAATTGTCGGTGTTGACGTGGGTCGACTGGACTGTGACACTGTTCTCGGTATGGGCACCGGAGACAGGGACGGTGATGACAGTAACACGCGAGTTGGTGTTGTTTCTCCAAGTAACCTACCTTCTTGTTGGAAAAGTTGACGGCGGCGGTCTCCATGTTGCATGCGGGATCGTGCCAGAGAGCAATGGTGCACTCGTGTGAGAATGGAGTCTTACTAGCCGCCTGAGCCTAATCTAGGGTATCTGCCCTGTACTCGGTACTAACGAATTCCTTGAGGTCGCCGAATCCGCTGAAGGGAGACTTGATGGTCACCTTGCGCATGTACAAAACGCCCGAGTCGTCATTATTTGACTTGGTATACTAGAAGATTATATCAGTATCAGCTGACATGACAGGGTTGTAAGAAATAACCTGTTTAATGTCGACCTGGCAGTACTTGTTGGCAGCCTTCTTGTCTCCGACCTTCATGCCAGCAGGACCAAAGTTAGGGGCGCCGTCATGAGAGATACCATCGTCGAGATACATGTTGTAGGTCTACCAATGGTTAGTCACATGGAGCACTAGATCAGAGTTCATGGTGCTTACACTGTCCTTGCCGGGGTAGATGTGCAGAGTGATGGGGTTGGCATCCGGCCTGGGAAGCGAGTGGTCGGGGATATAGTCTCGAACACCAATCTTGGAGATTATAGCACCTTCACGGATGTAAATGAGAGTGATGTAAGGCATCTGTTTCTCCTCATCGCTGAATTGACAGTTGTAGCTAATTCGGCTGCCTCCCTCGGCGACAGAGAGAAGAGGAGCATCGAGAGGCTCATCGGGACGAAGATTCATGGAGTACCACTTGTCGGGGTAGGGAAAGCAGAGCTTTCGGATTTGGCGCTTGGACCCGGGAGTCAAGGCTGGTGCAAAGAGCAAGTCGTTTTCGGACCATATACTGGCTATTGGTAAAGAACTGGTTCTGTAGAATAATCAGTAAGCCACTCTTGTAAACCCGAGAGGCAGTCTGAAATCGTTAAAGAAAAGACTTCGGTCAATATTGTCGGTTATATCCTTAGACTACATCCTTATAGTCCGGCACATTTTCTCTTAAAAAGGAGATTCACTACCTCTTATTGGCTTATGCCCCTACTAGCTCCTCTTTTACTAAAAAAGGGATAGTATTTCTAATCCTCTATCTGTTTTTTTGATTAAAAGTGCTAAAAAGCCTTTTTATTGGCTATTTTATTCTTTTACCTAAACCTTTATAGATAGCTTTATTTAGGTGGTATATAATAATATTACCTTATAGCTGCCTATATATAAATCGATATTTTAAGTATATATATTTTATAATTGCATTTTAATATATAGAAAGCTCTTTACTCTTTAATATTTTAATTCTTATTTATTCTTTATTTCTACTTTATAATATAATATATTAAATTTTCTAGTAATCCTAATAATCTTTAAATGTATAGCCTCTAGAGTTCTATAAATATTAATCTAATAATTATAATATTAAATAAAATGAAATAACCCTATAGTTACAGTATATTAATTAGCCTTACTTATTTTATAAAAAACTATTTAGTATTATTGCGGCTATAGTAAGAAAGCCTAAATTAGTATAGAATGAAGACTATTTATTAGGCTAATGGAATGATATAGCACTTTACTGTCTAGCTGCTGTAGAAGTATAGCTATAGATTATACTTTATGGTATTGACCTTATGGTTAGTTGAGCCACGTTTATACTGGCTAAGACTTTATATAGGTCTTAATGCTGGCTGAATATATACTGGAAAGATACCTTTTGGCCTTATAAGTTTAGAATTATAAACTGCCTGATAAGATACATTAATATACAGAAAAGGTTTATTTATTATATATTTAGGGTTTAGTATTTTAAAATATATTATTAGCAAGAGATATATAATATATATAACTTATGGCTAGGGTATAATGAAACTATTATAATATATTATATATTATATCTTGTTTCTTTCCTATAGGGTGAGGTAGTGAACTTTAATGAGAATCTAAATAATGGTTTTGAGTAAGATGAAGATAAGTATAGCGATTATGATGATAAGGATGAAAATGAAGATAACTATAGGCCTGGTAAGGAATACATTAATAAGTGCAGGAAGGTCGAGATAGAGACTTATTATAATGAAAATTATGAATACTGCTATGCGAATAGTGGCGAAGATGTGTTATCTGTAGATTTGATGTTCTTTCTGCCCTTTAGTCTTTAGCTGCATTTATTTAAGGCTATTTTTTAACTCTTAATAATATTCTGGATGTATTAAGACCCTACTGGAGATATATCTGCGTTAACTATTATTTACTATATAGCTGTTTTAGGAATCTAAGGACTGTTGCTTCCTTTTTATCTGGCCTATGGCTTAATACTTAAGTTAGCTGCACTTATGTGGATTAGATGGCTTTTATTTCTTAAGTATGACCTTAGTTCTTAGATCAGTTATATAAGTAGGGATAGGGTTAGCAGGATAGTAAATATCTTTATTAAGTTTAAGCGCTAAGTGAAAAATAATAATTAAAATCTGCTAAAATTTAATATTAGTAGATAAGTATATAAAAAGTAAAGAAAAGTATAGTCTAAGGTATAATTAAATAACTAATAAGTATTAAAACTATTTTAATTTTAATTTATACCTTTTATTTTATTTTCTATTCTATATTTTATTATTAATTTAATTTAAGATTTAAGCCTATTAAAATACTACTTATTAAATAATATTATACCCTTATTTATAGTTTATAGTAATAATTAATATTATTATATTTAAATATATATAGTACTTTAATTAATCTTTTAAAGCTAATATAATAAAGAATAAATATATATATTAAGTTTACTTTAATATCTTAACCTAAAAAGAGATATAAAGGTATATAAAGCTTAAGGTTAAAAGAAAATCCTACTTAATAATTATAAAGATACTCTTTAACTATATTAATAGTTTATAGCTAAATAAGTTAAATTAATTCTATAAAGAGATAGTAAATCTACTATTTAAGATACTATATAGCAGTTATTATCTTCTTAATGTAATTATAAGATTAAAAAGAGTATATATAGTATTATAATTTTTCTATAGAATTACTATTTACTGTATTAATCTTTAACTTATATATAAAATAAAAGGCATTTTATTAAGTTAATATAATAATATTAGTATATTAGCAGTTAATATTAAATAGACTATCTTATTTCTATATAATAGTATACCTTATAATCTTACTTAATTATCTTATTATAGAAATAGCTAATTATAGAAACCAATAACTATAATAATGCTCTCTTTATACTGTAATAAATAGACTATAAAATGTAATGGTTAGGGGTATTATAGGCTTAGGCTTTGCCTAAGCCTCTATAGGACTATATAACTTAGGGGTCCAGTCTAGACCTAGGCCGGAATCTACTAGTATATAAGGAGATTCCCTTAAGGGATCTCTTTCTCTTCTTTAAGTTTAATAATACCTATATTGATGTCCTTTTGGTTACAGCTAAGGAGCCAGTCTGTAATAAGGGGTTTTAAATAGGAAAGTAGTCTATATTAGGTTTTATGTTTATAGAAATATAAGGTATATATACTAAGCTTAGCTTAATTATTATATCTCTTAATAATTAAGTAATATATATTAGGCTTATTAATATAAAAAAGTTTTATTAATAGCTAATAAGCTAAATTCTATTTAATGCTAAATAAATATATATATATACTAAATGCCTTTTTAGGTTAATTAGTAAGGTTATTATAAGATTAGTAATAATTTAGGTAAATTATTGCTAATTAGGTAAAATTAATTATAACTATAGAGTCTTAGCGCTAATTATCTTTAGCAGGAATATTACTAATTAGTAAAAAATGTAGGTTATATATAGGTACCTATTAGGTTATAGTACCCTATAAAATTCTTTATTACCCTTATTAATTATAACTAGACTAAAAAGATCCTTTTTAATCTATTTATTTTAATTAATTATAATAGAACTAAAACACTATAATATTAGTTTAAGACTAAAAGGTTAATATCTTAATCTTTAATAAAAATATTACTAAATACCTTTACTATAATAATATATAGTTTATACTTATTTATATTTTTATAGATTTAGCTTACTAGTTATTAATAAAACTTCTTTATATTAATTAAGCCTAATATATATTAAATTTACTATTAAGAGATATAATACTTTAATAACCGCTTAATATTATATCTTATATAATCTACTAACAATAAACCTAGCACGGCTTAGTTTATCTACAGTTAGGAACCAACCGTTATATTTCTAACTTAAATCCGGGTTTTAAAATAATTCCTTAAAAATTCAAATTAAGCTTAACATAGCTATAACTTTAAGAGCTTATATATAAGTCTTAAAATATATTAGATAATTCTTTTAAGATTTTTAAAAAAACTCTAAATAACTATAAACCTTAAAACCTATTTATACTGTATTCTATACTGTATAATTAAGCTTTATTATATAAAATAAAATAGCTAAAAATCTTTAAAAAATACTTCTTAATATAACTAGCTATACTATTATAAGAAATTTTTTTATTAGAGTTTTAGCTATTTTATTCATAATAAAAAAAGGTTATAGGGTAGGTTTTTTAATACTATACAGTGCAGTGACTCACTCACTTGGATGACCCATTCACTTATCAAACACGTTAACCTATAAGTATATTTAAAGTATTATATTATCCTATAATATTATTAGTATAACGTTTTATATATAATACGGTAACTTACAAGCTTATCTATAACCGAATAGTAAAAGTCTTTAATTACTTTCCCCTCATAAATATCTGATAGTTGAATAGACTTATCCTCTGTATGAGTAAAGATACTCTGTGGAGCCATCCAGGTATACTTCTGTACACTCTGCAGCATAGTCTGAATGACGTTACGATATGTTTTTCCAACTTCAAAGTCAATAGACTCAGCCACAGAGAAGATCTTCTCATGAAAAGATTCTGGACTTAATCCTTCCTCGTCCGAGATCTCCTGAAGTGACTGCCATTTGGCAATCTCTAGAAGCACTAGCCCGAGGCTATAAATATCGTGGTATCGTGCCGATGGGTTCCTGGATTGATCTGGATGTCGATGAAGGGATATTGGCTTTGAGATCTTGGCCTCTGTGCCCCATTGATCCCTTTCCGGTCTTGAAATACCAAAGCCTACTATAAACGGACTCTTCAAATCCTCTTCGGCTAGGCTTTCTAACGACTCTGATTTGAAAAAGATGATGTTTTGGCTACAGAGCTGCTTATGGAGCCATCCGCTACTGTGAAATTCATGAAGCGAAATAGCTAGACATTTGGCAAGGTGTATTCGAGTATCCAACGACGGTATACGTTCTAGATGGTCGTTGTCCGCCACCAGAAGTTCGCTCAACGATATTGGACATCGAGTTGGATCTGCACCTTTCGGCAGACTGTAGAATATGCCAAAGGTATTAGGCCTGGTGTCTTCGAAGTATCCCTTGCATTCGAGCACACGATAACTTTCGGCTTCAATGGCAGATTTGATCCGACTGAGCATGGTAGCGAGATTGTTCACACGAGCCTCCATCTCTTGAGACATGTCGGTGGGCCAGTCTCCTCGTTTCCACTCCAGGAGAACTGGTATACGTCTGCTCTTTTGGCCCTGGCCCGGAGCCGCACTTGAATCTAAGAAATCTGCAATCACACGCACAGAGTCCTCTATGAATGGGAATCTAGGTCTCGTACACCCGTAGCGATGTCTCATTTTGAAAGTTTGCGAAGGGTCAGCCGCTGATCTTGCCAACTCTCTTGCTGTCAGCTCGTTGTCGGCATGATGACGCAGGGACTGTATGCCCGTCGTAGACCGAACTATTTTTAACTCTGACTCGGTTGTAATGCTAGCCAAGACGTCGGATATCAGCTGTCTCTCGATTCCGGGCATCATTTGGATAAGAAGCAGATCCCAGAGACGTTGCACGTTCCATGAGATGGTCTTGCTGAGCTGCGCCAGCTTCTTTTCATCACTGAAACTATACGAAGCTGCCTTCACTGTTTCAAGAATGCTCTGTCGATCCTGAATACGTCTCTCCCAATTTTGTCTTGATGCGGACAGAGTTGGGTGGTGAACAGGGTCTTGATCAAAGGCATCAGGAACAGTATCGGTTCCATCAACAGGTAGAGTTGCAGTAGCAATGTTAAGTCCGTATTTGTCTTGGATAGTCTCAAGATCACATACAGCCATTTCGATAGATGTTAGGCTGCTCTGGACGATTTGACGGAGATCACCAATGTCCAGGTCGTGATCAATCTCACTGAGACTTTTCGTGAGTAGGCCCCATCTTCGACCCCAGATGGCAAGGCGATGCCTTTCAATGTTGATTTGAGAAATTAATTCCTGGATGCTTCGGCTTGTTGCTTTGGCTCGACAAACAAACTCGACACCTCCAAGGCAAATCTTAAACAATTCAATGAGGCTAACAGTTGAAAGAGCCAGTGACACCACGTTGAGGGCGTTATCAGACATATCTGTGCATCGAATGTTGTCAATCATGGAAGTAAATGAGATCAGTGTTTCGAACTACGGTTTTTATAAATGTCTTTTCCGACGTAATTATTATATAGAACTATTTGACGTATGCTGAATAACTATTATCTTTGCTTTTTTTCAGCTCAAAACGCCACATCTCGTATACAGCAGAGGGCTAATATAGGAGGATAACACAAAAGCACAGATATATTAGTACATTCTTCTACCTAATTGGTATGCACTTCTTCTTAGTTGGTATGCACTTCTACTCTAGACCTATCGATTCTCACTAAGACGGTAATACCTTCAGTCTTAAAGTATTAGTCGCCGTCTGAATACGGAGGCTTTAGTCCTGAATCTGTCTAACTGGTATGCACTTCTGCTCTAGACCCATCGATTCTCACTAAGACAGTAATACCTTCAGCCTCAAAGTATTAGTCGCCGTCTGAATACGGAGGCTTTAGTCCTGAATCTGTCTAGCTGGTATGTATCTCTGCGTAGCTGGTAGGCACTTCTACCTCGTTGGCGTGCGGTACTAGATTGCTTCAATTGTGGAATATGGAAACTACTGAAGGCTAGCAATCTTTAAAACAAATGAATGTCGTTTTGTTATTGCTGCATCTGCGGTAATCTGACCTTCTGTCGAACTTCAGGCGCTCAGAGCTGTGACCCAGCTATTCTGTAACTTATCTCTGCCTATACTATGGATCCCTTTGTCAAAAATCGAGCTCGTAAGCATCGGCGATATGGTAAAAAGCGCGCTACCTCCCCAAGCACCACTGAAGAATCTGGACCAAGTTATTGGAAGCCTAATGTGGAAAAAGAGTATTTATCAGCCTTTATCAGATTCCTTGGTAGAGCTATGAGCAGTCTAGTAGAGTCCGGAATATCGCATTCCAATCTTTCGAGCGAAACGAATATTGTTATCGGAGCTGGTACGTCGTTCAAAGTATTTCCTATGGCCGGTGGAAGTACCTCGGTCTCAACGCAACAGCTTGGCAACATGGTTGTGAAAGCAGTACACCAAGCCACTGACTTGGGCAGCTGGGAAGAACGATTTAATTCTCTTTTAAATGAGATTCGTGTTCTTACATCGCGCCCTGTTAAAAACCACCCCAATATTGTGCAGCTCGCTCGGTTGATTTGGACTGAGGCTGCATCCCCTCGTGGATTATACTACCCAGCCCTTGTGATTGAAGGCGCGGAACTCGGTGATCTTTCTTCCTTTCAACAACCTGATGCTTTTTATTTACTTTTTCATACTAAACTATTTCTCTGCCTTGATGTTGCTGAGGGCCTTTCATTTCTTCATCAGTGTGGAATAATTCACGGGGATGTCAAACCTGCCAACGTCCTTCTATTTGACAGCAAAGATGGTTCAGGTATTCCACGAGCAAAGATATCCGACTTCAGCCATTCTTTATTTGAGTGCGATGCAAAGGATGGTTTTCTATCCTGGCTCGGTGAGACTCGGCCGTGGTCGGCTCCTGAAACACGAAATCAAACGGTCCAAGACATGAACTTAGCCAGCAGAAGCGATATATTCTCTTTTGGCCTTATTGTTCTGTTTGTTATACTGGAGAAGCCCGATGAATTCCTTGAGGTGTTCAACCATATCAACACAGATGACCATGAGCCTTACCTCGCACATGCCATTCAAATGATGGTGAACGATGCTAAGGATATGGATATGTTCTTACTTCAGAGAATCTTCACAGGATGTCTTGCAAAATATCCTACTGATAGGTTTTCGTCCCTGGAGGAGAGCATTGCATTGATACGTCAAGGGATCGTGTGTTGTGGTGGAGACCCGCATCGCCAGAGTCACATCCCGGTCAAATTGACTTGGAGTTTGAAGCAGATGAGTAACATAGTCAATGTAAGTAGCATTCAGTGCTTATGTATACTTCCAGGATTTCTCAATATTCTTTCAGATCAATGAAGCTTGCATCGCCCAAGCGACCTACTCACCCAACGTTCAAAGACAGATCTTCAACGCCTTATCATATGAATGTCAGCGTGGTGTAGACTGGGAAGACTTTACGGAAGCTCTTCTTCAACATGGAATCTGTTTCATCAATGAGTTTGGAAACCCCGTATGCACAGCTAGAGAAGGCCTCGAGGCAGGGCTTCAGTTCATTACGGCAGCAGCGAAGCTTAAGAGTGAACGCGCGATGGCAATTCTTCCTATTCTTCATGAAGCATTTGGATTTCCATTCCCGAGAATGGATTTCGAGCCCCCTGAACTTGGAAACCATGAGGGCGATCGATATCTTGGACAGAAAGTTTGCCTTGTTATGGGGTGCTACACAGGTTCATTAATTGCCCTGGACTATTCCTTCGACACCATGGTAGGTGAAGGATGCTTGAAAGCCTTTCAAGATCACCGTCGACAACTGTTCAATCTAAACATTGATTCTATGCCATTCGAAATCGACTTCTCCAACCCCATCATCCTTCATATGCAGCTGCTATCTCTCCAAGATACCATTGGATCCAATTTTATCAGAGACAGCAATGGCAACACGGTCTTGCACTTCGCAGCCGCCAATGGATTGACAGAGATAGTCGAAGTCATTGTCAACACTGGTGTCCCAGTAGATGTACTTAACAACAAAGGAGAGTCTGCTCTTCACCATTCCATGCTCATGTCTCACGCGGATACTACGATATTGCTACTTAAAAAAGGTGCAAATATTACTCTCTGGTCAAAAAGCCGCGGCACTCCACTTCATTACATTTCAGCATTCCGTGGCCGAGTGCTGCAGCAGATCATATCGTCCATCAGCCAGGATCTCCTAACCGAAGGTGTAGATCTGGACTTCGACGAATACGAGTCAGCAACATGGCATCTCTACGTATGTCTATCTCTAGGTACACCGCTGCATTGGGCAATAAATAGAAAGAATCTGAGCTCAGCCAAGTTCCTACTGGACCACGGCGCATCGCCTTTACGCGAAAATTCGCGGGGATGCTCCCCGCTATATTACGCGCTAACCAACAACATGATTCAATTTCTGGAGCTCTTCACAACTCCTGACGCACACTGGGCTGATGCTGTTAGGATCGATCTTGCGGCTCAAGCGGAAGATTACGCGCTTGTGACCCTGGCTCAACAGAGGTTTCAACTTGCGCTGACCAATGGGGCTGAATACCTACATGCTCGTCGGTCTACATTAGAACTATTGCGAAGGTTCTCACCTATCGATATCAGACCTCGGCTGCTCTGGTTTGCTGTCGACAGAGGCCATCTCGAAACTGCTCATGCTATCCTTGAGGAAAAGCCCGAATTAGTCGATACTCAAGATCATGAGGCTCATAGTATGACGTGCCTCCTCCGTTCGATATATCGTGGCAATTTGAATATGTTCGATCTGCTTATGCAGTATAACCCTGTCCCTGGATTTCGGTTCGGCCCTGAGTCCTCGACATATCTACATGCTCTCCCTATGCTGGCAATTCCGGCGGAAGCCAGGGTTCATTACGCCACACGACTTATCGCCGCTGGTGCAGATATTAATGCTGTCGACACGAACGGCCTGTCGCCTATATTATATGCCCTGATGTATGGGCAAATAGAATACGCCAAAACTTTGTTAGAGGCTGGAGCAACTTATGACCAAACATCAAAAGGCGGTCCCACTCTCTTGGCAAGTCTAATCAGAAGGGCTTTGCCCGGAAGCATGCAAGGTATAGAGTATTATCTCGAGAATATGAGATCCCCTGACGACCCTTCTTTCGTTGTTCACGCCGACGGAAAGTGGACAGCGTTACACTTAGCATCAGATACTCGCACTTTTGATAAGGGAATTTTAATGCGTCTGCTTGCAGAAGAGTTTCTCTGTACACAAGAATGCTTAGATTTCCAAGATATCGATGGTGACACAGCTCTTCATGGGGCGGTCTACAGCGGCCATGTCACAGCGGTCCGTTTACTACTTGAGGCTGGGGCGAGCCGTGACATAACAAATGTTCAAGGCAAAACGCCGCTAATAATAGCAACGGAAAGACACGTCTGTCTTGACAGAATGGCGCTTATGGATAGCTTTCGTGGGAAGGGGGCAAGTCATGCAGCAGTTTATAGCTACGACTTAAGTACAGAGAAGATAATAAGGCTATTAAAATAGTAAAAGGAATTAATTAATAGAATTAGGATATAAGGTTTTTAAGGAATAATTATTTTATTAAAGTTTAAGGCTTTTAAATTTATATATATTATTTTCTTACTTAAGAATTATTAGCAGAAACGCATTACATTTCCTGCTTTTGATCAATCACCGTCTAGTACTGTCGCCCCATATTTCCCCGATGGAAACGCACTGCGTTTCTCGTATGACGCCAACTGCACGACGCGAAGTAGTAGAAGCTGCCAGTGAGATTCCTGGGATTATCAAAAGTCAATCACAACTAGTCACTAAGTTCTAGTTTCTGCAAATCCAGTAGGCAAATTCGACTTAAGGTTCAAAGCCACTAGCAAATTTTTCGGCCAAATTAAATTACAATCTCTTCTTTAGGGCTTAAATTAGCATTATAAGCCAAGTTTTATTCAGTTTTGATTACCATTGCAGTCATGGCATGTTATGTAATATTGCGAAAATTGGACTCTCGATCAAGCGTCACATTTCCTAGGAATTATTAAGATATAATTAGCCTCATATTATACACTAAAATAGATAATTTCGCTTAAAATTTAGACTTAAATTAAGTAATATTAAATTAAATTACTAATTAGTTTAAATAAACCTAACCCTATACTTAAGGTTAGCTAATAGTAGCTTAAGGTTAATATAATATAGAAGAAAGGGGACTTTAATTAATAAAGAAAAATAATAAGACTGTTTTTCTCTTTACTTTTTAATATTAAGATATTAAAGGTAATAGTTAATTTAATATAAATTTAATTTTAATTAAAATTAAATTCCTTTTAATAATATTTAATCTTACTTAAAATTAAATTATTTATTCTTTACTTTTTATTATAGGCTTAGGCTTTACCTAAGCCTCTATAGGATTATATGACTTAAGGGTCCAGTCTAGACCTAGGCTAGAATCTAATAGTATATAAGGAGATTCCCTTAAGGGATCTCTTTCTTTTCTTTAAGTTTAATAATATCTATATTAATATCCTTTTAGTTATAGCTAAAGAGCCAGTCTGTAATAATTATTAAACTTCCTGTAATCTAAGATATTTATAACTCTCTAGCTACTGCTTACTATAAGATAATTAAGATATAAGATATAGAAATAGATAATAAATATCTTATAGACCCTAGCTAAGGCCTAATATAATAGCCTCCTTAAGAATTAATGGCCTAAGATATAATTGCTATCCTTAATAATATATAAGTTTAATAGGAGTAGTTTTATATAAACTTCTAGAATAACCTTAATGCCTTTTAGAGCTATATTAAGACTATTATTTAGAGGCAAACTGCTAATACTATTAATATAATGCAGCCCTTAACCCTCTAGGCTACCTCTATATTAATACCCTAACTGACTGCCTTTTTGGTAATAGCTAGAGGCAGACTGGAACTATTATAGCGTTAATGCCTACTAGTTATCCTTAAGTTTAATGGCATTAAGGCGATATAGCTATCCTAGAGGCTTATAATAGAATATATACTAAAAGTATAAGCTATTAAGATTGGTAATAATAAGGATTAGTGGATATATATCTTTATAAACCTGGAAGGCGATATATTGCGGAATATTAGGTCGTTTTTTAAGTTTAGGTTATAATTAAACTTTAACCTAACTAACTTTCTTAACTACCTAAAAAGCACCTATAGGGACTAATACCGATAGGAAATTGCATAAATTAAGCTTAAGCAGATCTGCTAATATAAGATAGAGTTATTTATAAAGTTCTTTATCTGCTTTAGCTAGAAGCTAGTTATAGTAGGGGGCCTAAGCTAAGATAATAGTATTAAATTAATATATCTTTATTATATATTAAATAAGGGTATATAAGATTATAGTATTAGCTAGGGTATTTCCTAAGATAATTATAAATAGGTAGTAGAAGTATACTGTAGTATTGCTATAGATATTAAGTTCTAGTAGCTAAAGGAGAAATTCTAAAAGGCTAACTTAAGGCTAATATTTACCTCTTTACTGCTATAAAAAGATAATAATAGTAACTTAAGGATAACTGGCATTAATATGGCTTTTGCAAAAAGGCCTATAATAGGATAAGAGGTAAAGCCGGTATAGGCTTAGGACTGAATATACTAGAAAGCTAAATAAGTCTCTATAGAGACTTTAGATAAATAAAGATAGAATAAATAGTGCTTTTATTGCAGAAGCTAGGCTTATTAGGCTTAAAGTTACTACCTAAACCGACCCTAATGTCTTTAATAAGGAGACTGCTATATCTATTAATTAACTACAGATAATAGAGATATAGAATCTAAATAAGAAGACTAAGAGTTAGAAAATTAGATGCCTCTATAATAAATCTTATGCAGGGGCTAAAGGCAGAATATAAGGGACCTATATAAGGTTATATGGCAATAAGTAAGGAAAACTGGCAATAGATTAGTAAGGTTATAGATAGATTATCTCTATTAGTTCTAGTTTTATTTAACTTACTAAAATTTCTTAAAGTATAAATTAATATATGATATAACTGCTATAAAGTAATTAATAAAAGAACTGCCTATTAGCTAGATCTAGAGGTAATTATACTGCTAGAATAATAAGAGGTAAAAACTGCAATAAAGGTATTAAGGAAGGGATATACCTCTAGAAAACCTACTGTATTTATTATATAGGTAGCCTAAAGGGTTATTAATATAGATAGCTAGAGGAGCTAAGTATCCTTTTATATTATTTTTAGCTTAACTAGAGATATAATCCTAGGCCTACCCTAATTAATATATAGAAATATATATATTTATGCCAGCTAGCAGGAATTAGTAATTAAGGCAGTAGGGAGGCTTATTATAGGATGCGGCTAGAAGCAGCAGGATATAAAGGCAGTTATAGCTATAATTGGCTTAGTGTTTACTAGTATTTTATAATATTAGTCTAAGTAGGGCAAAGGGTTAGGTTTATTGGTAGTTATAAGCCTTTAGGAGATTATATATATCCTAGAGATATAGGCTCTATAGGTAAGGTATTATGGCTCTAGACTAGATAAGGACTAGGCATACCTGCTATTAAAGTTATATAAGTTTTATAACCTTTTTGATCCTATTAAGGCTAACTTATTACCTCCCTATAGGGGAAAGGCAGATTATTATATTAGACTATATAAGAACCTTAATGGCTTAGACCTTAAGCTTCTATAGGGACTGCTATATAATATACTAAAAGACTACTTATTAAAGGTATAATAATAGGTTATAGAGCTAATAGATAAGGGATAGATTTAGGCCAGTTCTTCCTTAGCTGTAGTATCTATCCTTTTAGTTAAGAAGCCAGAAGGAGGCTGGCGCTTCTATATAGATTATAGGGTGCTAAATAAAGTCACCTAGCAGGACTGTTACCTGCTTTTATTAATTAAGGAAATACTGCGATCTCTAGTAAAAGCTAAGTGGCTTATTAAGCTAGACATTTAGGTAGCATTCTATAAGCTTTAGATAGCTAAAGGGAAGAAGTACTTTATAGCCTTCTAGATATACTTTAGGCTATTTAAATGGCTTATTATACTATTTAGGCTAGTAGGCACTTTAGCTACTTTCTAGCGCTATATTAATAAAGCGCTAGGAATGTCTTTAGGTAACTATATAATAGTATACCTTAATAATATTTCAGTCTACTTATTAGGCTTATAATAGGATTACCTATAGAAGGTTAAGGAGATATTATAAAGGCTGTAGGCTATAGGCCTAAGAATTATTTGCAGACGATTCTAATAGAATCGTCTATATAAATGCAATTTTCTAGGCTATATATTACTATAATATTACTTACTTTAGGGCTAAGTTACTAATTAGTTAAAAAACTCTACTTAAAGTTAGTTAGAGTTAGCTAGGGTTAGTATTATATTTAAGGTTTATAGCAATATAGTAAAAGGGATTCTGCAGTATAGAATATAGGATTTATTACTCTATTTTATTTTATTACTATAATTTACTAATTACTACTTAAGAGTAATAGACAAGTATATAAAGGTTAATAATAAATACTATATACTTATTTATTAAAAATATAAAATAGCATTCTAGCTAGATATATTTATAAAGCACTTTTAATAGATATATAAACTAACTGGCAGTATATTATAAGATATTACTGATTATTATATTAGTAGAGATATTATAGATCTAGTTTACTTAAAGCTTTTAAGAGATAGTAGTGCAGTTATTAGATAGTTTTTAGTATTAAGAGGGTATAGCTGCATTAAGTATAGGTTTTTAATAGTAGTATTAGATAATATTATCTGCCACTAAAGAGAAGTAAAGTATAGAATAGCAAAAACTTAATAGGAAGATATTATACTATAGATTTAGATAGGTAGGAGATATACTTAATACTAGATTATCTAAGATAATAGTAATATTAATATTATATTATTAAATAGTATTAATATTATAAGATATAGTATTATAAAAGAGATAATTACTAGTAGTTAGGCCTAATTAAAAGAAAAGGATATTATATAATTCTAGAAGGGTAACTTAAAAGAAGATATTAATTATAATTTACTGTAGGTAAAGAGATTATATTAGGTATAGCACTTTAGCTTTTAGGATTTATTTAGTATTTATAATATAGCTATATAGATATAAAAAAAGGCAATAATAAGAAATTAGGTTAGGTAAGTAAATAATTAAGTAATCTATAAATAAGTATTATTTAGTTAATTTAAGTAAAGCTTTAATTATAAGGTTAATTACTGCTGCTAGTAACTTAATAGTATACTAATAGAAATGCTATAGTAGCTTATTAATATTATAGTAATAAATCTAAGCAATATACCATTTAGTAAAAAAGGGAAGAAGGCATTAATAATTAAATATTATTTAATAGGTTATTGCTATTTAAGCTTTTACTAAAGGTTATATTATATTAAATATAAAGAGGCACTTAAATACTAGGCTATTTAGTTTATAGATAAGTAGTAGAGCTTACTATATAATATTAATAAAGAGCTTTAAGAAGATATATTCTTTAGTAATTAAGATAGTAGGTTTTATAGTAGTAAGAATATTAATATTAATAATAAAGAAAATAAAGAGATTAGTAAGTATAATAAAGAGTTTAATAATAGCAGTATAAGCAGTTTAGTATATAATATACTTAATTAAACTATATTCCAGTTTATTGTTTCTTTAATTAAAATAAAAGTTAGTAAGAATTTATATATAAACCTACTGCTATATTTTTATATAGTATTTAGTATTAGGTAATATCTACTAGGTTATATAGAGCTATACTTATATATAGGCATACTAACTAGTATATTATAGTAGGCCTAGCTATTTTTTCTAGAGGCTGCATTTAAAGATAAGCTATAGGATTAAGAGGAGGTTAAGGTATAGGTAGTGCTTTTATTTAAGAAGTAATATACCGTATAGATATATATTAGTAGTTATACTATTATAAGTATAATTATTAGGTAAATAGCTTATAGGAAAGGATACTGCTAAAAGATAGAAAGGCAGCTATTAATATAGTAGGCAGATAATAAAAAGGCACTATTTTATATAGGTAAGGAAATTAATATTAAAAAATTTACTTATATACTTTATAATTAAGTTATAAAGGCATAAAAGATATTAAACTAGCTATTTAGAAGATTATAATAAAAAGTCAGTAAAATAATTAATATAAGATAGATTACTAATAGTATAGTATAGCTTAAGGCAAGTTAGTTATTTATAAGTAATCTAAAGAATAGTTAGTTAAAGCCTAGGCCGGTAAAGGTAATATAATTAATAGGAATATTAATATAGGATATAATGCAAAATCGGTAGAAGTAATAGAAGGTTAGAATATAGCTTTGCAATTTATAGCTATTTTAAGAGATATTATATATACTTATATATATATAGGGTAGACTTTTAGGCAGGGGGCTAGAGGTAGTAATGCTATGGTATTATAACTTATAGTAGCTAATCTGTAATATATTTATATTAGATAGGCAGATTATACTTATTATAGACCGAGATAAGATAAAAGTAATCTATAATAATAGCCAAAAGGTGGTATAGTTTTTACCTAATTTAATTAGGTAGATAATTATAGTATATATATTATAGTTAATCCTGGTCGCCAGTCTGGCTGCATTTTGCCGTAAACTATAATGGCAAGTGGGGTTAGTGTTTATTTTGATGTAAGCTAATTGGTTTAAAATGTTAGGCGCTTGGGCTATTTACTGCTAACTGCAGTTTATAGTAAACTACTAGCTAAAAGGGCCTAGCTAAGAGTTAATTTTAAGCTAACCTTAAGGTTAATTTAACCTTAGATTATTAGGTTAAAAATAAAATAACTAAGATTAATATTACTGTTAGTAATAATAAAAAGTAAATAGGTTAGAATTAGAGTTTATATTATATTAATTATAATAATATATTTTATTTACTTATTTACTTCTTTATTTACCCTCTTAATCTATTTATATTCTAGTCTATATATTAATTTATATTGCTAGTTATTTATCTTAATAGTAAGTATAGATAATTATTAGAATAGTATTATTAAGGTATTAATAGGGAGGGGAGGGGGAGGCTAAGTTATTTAATTATGTAAAGAGCTGGATATTTTTATCTGCCTTTTCTATTTAATTGCTATTAGGCCTTATATAAATTAGGTTAAGTATTATTACTGTAACTGCTATAAGATAGCCAGGAGGTAACTGCAGGAGGTTATTGTATTTACTGCCTCTTTCTCTCTATCTGGCTTATAGCTACTAGCGCTTTAAGACTTAATTAATAAGGATATAGAGCTGCTAGCTAATAGGGAACTATTAATTTTAAGGCTAGAGATATATTTAGGTTTTAGCTATAAGAGCTGCTGGCATTTAATCTGTAATTAATTTAATTAAGATAGGCATTAGATACTCTTTAAGTATTATAAGAAAGGTAATAATAGAGATAAGGATAATAAGGGTAAAAGGGATATATAGTAGTATAACTAGAAGTAGGTTATACTTTAGATGCTATATAGAGCCTCTTATATAAGATACTGGATTGTTAAGTTAGTATAAACCTGCTGTAATAGCTATAGGAGCAGTAAAAGTAGGTTAAGAGAAGGCTTAAATGGTGCTAGTATTAGTATTAGTATTAATTCTAGGCTATTAAAGTTTATTAGAAGCTATAAGAAAGAGCTTAAAAAGGCTGCTGCTAAATAGAGGAGGAAGGTTAAGGTGCTAGGTAGTGTTAATTAGGAGTCCTAATAGGTGCAGTTTATAAAGTAGGTAGTATATCTGCAGGGTAAGGATAAGCTTATACTTTACTAAGCTAGTCTATTGCTAATACTTAAGGCAAGTAAGCTAAAGCTTTAAAAGTAGGAGGCCTAAGATATTAATATAAGGCTGCAGGTATTAGTTAAAAGCTTTTACTGTAAGTTAGTATAAAGGTTAGAGTGTCTTAATAGGGTGCTAAATAAGATACTTAAGTGGCTTAAGAGTATTAATATAATAAAGCTAGTTATAAAGCCATTTAGGTATAAGCAGGAGGCAGTAATAATAAAGCAATATAGTGCAGACTGGGAGTAATATTTATATTACTGTACCTATATCTAGCTGCTTAGATAGGATAAGGCCTAAAAGGAATATAGTATTTAGTTTATAAATAAGTAATAAAGATATCTAGCTAATATTATATAGCAGCTTAATATTATAGCTAATAATAATAAGAGAAAAAAAGAGGATTAGAGATAGGGAATACAGTAGCTATAGTAGCAGTAGAATTAAAAGAGTAATAGCAATTAAGAGGTAAAGATAGATATTAATTCTAATAGTAATATTACTGCACTTAATTAAGCTATCTACTGCTTCTATATTAATAGCATAAAGCAGAAGCTAGGCTAGAAGTAATACTATAACCTGCTACTGCATTTTATGGCTATATTAGGCATTAAAGAGGATAGCAACTAGATACTGGTATACTTATATATCTGCTTTCTGGCTGGCTTTTTATAGTGTAGTTAGGTGCTAATACTAAAGCACTTTTTTAAGGATAACCTATATAACTTAGAGGATTTAGTATATAAGATAAGCTTTACTGCAATTAAGCGCTTTTATAAAGGTTATTATAAATGGCTTATAAGCAGCTTATATTTGCCGTTTAGTATAATTATTTAGTAGATAATATATAGCTAAGGGTACTGCAATTATAAGGAAAGGCAGATATAGCTGTAATAGAATAGTAATAGTAAGATAATTAACTATTTAGGCAAGAGTATTATTATAGCTGGCTTTTAGTTAATAGTTTAGGCTATATTATAGAAGGCTAAAGACTGGCTTAATAAGCTAATAGGTGGCTAATAGAAGAAGGGCAGGCTGCAGCAGATAGTATAGCTATAGGATATTGCTAATAGTTTAGTATATAAGAGGTTAGGTCAGTTATTTATGATAAACTGGAAGAATATATAGCTATAGCCTAGGGCTAAAAAGCTAGTAGATATTATAGGCAAGAGGTTATAGAAGATAAAGAGTATAGGTAATAGTAGTAAATAATATATATATTGCCAGGAGGCAGTTATAGAGTATTTTAGCTAGCTTAAGTTATTCTGCATAAAGATATATCTAATAATATATATCTAGAGAGGGTAGCTTAGGTAAGGCCTTAAGATAGTAATGCTAAAGTATTGCAATATTAAGTAGTTACTAAAGAATATCTTTATCTTTAATAGGCAGGTAGTTATAATTACTGACTGCAATAAAAGTAAAGATCTAAATGGCAGGATAGGTAGCTATAAGGTAGTTTAGTTCTTACCTAAGAGTCTAAGCTAGATAATAGTAGTATATATTGTATAGCTGCTGCTATTTAAAAAGGTGCTATACTGGCTTAATAGTATCTGCAGACTGTCTGACTTACTTAATCTATAGGTTTAGAAGTTAGCTAAAAAAGGGATATAAGATATGGCAATATTAAGTAAGTAGCTTGCGCTTATCTCTAGTGTTAAGATTAAGGCCTGGCTAATAGTATTAAGCTATTAGTATATAGTTATAGAGATAGGTCGTAAGATTAAAGGCTTAATTATATAGTAGATAGATCTTAAGGCTGCTAAGGCTAATAGTAATAATAAGGTAGCTAATTTAATAATAGGTAAGCGGTACTAATAGCTAAGGGTTAAATATATATAGGATAGTTAAGTAATATATAGCAGCTATATAGTATAGGGCCACTATAGGGTTAACTTACAGTTCTTTAATTAGCTATAGCCTAAAATAATATTAAACTATTAGGAGATTAGCTATTTGTGGCATTAATTTCTTGCCTGTACTAATAGGGACTTTAGTAAGAGAAAATAGCTAGCTAAGATAGTAAGTATAGCTATAATAAATAGAGCTATAAAGAGGTAATAATATAATCTTTATTAGCAAGAGGTATATATTTAATTTTAACTTAAGTAAAGGTAAAAGAGAAAGAAAGAAGAAAGAGGAGAGAGAGATATTAATATTAATATAGAAAAAAAAGGCAGTACTATAGGGTAAGGAAAACTGGTAAAATTATAGCTAATATATATATTACTACTTAATAAGTTACTTTACTAATAATAATATAACTGTAGGTGCAGTATATTAAACTGGCTTCTTACTTTATATATATGCAGATAGATATTAGGCTAAAGTATATATTAGAGGAGGATACTAGCTAGAAGTTGCTATAGCAGCAGGATAGTATATACCGGATTATAGGGCTAGAGAATAATAGGATATAGAGTAAGTAGCTTATTATTATGCTGCTAATAGGGGGGGGTAAAAGTATTTTCTTTATGCTGCTGGCATTTATAGAAGATAAATAGGGTAAGGGAGGGCTAGTTAGCGTTATTATAGTGCTATTTATATTGCTTATATAAGACTTAGTGTTAAGGGCCAGTAAGTTAAGTATTAACTATATAGAGTAAAAGGGTAATATTAACTAGAAGGAATGGTAGTAGGATATATAGTTGGTAGTAGTTAGTGCCAATATAGCTATAAGTAAAGGATTTACTGCTTACATTAAAAGTATTTAGGTTTAAAGGCTGCTAAAATAGATATTCTTTAATAAGTGTTATACTGTAATTATTAATATTAGATATTAAGAGCGGCTAGGGCAGCTTATAGGCTTATATTAGTTTAGGTATCTGCTAGTTATACTAATAGTAATGCTGCTGATATTAATAGAGGGTTAGTTTTAGGAGTGGATGCTAGTATAGGATGCAGCAATAATTTAAGCGCTAATAATAAGGGTAAATATCTAGTACTAGATAGAGCTAGTAAAGCCAGGCAGGAAGGCAATAGAAGATAGGGTAATAGCTATAATTAAGGTAATTAAAGCATAAATAAGCCTAGGATAATAGGGCGTAATTTACTGCTAATTAATTAAATAGTATAAGGAGATAGCTATATAAGTTAGCTGTAGGGTATATTACAGTAAGCTAATAAGAGATATATAAGCTAGTATACTGCAGGACTGGATTAATAGGAAAGGGGGTTAGTAGTAAATTGCAGTAATAATAGGACTAAAGATAGGAGTTAATATTAAAGGTATTATTAGGGTAATTTATATAGGCCTGCTATTTAGGCTAGTTAACTTTATTTAGCAGATTAGGTAAAGAAGGCAGTAGAGAGGTAAGGTAATAGATTTAGTAATTATAATAGACAGTAAGG
The DNA here is from genome assembly GCA_037044295.1 of Aspergillus subversicolor. Taxonomy (NCBI): domain Eukaryota; kingdom Fungi; phylum Ascomycota; class Eurotiomycetes; order Eurotiales; family Aspergillaceae; genus Aspergillus; species Aspergillus subversicolor. The sequence continues at coordinate 1,075 of JAWLTM010000025.1, read as the reverse complement.
CCAGGTAGGGAGATAAGTTTGGCAGCAATATTAATTATATTAACTAGAAAGAGGTAGGGTTATTTATAGAAGGTAAAGGCTATTAATAATTAGTATTAGGCCGGTTCTTTAATAGGGCTAAGGCTAAGGTTAGCAGCTATAGGGAGATATAGGCAGAATACTATAACTGATATCTAAAGAAGGGTATAAATAGGGTAGGTAATAGAGAGGATATTAGAGAGGATGATGCTAAGGATAAAGAAGAAGGCAAGAAAGAGGATAAAGAGGAAGATAAAGAGGAGGATAAAGAGGAGGATAAAGAGAAAGATAATAATAAGTTAGAGAAGGTTCTGGCAGTAATAACAGTTAATAGACTAAAGGAGAATATATAGGAGGAAAGCCGGCAGATAATGAAGTTATATGGCTGGCTAGATTAGGTGTGAGGGGTAGGGTGTTTAGTATGCTTTATTAAGTGGTATATATATAGGGTAAAAGAAGAGGATAGAGGGAGGATAGAGTATTAGTAAAAGGACTGTTAGCTATTACAGTAAAAGGACTTTAATTGGTAGTAGGTAAGTTTATAATTTGCAGACTATAAGTGCTACTAGAAGTGCGGTCTGCTATATAGCTAGTGCAATATAGGGCAGGTATAAGGGGGTAAGTATAGTTATTGTAATATAATACTGCCAGTAGTAATAATAGTAAAGGTAAGCAAGACGCTATAGAGGCTTATATAAGAGAGGTTTAAGGTAGACTGTAAGAATAAGAAGGAATACGATAAGTAGATTAAGTAGACTTAGCAGGTATATAGGATATTAATAATAAATAGGCTTGCTATATAGGATAAGATTATATAGTATATTTTACGGTAAAGGAGGGATAGCTATAAGGTAAAGAGGGAGATAGAGATAAATTAATATAAATAAGTAAGAGAAAGAGGATAGAGTTAAAATTGTAAATATAAGTAATAGGGAGTGAGTAAGAAGTAGTAAAAGGCTAGGGTTAGGGTTAGGGTTAGGGTTAGGGTTAGGGTTAGGGTTAGGGTTAGGGTTAGGGTTAGGGTTAGGGTTAGGGTTAGGGTTAGGGTTAGGGTTAG